>OY728158.1:1275834455-1277084455 GCA_963277665.1 Viscum album
CGTACCACGATTCACTGTTTTATTCCACCCTTACACCGCAGTTTTAAAGTAGTTTTGTAATGAATATTCCAAATATAATAAAAATTGAACTTTATGTTTGAATCAATAAATTAATGTTAATAAATATTATAATGGGAAATGTTACTTGTTTTTATTGTTTCAATGTAGGTGGAGGTGATTTGGAGGGCCCTTGATGAAGTGGAAGAAAAATGGGCCAAAATTGCATGGATCCATGGACATCTATCCACTTTTTTGCATAGTACACGAAATCCATGCATCCAAATGGGCTGACATTTTGTGGACCTGTCCAAAACCTAATAGGATACATTTCATATTAAGGAACCCAATACTTATTCGGCTTCTATGGGGCCCATCCGAACTGATCTGTCCAAGACACCGAATATGGACCAAGTCAAATGCGGTGTTCTGTATGTTATCAATATCTAGAGATGTAGTTGTCCAAAGGGTTCAAAACCTTTGGTGGATATAGTCAAGAGGTAGGGATACAACTTTTATATTTTCTCCAAAGTGATATAATACTGTCTGAAGGCCAAAACGTGTGGTACAAGTGAATTGATGAAATTTGTGTGCCTAAAACCACCTTCCAATTTTCCTATAAAATGACACCTTGGGCTCCCCATTTGTAAGTTCGGACAAGAGGAAAGGTGCTGCCATTTTGGAGTCCCAAAGGAGTCTTATAAACATCCCTAGAAGTTCTGGAGGCTATGAGAGGTGCTACTTCAACATCTTCTTCTTCTTCTTCCCCTCCCATGGGTTTCTAAACCCCTTGTGATCACCCAGGGAGGAACGTGATGTAAATCTCAAGCTTCATGTTGGAATATTTTAATTATCTTTTGAATTCCAGGTTGTTGTGTTTTTTTTAATCATCCTCTATTCCTATTTTATTGATTTATGTACTGGTATGTCATGCTCAACTCATATGATCATGTTTGGGGGTACCCTTTCATGTGATGTTTCACACACCGTTCACCACTTTCTTTTCCCCCTTTCAATTGCGGTGCTTGTGTGATTCATATTGGTAAATAGAACTCACACAAGCTCTGTCAAGTCCATGTACATTTATGTCATGGTATCACAATGAAATAACATGCAAACCTAGAGATCACATCGAATTCTCCATGTGTTTCCTTGGTGAGTTTCGGTTATGATGTCGAACACAAATCACCCAATCATCGGTGGTGTCCGGTGAATCGTTATGTGTTTTTGACTGAACCCTAGGAGGTATCCTAGTAAAAACTCAGTAACATTCTGGTTCTAGGTGTTAAAAATCAGGGATTAAAAGATCATAACCCCATCCCTTGAAGAGATGAAGGATGAACATCACGAGACTTCCCCGGGTTGATCACGTTTAATCAATCTTGTTCATTTCTATTTCGTTTTATCAATTTCATTTTCTATTTTTATCATTAATAATAAAACCCCAAAGTTTTACAAAACCTAATTCACCTTGCTACTTTCATAACCAAAATTTTATCGTGTTGTCGAGCGCGTCAAATTAGTTGTTTAATTTTGACTAGAATTTCTGCAGTATAGCAGCAACCCTAGGTCGTCTCTCGACGGAGCCTTAGATCATTAATTTAAAAAGAGATTTTTTTATTATGAAAGTAGAAGGTGAATTAGCTTTTTTAAAACTTGGGGTTTTTATGATTAATGATGAAAATAGAAAATGAAAATGACAAAACAAAATAGAAATGAACAAGATTGATTAAACGTAATCAACCCGGGGAAGTCTCGTGATGCTCATCCTTCATCGCTTCAAGGGATGGGGTTATGATATTTTAATCCCTGGTTTGTAACACCTAGAACAATAATGTTACTGAGTTTGTACTAAGATACCTCCTAGGGTTCAGTCGAAAACACATAACGATTCACCAGACACCGCCGATGATTGGGTGATTTGTGTTCGACATCATAACCGAAACTCACCATGGAAACACATGAAGAATTTGATGTGCTCTCCAGGTTTGCATGTTATTTCATTGTGATGCCATGAAATAAATTTACATGGCCTTGACAGATCTTGTGTGAGTTCTATTGACCAATATGAATCACACAAGCACCCAATTGAATGGGGGAAAAGAAAGTGGAGAACGGTGTGTGAAACATCACATGAAAGGGTACCCCCAAACATGATCATATGAGTTGAGCATGACATACCAGTACATAAATCAATAAAATAAGAATATAGGATGATTAAAAACAACACAAAAACCTAGAATTCAAAAGATCATTCAAATATTACAACATGAATCTTGGGATTTACATCACGTTTTTTCTAGAGTGATCACAAGGGGTTTAGAAACCCATGGGAGGGGAAGAAGAAGAAGATGTTGAAGTAGCACCTATAATATCCTCCAAAACTTATATGGATGTTTAGAAGACTCCTTGGGGACTCAAAAATGGCAGCACCTTTCCTATTGGCTGAACTTACAAAGGGGGAGCCCAATGTGACATTTTATAGGAAAATTGGAAGGTGGTTTTAGGCACACAGGTTTCATCAATCCACTTATACCATGAGTTTCTACCTTCAGACAGTCTTATCTAGCTTTGGAGAAAATAGAAAAGTTGTATCCCTATATCTTTACTGTCTCCACCGAAAGTTTGGAACCCTTTGGACAACTACAACTCTAGATATTGATAAAATACAGAACAATGCATTTTACTTGGTCTATATTCGGTGGCTTGGACAGATCAGTTCGGATGGGCCCCATAGAAGCAGAATCAGGATTGGGTTACTTAATATTAAATGTATCCTATTAAGTTTTGGATAGTCCCACAAAATTTCAGTCCATTTGTATGCACGGATTTCATGTACTATTCAAAACAGTGGACAGATGTCCATGGATCCATGCAATTTTGGCCCATTTTTCTTCCACTTCATCAAGGGCCCTCCAAATCACCTCCACCTACATTGAAACAATAAAAACAAGTAACATTTCCCATTATAATATTTATTAACATTAATTGATTTATTCAAACATAAATTTAAATTTATTATTATATTTGGAATATTCATTACAAAACTAGTTTAAAACTGCGGTGTAAGGGTGGAATAAAACAGTGAATCGTGGTACGATCACACCCCCACATCTAAACTTTTGCACTCCTGGGAAAAGTCACATATCCAAATAAAATGATTCATATATATATATATATATATATATATATCCAACATCCTGAAGATTTATCATTTAATCAAATTTTATTTAAAGTAAATTGATCAATACACGAACCACACCAAGGAGTTCTTCCTAGTGAAAATAGAAAAAGATGTCTCATAAATCATATCATGGAGAAATTCAAAAAAAAAATGATACATAATTGAGAAAGGAATTTAGAAGTAAACCATGACACTAACTCTCCATGTGTGTGTGTGAAAACCATTCCATGCTATTCTTTCCACTTGATATCCAATAAATATATGTAATTTTAACATTTTTCAGCTTAAATGATTTTGTCACTGAACTTGTCCTACATCCTTTGAAATCATATTTCAAGACCCACTCATTTAAGAATTACTAGAATTCAAACCATAATATCTCGACCTAGATATCCCCATATGTTTCACATTTCATCACTCCCCTCATTTATTTATTTATTTATTTATTTGACTTTGCAATTGGAACAAATCTCACACTCATCTCTCAACCCTTGTTTGATCTCCTCATGACACTAATTGAAATAGTTATAACAAGATCAAAGGTTGAGGAGGAGTGGTTTTTGACCTACCCAAGACATAATAAATTTATTTATTTATTATTATTTTTTTGAGGGCGTACAACAGTCGAACATTAGGTACACATGCATAGGTCAATCTGGTACAGTAATGAAACAGATCGGATAAGGAAAGAATGTATGGAAATATCATTTAAAGCTGAAAAATATTAACCCAACATATATTTACCTTATATTAAGTAAGAAATAATCACACTTTGTGGTTTGGTGCAAAAATATTTGGAGATATTAGTGACACAGTTTTCCAAAAAACTACTCACACAAAGGGCATCAATCATCTCAAAGGTTTCACATAGATACGTCCATTTATATCATTAATAGAAAACCAATTCACTAAAAATCACTCCTTGATGGTAAACTCATACACAAATTCTTTTTATCCTTCGTTATGGTATTTTTAATTTCCCCACTTTATGGTCTCCAAATCATGGAACTTTGAAATTTTCAATGGGGAAAATGAAAATACCATAAAGAAGGCCAAAAAGAGAAACCAATGAAAATTCCTAACTAACCCTGGAATGTATCCCCCCCCCCACACACACCTAGAGTATACAGTGTCCTCACTGAAATAATTGAGAGTGTGAGAAGGAAGGATAAAACCCGGTGTGTTTTATTGGTATGATGCATCAAGAAGGTGGATTTCCTCCACATGATTCTTTGGAAAATCCTCATAGAAGTGTTTAAGTCGCTGCCCATTGATGGTAAGACTTTTTCCACTCTGCTCATGCAAAACCTGTATTGCACCAAAAGGGTAAACATTAGTAACAGTATAAGGACCGAGCCATCGGGAACGAAGCTTACCTGGGTGGAGCTTAAGCCTAGAATTGTACATGAGGACCTTCTCACCAATATGGAACTTCTGCTGGTGAATCATGCTATCATGAATAGAATTTGTCTTCCCTTTATAGATTCGGGAGTTTTCATATGCATCACGTCAAATTTATTCCAACTCTTGAATCTGCAGATTTCTGCATCTGAAAGGTTTATATTACATTGTTTAACATCCCAATATGCATGATGTTATACCTCCACTAGGAGGTGACAAGACTTTCCAAACACAATTCTATATGGTGAAATACCGATTGGGGTTTTAAAAGTTGTACGGTATGCCCAAAGTGCATCATCCAAGCGCAAACTCCAATCTTTCCTATTGGGTTGTATCGTTTTCTCCAAGATTCTCTTAACTTATCGATTTACAAATTTATGCTTGTCCGTTAGTTTGGGGATGATATGAAGTGGAGACTTTATGAACAACCCCGTACTTACGAAGCAAGTTTTTCATGTTATGATTGCAAAAATGTGAACCCTGATCACTAATGATGAATCTTGGTAGACCAAACCTACTGAAAATCTGGGACCTCACAAAATCAACAACCACTCGAGAGTCATCGGTCCCGGTGGCCTTTGCTTCCACCCATTTAGATACATAGTCAATATCCAATAAGATGTACACAAATCCAAATGAATTTGGAAAAGGCCCCATGAAGTCAATTCCCCATGCATCGAAGATCTCACAAAATAACATGGGTTGTTGGGGAATTTCATTCCTCTTGGAGATATTCCCTGTGAATTGACAATGACTACACGACTTGAAAAATCTATGGGAATCCCTATACAATGTTGGCCAATAAAGTCCTGAGTCAAGGACCTTTTGAGATGTATGTTGAGAGCCAAAGTGGCCCCCACAGGGCAAAGTGTGGTAGAAGGTCAAAATAGAGGTGAACTCATGGTCAGGGACACACCAACAAACTACTTGGTCACTACAAATTCTCTACAAGTATGGTTCATCCCAAATGTACCAATGAGAATCATGCTTAAGTCTCTGGGATTGTGAAGTGATAAAATCAGGGGGACCCTAGATGTTGCTAGAAAATTCACAATGTCTGCATACTAGGGGGTAAGGTCCACAAAATCACAAAGGTTCTCATGAGGGAAGAATTCTCCAATGGGTAGGGGTGAGTCAACATGATGGTCAAATGGTGGAGAAATCCTACTAATGTGGTCAGCTACCACATTCTCTACCCCTCTCTTATCTCTAATCTCAAGGTCAAACTCCTAGAGGAGGAGCATCCACCGAATGAGGCGGGGTTTGGCTTCAGGTTTCTTTAAGAGGAAACGAAGGGCAACATGATCAGAAAACACAATCAATTTTGGCCCAAGAAGATATGAACGGAATTTTTCCAAGGAAAACACAATAGAGAGGAGTACTTTTTCAGTGGTTGTGTAGTTTACCTGGGAAGGGTCAAGGGTACGCGAGGCATACGCAATGACATGAGGAGCCTTTTCAACCCTTTGTGATAAAACTGCCCCAACTGCAAAGTTAGAGGCATCACACATAATCTCAAAGGGGATATCCCACCTTGGTGGTTAGATTATGGGAGGTGATGTGAGACTCTTTTTTAGTGAATTGAATGCATCCTCACAATTTTTATCAAAAAAAAATTCAGAATCCTTTTGTAACAACTGAGATAAGGGAAGTGCGATCTTACTAAAGTCTTTAATGAATCGGCGGTAAAAACTAGCATGACCCAAGAAAGACTGCACCTCACGAACACATTTTAGATATGGAAGGGATAAAATTAATTCAATTTTAGATTTATCAACTTGAATTCCCTTATTTGAAATGATATTCCCAAGAACTATCCCCCGCTCAACCATAAAATGGCATTTTTCATAATTCAAAACAAGATCTTTTTCAATGCAGTGGCGGAGGATAGAATCTAGGTTTTCCAAACAATCATCAAAAGAAGATCCATATACTATGAAATCATCCATAAATACTTCCATATAACTCTCAAGGTACTCAGAAAAAATACTCAACATACATCGCTGAAAAGTACCAGGAGCATTACATAGACCGAATGGCATCCTTCTATATGAAAATGTGCCAAATGGACTGGTAAATGTTGTCTTTTCTTGATCCTCAGGGGCTATATGGATTTGGAAATAACCCGAATAGCCATCAAGGAAACAATAATGGGACTTACCATCCAATCGTTCTAACATTTGGTCAATGAAAGGTAAAGGAAAATGGTCTTTCCGCGTGGCTTGATTCAGTCGATGGTAGTCAATACAGACTTGCCAACTTTTTGCACACGCATTGGAACCAATTCATTCCTTTCATTTGACAAAACTGTTATTCCTGTTTTTTTAGGCATAATTTGAACTGGGCTAACCCATTTACTATCAGATATAGGATAAATGATCCCTACAGCAAGTAATTTACTGACTTCCAATTTTACCACTTCAAGGAGAGTGGGATTCAACTGGCGTTGAGACTGCCTTACGGGCTTAGCCTCATCATCCAAAAGTATATGGTGTATAAAAATAGATGGTCTAATCCCGGTAATATCATCCAATGTCCATCCTATTTCCTTTTTACACTCTCTAAAAAGTTTGAGCAGTTTCGATTCCTGTTGTGGAGAGAGGTTATTGGCAATAATGACGGGCAATTGGTCAATACCCTCAATATAGGAATATTTTAAATTTGATGGAAGTGGTTTTAATTCCAACATCGAGGGTTTTTTGATTGAGGGAGTGGATTTAGGGGGAGTGAGGTCCATGAAACTATCTATCTATTCATGTTTATTCTCTAAAGATAGATAATCTATAGAAATGAGATTTGCAGAATCATCGACGGTCATGGGTACCTCAGAATGAACACACTCATCAATTAAATCACAAAATTTAAACTTTTAAAAACCCACACAACACTCAAAAAATGAATCAAAACTCAAATCATACAAGGGTGAATAAAACAAAAATGAATCAGAGTTTGGGTTGAGGAGATAATTGTGTGTGTGTGCATCATTTGAGAGCACTTGCATCGAATAGACAGGAAGAGTGGAGTGCTCTTCAACAGGGTTTTTCATAGCCTCAAGGATGTTAAAACTTAACTTTTCTCCTCCGAATTCCATGGACAACGTACCATTGTGAACGTTGATGATCGTATTTGCTGTTTTGAGGAATGGCCTCCCAAGTATGATAGGAACGTGTCCTTGGGTTCAGGTATCTTCCATCTCAAGAATGTAAAAATCAGTGGGGAAGATGAGATTCTTCACTCTGACAAGGACATCCTCAATCACTCCTTTTGTATGCGTTGTACTTCGGTTGGCAAGTTGCACGACAATGCCTGTTGGTTGAAGCTCTCCAACCTGTAGAGAAGTATACACGTAGTGAGGCATCACATTAATGGAAGCACCTAAATCTAGAATAGCATCTAAAAAGAAGGTATCCCTTATGGTACACGGTATCGTGAATGTTCTCGGATCCTTGCATTTGGTTGGCATTGTTGGTTGAATCAAGGCCGAGACATTCCTTGTAACGCCCCGACCCCAGTTACCCAGAGTCGGTGCATTATTTTAATACATTGGCATGATTACAAGGAATCAAGTCCCAAAGGACCGATTAGTTTAGCAGTCTTGGAAAATAGATTACATACATGAATGTTACATTACACTTCATAAAATACAAATCAACATAAATAATCCTTTATGAATGCCATTATTCCCTTGTCTTAACCCTTCTTATCAATCACAATATACTTCTTGGAATCCTGGGAAAAAATAAAACATAGAAAATGGGTGAGCTCAAACGCTCCGTAAGGGTAAGCAATACAGCAGAAACTTTCATAAATAATCATAAACATTTAAGGCAATGTATAACTAAAACAAAATCCTTTTAAACTTGAACTTCCGCATAATATGGAAAAGATAAAATGAAATAATTACATTTACTTATTCACATGGATATTATACTAGTCGAACAATCACATGCAATATCAATAACCATTTTCATAATGATGGAATGCATAATGCCAAACTTTAATTTCTATGTCGAGGCCTCGTGCCAAGACCTAAGGGATAACTATAACCGGAAACCAACCCGGAGAGCCTCTATAACCGGACTTCATCCCGGAGTGCCTCTAATAACCGGACACCAACCCGGAGTTCCTCTAATAACTGGACACCAACTCGGAGTGCCTCTAATAACCGGACACCAACCCGAAGTGCCTCTAATAACCGGACACCAACCCGGAGGGATTACTTTTACCGGTCCTCAACCCGGAACATACTAGTCCAACACATTCATCTTAAGAAGAGGATGAAATATAACATAAACATTCGTATTAAAACTAACATAAAAAATGTCAAAACTTTAATCATAAACCATTAATGGCATAAACATAACTCATCCATAGTCAAAAATATCACAAAACCTTAAATACAATATGGATGATTTGTATCATAATAAATCAACTTGAAACAAGTTTAAAATTTATCAAAGGATGTTGACATAGATGAAATCAATACTATTTGAGACAAATATCTCTTTTTTTGAAATCATTTAAAAGTCGCATAATTATAGAGAAAACCATTATTTTGAAAATATATTTATAATCTTGTGAAGGAAGATTCAAAGGTGTAATAACAGAGGAGAATAACCGCACCCGCCGTATAAGTTAAAAAAAGACATTCTTACCTTAATTTTGTCAAAAGGTTAAAAAGGACCTTGTTTGGAAAATGACGGAAAGATTCCTTTATAAAACTCTTATAAAAAGTCAAACAAGGGTATAAATGTATTTAACCCATATTATTTTAAATAGTAAAAATGTTTTGAAATACATTTTTAAGAAACATGGATGTGGATGATAAAGAGATCCCAGTAGATTATTATGTATATACAACCTCGGATAATGAAGAAATTGCGAAATAAACCCTTACCAATTTGGTAACTTACGAAACATACAACCCCTGAAAAAGGTATCATATAATGAATATGTAAATACACATAAATGAAAGTGTATTACACAAATAATATAATTATGGGCAGTACATACACCACAAAAAAGTTAATGGTGGCAATATGGCATGAATCTCACAGAAATAAGGAGTGAGATGAAAACCCCTTACCTTGTACTTTTCCTTGGTTGGGGGTAGGTTAACCTTTTTTATAATGGTGAAATAATTGTTATTAAATTATTCAATAATCATATACATTAATATGATATCATATATGATCTTTTAACATTTCTTTGTTACTAATATCTTAGAATTATCGTCGTTTCGGGTGTTAACTTACTCGTTTTCTTTTATATGTTTTGTTACGTAAGCCATGTTTGTCATGGATAGGTTGTATATTATTAATATCCAGAATGATATCAAGTCCTTAAACATTATTTTTAAATCATCAAATGATAATTATACTTGAATGGATATGATAGAGAATGAATCTCATCGCATTTGTGGAGACAGTAGTTCGTACGTACGCACGAGCGACAATATCATTCTTTTGATATTAAAATAATATATAATTGGATGGTATATCATATATAAAGAATAATTATCATGTTATATTTATTATTTAAATGAATTACACATCCTTATTATACCCATCCAAATAATAATTTATTGAATAACAATTACACCACGACGTGGAGACGGTAAGTCGTACGTACGCACGTATGGTGACATGTTATTCAAAGGGTGGATAGAATACTGAATATGGTTGTACCATGTTTATAATAACATCAAAGTATATATAATATACTGGAGTTATTATTTTATAATGGTAATAACAAAGAAAGAATAAGTGGAAGAAGAAAAGAACTTGAAAATGGGTGGTGACATCATTACCTCTTCTTTGGGTTCTTCCTTTTGATTTGATCAAAAGGGGTACTTAAGTTGGCTTTTTGATCAAACTAAGGCTTCTAGGTTGTATTGAGGGAAGTTGAGAGAGTATTGTTTTAGGGTTTGGCCGAACCAAAAGGCTTTGAAGGTGTGAAGTAATGAGAAGGGGGAGTGCCCTTTTATAAGAGGGGTGAGGGGCACCTTTGGAAAAGCTAGAAATATTAATTTATAATAA
This sequence comes from Viscum album, assembly GCA_963277665.1. Taxonomy (NCBI): domain Eukaryota; kingdom Viridiplantae; phylum Streptophyta; class Magnoliopsida; order Santalales; family Viscaceae; genus Viscum; species Viscum album. The sequence continues at coordinate 1,275,845,076 of OY728158.1, forward strand.
ATTCATATTCGGTTTCTAATGGCTCCAAAGATGATTATTTAAATTTTAAGGTGGTTATGGGTCTAAAACCACTCAACCAATATAATTTAGGCAGTTTTGGGTTACTATATTAATCTTATCTTTAAGTATTAACTCTAAGTTAATTAGTTTCACTTTTACAATGTCTCTTTGTATTTTTATATTATATGGTTAATAAACTTACTATATACATCCAAGAGACCCCCAAGTGATCCATTAATGATACACATATCATGATATAAGTCTCTTGGCCTAACCTTATATTTTTAGGAATTTAATATCAATTAATAATATAATATTTATTTTAAAAACTCTTTTATGTCAATTTTGACACTATTCAATAATTGATTTTTGTGAAAATCATAACAGAATGATTACTTCGAACAAATACAATTAAATCAATCCTAATATGTCATATTAACCTATAAAATTAGTTTAATTCAATAAAAGTCTCAAATTATATTTATTTGGGTATTTATAATATCAATTATTTTAATTTTTCACTATTATGGTAATTACTGCATCATCATTGTGTCATAAATAAATTAAATTATTTAATGTCTAAAAATTATAAATAAAATATAATTATGTATTAAATCTTTTTATATCTCTAATTAATATTTATAGTTGAAAATAAAACATATATAACCCAATGTAAAAATTGTTTTTCTAAAAGATATATGCTTATGTCATTTTTGTACTTATTTTAACTTAATTAAAATAAAGTGTCCCTATCACCTTCATGGGGTCCCAAAATCGACCCAAAGATGCCCATGGTCGGACATGTGTCCACCAATAAGGTTCGGACACATTTTAGGGTAATTTAGTATTATTATAATATTATTTTTTTAACCCTTATTTACCAGATTTACCCTTTAACCATAGTAAATAAAATATTTACCGAAGTAATTATTCAAAATGTCTAAAAATAAAAGTTACCTATTTACAAAATTTGTCCATCCTGATTCCAAATATGGAATCCATTTTTCTAAATTCAAAACACAGAAGTGGCAGAAATTAATTTAAAATTAATTCCCGCTGTCAAAACAAAAAGCGTGTTGTTAAGATATAATAACTATCAAAAGATTGATACTTGTTTATGTCCGGTTTAATTGTGAAATTATGTCCAATGACCAACATTGTATTAAATGGTAGAAATATATTCTAAATATACTTTAAAACCACTCAAATTTATAATTTACCAATATTAATTATTTTGATTAAAAATGTTGTTTTTAATTAAAATTTAGTAATTTTCACTATTCATCAAAATATTAAAGTTATCCGAAAAGTACCAAAATTTCACCTTAGTATAAATTCGATACTCCGAATCCAAAAATGAAGTCCATTTTGAGAGATAAAATTTATAAAATTTCAAAATTTTGTTATTACTATTCATAACGGCTAGTTTGATTTGGTTATGGTGTGTGTTAGAACTCGAAGTTGCGTACAACACACGCTACTGTATTATTCAAAGAGAAGTGTATCGTGGAAGCTTGGGGTGTTACATTGTAAATTTTTCTATTTCTCCATTCTAAAGAATATATTTATTTAGTCAAATTGAATATATAAAAGTTTAAAAGATTGGATTTAAAAAGGGTTCACTATTAAAGTTGGTAAAAGTGCATTTTTGAAAAATACTTCTTTTATCTGAAAAAAGAATTTGTTCTTACATTATGTCTAAGAAACTCATAATATGGATTATAAAATTATAAGGATTATATAAAGTTTAAAATTTAGTTAATACTATTCATATCCTCTTTTGAACGGCTTGTTTGGTAAGCCATGGTGCGCTTGAATTCGGTGTTACGTGTAGTGCAAGTTATTGAATTATTTTGAAGAAATAACACATTATGAAATATTGGGGTGTTACATTCTCCCCTCCTTCAATAAATTGCGTCCTCGCAATTTGAAATTGTTCTTCGAAAATAAAAGGTTGAAAATAGAAAATATCTTTGTGGGAAAACCCACATCGGAAATTGGGTTACTGAAATTTAGTCTTAATATGAGGAAAAGAGAAATGAAAGGGTCACCACCAAATTATGATCTTGATTAGGAGAACATTGGTGGAAATTAGAGACATATAATTGGAGGAAAAATGTAAATATTTATAAGTAGTGATTGAGGTCATCAATCACAAACAAGTGTAAAATTGAGGTCCTTAAATTCATCAATCTATGATGATTTAAAATACCATCGGTTCAACAAAACATGGGGTATTAGGATAACACATTTTTGGTTTTAGGATTCCTTAAATAAAGTATAAGAATTAATTTCTTCATAGAATAGGAGAAGAAGAAATATATATTCTTGAAAAGTAGAGTTCCATCCTTTAAATAATTTCTACCAAAACTCATCTTTCACTCTAAAAGATAATAGAACATAAAAAAAATATTCTATTTATCCTATTCGTATAGGGTTCCAAAAAACGAATTTATAATTCATCTACCATATCTTTTAAAAAACTACATTATTTAATCCTGGACATTACGTGGGTTAGTGGTAGGTGATACACCCTTGTCGCCCTTCGGTTGTGGGTTCAAGTCTCACGGCCTTGCCGGACGCGACGGGTTGCCGCCCAACCTCCGGGTTGTCCTTTTACGAAAATCCAAAAATAATCCAAACTAGAACTATCCAAAATAATTTAGTCCAAAAATGAAGATCCTTTTTTCTACATAATAACATGTGAACACCTTAATCATGTATTCTTATAAAACACTGCAACATCCTGAATTACCATAAAACCTTATTAATTACATTCATGATCCCTTATTCCTTAAATAATGATAGATATACTCCTTCAATCCAAAAATGTTTTAAACCCCAACAATGATGGAGTATACAAATCATTAATAAGCTTCAAGGTAGTCAATAATATCCAATATAATTTATCCAAATCAATCATGTATTATTCTAAAATCACTACCTCGGTATTAGAACCATATTATGCTTTATCTTTCTCTCAACCATATATTTTCCAAAAATTTAACCTCCTATTGAGTCACTTTTCTTTGTTCCACACAATATCAAGTCCTTAATGAAATAGTACCGCAGTAAAATCCCTATATACTCCATGATTATTATAAGAAGTACATTGTTGATACAACACTCAAATGACATAATCAACATAAGAACTCTAATCATTTATCTTCATCTGTGGTAGTATCATAACTTGATTATTATCCAATAGCATCATTTGCGGCATAGTCTGATGACTGGGACATAGGTTCGCATAGTGTCCAAACTCCTTGCAAAAGAAGCATTGTACATTTGAAACCATTTTCTTACCCTTGCAGTCACGTACTTTGTGCCCTTTTTCTTCACACTTATAACAAACTCTCAGTCCTTTCAGGCAAGTTCCAGGGTGTTTCTTCCCACAGTTATCACATATGGGAAAATTCTTCTTTTCCCTCTTCCCTTTATCCAACTTTCTCTCTTCCATCCTTTTCTTCTCTTGCTTCCCTTCAAATCCATAGGACTCAGTAAACTCTTTACTTATCTTATCAACACATGATATTATTTCTTCATATGATGATAATACATCGAAGACTATTTATCTTATAAATTCTGGCTTGAGACCATGAAAGATATGATCCTTCTTTCTCTTTGGATCATGCGCATTGCTGGAGTTCTCATTCCTTCTACTGGTCGCCATTTCTAAACAATTGAATACACTAGATTAGTTTATGAATAACAATACCTAATCCCAAACTTGTAAAATAGGTTATGGATATAATCCATAATCATAAAAAATTCTTTGAGGAAGTATATACTCATAAACCCTTCATAATGATTTGTAAATAAAATGAGAGTTATCCTAAGCATATCCCCCGGGAGTGTCGTAACCAAGAGTGCAGCAAGGCCCTTTTTCATGCACCAATTCTCGTTCAAGTCTAGCTCAAAGCGGTGTTTTTGGGTTTTACCCCTAGGTACATCTGTGCCAGAGCCGCCTCTACCTGCTCGTATCCAGATAGGTATGTATTGCTCGAAAAACTCACAAAATCTCTACAATACCAAAATTCTAGGAAGTTCATCTATACTAATCCTCAAAGTCTATCTTATGTCTATGTTCTTTAATCAGAGTTTATCTAAATCTAGTTTCCAAGGTTATTGCTAAACTTCCTCTGATACCAACTATAACGCCCTGACCCCAGTTACCCAGAGTCGATGCATTATTTTAATATATTGGCATGATTACAAGGAATCAAGTCCCAAAGGACCGATTAGTTTAGCAGTCTTGGAAAATAGATTACATACATGAATGTTACATTACACTTCATAAAATACAAAACAACATAAATAATCCTTTATGAATTCCATTATTCCATTATCTTAACCCTTCTTATCAATCACAATATACTTCTTGGAATCCTGGGAAAAAAATAAATCATATAAAAGGGGTGATCTCAAACACTCCGTAAGGGTAAGAAATACAGCAGAAACTTTCATAAATAAGCATAAACATTTAAGGCAATGTATAACTAAAACAAAAGCCTTTTAAACTTGAACTTCCTCATAATATGACAAAGATAAAATGAAAAAATTCCATTTACTTATTCACATGGATATTATACTAGTCGAACAATCACATGCAATATCAATAACCATTTTCATAATGATGGAATGCATAATGCCGAACTTTAATTTCTGTGTCGAGGCCTCGTGCCAAGACCTAAGGGATAACTGTAACCAGAACCCAACCCAGAGAACCTCTATAACCGGAATCCATCCCGGAGTGCCTCTAATAACCGGACACCAACCCGGAGTGCCTCTAATAACTAGACACCAACCCGGAGTGCCTCTAATAACCTGACACCAACCCGGAGTGCCTCTAATAACCAAACACCAACCCGGAGGGCTTACTTTTACCAGTCCCCAACCCGGAACATACTAGTCCAACACATTCATCTTAAGAAGAGGATGAAATATAACGTAAACATTCGTATTAAAACTAACATACAAAATATCAAAACTTTAATCATAAACCATTAATGGAACAAACATAACTCATCCATAGTCAAAATATCACAAAACCGTAAATATAATATGGATGATTTGTATCATAATAAATCAACTTGAAACAAGTTTAAAATTTATCAAAGGATGTTGACATAGATGAAATCAATATTATTTGAGAGAAATATCGCTTTTTTTGAAATCATTTAAAAGTCGCATAATTATAGAGAAAAACTTTTTTTGAAAATATCTTTATAAGCTTGTGAAGGAAGATTCAAAGGTGTAATAATAGCGGAGAATAACCGTACCCGCCGTATAAGTTAAAAAATACATTCTTACTTTAATTTTGTCAAAAGGTTAAAAAGGTCCTTGTTTGGAAAATGACGGAAAGATTCCTTTATAAACCTATTATAAAAAGTCAAACAAGGGTATAAATGTCTTTAACCCATATTATTGTAAATAGTAAAAATGTTTTGAAATACATTTTTAAGAAACATGGATGTGGATAATAAAGAGATCCTAGTGGATTATTACGTATATACAACCTCGGATAATAAAGAGATTGCGAAATAAATCCATACCAATTTGGTAAATTACGAAACATACAACCCATGAAAGAGGTATCATAAAATTAATATGTAAATACACATAAATGAAAGTGTATTACACAAAGAATATAATTATGGGCAGTACATACACCACAAAAAAGTTAATGGTGGCAATATGGCATGAATCTCACGGAAATAAGGAGTGAGATGAAAACCCATTACCTTGTACTTTTCCTTGGTTGGGGGTATGTTAACCTCCTTTATAATGGTGAAATAATTGTTATTAAATTATTCAATAATCATATACATTAATATCATATCATATATGATCTTTTAACATTGCTTTGTTAATAATATCTTAGAATTATCGTCGTTTCGGGTGTTAACTTACTCGTTTTGTTTTATATGTTTTGTTACGTAAGCCATGTTTGTCATGGATAAGTTGTATCTTATTCATATCCAGAATGATATCAAGTCCTTAAACATTATTTTTAAATCATAAAATGATAATTATACTTGAATGGATACGATAGAGAATGAATCTCATCGCGTTCGTGGAGACAGTAGTCAGTACGTACGCATGAGCGACAATATCATTCTTTTGATATTAAAATAATATATAATTGGATGGTATATCATATATAAAGAATAATTATCATGTTATTTTTATTATTTACAGGAATTACACATCATTATTTTACCCATCCAAATAATAATTTTTTGAATAACAATTACACCACGACGTGGAGACGGTAAGTCGTACGTACGCGCGTATGGTGACATGTTATTCAAAGGGTGGATAGAATAATGAATATGGTTGTACCATGTTTATAATAACATCAAAGTATATATAATATACTGGAGTTATTATTTTAGAATGATAATAACAAAGAAAGAATAAGTGGAAGAATAAAAGAACTTGAAAATGGGTGGTGAAATCATTACCTCTTCTTCGGGTTCTTCCTTTTGATTTGATCAAAAGGGATCCTTAAGTTGGATTTTTGATCCAACTAAGGATTATAGGTTGTATTTAGGGAAGTTTAGAGAGTATTTGGGCAGGTTTGGACAAAACAAAAGTCTTTTAATGTGTGAAGTAATGAGAAGGGGGAGTGCCCTTTTATAAGTGGCGTGAGGGGCACCTTTGGAAAAGCTAGAAATATTAATTTATAATAAATTCATATTCGGTTTCTAATGTCTACAAAGTTACTTATTTAAAGGTTAAGGTGGGTATGGGTCTAAAACCACTCAACCAATAGAAGTTAGACAGGTTTGGGTTACTATATTAACCTTATCTTTAAGTATTAACTCTAAGGTAATTTGTTTCACTTTTACAATGTCTCTTTGTATTTTTATATTATATGGTTAATAAACTTACTATATACATACAAGAGACCCCCAAGTGGTCCATTAATGATACACATATCATTATATAAGTATCTTCCATGGACCTAATATTTTTAGGAATTTAATATCAATTAATAATATAATATTTGTATTAAAAACTCTTTTATGTTAATTTTGACACTATTCAATAATTGATTTTTGTGAAACTCATAACATAATGATTACTTCGAAAAAATACAATTAAATCAATAATAATATGTCATATTAACCTAGAAAATTAGTGTAATTCAATAAAAGTCTCAAATTATATTAATTTGGGTATTTATAATATCAATTATTTTAATTTTGCACTATTATGGTAATTACTGCATCATCATTGTGTCATAGATAAATTAAATTATTTAGTGTCTAAAAATTATAAATAAAATATCATTATGTATTAAATCTTTTTATCTCTCTAATGAATATTTATAATTGAAAATCCAACATATATAACCCTATTTAAAAAAAATTCTAAAAGATATATGCTTCTGTCATTTTTGTACTTATATTAACTTAATTAAAATAAAGTGTCCCTATCACCTTCATGGGGTCCCAAAATCGAACCAAATATGCCCATGGTCGGCCATGTATCCACCAATAAGGTTAGGACACGTTTTAGGGTAATTTAGTATTATTATAATATTATTTTGTTTAACTCTTATTTACCAGATTTACCCTTTAACCATAGTAAATAAAATATTTACCGAAGTAATTATTCAAAATGTCTAAAAATAAAAGTTACCTATTTACACAATTTGGACATCCTGATTCCAAATATGGAATCCATTTTTCTAAATTCAAAACACAGAAGTGGCAGAAATTAATTTAAAATTAATTCCCGCTGTCAAAACAAAAAGCGTGTTTTTAAGATATAATAACTATCAAAAGATTGATACTTGTTTATGTCCGGTTTAATTGTGAAATTATGTCCAATGACCAAAATTGTATTAAATGGTAAAAATATATTCTAAATATACTTTAAAACCACTCAAATTCATAATTTATCACTATTAATTATTTTGATTAAAAATGTTGGTTTTAATTAAAATTTAGTATTTTTCACTATTCATCAAAATATTAAAGTTATCCGAAAAGTACCAAAATTTCACCTTAGGCTAAATTCGATACTACGAATCCAAAAATGAAGTCCATTTTGAGAGATAAAATTTATAAAATTTCAAAAAGTAAGTATTACTATTCATAACGGTTAGTTTGATTTGGTTATGGTGTGTGTTAGAACTCGAAGTTGCGTACAACACACGCTACTATATTATTCAAAGAGAAGCATACCGTGGAAGCTTGGGGTGTTACATTGTAAATTTTTTTATGTCCCCATTCTAAAGAATAAATTTATTTAGTCAAATTGAATATATAAAAGTTTAAAATATTGGATTTAAAAAGGGTTCACTATTAAAGTTGGTAAAAGTGCATTTTTGAAAAATACTTCTTTTATCTGAAAAAAGAATTTTTTCTTAAATTATGTCTAAGAAACTCATAATATGGATTATAAAATTATAAGGATTATATAAAGTCTAAAATTTCGTTAATATTATTCATAGCCTCTTTTGAACGGCTTGTTTGGTAAGTCATGGTGCGCTTGAACTCGGTGTTGCGTGTAGTGCAAGTTATTGAATTATTTTGAAGAAATAACACATTATGAAATCTTGGGGTGTTACATTCTCCCCTCCTTCAATAAATTGCGTCCTCGTAATTTGAAATTGTTCTTCGAAAATAAAAGGTTGAAAATAGAAAATATCTTTGTGGGAAAACCCACATCAGAAATTGGGTTACTAAAATTTAGTCTTAATATGAGGAAAAGAGAAATTAAAGGGTCACCACCAAATTATGATCTCAATTAGGAGAACATTGGTGGAAATTAGAGACATATAATTGGAGGAAAAATGTAAATATTTATAGGTAGTGATTGAGGTCATCAATCACAAACAAGTGTAAAATTGAGGTCCTTAAATTCATCAATCTATGATGATTTAAAATACCATCGGTTCGACAAAACATGGGGTATTAGGATAACACATTTTTGGTTTTAGGATTCCTTAAATAAAGTATAAGAATTAATTTATTCATAGAATAAGAGAAGAAGAAAAATATATTCTTGACAAGTAGAGTTCCATCCTCTAAATAATTTCTACCACAAACTCATCTTTCACTCTAAAAGATAATAGAACGTAAAAAAATATTCTATTTATCATATTCGTATAGGGTTCCAAAAAACGAATTTATAATTCATCTACCAGATCTTTTAAAAAAACTACATTATTTAATCATGTACATTACGTGGGCCAGTGGTAGGTGATACACCCTTGTCGCCCTTTGGTTGTGGGTTCAAGTCTCGCGGCCTTGCCGGACGCGACGAGTTGCCGCCCAACCTCCTCGTTGTCCTTTTACGGAAATCCAAAAATAATCCAAACTAGAACTATCCAAAATGCTTTAGTCCAAAAATGAAGATCCTTTTTTCTGCGTAATAACATGTAAACACCTTCATCAAGTATTCTTTTAAAACACCGCAACATCCTGAATTACCATAAAACCTTATTGATTACATTCATGATCCCTTATTCCTTAAAGAATGATAGATATACTCCTTCAATCCAAAAATGTTTTAAACCCCAACAATGATGGAATATACAAATCATTAATCAGCTTCAAGGTAGTCAAGAATATCCAATATAATTTATCCAAATCAATCATGTATTATTCTAAAATCACTAACTCGGTATCAGAACCATATTATGGTTTATCTTTCTCTCAACCATATATTTTCCAAAAATTTAACCTGCTATTGAGTCACTTTTATTTGTTCCACACAATCTCAAGTCCTTAATGAAATAAGACTGCAGTACAATCCCTATATACTCCATGATTATTATAAGAAGTACATTTTTGATACAACACTCAAATGACATAATCAACATAAGAACTCTAATCATTCCTCTTCATCTGTGGTAGTATCATAACTTGATTATTATCCAATAGCATCATTTGCGGCATAGTCTGATGACTGGGGCATAGGTTTTCATAGTGTCCAAACTCCTTGAAAATGAAGCATTGTACATTTGAAACCATTTTCTTACCCTTGCAGTCACGTACTTTGTGCCCTTTTTCTTTACACTTATAACAAACTCCCATTCCTTTCAGGTAAGTTCCAGGGTGTTTCTTCCCACAGTTATCACATATGGGAAAATTCTTCTTTTCCCTCTTCCCTTTATCCATCTTTCTCTCTTCCATCCTTTTCTTCTCTTGCTTCCCTTCAAAGCCATAGGACTCAGTAAACTCTTTACTTATCTTATCAACACATGATATTATTTCTTAATATGATGATAATACATGGAAGACTATTTCTCTTATAAATTCTAGCTTGAGACCATGAAATATACGATCCTTCTTTCTCTTTGGATCATGTGCATTGCTGGAGTTCTCATTCCTTCTACTGGCTGCCATTTCTAAACAATGGCATACACTAGATCAGTTTATGAATAACAATACCTAATCCCAAACTTGTAAAATAGTTTATGGATATAATCCATAATCATAAAAAAAACTTCTTTGAGGAAGTATATACTCATAAACCCTTCATAATGATTTGTAAAGAAAATGAGAGTTATCCTAAGCATATCCCCCGGGAGTGTCGTAACCAAGAGTGCAGCAAGGCCCGTTGTCCTGCACCAGTTCCCGTTCGAGTCTAGCTCAAAGCGGTGTTTTCGGGTTTTACCACTAGGTACATATGTGCCAGAGCCGCCTCTACCTGCTCGTATCCAGACAGGGATGTATTGCTTGGAAAACTCACAAAATCTCTACAATACCAAAATTCTAGGAAGTTCTTCTATACTAATCCTCAAAGTCTATCTTAGGTCTATGTGCTATAATCAGAGTTTATCTAAATCTAGTTTCCAAGGTTATTTATAAACTTCCTCTGATACCAATTGTAACGCCCCGACCCCAGTTACCCAGAGTCGGTGCATTATTTTAATACATTGGCATGATTACAAGAAATCAAGTCCCAAAGGACCGATTAATTTAGCAGTCTTGGAAAATAGATTACATACATGATTGTTACATTACACTTCATAAAATACAAAACAACATAAATAATCCTCTATGAATTCCATTATTCCCTTGTCTTAACCCTTCTTATCAATCACAATATACTTCTTGGAATCCTGGGAAAAAAATAAAACATAGAAAAGGGGTGAGCTCAAATGCTCTGTAAGAGTAAGCAATACAGCAGAAACTTTCATAAATAAGCATAAACATTTAAGTCAATGTATAACTAAAACAAAATCCTTTTAAACTTGAACTTCCTCATAATATGGAAAAGATAAAATTAAATAATGCCATTTACTTATTCACATGGATATTATACTAGTCAAAAAATCAAATTCAATATCAATAACCATTTTCATAATGATGGAATGCATAATTCCAAACTTTAATTTCTTTTTCGAGGCCTCGTGCCAAGACCTAAGGGATAACTGTAACCGGAACCCAACCCGGAGAGCCTCTATAACCGGACTTCATCTCGGAGTGCCTTTAATAACCGGACACCAACCCGAAGTGCCTCTAATAACTGGACACCAACCCAGAGTGCCTCTAATAACCGGACACCAACCTAGAGGGCTTACTTTTATTGGTCCCCAACTCGAAACATACTAGTCCAACACATTCATCTTAAGAAGAGGATGAAATATAACATAAATATTCATATTAAAACTGACATACAAAATGTCAAAACATTAATCCTAAACCATTAATGGCATAAACATAACTCATCCATAGTCAAAAATATCACAAAACCTTAAATACAATATGGATTATTTGTATCATAATAAATCAACTTGAAACAAGTTTAAAATTTATCAAAGGATGTTGACATAGATGAAATCAATACTGTTTGATAGAAATATCTCTTTTTTTGAAATCATTTAAAAGTCGCATAATTATAGAGAAAACCTTTATTTTGAAAATATCTTTATAAGCTTGTGAAGGAAGCTTCAAAGATGTAATAATATCGGAGAATAACCGCAACCACCGTATATGTTAAAAAAAGACATTCTTACCTTAATTTTGTCAAAAGGTTAAAAAGGACCTTGTTTGGAAAATGATGGAAAGATTCCTTTATAAACCTCTTATAAAAAGTCAAACAAGGGTATAAATGTCTTTAACCCATATTATTCTAAATAGTAAAAAAAATTTGAAATACATTTTTAAGAAACATGGATGTGGATGATAAAGAGATCCCATTAGATTATTACGTATATACAACCTCAGATAATGAAGAGATTGCGAAATAAACCCTTACCAATTTGGTAACTTACGAAACATACAACCCATGAAAGAGGTATCATAAAATGAATATGTAAATACACATAAATGAAAGTTTATTACACAAAGAATATAATTATGGGCAGTACATACACCACAAAAAAGTTAATGGTGGCAATATGGCATGAATCTCATGGAAATAAGGAGTGAGATGAAAACCCCTTACCTTGTACTTTTCCTTGGTTGGGGGTAGGTTAACCTCCTGTATAATGGTGAAATAATTGTTATTAAATTATTCAATAATCATATACATTAATATGATATCATATATGATCTTTTAACATTGCTTTGTTAATAATATCCTAGAAGTATCGTCGTTTCGGGTGTTAACTTACTCATTTTCTTTTATATGTTTTGTCACGTAAGCCATGTTTTTCATGGATAGGTTGTATCTTATTCATATACATAATGATATAAAGTCCTTAAAAATTATTTTTAAATCATCAAATGATAATTATACTTGAATGGATATGATAGAGAATGAATCTCATTGCGTTCGTGGAGACAATAGTTTGTACGTACGCACGAGCGACAATATCATTATTTTGATATTAAGATAATATATAATTGGATGGTATATCATATATACAGAATAATTATCATGTTATATTTATTATTTACATGAATTACACATCATTATTATACCCATCCAATTAATAATTTATTGAATAACAATTACACCACGACGTGGAGACGATAAGTCGTACGTACGCACGTATGGTGACATGTTATTCAAATGGTGGATAGAATACTGAATATGGTTGTACCATGTTTATAATAACATAAAATTATATATAATATACTTGATTTATTATTTTATAATGGTAATAACAAAGAAATAATAAGTGGAAGAAGAAAAGAACTTGAAAATGGGTGGTGAAATCATTACCTCTTCTTCGGGTTCTTCCTTTTGATTTGATCAAAAGGGATCATTAATTTGTCTTTTTGATCAAACTAAGGCTTATAGGTTGTAGTTAGGTAAGTTGAGATAGTATTTGGGCAGGTTTTGGCTGAACCAAAAGGCTTTGAAGGTGTGAAGTAATGAGAAGGGGGAGTTCCCTTTTATAAGAGGGGTGAGGGGCACCTTTGGAAAAGCTAGAAATATTAATTTATAATAAATTCATATTTGGTTTCTAATGGCTCCAAAGTTTCTTATTTAAATGTTAAGGTGGGTAAGGGTCTAAAACCACTCAACCAATAGAATTTAGACAGGTTTGGGTTACTATATTAACCTTATCTTTAAGTATTAACTCTAAGTTCATTAGTTTCACTTTTACAATGTCTCTTTGTATTTTTATATTATATGGTTAATAAACTTACTATATACATCCAAGAGACCCCCAAGTGGTCCAATAATGATACAAATATCATGATATAAGTCTCTTGGACTAACCTTATATTTTTAGGAATTTAATATCAATTAATAATATAATATTTGTTTTAAAAACTCTTTTATGTTAATTTTGACAGTATTCAATAATTGATTTTTGTGAAACTCATAACAGAATGATTACTTCAAAAAAATACAATTTAATCAATCCTAATATGTCATATTAACATATAAAATTATTTTAATTCAATAAAAGTCTCAAATTATATTTATTTGGGTATTTATAATATCAATTATTTTAATTTTTAACTATTATGGTAATTACTCCATCATCATTGTGTCATAAATAAATTAAATTATTTAATGTTTAAAAATTATAAATAAAATATCATTATGTATTAAATCTTTTTATCTCTCTAATTAATAATTATAGTTGAAAATCAAACATATATAACCCTATGTAAAAAAAAAATTCTAAAAGATATATGCTTATGTCATTTTTGTACTTATTTTAACTTAATTAAAATAAAGTGTCCCTATCACCTTCATGGGGTCCCAGAATCGACCCAAAGATGCCCATGGTCGGCCATGTAACCACCAATAAGGTTAGGACGCGTTTTAGGGTAATTTAGTATTATTATAATATTATTTTTTTAACCATTATTTACCAGATTTACCCTTTAACCATAGTAAATAAAATATTTACCGAAGTAATTATTCAAAATGTTTAAAAATAAAAGTTACCTATTTACACAATTTATACATCCTGATTCCAAATATGGAATCCATTTTTCCAAATTCAAAACACAGAAGTGGCAGAAATTAATTTAAAATCAATTCCCGCTATCAAAATAAAAAGCGTGTTTTTTAGATATAATAACTATCAAAAGATTGATACTTGTTTATGTCCGGTTTAATTTTGAAATTATGCCCAATGACCAAAATTGTATTAAATGGTAAAAATATATTCTAAATATACTTTAAAACCACTCAAATTCATAATTTATCACTATTAATTATTTTGATTAAAAATGTTGTTTTTAATTAAAATTTAGTAATTTTCACTATTCATCAAAATATTAAAGTTATCTGAAAAGTACCAAAATTTCACCTTAGGCTAAATTCAATAATCCGAATCCAAAAATGAAGTCCATTTTGAGAGATAAAATTTATAAAATTTCAAAAAGTAGGTATTACTATTCATAACGGCTATTTTGATTTGGTTATGGTGTGTGTTAGAACTCGAAGTTGCGTACAACACAAGCTATTGTATTATTCAAAGAGAAGCGTACCGTGGAAGCTTAGGATGTTACATTGTAAATTTTTTTATGTCCCCATTCTAAAGAATAAATTTATTTAGTCAAATTGAATATATAAAAGTTTAAAATATTGGATTTAAAAAGGGTTCACTATTAAAGTTGGTAAAAGTGCATTTTTGAAAAATACTTCTTTTATCTGAAAAAAGAATTTTTTCTTACATTATGTCTAAGAAACTCATAATATGGATTATAAAATTATAAGGATTATATAAAGTTTAAAATTTTGTTAATACTATTCATAGCCTCTTTTGAACGGCTTGTTTGGTAAGTCATGGTGCGCTTGAACTCGATGTTGCATGTAGTGCAAGTTATTGAATTATTTTGAAGAAATAACACATTATGAAATCTTGGGGTGTTACATTCCTACCCAAGTTGACTCTCTCATTCCTTTTCATCCTTCATCTATGGGTGCAAAGTTTTTTAAGAAATTTGGAATAACGGGGAATTTTCTTGACTGCATCCAACAATGGTATATTAACTTGAACTTTTTTAAATGTATCCATTATTTCATTATCAATATCATTATCAAAGTTTTTCTTAGATTTAGAGAGTCTTTTAGGGAAAGGAAGAGGAATTGATTGTTCATTTGAATCATCAATGATAATTTTATTGCCCTTTTTATTTTGTTTTTCATTACATGAAATTTTTTAGGGTTCGGAAGGAGTGTTTTCAAGAGGGGGACATACCTGTTTCATAGAATCAGTAGAAGGAGAAGCTTCTTTACCACTACGAAGTGTAATTGCATATACATTACCTTTGTCCTTATAATTGGTAATGGGTTGGTATGGTAATTGTCAAGACCCTTGCATCTTAAGCTCACCGATGGTGTTCGCCAATTGTCCCACTTGAGTTCGTAGGTCTTGAATTGCCGATTGTGTGGTCTGTTGGAACTGAAGGTTTTGGGTTGCCATTTGTTTCACCATGTCCTTGAGGCTTGGTTCAGATTTTGGAGGAGGAGGATGATTGTTTTGAGAAGTTGAAGGATAAGAAGGTTGCATACCTTGGCCTTATTGATACCAGTTCTGCTTGGGGTAGCTTGAGTTTCCTCCTTGTCGGTATTGTGGGTTTGCTTGCCACCCTGGATTTGGATTTGGCCTGAATTGTTCTAGCTTGAAGGGAGGTTCTTGTTGTAATGGACTCCCTGGGAACACAGCTGCACAGGACTCAGATGAATCTTGAAGTTGTGGGCACTGGTCAGAAAAATGAGTGTTATCAGAACAAATCCCACAATATAATGGAATAGAAGTAGAGTGTGAGTTACCTTGTGCTTGATCTAGTTGCCTTAGAAGGGTATGCATCTCATCATGTTTAGCATCTACCTTTTGTTCTAGGGCTGAATTACTTAACTCATGAACTCCTCAGGTTGGTGCAATAGCTCGTGTACCAAATTGTTGTGCATTTTGAGCCATGTTGGCTATTAAGTCACGAGCGGCAGAATGAGTTTTGTCAATTAGGGCACCACCAGCTACAGCATCAATCATTCCATGATCCATGGGGATAAGTCCCTCATAGAAGTATTGGATTAATAGTTGTTCACTAATCTGGTTGTGGGGGAAGCTTGAGCAAAGTCTTTTGAATCTCTCCCAGTATTCATGAAGGGTCTCTCCTTGTGATTACCTAATTCCACATATTTCTTTCCTAATTGAAGCAGTTTGGGAGGCAGGGAAGAAATTCTCTAGAAAAAGTCTTTTTAGGTCATTCAATCCCCCAATTTTGGTAGGAAAATAGTATAACCAATCTTTGGCTACACCATCAAGGGAGAAAGGGAAGGCCCTAAACTTGATTAAGTCCTCAGACACATTTTGGGGTTTCATGGTGGAGCACACTATGTGAAACTCCTTTAGATGTTTGTGAGGGTCCTCTCTGGGAAGACCATGGAATTTTGGAAGGAGGTGGATGAGACCTGATCTCAGCTCAAAGTTGGCTGCTTCCTCGGGATATTAGATGTACGCAGGTTGGTACTCCACATCAGGGGTTGTCAGTTCTTTTAATGTTCGATTATTTACAGCCATGATCTCTTGGGTTTTATTTGGTTCAATTTTTGATTGGTTTAAGAACACTTGAGGTTACAAAATGGGTTCCTTAGTGTTACTTTATTGACCTTCTATAGATTCCTTGATTTGTGTGTGATGTGACTTTTCAATTTTATGATCAAATTCAAGTAGTGTTCCTTTACCAGATCTTGTCATGCAACAATGATGTCCAGTTTGATTGATTGATTGTTTGTTGTGTTTTTTTTTTATTTAAGATTTATAAAAGAGAAACTTAATAAGGGTGAAAGAATAATATAATTTTATACTATATAATTAGAGAGGGAGATGGAGAAGAAGATAGAGAGAGAGAGAGAGATAAAGAACACACCAAAAACAACCAAAAATAAAGACAAAACCCAAAACAAAAAATAATCAAATGGGGGTGGGGTATTTAAAGAAGTACTAATTAATAAGTAAAATAAATAAATAAAATGAAATAAATAAAAAAATGATCTTGGCTACCCGGCAACGGTGCCAAAATTTGATCGCGTTGTCGAGCACGTCAAATTAGTTGTTTAATTTTGACTAGAATTTCTGCAGTATAGCAGCAACCCTAGGTCGTCTCTCGAAGGAGCCTTAGATCATTAATTTAAAAAGAGGGTTTTGATTATGAAAGTAGAAGGTGAATTATGTTTTGTAAAACATGGGGTTTTTATGATTAATGATGAAAATAGAAAATGAAAGCGATAAAACAAAATAGAAATGAACAAGATTGATTAAACGTGATCAACCCGGGGAAGTCTCGTGATGTTCATCCTTCATCACTTAAAGGGATGGGATTATGATCTTTTAATCCCTGGTTTGTAACACCTAGAACCATAATGTTACTGAGTTTGTACTAGGATACCTCCTAGGGTTCAGTCGAAAACACATAACGATTCGCCGGACACCGCTGATGATTGGGTGATTTGTGTTCGACATCATAACTGAAACTCACCAAGGAAACACATGAAGAATTCGATGTGATCTCCAGGTTTGAATTTTATTTCATTGTGATACCATTACATAAATTTTCATGGCCTTGACAGAGCTTGTGTGAGTTCTATTGACCAATATGAATCACACAAGCACCGCAATTGAAAGGGGGAAAAGAAAGTGGTGAACGGTGTGTGAAACATCACATGAAAGGGTACCCCCAAACATGATCATATGAGTTGATCATGACATACTGGTACATAACTCAATAAAATAAGAATAGAGGATGATGAAAAACAACACAACAACCTAGAATTCAAAAGATCATTCAAATATTGCAACATGAATCTTGGGATTTACATCACGTTCCTCCCCGGGTGATCACAAGGGGTTTAGAAACCCATGGGAGGGGAAGAAGAAGATGTTGAAGTAGCACATCTCATAGCATCCAGAAATTCTAGGGATGTTGAGAAGACTCCTTGGGTTGCTTCTATACTGCAGAAATTCTAGTCAAAATTAAACAACTAATTTGACGTGCTCGACAACGTGATCACTCGGTATATGAAATTTATATTAATTGTTTTCTTTATACTATAATCTTGGACAAAAATATTTTGGATAAGCCTAAATATTTGAAATGGATTATGTTGGACATAATTTAGTATTGTTTAAGGCTAGAAATATTTTCTATATTATTGATGGAATGTAATAATGATGTAATTTTAGAAAAAGGACAACCTGCAGGACGGGTGAAAAATCATTGCGTCGGATAAGGTTGTGGGAATCGAACCCACAACCGAAGTGCGATAGTCTTTATCACCTACCACTGGCCTACAGGAAGTCCCTGGTTAGTAGAAACTAGTTTTATTTTATTAAGCGGTGTGATAGATGAAGTATAAGTTCATTTTTTTGAATCGTATACGATTAAACTCACTATATATGGACTTATGTATATTTGATAACTTTTTCTAACCTTTTGTTTGAAATAGATGGAATGACCCATCATTCTATCACATGATCTGCTAACACTTCATGAATAACAAATTAAACTTCATTTCCTTAAGAGATTAAGTGGAAATTGTTCAAGGCATGAACAACAATGAGATTGTACCAAAATCAAGTAAGAATTTCTTTTAATTCAAAAATACTTCAACATTAGGGAAATTATCATGAAAGCCAAAAATGTTGTCCTAGTACTCTTATATATGAGGAATCAGATCGTACCTTATATCATCACAAATCTATGGATTTGTGATTGTTGGATTTTTCATAGCCATGTTCTCTACCACTCTCCATCAGAACTTGATGGTTATATTTTTCTTCCATATCCATATTTTTCACCTATGTTCTCCTATGTGGAAACCCAGTGATGAGTTACTTTGGGTAACCGTTACGTTTCATAATTTAGTTTTTAAAGTTAAGTTTTGGTATTCCATTTTACGATGTGGTTTTCTATTAAAGAAACTTTCAAGTATTAAACCATTTATAACCCCCGACGAATTTCGAGGGCGAAATTCATTTTAAGGGGGGTAGAATGTAACACCCCAAGATTTTATGATAAGTATTCTTTTTAATTTATTTGATGTAATGTGTTTTATGATACACCAAGATTATCTTGTGCTATACGCAACACTGTATTATCTTGCAGTATATGAAACACTATTCTTGGATTGTGTTACACACAATTTCAAGTTCGTTTGATAGTAGTCATTCAACGCAACATTGAGTGTGTGTGTGTGTGTGTGTCTATATATATCCAATGTATAAATGAAATATGGTTGGATTTTGTTATACAAAACAACAAAGGAGTCTTGCACTACATGTCACCCTTACTTGGCTTGCATTACACGCAATCGCAGCCTTCCTCGATAGCGTGTGTAGTACGCAATATCGGGTTTCACTAAACAACGATATATTGTTATAATATTTTTATGGACTAGCCTTTATGAATAGTATTAACTAAATTTTTAATTTTATAACATTATTATTCATCTTATACATTTTCTAGAATGAGGTTTGAAAACAAAATCAGTTTTTTGGATAAAAGAAGTATTTTTCAAAAAATGCAGTATTACCGCCTTTTGATGGCGCACCCATTTTAAATCTAGTTTTTGACATGTTTATAAGTTAAATTTGACAAAATATAAATATTCTTTGGAATCAGGAAATAAAAATTTACTTTGGATAAATTTTTCATATTATTCTGGTAACTTTCATATTTTGATGAATAGTAAAAACATGTTATATTTTAATTAAAAACAACTTTCTTCATCGCAATAATTTATATGGTTAGATTATTTTTTTGAATTGGTTTTAAAGTGTAATTAGAATATATTTTTACCATTTAATCCAATGTTGGTCATTGAATTAATTTTACTTTGAATTTAGACATAAACAAGTGTCGATCTTTTGATAGTTATTATTTCTTAAAAACACGCTATTTATTTTGATAACGGGAATTAAATTTAAAATTAATTAATTCCACTTATATGTTTTGAATTTTGAAAAATAGAAATAATTTTGGAATTCAGAATATCGAATATAGCTTAGGCTGAATTTTTGGTATTTTTCTGAAAAACTTCAATTTTTGATGAATAGTGAAAACACTGAGTTTTTGGTTAAAACCGACATTTTATTAAAATAATCATTTATTTGATTTAAATTTATTTTAGGTCAAAATAGATACATAATACTTATATAAGTTCAATGAAATTCATTGGAGTCATTTTACAATAATTTTAGATTTATAAAAATTGTATTGAACTTTTCACCGTCTTTTACCCACCTCCTAGGAGCTTTTGCAATTGTTCATAAAACTTAATTTTACTGCTTCTGTGAGTTGAATTTAGAAAATCTGAGAGACACGGTTAAATACAAGGAGTAAAATGTGGTTCAATTAGATAAAAATAATTTTTGGTGAATATTAACTTTTTACTTTTATTTACCACGGTTAAAAGTAAATAGGGTAATTCAAGGTTAAAAGAATATTATAATAATTCAAAATTACCTTAAAACTTGTCCAAACATTATTGTATGAGTAATGTCCAACCATGGGCGTCCTTGGGTCGATTTTGGGACCCCATGGAGCCACTTATGAAAGACAATGACACATTAGATTAATTAATTTAATGTAAAGACAAAATTGGCATTAACAAAAATCCTTTAGTACTTAATTTTTATAAGGGGATAAATAAATTATATTTTCGATTATAAATATTAATTGGAAAGATAAAAATATTTCCTACATTTTAGTATTTTTTTATAATTTTTAGACATCAAATAAATTAAATTATTTATGACACAATAATGATGCAGTATTTACCTCATTAATAAATGATTTAAATAAATAGGATTATAATGATTAAAATATTATCCAAAACATGTACAATTCTGATTGTATGATTTTATTTAGATCATTAGTCATCTTATCTTCATCTTTGATTATTTTGGGACCTTTTGAAATCGAAGATAAGTTTATAATAAAATAATATTTCCACACTTTCTAAAAGAGCCCATCCTCTCCCTTATAAAAGGAGAACACTTCTATGTAATTCCTCACACCTCTCAAGCCTTTTGGCTCATCCAAACTCTGCCCAAATAAGCTCCCTACATCCATATCCTCCCCCTTTAAGCCTTACTTTAGGTATAAGACACTCCAACAAGTCCTTTTGGTTCAATCCAAAGGAAGTTACCCAAATTAAAGGTAATAGTTTCTCTTAAGTTGTTTTCTTTTATTCTACTTCTCCAACCCCTAAACTCTTTTTAATCCTTTATTTTGTGAAAACACCAGTATCCTCAAAATACTAGGATGTTATTATAATAAGTATTAGAAATACACTTACACACACCTCCATCTAATGGATGAAGAACATAATGTTTCTGTGGATGGAAAACTAACACCTCACGAAACGATGATTGTTCGATTTTCTCCTACTGCCTATAATGGTGGATGTTATGATGGAAATGTATTTATATATGATATATATTATGTTTATGATTTCCTTATGATTATTAACTTCCCAATTATATCAAGCATTTATGGTTTCCATAGTCGGTAAATACGATAATCTCATTTGAGGAAGTGCGGACTACCGCCCCCTCAAAGTGATGTGATTTGTTAATGCCTTATGTGGAATGTATAAAGGATGGAGTTAATGATATTATATATGATATTATACAAGAATTATAATATACCTATGTATCATTATTTTTTAATTCCATTAAAATAATAAATAAAAATAAAAAGTTGCGTTCATGCGTACGTACGGTTTACCGTCTCCATGAACGGTGCATTTCATTTCTTACCTCCATATGTTATGTAATATTATAAATACATGTATATGCTGGATATATAATGAATATATATGATATATAAATCATTATTTACATTCTTGAAGTAAGTAAATCATGATATAAGTAATAATAACATCAAGAACAACAAGTCCAAACACGTACGATAAATAAGATGATTTTACCCAAAACATTGCTTTAACATGGGATTTACAAAAGAATGGGTAATATAAAGTCATAAGTGAACCATATATGATATAATAACAATTAATATGATTCTTTAATAAGTCCATGACATTATTTAAATCATTATATATGAGTTTTGGATACGTACGAAGCATATCGGGCCTAAGGTAAGGGATAATTTTGCAAATCTCATTTTTATCCGAGATTGCTTATACGTAAGTATTTACTGGGGTTATTATTATCATCCATTTACATATTTTCTAAAAGTTTTTTTATGTATGTTTAATGTCCTTTTTATCCATTTTCACTTTTACTATATGGTATGTAAGGAATATTTCTTTTGTTTACGTTCCGAGGTACTTTTTGACCTTTCCGACAAAAGTACGAGGAGAATGTTTTTTTAACTTATATGGCATGAAAGGATTTTATGGTTTTATAAATTCTTATTTTTATGAATATTCCTCCAAAATATTTCATGACTATTTTCTAAAAAATCCTTTTCTTTTAAAATTGCATGACATTTTGTGAAAAGAAAATGATTTTGAAGAAGAAATGTTATTTTTCTCAAGAATTAATTTCAAGTGTTTTATCAAAACCATTTTCCATCTAAGATGACATTTTTTTCATATGTGTATGTTTCAAGTATAATGTCTCTATGATTTACATGGTTTCACTTTTCTTATGATTAAATGATATCCATTTGTTTTATATGGATTATGTTATGATGGGATGATGTTTATGAGACCCATTTTTATTATTTGGGTTATGATGAATGATTTATGTTTATGTTGTGGAACAAGTAAGAATGATTCATTATGAGATGGGTGGGACCTATGTCTCCCTCCAATTCATTGGGTAAAGATTTATATCTCATTAGATAGACATGGCTGGAACGGTAAGTTAATCCAGTTCAATGTTACAGGACTAAAACGAGGAGTGAACTCGATTCAGAAAGGGACTTTGTTCACTAAGATGGTCTTGGTAGTAATGCCTTGGCTACCATGGAAATCATATCATATGCTTAATGTTTTTACACAATTAAAAGTTTTATTTCCAAGCTATTTTATCATGCACTACTGGAAAATCATGTTTTCCCAACGCTTCTTTACCAATGGTTTAAACAAACCGTTGGTAAAGAAGCTCTTTCCCAATGGTTTACTAAAACCGTTGGTAAAGGGGTGTCCAAGGCACACTTTCCCAATGGTTCTATTGAACTGTTGGGAAATATTTCCCCCAAATAATCAATCGGTCACTCTCTCCCCCATTCACGACAGAACCCTAATCATGTCCAGGGCTCCGCTGCTCTCGCGACTTCCCCCATATGAACCTATCAAACTACATCCAAATCATCTCAAATCAGGTATTCTATTCTTCATACACATAAAATATTTAAGTGATGCCTTGTTTTTATATTTATTCATCTCATATTTTAGTTTTAAGTTTTGATTTTGATGTGTATATCATTTTTTGTGTTGTGATTTAATCTAGACTTTATCCATTCCAATCCATTTAATTAATTAAATCCTTAACCCTCCATCGAAGAAGAAGCATCTCAAATTCATTGTCGTTGTATTCTAGATTTTCTAAGAATGTGTTTTTATGCTTTTTTCCATCTTGTAATTAATTGTTACTTGGAAATTTATTTATATCTGTTTAATAATTTTTAGCAAAGTTTTTATGAATGTTTTCTTTAAAATTCCTTGAGGAAAGTGTTTTATTAAAATGAAATTTTTTTAATAAGGCTTTTCTAATGTAATTTGTTATAGTAAACTATGTGACTATGTTTGGTATTTAGTAACACATGATATAACTGGTTTGTGAGAATGTGTTGTGAAAGAGATTCCATGGTTGGTTCAAGATTATATTTATGTTTTGAGCCTATTAATGAGTTGTTTTTAAGATATTTTTAGATATTTACCTTTTGTTTATTGGTGAAAACTGGGAGCTGTAGAGGTGGTTCATGATTAAGACATATAATTACTGCTAAACATGTGGATAAACCTTGCATAGTAGTGAATTCTTGAAATGTTTGATGTTTTTAGTCCTTTTTTATTTGGAGTTTCCTTTGATGGTGATGTTTCTTATTGTTACCTATGATGAGAATTTATTTTAGTTTCTAAATCGGCTGAGACTCCCCCACCATGCACAGTGTATGAAACCTCTACCCTTATTTAATCATTCTGTTTACACAGTGTATGCAACCTCTACCCTCATTTAATCAGTGAACTCAAGCCATTAATTCAAGCCTTCATTTTCACTAGCATGTAATAAATTGAATGATGTAAACCCATCCTCACATGATTTCTTACCTTAGATAGTGTCCAACATATGAAATATGATCTTTTGAATTCATCAGTTAACCAGGATCATTTATTCCATTTCCCCCAAGATGACTGTACTAATATAACTTTAGGGTCAATTAAATATGTTTCTCATTGTACGATGTATATTATGTGTCCTTCTTGTCCAATACTCACTTTTATGAGGGTGGGGTGCTTTTCACTACCCATTCTGGCATGTGTAGACATCCATAAAAATGTTAGATAAGTCACAAGTTTAATTCAGTAATGTTGTTATCATTGACATACTTTATTATTAATCTCAAATTTAAAAATAAATGTTTCTATCTATACTTAATGAAATTAAATCTTTTTACAATCCATGAACAACCTATTAGTGTAGAATCCTAAAATTTATTCACCCATGGGGTGCGCTTGACTTGGGGAAGTAATTGGGTAATGAAAGTTATGGCCATAGAGGTGCCAATAATGAGTTATTGAACATGAGTGAATGATTTGGGATGCCTATAACACATGATGGGACCTAAGGCATGTGCCTCTTATAGACCTAATGAAAATGAATATAAATAAATTTTAATTTAATTTATGAGTACTTGTTCTTTACATTATTTTAATAGTTCACTACATCAACTAGAAACTTCTTCCTTTATCGTTTACTTAAATGTATTTTCTATTAAAGTTAAATCCTATTGAATTGTTTATGACAAAATGACTTATATAAATTCTTTTTATAGAATGGAAAGAAGTTGGATGTATGAAACCTATCGGATCTCAAGCGATTTTCAAAACAATTTGGAGAGCTTTATAGATTTTTCATTTCACAATGCTTCAGATAGTGGTTGCATACACTACCCATGTTCCTATTGTGTTGGTAGACCTTGGTTGAGCCATGAAGAAGTCAGCTACCACATAACCAAAAATGTTTTTCAAGCAAACTACTTTGTGTGGTATTAAAATGGGGAGAAAATGAAATCCCAAATTGGTGATGATCGAAATGAAAAGACTGGAATGGAGAATTTGTTAGATGATCGGTTTCCTTTTATTAGTCATCATGAAAAAGAAAGGATTTCGACTCAAGAAGACTTCGATATGAGGACAGCTGATGCATCTAGTGAAAATGATGATATTGATAGGGTGAAAAAATTGAATGATGCTTCCACGAATCCAGTATATCAACAATGGGATAAAATGAAAAAGCTGGAATTTTTAATCCAATTGTTTCATGGGAAAACTATGTATGGGATTTCTAATACAGCAATCGATTACATTCTTACCCTCTTAAAGAATTTACTTCCAGATGATGTAGATATTCCCTCAAACAACTATATGGCATGGAAGTTAGTTAAGGAACTTGGATATTCAAGAAACAAAATTTATGCTTGCCCGAAAGATTGCAGTTTATTCTAGGAGGAAACCGCTGAATGAAATGATTATATAAAATGTGGCACATCCCCCAGGAAGTCAAAATCTGATAGAACACCATCCCGCGTTCCACATAAAGTAATGTGGCACTTTCCATTGATCCCCAGACTCCATAATCTTTTTATGTCTGATGACATATCAATAAAAATGAGATGGCATGATAACGAGAGAAAGAATACTAATGATGAGTTGGTTCATCCTGCAGATGGATTTGCATGGCATAGATTTGATGCTCGACATCCTGATTTTGCAGCTGACGTGCGTAATGTGAGGCTGGGTCTTTCATGCGATGGTTTTAATCCGTTTGGTAAGATTCTTACTTCACACAGCACATGGCCAGATTTTATACACATTTATAATCTTCCCCCATGGTTGTGTATGAAAAAACCTTTCACTTTCATGAGTATACTCATATCTGGTCCTTCTGGTCCTGGCATTGATATTGATGTCTACATGCAACCTTTAATAAAAGAGTTGAAACTTCTTTGGGATGTGGGTGTGAGCACATACGATGCATGTTCGAAAGACATATTTCATATGCATGTTGCGCTTATGTGGACGATCAATGATTTTCCGGCTTATGCAATGATGTCTAGATGGAGCACAAAGGGAAAATTTTCATGTCTAGTTTATATGAAAAATAAACGATCCAGAAGACTAAAACATCGTTGTAGTTTCAGTTTTATGGGACATCGACAATTCTTGCCAAAGAATCATCTATATAGAATGAATCATTGAAGATTTGATAATACCATAGAGACTGATGATCCACCTCAGCGTATGTCTGCAACTGACGTGCTTAATTAATTGAAATATTTCAGTTTTTTTGTTTGGGAAGGGTCAAATGAAATCTGGAAAGAGAAAGAATGCTTCCACTAAAACCTGTTACAATTGGAGGAAGAGGAGTATCTTTTTTGATTTACCTTATTGGTCAACCAATTTGTTACGTCATTGCTTAGACGTAATGCATATTGAAAAGAATATATGCAAAATGTTGATTTCGGTTCTTCTAAATGTCAAGGGGAAGAAAAAGGATGATTTACGATCTCAGCATGACTTGGTGGATTGGGGCATCAGACCAGAATTACATCTTGTGCGTATCAGTGAAAATAAATGGAAACTTCTATGTGCTTCTTATGTGATGACACCTATGGAAAAAAAACAATTTCTGGAAGTATTAGAGACTATTAGAGTTCCTGATGGCTATGCAAGCAACATATCTAAATGGGTCAACAGAAGAGAGTTGAATCTAAAATCTTTGAAGACTCATTATTATCACGTTCTACTGCATGAGTTGCTTCCAATAGCAATATGTTATCTTTTTTCCAATAATTTAAGGGTGGATTTTATTCGGTTGTACCATTTGTTTAGAGATCTTTGTGCTAAGAAGTTGTCCAAGTCTTTCTTGCAAAAAATGTTGACAGATGCCCCATTAATTTTGTGTGAGTTGGAGAAAATATTTCCTCCATCATTTTTCACATGTATGTTGCATCTGACTATCCATATTTCCACTGAAATACTTCTCATAGGACCTGTTTCTTTTTGTTGGATGTATCCAACTGAAAGAAATATGTTCACATTAAAGTCTTATGTCCGAAATAGAAATCATCTCGAAGGTTCTATCGTGAACGGTTACTTGGCTCAAGAATGTATGGATTTCTGCTCGATGTATTTGTTTGATCTTACTACAAGATTGAACAGAACAATGAGAAATGAAGAATAACAGTATGAGAAAATTGAACCCAGTTTTCCATCACTTCCTCAAACAGGAGGAATTCCTGGATCATATACATTGAAGACATTAATCCATGAAGAGCGGGAGATGGAACATCGCATAGTTTTGTTCAAATATGATTTGTTTGATGACTATATCAGGTAACTAAATTGATTATGTATATCTTACATATATATCTGTTAAACTATTCATATTTTTTATCTACAGGGAACATAAAACAATGATAAATAGGAAGCATCGTTCTTTATCTTTGAGAATGAAAGAGACTTTTCATAGCAAAGAGTTTTCTGCTTGGTTAAAATTGAAGGTAAAAAAATTAATGTTTAAAATAATTATATCAATATTTAATTAAGTTTAATAGTCATTTATATTGCAGGTATTGAGTTTTTCTGCTGACTCTGTCTCTGAGTAAATAATAGCTTTGGATTTTGGTCCTAATACCGTGGTTCGTGACTGTAAATCAATTGTTATCAATGGGTATAAATTTATTGTCACTGAATGAGAAAAGAACATGAGAACACAACATTATTGTTTTATGGTTACTGCCACAAAATATTGTTATGCTAGTGCATCAGATAGTAGACCACGATTTGAAAATGTGGGTTATTATGGAGTTGTTGAGAAAATAATAATATTGGATTATTACTCTCATAGATGAGTCGCAATGATCAAGTGCCATTGGTTTGATTCAATGATGAGACATGGCACATTTATTGATGATTTTGGATTTCGAGTAATTAATATGACTCGCACTCTTGCTACTGAAGAACCATATGTGTTGGCATTAATGGCTAAACAAGTTTTTTATGTCAAAGACCAACTTCGACCTGAATTTGGTGTCATAGTTGAAGTAATTCCAAGACATATTTTTTATTATGGTGATGATGGAATTGAAACGGTCCCTAGTTTCATTGGAACCAATCCATTTATTTCTTTTGATGACTCCAATAGCTCAATTGTCAGAGTTGATTGTGAACCAGAAGTTATGGTTGAAAATATATAGAATCATTCATCCATGTTCTCAATTATTTTGGTTCACCTCGAGTTGGGTTGTTAAGGTTGGTAATATTCAAATTTATTTAGTATTGATCACAAATATGTTTTAGCTTACTTGATCGTTATGTGAATTTTCAATGTTTATTGGTTGTAGTTTTATTTGAATTGCATTTTCTAATTTGGAATTGAACTGTATTCAAACATAGTAAAACAATATTTCTAACTTGGTGAACATTAAAACTTGTATGGTTTATTAAATCCATTCAAGATCTTCTAAAACAATTGATAGCTGACTTGACCATTATGTGAATTTTCAATGTTTATTGGTTGCAGTTTTATTTGAATTGCATTTTCTAATTTGGAATTGAACTGTATTCAAACATAGTCAAACAATATTTCTAACTTGGTGAACATTACAACTTGTATGATTTATTAAATCCATTCAAGATCTTCTAAAACAATTGATAGCTGACTTGACCATTATGTGAATTTTCAATGTTTATTGGTTGCAGTTTTATTTGAATTGCATTTTCTAATTTGGAATTTAACTGTATTCAAACATAGTCAAACAATATTTCTAACTTAGTGAACATTACAACTTGTATGATTTATTAAATCCATTCAAGATCTTCTAAAACAATTGATATCTAAATTACCAATGAATCCCCATATTCCCTCATATATTTAGTTTTTTGGGTTAAACATTATTTTCCTTTTTCTAATTAATTACATATTTCTTTTCAAAATCAGGAAATGAATCCAATTGAAGAGAGACGAAGGAAAAAAATTATGGAGAACAATCATCGAATGTCGGAGTTGGGAATTCCATCATCAGTGCCTGTAGTGAGTACTTTATTTCAAATTTATATATTTAAAGAATATATAATTTCATGTGATTAATTTTTTTGTAAACATTTTTGTAGGATCCACCTATACATCGACAGTTATTCGACGAGGAGCCTAGTACTGGTCCTAGAACTCAGGCCGGTGGTACGAGGAGGGTTCGTACCAGAGGTGGACGAGCAGCTGTTCGTACCCGACTAGACCATGCCCCTCCCACTGACATGTCATCCTTTCCACATTCTGATCTCGGTGTGTTGTTAGGGACACACTGGATATTTAGGCCTCCCATGTTTTCGCTACCTTCTGCATCTTCTGGCCCATCATTTTCACATCCCATGATGATTCCCACTCCCCAGTCAGCATCTGGTCAGACAGTTGTCCCATCTTCTTTTCCTTCTACTTCTTTCTCTCTGAGCTTCTATATTCCATCGTCTTCGACTCCTGTTCCACCACAAGGTGTTCCATCAGTTTTTGTGGATGCAGCGGCGCTCAGCGATCAGACCGGCACAGGTATATTTATAGAACCCTAACAAATTTTTATAGCAATATTTATTTTCATTATAACATGTTTTGATAAAATATTTGTTTTTATTTCATGACAGATACATATACTAACATGAGGCATGGGCAGGGGCGTACACGCATGCGTTCGGTGTGGAACCGCTGCACACAGGTTATGGTGGATTATAATGAAGACAACCAAATGGTTGATAAAACAGGGTAGCAATGTCAGATTTTTTTGGCGACGCTTGCCAAATACTCTGACATCATTCATGTCAGCCCTCTATAGTGGATACATTTGCCACATTAGGTCAAGTATAGAGCTTGGGCAAAGATATGGGTAAAAAATCGGTTCTATTTAATGCCATGAATTATTTTTGTATTTATATGAATTAATATTTTGATCTCAGATTCGATTTAATTTTCCCGATGGTAAGGGTGCACGACCGGAACGTCTAAAGGATTTAGGCGAGCTTTGGAGAGCCTACAAGCATGAGTTGTATATTGGCTGGTTTTCTAGAGTTGGCACTAAGTTATAGGCGGTACCAGTGGTGGATGATTTTCCTATAGAGCAGTATCGTCAGATGATTACTCATTGGACGAGTACCCAGTTTAAGGTATTAATAACATTTGAGGTATTTAAATAATAACATTCATGTTTTTAATTAATACTATCTGTTGCATTTTTGAATTTTATTTAGGAATAATCTGGAAAAAATAAAAAGAACATTGATGCAAAAAAATACCTCTACACACTGGGACGCACTACGATGCCTGATCATGAGAGGAAGCAGGTATGACAATTGTTTATAAGTTTTCTTTACGACTTACGCTTTCTTTTGTTTCCTCAATTATTTAATAGTTTGCTAAATTTTTCATATAAGTTTAGTTTTCAATGTCATTTTAGAGGAAAATACAAAATATTGAAGGATGTGTGCCTCGAGCAAAACTGTTTTTCTCGAGTATACGGAAAGATGATGGAAGTGCCATCAACGAAGCAACTCAGCAGCAGATTTTAAGTTTTAATCTATTGAATTTATATTTTAATATATATTTTGTAACTTAATGATATATTTATATTTGTAACAGGCTGCTTTAGAGGCCCTCGATGCCCAAAAACCAAACAATTTTGGGCCAATAGATCACTTACATCAGGTGTTGGGAGAGGAGCATTCTAGAAAAGTACGCTGCTGGCCTAGGATAGCCCTGACGAGGTATTGGCCCTCCTCAGGTATGAGCTGTAGTTCCACAGAGCTGTAGAAAGTTAGGGCACAGGCAGAACAGGATGAGAGAAGGGCCACAGAGACAGCAAAACAGTCTGCTAGGACAAACAGTGCGTTTATAAAATTTATTGAAGTTCTACGTCCAACACTTCCAGCAGAGGCCATCCCAGCTTTTGATGAATATATGTCGTTGATAAGTTCTATATATGGTGCACCAGGTGGAATTTCTAGTGGTGTTCAGGATGATTTCCAGCTTTACGATGATGATGGCGAGGAGTTTGATGCGGAAGATGAGGGAGAGGAGGAGGGCGAGGTGGGTGGAGAGGGCGAGGAGGAGGGTGAGGGCGAGGAGGAGGGCACTGACGAGGGTGATGATGATAGTGACGATGGTGATGGTGATGTGGTCCAAATTGATCCATTACATTTTTTACTAATATTACTGAGATTTGATATTTAATCTATTCTAGTTGTTGGTTTTATCTAGACTCATAGTATAGTATTAGAGTTGAGTTATTTTTATATATTATATGTTTTTATAGATGTTGTTTTATTTTAGTGGTTGTGTGTTTGGGAACCCCCCTCCTTCCTGGACCCTGGACAACCCCACACCATCCTCCTTGGACCCCGGACACCCCCCTGGACAGCCCCCGGATAGCCCCCCGGACAGTCCCCCCACCCTCCTCCCTGGACCCCGGACAGCCCCCTGAACAGCCCCCTAGATATCCCCCCCCCCCCCCCGAACAGCCCCCCACCCTCTTCCTTGGACCCTGGACAACCCCTCGAACACCCCTCAGACACCCCCCGGACAGCCCCCCAAACAGCCCCTCGGACATCCCCCCCACCCTCTTCCCTAGACCCCGGACAGCCCCCCGGACTTCCCCCCAGATATCCCCCCAGACAGCCCCCCCCCCCCCCCCCACCCCACCCTCTTCCTTGGACCCCAGACAACCCCCCGAACACCCTCCGGACAACCCCCGGATAGCCCCCCGAACAGCCCCCGGATAGCCCCCCATACAGCCCCCTATACAGCCCTCTCACCCTCCTCCTTGGACCCTGGACAACCCCCCGAACACCCCCCACACAGCCCCCTGCACAGCCCCCCCACCCTCCTCCTTGGTCCCTGGACAGCCCCCCGGACACCCACCAGACAACCCCCGGACAGCCTCGCCGGACAGCCCCCCCACCCTCCTTGATTTCATTTTATACTTGAAAATCTATATTATATATTTTATTTATTTTCATCATGATAATCAATGTAAATCACATTTACACATCTAATCAATATCATAGATTCTTGGTATGTTATAAAAGAGATGTATTCATTGGGCATGACATTGTTAGCTCTGAAATGTTTCATAGCATGATAAACTAATATCTAATCCATACTAAGAATGATATAAAAATATTTTATATGAATTTCCACAAGATTTTAAGTAAATACCATTCCACTAATAGACACATGAGGATTCTCATAAAATGGATAACATTTTAAGTACATACAGAAAACCAACCAAACGCATTCGGTTTCCATTGAAACTTTAGGATAATGATCCATGGGTCATATGTGACGTGTACAAATCAACCCCGCCTCAATCTGAGACCCAGTGTGGCCGGCACCACTCAAATTGTTTGTCTTCTATTTCAAAAGGATGTCATTTTAATTGAAAAACATCAACTGGCATACGGAAAACCAACCAAACGCATTCGGTTTCCATTGAAACATTAGGAGAACGATTCATGGGTCATATGTGACATGTACGAATCAACCCCACCTCAATCTGAGATGCGGTGTGGCCGGCACCACTCAAAGTGTCTGCCTTTTATTTCAAAAGGACGTCATTTTAATTGAAAAACATCAACTAGAATACGGAAAACTGAAAAAACGCATTCGGATTGTGTATATACTTTATCACAATGATCCATGGGTCATATTTGACATGTACGAGTCAACCCCGCCTCAATCTGAGGTGCGGTGTGGCCGCCACCACTCAAAGTGTCTGTCTTTTGTTTCAAAAGGATGTTATTTTAAGTGAAAAACATCAACTGGCATACGGAAAACTGACCAAACACATTCTGATTGTGTCGATACTTTAGAAAAATGATCCATGGGTCATATGTGACGTGTAAGAGTCAACCTCACCTTAATCTGAGGTATGGTGTGGCCGTATTCACTCTAAGTGTCTCTCTTTTGTTTAAAATGGACAACATTTTAAGTACATACGGAAAACCGACCAAACGCATTCGGTTTCTATTGAAACTTTAGGAGAACGATTCATGGGTCATATGTGATGTGTACGAATCAACCTCGCCTCAATCTGAGACGCGGTGTAGCCGGCACCACTCAAAGTGTCTGCCTTTTGTTTCAAAAGGATGTCATTTAAATTGAAAAACATCAACTGGCATACAGAAAACCAACCAAACGCATTCGGATTGTGTCGATACTTTATCACAATGATTCATGGGTCATGGGTGACATGTACAAGTCAACCCCGCCTCAATACAAGGTGTAGTGTGGCCGCCACTACTCAAAGTGTCTGTCTTTTGTTTCAAAAGGACGTCATTTTAAGTGAAAAACATCAACTGGCATACGGAAAACTGACCAAACGCATTCGGATTGTGTCGATACATTATCACAACGATCCATGGGTCATATGTGATGTGTACGAGTTAACCCCTTCTTAATATGAGTTGCGGTGTGGCTGCCACCACTCAAAGTGTCTGTCTTTTGTTTAAAATGGACACCATTTTAAGTACATACGGAAAACCGACCAAGCACATTCGGTTTCCGTTGAAACTTTAGGAGAATGATTCATGGGTCATATGTGACGTGTACGAATCAACCCTGCCTCAATCTGAGATGCGGTGTGGCTGGCACCACTCAAAGTGTCTCTCTTTTGTTTCAAAAGGATGTCATTTTAATTGAAAAACATCAACTGGCATACGGAAAACTGACCAAACGCATTCGAATTATGTCGATACTTTAGAAAAACGATCCATGGGTCATATGTGACGTGTACGATTCAACCTCACCTCAATCCGAGGCACTTTGTGGCTGATACCAATAACAGTGTCTCTCTTTTGTTTAAAATGGACAGGATTATAAGTGAAAAGAACAACTGACATACGCAAAACCGACCAAACGTATTTGAAATGTGTTGATGCTTTAGGAAAAAAATCCATGGGTCATATGTGATGTGTATGAGTCAACCCCGCCTTAATCTGAGGCACGGTGTGGTCGGAATCACTCTAAGTGGCTCTCTTTTGTTTAAAATGGACAACATTTTAAGTAAATACGGAAAACTGACCAAACGCATTCGGTTTCTATTGATACTTTAGGAGAACGATCCATGAGTCATATGTGACCTGTATGAGCCAAGCTGGGCTCAATCCGAGTAGCGGTGTGGCTGGGATTAGTCTAAGTGTCTCTCTTTTGTTTAAAATGGACACCATTTTAAGTACATACGGAAAACCGACCAAACGCATTCGTTTTCCATTGAAACTTTAGGATAATGATTCATGGGTCATATGTGACGTGTACAAATCAAACCTGCCTCAATCTGAGATGTAGTGTGGCCGACACCACTCAAAGTGTCTATCTTTTGTTTCAAAAGGACGTCATTTTAATTGAAAAACATCAAATGGCATACGGAAAACCAAGAAAACGCTTTCATAATATGTTGATACTTTAGGACAACAATAGATGGGTCATTTGTGACATGTACAAGTTAACCTCGCCTCAATCTGAGGCATGGTGTGGTAGGATCACTCCTTGTGTATGTATTTTGTTTAAAATGGACAGGATTATAAGTGAAAAGAACAACTAACATATGGAAAACTGACCAAACGCATTCGAAATGTGTTTATTATTTAGGACAACGATCCATGGGTCATATGTGACGTTTAAGAGTCAACCTTGCCTTAATATGAGGCACGGTGTGGCTGAAATCACTCTAAGTGGCTCTCTTTTGTTTAAAATGGACAACATTTTAAGTACATACGGAAAACCGACCAAATGGATTCGGATTGTGTTGATACTTTAGAACAACGATCCATGGGTCATATATGACGTGTACAAGTCAACCTTGCCTCAATCTGAGGCATGGTGTGGCCGAAACCATTCATAGTGTCTCTCTTTTGTTTAAAATGGACAGGATTATAAGTGAAAAGATCAACTGGCATACAAAAAACCGACCAAATGCATTTTAAATGTGTTGATGCTCTAGGAAAACGATCCATGGGTTATATGTGACGTTTATGAGTCAAACCCGCCTCAATCTGAGGCGCAGTGTGGTTGAAACCATTCACAGTCTCTCTCTTTTGTTTAAAATGGATAGTATTATAAGTGAAAAGAACAACTGACATACGAAAAACAGACCAAATGCATTCGGATTGTGTTGATTCTTTATGTCAATGATCCATGGGTCATATGTGACGTTTACGAGTCAACCCAGGATCAATTAAAGGCATGGTGTGGCCGGGATCACTCTAAGTGGCTCCCTTTTGTTTAAAATGGACAACATTTTAAGTACATATGGAAAACTGACCAAACGCATTCAGATAGTGTCGATACTTTAGAACAACAATCCATGGGTCATATGTGACATGTACGAGTCAACCCCGCCTCAATCTGAGGCGCGGTGTGGCCGCCACCACTCAAAGTGTATGTCTTTTGTTTCAAAAGGACGTCATTTTAAGTGAAAAACATCAACTAGCATATGGAAAACCGACCAAACGCATTCGGATTGTGTCGATACTTTAGAACAATGATCCATGGGTCATATGTGACATGTACGAGTAAAACCTGCCTCAATTCGAGACACGGTGTGGCCTACACCACTCTAACTATGTTTCTTTTGTTTAAAATGGACAGGATTATAAGTGAATAGAACAACTGACATACACAAAACTGACCAAACATATTTTAAATGTGTTGATTATTTAGGAAAACGATCCATGGATCATATGTGATGTGTATGAGTCAACCTTGTCTTAATCCGAGTCGCGATGTGGCCGGAATCATTCTAAGTGTCTCTCTTTTGTTTAAAATGGACAACATTTTAAGTACATACGGAAAACTGACCAAATGCATTCAGTTTCCATTGAAACTTTAGAAGAATGATCCATGGGTCATATGTGACGTGTACGAATCAACCCCACCTCAATCTGAGATGCGGTGTGGCAGGCACCACTCAAAGTGTCTGTCTTTTGTTTCAAAAGGATGTAATTTTAATTGAAAAACATCAACTGGCATATGGAAAACCGACCAAACACATTCAGATTGTGTCGATACTTTAGCACAACGATCCATGGGTCATATGTGACGTGTACGAGTCAACCCTACCTCAATATGAGGTGTGGTGTGGCCAGTATCACTCCAGGTGTATGTATTTTGTTTAAAATGGACATCATTTCAGGTAAAAATATATGGTATACAAAAAACCAATCAAATTATGAATTGACTTCTGGATTCCACATATAATTGTCATCTAAATTTTAAATTTAATTCTAAATGAATTATGTATGTTTATAATTATGTTATGAATTCTAATTTAATTATGGATGTGTATAGTTCCAGGATGCATTATATATTAAATGTGTATGAATTTTTTCTCTATATGTATATATTAGTTGGTTATTGTAGGTACAATAATTGTATATGTATGTGTTAGTTTATTTCAGGTACAATAATTGGATTAAAAATGGGAGGGAATGCACAAAATGAGGCCTACTGTCCAAATTTCAGACCTGCTATGCAAATTGCAGGTTGTTGTGCAATTTGCACAGCATAGGCTATGCCAACAATTTCAAACTGTTGGCATAGCATCTCTGATGCTTTTTTTACCAATGGTTCATTGAACCGTTGGTAAACAACTTTGGGAAAAACTATCCCAACGGTTTGGGAGAACCATTGGGATAGGAGAATCCTTGGGATTTCCCAACAGTTCATGCCAAACCATTGGGAAAAACTATCCCAACGGTTTGGCAGAACCGTTGGGATAGGTTAGCTTTCCCCCACTCTATACCAACAGTTCACAGTAAACCGTTGGGAAAATCTTTCCCAACGGCTTACTTCCGTACGGTTTGCAGAACCGTTGGTATAACATATACCAACAGTTCTGCAACCTTTCCCAATGGTTCAGAACCTTTGGGAAATACTGTATTTCCAGTAGTAATGATTGATGTTACATTATGATCTATGCCTTACGTACTTCCATGTTTTATGTTATTTCTCAAGATTTCGATGTTTAAACATTATGTTCATGTTTTAATGTTCAAATGTATATGGTTTGTTTTATCTTCACCATACTTACCCTTACTGAGCATTTGAGCTCACCCTTTATATGTTTTCTTTTCCCCAGGATATAAAGAAAAGTTTTAGGTAAGAAATCAAAGGGGAAGATCTTTATGGGAGATGTTGACGATCTTTCACCATGATTAGAAGATTATTTTTCCAAGTTTCCAAAGATACTAAACTATTACGGTCCTTGTGTGTTTGTTTTTGTTATGTATTAAGTATTCTGAAAAATTAATGTAATGTCTATGTATGTCAAGCTTCGGACCTCTACAGTTGGTATCAGAGGAAAGGTTTAGTTAACCTTTGGAAACTACGACACGAATACTTTAGTGAGATCTCCAGAGATATTTCTAAGGTATGTCTAGGAATGTCCCTAAGGTTAGGTATAATTATAGGTTATAGTCCTAGAATTATGGTAACGATCTTAGAATTAAACCTAAGATGTTAGATATTGAAATTACTCCCCCTTTATTATATTGTTTTACCTATCATGATTTTTTCCTCTCACACTATTCTTTTTGGGTTTTAGAAAATGGCTGGAAACAGGAAGATTCACGATAATGGAGAATATGATGGACAATGAAATGATATTCTTCATGATCAAGGAAATAAAATTGGATTCGAAAGGCGAAACATCGTTATTATGCCTAATCAGCAATCTCATAATATGATCAATAATCTCAGCTTTGGTAAGTTTCCTGACTCAGCTAATAAGAGAAATATGGAGTTTCATGATGACCATAGAGGAAAGAAAGTTCAATTTCCCTCATGTAAGTCATGTGGGAAGAGGCATCAAGGAGAATGTTTCAAAGGAACTGGAAGATGATTTGGGTGTGGAAAATAAGGACACAAAGCTAGTAATTATAAAGGAAAAGGTTCAGTTAACACCATGGATAAGGATAATGGTATTGCTAAGACATCAAAAACGATTAAGTGTTTTAAATGTGGAATTTACGAGCATTATGCAAACCAATGCCCTAAGGGAAAATCTCATAAAGAGAATTAGCATGGTCATATGGGTAGTATTTATGTGGATGATGATGAAGAGACTACAAATGATATATGAGATAAAATAATTGTTGAAGCTCGGTCAATGGTTTAAGAAGGTAGTTGAATGATTACATGTTTATCAAGAGTAATGTTGTATAAGTAATCTCATGGTACTATAGAATAAAGATACATCTAAGGATTGTTACACTGTTGTCTTTCCTTAAGTTTTGAAAGTGTATGATGAATGGTACCGGTAACCATGAAAGGTTATTTAGATATTTTTGGAAAGAACCTAATATGCGCATAAAGAAGTGCTAAGGAGATAATGAAATGTTTGATAGTATTAATGAGCTCATGAATTATATAAGGAAAAAGTGATATCATGGTTTGAGTATAGAGAATTTTTGGGATTTTGGTATGTGGAAAGAGTTAACTTTTAACAGCATTCATGTTTTTACTAAGGTTCAATGGGTATTCATTTTTCAAGAGAATACATGATTAAGGTATTCACATGATTGGAATGTGATCAACAAGATATATCATGGATAAATGATGGTATTCACATGCTCGATAGATGAAATTTCTAGTAATGGTTTTCTTTATACTATAAGCTTGGACAGAAATATTTTAGATAATCCTAAAGATTTGAAATGGATTATGTTGGACATAAGTTAGTATTTTTTAAGGCTAGAACTATTTTCTATATTATTTATGGAATTTCATAATGATGTAATTTTATAAAAATGACAACCTGCAGGACAGGTGACAACACGTTGCGTCGGACAACGCTGTGGGAATCAAACCCACAACCGAAGTCCGACAAGCCTTTATCGCCTACCAATGGCCTACAGGAAGTCCCTGGTTAGTATAAACTAGTTTTATTTTATTAAGCGGTATGATAGATGAAGTATAAGTTCATTTTTTTTAATCGTATATGATTAAACTCGCCATAGATGGACTTATGTATATTTGATAACTTTTGCTAACCTTTTGTTTGAAATAGATGGAATGACCCATCATTCTATCACATGATCTGCTAACACTTCATGAATAACAAATTCAACTTCATTTCTTTAAGAGATGAAGTGGAAATTGTTCAAGGTATGAACAACAATGAGATTGTACTAAAATCAAGTAATAATTTCTTTTAATTCAAAAATGCTTCAACATTAGGGAAATTATCTTGAAATCCAAAAATGTTGTCCTAGTACTCTTATATCTGAGGAATCAGATGGTACCTTAGATCATCACAAATCTATGGACTTTTGATTATTGGCTTTTTCATAGCCATGTTCTCTACCACTCTCCATCAGAACTTGATGGTTATATTTTTCTTCCATATCCATATTTTTCACCTATGTTCTCCTATGTGGAAACCCAGTGATGAGTTACAATGGGTAACCATTACGTTTCATAATTTAGTTTTTAAAGTTAAGTTTTGGTATTCCTTTTTACGATGTGGGTTTCTATTAAATAAACTTTCAAGTATTAAACCATTTATAACCCCGATGAATTTCGAGAGCGAAATTCATTTTAAGGGGGGTAGAATGTAACAACCCAAGATTTTATGATAAGTATTATTTTTAATTTATTTGATGTCATGTGATTTATGCTACACCAAGATTATCTTGTGCTATACGTAACACGGTATTAGCTTGCAGTATACGCAACACTATTCTTGGATTGTGTTACACACAATTTCAAGTTCGTTTGATAGTACTCATTCTACGCAACATTGAGTGTATGTATATATATATATATCCAATTTATAAATGAAATATGGTTGGATTATTTTATACAAAACAACAAAGGAGTCTTTCACTACACATCACCCTGACTTGGCTTGCATTACACGCAATCGCAGCCTTCCTCGATAGCGTGTGTAGTACGCAATACCGGGTTTCACTAAACAACAATATATTGTTATAATATTATTATGGACTAGCCGTTATGAATATTATTAACTAAATTTTTAATTTTATAACATTATTATTCATCTTATATATTTTCTATAATGAGGTATGAAAACAAAATCAGTTTTTCGGATAAAAGAAGTATTTATCAAAAAATGCAGTATTACCGTCTTTTGATGGCACACCCATTTTAAATCTAGTTTTTGACATGTTTATAAGTTAAATTTGAAAAAATAAAAATCTTCTTTGGAATCAGGAAATAAAAATTTACTTTGGATAAATTTTTCATATTATTCTGGTAACTTTTATATTTTGATGAATAGTAAAAACACGCTATATTTTAATTAAAAACAACTTTTTTCATTGCAATAATTTATATGGTTATATTATCTTTTCAATTGGTTTTAAAGTGTAATTAGAATATATTTTTAACATTTAATCTAATGTTGGTCATTGGATTTAATTTCACTTTAAATTTGGACATAAACAAGTGTCGATCTTTTGATATTTATTATTTCTTAAAAACACGCTATTTGTTTTGATAACGGGAATTACTTTCAAAATTAATTAATGCCAATTATATGCTTTGAATTTTGAAAAATAGACATCATTTTTGAATTCGTAATATCAAATATATCTTAGGCTGAATTTTTGGTATTTTTCTGAAAAACTTCAATTTTTGAGGAATAGTGAAAACACTGAGTTTTTGGTTAAAACCGACATTTTATTAAAATAATCATTTATTTGATTTAAATTTATTTTAAGACAAAATAGATACATAACACTTATATAAGTTCAATTAAATTCATTGGAGTCATTTTATAATAATTTTAGATTTTTAAAAATTGTATTGAACTTTTCACCATCTTTTACCCACCTCCTAGGAGCTTTTGCAATTGTTCATAAAACTTAATTTTACCTCTTCTGTGAGTTGAATTTTTAAAATACTAGAGGCATGGTTAATATAAAGAATTAAAATTTGCTTTAATTAGATAAAAATAATTTTTGGTGAATAGTAACTTTTTACTTTTATTTACCACGGTTAAAAGTAAATAGGGTAATTCAAGGTTAAAAGAACAGTATAATAATTTAAAATTACCTTAACAATTGTCCAAACCTTATTGGATGAGTAATGGCCGACCATGGGCATCCTTGTGTCGATTTTGGGACCCCATGGATCCACTTATGAAAGACAATGATACATTATATTAATTAATTTAATGTAAAGACAAAATTGGCATTAACAAAAATACTTTAGCAATTAATTTTTATAGGGGCTATATAAATTATATTTTCAACTATAAATATTAATTTTAAATATATAAATATTTCCTACATGTTGTTATTTTTTTATAATTTTTAGACATCAAATAAATTAAATTATTTATGACACAATAATGATGCAGTATTTACCTCATTAATAAATGATTTAAATAAATAAGATTATAATGATTAAAATATTATCCAAAACATGTACAATTCTGATTGGATGATTTTATTTCGAGAATGAGCCATCTTATCTTCATCTTTAATTATTTTGGGACCTTTTGAAACCGAAGATAAGTTTATAATAAAATAATATTTTCACACTTTCCAAAAGAGCCCCTCCTCTCCCTTATAAAAGGAGACCACTTCTATGCAATTCCTCACACCTCTCAAGCCTTTTGGCTCGTCCAAACTCTGACCAACTAATCTCCCTACATCCCTATCCTCCCCATTGAAGCCTTAATTTAGGCAGAAGACACTCCAAGAAGTCCTTTTGGTTCAATCCAAAGGAAGTTACCCAAATTAAAGGTAATAGTTTCTCTTAAGTTCTTTTCTTTTATTCTACTTCTCAAACCCCTAAAATCTTTTTAATCATTTCTTTTGTGACAACACCAGTATCCTAAAAATACTAGGATGTTGTTATGAGAAGTATTATAACTACACTTAGACACACCTCCATCTAATGGATGAAGAACATAATGTTTCTGTGGATGGAAAACTAACGCCTTACGAAACGATGATTGTTCGATTTTCTCCTACCGCCTCTAATGGTGGACATTATGATGGAACTATATTTATATATGATATATATTATTTTTATTATTTCCTTATGCTTCTTAACTTCCCAATTATATCAAGCCTTTATGGTTTCCATAGACGGTAAATACGATAATCTCATTTGAGGAAGTGCGGACTACCGCCCCCTCAAAGTGATGTGATTCGTTAATGCCTTATGTGGAATATATAAAGGATGGAGTTAATGATATTATATATGATATTATACTGGAATTATAATATAACTATGTATCATTATGTTTTAATTCTGTTAAAATAATAAATAGAAATAAAAAGTAGCGTTCATGTGTACGTACGGTTTACCGTTTCCATGAACGGTGCATTTCATTTCTTACCTCCATATGTTATGTACTATTATAAATACATGTATATACTGGATATATAATGAATATATATGATATATAAATCATGATTTACATTATTTAAGTAATTAAATCATGATATAAGTAATAATAACATCAAGAACAACAAGTCCAAACACGTACGATAAATAAGATGATTTTACCCAAAAGGTTGCTTTAACATGGGATTTACAAAAGAACGGGTAATATAAAGTCATAATTGAACCATATATGATATCATAACAATGAATATGATTCTGTAATAATTAAATTACATTATTTAAATCATTATACAGGAGGTTCAGATACGTACGAAGCATATCGGACCTAAGGTAAGGGATAATTTTGCAAATCTCATTTTTATCCGAGATTGCTTATACGTAAGTATTTACTGGGGTTATTGTTGTCATCCATTTCCATGTTTTCTAAAAGTGTTTTTATGTATTTTTAATGTCCTTTTTACCCATTTTGACTTTTACAACATGGTATGTAAGGAATCTTTCATTTGTTTACGTTACAAGGTACTTTTTGACCTTTCCGACAAAAGTACGAGGAGAATGTTTTTTTAACTTATACAGCATGAAAGGATTTTTACGGTTTTATAAAGCCTTATTTTTATGAAGATTAATCCAAAAGATTTCATGATTATTTTCTACAAAATCCTTTTCTTTTAAAATTTCGTTACATTTTTTGAAAAGAAAATGATTTTGAAGAAGAAAGGATATTTTCCTCAAGAATTAATTTCAAGTGTTTTATTAAAACCATTTTCCATCTAAGATGACATTTTTTTCATATGTGTATGTTTCAAGTATAATGTCTCTATGATTTACATGGTTTCACTTTTCTTATGATGAAATGATATCCATTTGTTTTATATGGATTATGTTATGATGGGATGATGTTTATGAGACCCATTTTTATACTTTGGGTTATGATGAACGATTTATGTTTATGTTGTGGCACAAGTAAGAATGATTTCATTATGAGATGGGTGGTACCTATATCTCCCTCCAATGCATTGGGTAAAGATTTATATCTCATGAGATAGACATGACTGGAATGGTAAGTTAATCTGGTTCAGTGTTACAGGACTGAAACGAGGAGTAAACTCGATTCAGAAAGGGACTTTGTCCACTAATATGGTCTTGGTAGCAATGCCTTGGCTACCATGGAAATCATATCATGTTCTTAATGTTTTTCCACAATTACAAGTTTTATTTCCAAGCTATTTTATCATGATTGATGTTACATTATGA
Source organism: Viscum album (assembly GCA_963277665.1). NCBI lineage: Eukaryota > Viridiplantae > Streptophyta > Magnoliopsida > Santalales > Viscaceae > Viscum > Viscum album. The sequence continues at coordinate 1,275,889,273 of OY728158.1, forward strand.
TCAACGCCTTACATACTGCCATGTTTTATGTCATTGCTCAAGATTTCGATGTTTAAACATTATGTTCATGTTTTTATGTTCAAATGTATATGGTTTGTTTTATTTTCACCATGCTTACCCTTACTGAGCATTTCAGCTCACTCTTTATATGTTTTCTTTTCCCCAGGATATAAAGAAAATTTTTAGGTAAGAAATCAAAGGGGAATATCTTTATGGGAGATGTTGAAGATCTTTCACCATGATTAGAAGATTATTTTTCTGAGTTTCCAAAGATACTAAACTATTACGGTCCTTGTGTGTATGTTTTTGTTATGTATTAATTATTCCAAAAAATTAATGTAATTTATATGTACGTCAAGCTTCTATCCTCTACAATGTGTGTGTGGTGTGTGTGTTTTTTAATATTACTATACCCTAAAGTGCCTAATATAATATAATATAAAAAATTATATACTAAAAATTTGTAAAAATTTGGTTAAATCAATATGAAATCCTACCCATATTTACCATAAAATTTCATCATAATCAATAATAATACATGATGATCATCAGTTAGAAATAACCAAAAAACATACTTTGAGAGATTAATTATCATTACACTTCATACAATATATGAAACTAATATGAAAAAAACATAGAGATTTACTTTTATATAAAATGATAAATTTTATATTCTTAAACTCATTTAATAATTTGAAAAAATCCATACATAAGTGCACATTTAATCATATCATATATGATAGACTGCCAGAGTGGCCTTATATCTTCTTCACTTATTAGGATTTGTTAAACTCATTACATCACTATGTAAATCCTACAACATCTTTATGTAACCATATGATAACCCCCCCCCACTAAACTCTTTAGTGAGTAACATTAATGAATTAATCTAGTTTGAATAATAGTGAGATTTAGGAATCATATTCAAGGTGTTCAACTCATTGAACAAGTATTTAAACTCATTTTCTTAACAACATCTATTGTTATAGTGTTAATAACTTTTATTATCTATTTATAAATATTTCTAAGTTCATTATAATCATCATTATTGAAACACTTTCCATCAAAAAAATTCCCTAAGATCATTTTGGTAATAATATATAAATGTTTATATTTTTCTTTACCCACACATCCTTAACTCTTTTTGGATATAAAGTGATATTTTATATTAATTTTGACTGGTATAATATTTAATTTGTTAAAATTTAATCTTATCTTAGTCCAAATATACTCCCACTAGGATCTTAGAAATTATATTCTTGCTATAGTATCATATTAATAAACACAAAATCTTTTCTATGGGAAAATAATAAATATTTATTTAAGTGGTAATATTAACAAATAAACTATTGTATCCATATTATATATTATATTCTATGTGTTTCAATTATTTTTTTTAAAATAAGGTTTTGCTATTCAAAATATGCTACTGATTGGTAGTGAGATTACATCCTTCATATTTTAACAAACATTGGGATAAAATCTTTATCCCAAATAAAACACATTTTATCATTATCTTTACTTCAAACCTATTCTAGAATTTGATGAATTATATACCATGTGTATTGAAATTTCATCTCATATTGTTCATAACATCTCTTTGTTAACAAAAAAATCTCTTATCATGTAAGAAAATTTAGATGTGAATAAATATCATTTATATAGATCCATCTTAGCTTGATATTTTCCTTGCATTCAAATCCACGATTTAGAAACCATTTTCTTTATCATGATTTAATACAAGTGAATGAAAAATACAAACCTGGTCAAATATTTCCTAAATTTTTAACTCCTATATATTTATAATGTTTATAAAATATACATTAAGTATTATATACCCTTCAAAATCAAATAATTGATTTCTATAACACTAATACATAATAAAACTTTCCATGAAGTTTTTTTCAAACCCCTTCAGGTATTTAGAATAATTCCATCTCATATATAATCATTTCCCCTCCCTCTTGAAACCTTATTTAGGTTTCAATGACTAAGGTAGATTGTTGTATAAATATAATATTATTATTTTTCCTTAAACCATTACCCAATTTTACTTTCAACATAGCATAAGAAAATGAACATCGCATTCCCAATTCCTCTATCCTCAACACTTTAAGAAAATGGGGTAAATTTGTATTGAAATCATTCATATTTTTAGAAAATATAAAATAATGATTTCAGAATGAATTCAATATCTAGATCATGCCTTAAAGGAAACCTTAAGTCTCTCCAAGTCATTAGTACACTCAATTACATTGAGTATATAAATAGAGTATTAATATCTTTCAATCATCATGTATATAATGACTTAGAAACCTTAATTGAATCATCATATACTTCTTGTAATCATATAGATTCAAGGGTTGAACAATTTCAATAGTTTGTTGGTTGGAAAGGGGTTTCTCTAAAAGAGAGAATTTTCTAGCTACAAAATTATTCTTAAGTTATTATACTAGTCCAAGAAGTTTCTTACATTAATATTATAATTTTATAATCTTGGTATCAAAGTTAAGTTTGATGATGAATATTTCATTATATCTATAATATAAGTTTTTATAAGATGAGTGTCATGTTTTACATTCATTTAATAAGGACTTTTATTAAATGCGATCCAACTAAAATGATGACCCATTTTGAATCCATCATATCCATTAGAGGTTAAAGGTCTATATTTCATTATGACTTGAATTGGTTAAGCACATAAATAATACATGATTATATCTAGTAGAACATCATGCTAATCATTTCATAAATGAATCATGAATATTTGAGTGGATAACTCTTTTCCATAATCCATCATATGGATTCAATCAACTCTATTCATTTGTTATCCAAACATTTAGGGTTTCCTAGTAAATGTAAATCAAAGAAAATTCTAAAAATAATACACATAAAAATTAGGGTAACCTCATTACTTTATTTCCTTATACAAGATAATCTAGGGGAACCCTGATTTATAATAATGTACCTGTTTGAATGATGGAGGACTTGAAAAGTATTTAATTTGGAAGGAATCTACACTTAGTATTTGTAAAGGGAATTTAATCTCACCATTTTTTCTCATGGTTTTATTTTACATGTATGCATTCATATGATGAAACAACTCTATTGATGATAGCCTTGTGTGGTTTATTGCTCATACATTAGCATTTAACATTCTATTTCCCATATTAATCAGATGATATGATTACTTAATATCACAACCTTCATGATATTTTTATGTTATACACTATTAAATAGATAAATGTAGTGGAGGTGGTGGTGTGATATCTCTATATAACACTATAAAATATCCCCAAATATAAAATATGATATCCCTTAGTTAAAATCATTTCATACACTAATACATGTGTATATCATCAAATATAATATAGCATAAACATATCCTATATATTTATAGATTTAGGGAATATCTCCATCACTTATCCCTCAATGAAGTGTGATTCCCCACTATAATTGTGGTGAGTGGTTGGGAGTTACAGAGGTTATGTGGTCCAAGAGATACATGCCCCAGGGAATATCAGGTGTACTTGGTTACCTTTAAGATATGATGTACCGCTAGTTTGTAAGGACTTGTGTTCTTAGTGAATTAATTTGAGAGGGAATTTTGGATCTTATGGGAATTTTTATGATAAAAAACATGGGGCAATTTTATTTTATTTTGTTCTTATTGAGGGTTTTATTTTTTCTATTTTTTTCTCACTTTTTCAAAAACAAATACTCTAATCAAATTTTTTTATTTTATTGAAAGTCTCAATTGTGGTGGAGAGAAACCAGTATACAATTTGAAAAAAAACAACCCATGAGGTAAAAATAAAGACTCACTATATCGAACATGAGAAATAGATTTATACCATTTAATCTCATTAAAATATGATGATAATTTGATTTCTAGAAAATATTCCACCTAAAACCAGATAAAATTCATAATTTGAATATATTCATCAATAGTAAATTAACCTTCACTAATTCATCCAAGAATAATAGAGTCCTATGAATCCATCCAATTAAATTTTTCTTCTAAGAAATGCAATTTTATAAAATTTCCCCCATTCAATATTTATTTCTCTTCCTACTTGAGATGAAATTTAAGTTGTTTGGATTTTAAAAAATCATCTATAGAAAACTAAATAAACATTTCATATGCCTTGAATTTTTCCTATTATTCCTAATAAAGGGGTTTCCTTTCATTTTGGGTTACAACCATGAATTTTAAATCCTAAGGATTATGTTATATGTAGTTTTAGATATGGTTTAAGGTTTAAGAGATAGATTGGTATTCTAGGTGTGGTTAGTAGCTAGTCCCACCAATGTTCTAAACTTTGGTTGAAACTAAGTACCCAGTGGAGGGGTACCAAATACTTGGTGGGTGGGGTAGAATGACTAGTGGACTAGGATGCCACCAGGTACTCTGTGTCTCCTAACTAGGCACCCGGTGATGGAGTTAGTTACCTATAACCAACTTACTTTCTATAACCATTATATTCCAAGACCTAAATATTGATAAATATTTTATCATATAGTTATTGTTCTTCTATATAAAATTAATGTGATAATGTACTTAGAGTATTTTTCACATCAAAATGTTATAGTAGTTCCTCACTATAATGAGAACCTTGAAGTTCTATGAAAATATTCTTAAATATGACCTATGTTCAGGAGACATCTATCTAATGGGAAATAAATGATGTTTGAATATCAGGTGTTAGAGGCTCATAATATATTGATACTTCATCTCATAAAGTTATCACTTGGTAATATTCAAGATGGTAGATCATGAGTATAGACTCACTAATAAAATTTCACATGTTATATGTTTCATTGGATATTCATATCTATGGACCTGTCTACTAGTCCTTAGACTTGATATTTTTACTAATTTATATCATGAATTGTATAATTTGATATATTTTTAAAAATTTTGATGATATATGTGTAGACGCCGGAAAAGTCCGTTGTTCCCAAACGAAGCTCCGGATGCGGAAAGCGAAGTGATATTTGGAGTCAGAGGCACGTTCCGGAGGGCCCGGAGGACTTGCGCGAAATTTCAGAGGCCCGCGCGCAAAGTTGAGTCGCGGCGCGCAATCCTCCCGGGATGCGCGCAATGCGCTGGGCCGGCGCGCTATTTTGCGCGCCCGTGGCCTGCGCGGCTCCCTTGCGCGCCGGGTCCTGATTCCGCGCCCGCGAAGGGAATTCCGCGCCCGACGACCGGATTCCGCGCCCGGGGTTGCCTATAAATATAAGGCGACCCCCGACGTTTTGAAGGTTGCCAGAATCCGAAGCGTCGCTCGTTCGCGCAATCCAACCCCTTCCGCGCGCAATGCCGATCTTCAGGTAACCTCCTTTCTTTCGCGCAATAGAGACTTGGGGTTCGCCTTCGCGCGCAATCCCCTTGGCTCCTTTCCTTTGAATAATCCTTAACCCGAAGGCCTTTGCGCGCAAAAGAAGCCTCTTGCGCGCAATTGCCCCCGGGTGCGCGCAATCCAGCCCGATTGCGCGCACCCCCCATTTTCAAAGTGGCCATTCGTTAGAGAATGAGCCGTTGCCCCCCGCGAGCTACCCGAAGCCCGGTGCGCGCAATCTCAATCATCCGCGCGCAAAGGGCTGGCCCGATTGCGCGCCAGCCCGCCATTTTGCGCGCCGACCTGCTGTTTTGCGCGCAAAGCTCCTCTTTTGCGCGCAATCCACCAGGGTCACCCCCCTTGACCCCCTGAGGGTACCCGCCTGCGTGGCGCCCGATGATCTTCATCCTGGGTGCCCGCACCGTGCGTTGTCTTTCCGTGCGGCCCTCCAGGCTCGCGCGAAGTGACACGGACCCATCGGCGGCAACCAACGTCCAGCATGACGTTAAACTGCACATTCGTCCTGCATGACGTTAAACTGCATTCGTCCCGCATGACGTTAAACCGCATTCGTCCAACACGACGTTAAACTGTGCATCGTCCAATACGACGTTAAACTGTATATCATCCAACACGACGTTAAACTGTACCACGTCCGCGCTGTAAGACGTTAAACTTCCAAGCACCTTCGTCCTCAACACACGACGTTAAACTGTACTTCGTCCGGCAAGACGTTAAACCGTCCGCTTCGTCCTCAACACACGACGTTAAACTGTACTTCGTCCGGCAAGACGTTAAACCGTCCGCTTCATCCTCAACACACGACGTTAAACTTTACTTCATCCGGCAAGACGTTAAACCGTCCGCTTCGTCCTCAAAACACGACGTTAAACTGTACTTCGTCCGGCAAGACGTTAAACCGTCCGCTTCGTCCTCAACACACGACGTTAAACTGTACTTCGTCTGGCAAGACGCTAAACCGTCCGCATCACCCGATCCCATGCCTCGCACGCAGGGTCCCCCCCCCCGGTTTGGATGTGGCCCCCACCCGCTCGTCTCTGCAGGGATGTCGGGATTGCCCCTCTTTAGGGACGATTTAATGGGAGCGGCTTTTCCCCACGGGGGGTAGGGTATTACAAACCCCTAGTTTCTTGTGGGGGGCTGCACATGTGTATCTCCATTGCGCTCCCCCACTGCCGAAGCCAGTAGAGGGTGTGACTGGGATCGAGGTGTCTCCTACTTTCGGTCCAAGTCCCTTCCAACTGAGTTTTGCCGCATCCGGGCTGCCTCAAGTGCGTAAGTCCTGATAGAATGAACTACGTGGACTTTGATCCCTGTCTTCTAAACAGGGTACGTAGGAAGCCTCCCTGAGGTTCAAGCCCACCACCTGGTCGTCCCGGTCGTATTCACGTCGGTTCGTCCATCAGTGGACCCCTCCAGGGTTCACGCTTGCGTCGATTCACCTATGAATCCGCCCCTGTAGGAGACTGCCCGTGTGTATCTCCACTGTGCCTCCCCACAGCCCCTTTTTCCATTTCTCCTTTTATCGTCCAGCATGACGTGAAACTGTGATCCACCCGGCCGTTCCATCCCCCTCTGTGCGAGGTGGTTCGGTTCAATCCTCCGCCCGGTGGCCTCGACCCCTTCGTGAGTCGGCTTGCCGACGTCCAGCATGACGTTAAACTGTATACCCGAACTACTTTGACTTTGATCCGTGCTAACGCGCGGTACGTAGGAAGCCCCTACGGGGTCCAAGCTCTTCACTCCATCATCCATCCTGATCCTTACCCGGGCCGCCACATCCCGGTGGGGTCATGCCACTTCACTCCACTCCACATCACTTGGGAAGCCGCCCATGCGCTGGCCCCAGCGTCGGAGGTTCCCCGCAAGGGGTTCTGTCATCTGATCCACTTTTCGTGTTGATCGGTCCGATGCCGTCCCCGCTGGACGTTAAACTCGCGGCATACCCCGTGTTAAACATGGGAAGCTGAGGAAAACCTCAGGGGACACAGTTCCCCGCACCCAGTGCGGGATGCCTCAGGCCATCATGCCTTCGAGAAGCCCTATTAGGGACGGAAGACAGACATGCAGAGCCGCAGTGTTACGACACGCCCCCAGCACCCAGAGCCACCCGGCCTCCTCACCGCAGGTTGCTGCCCCGACCAGACTCCTTGGAGCGTCCGGGCGGAAGCAGCGTAATTAACCGGTGTCCATGAAGATATGGCGCCGGGAACGAGATTCACGAGCATGTCTTAAATCTATGAGGGAGACCCGGATTAGGCGACGAGTTCCGAGGAGACGTCCAAGGAAGGAGGAGCCGACATCCCATCATCCCGGTTTCGATCAAGGAGAAGACGCCCCTGAATAAGAGACAAATGCCGCCCGCCTTTGGAAAGCGGGACTGCGGGACCACAAGCCGCGCGCCCATCCCCTCGGGTTGACGGGTGCACGCGCGAACGCGTCCTAGCGGAACAGCGTAACCCGACGCACATCCGCACCGAAACAGAAAAATGGTGAACCCGACGTGAATCTCTTCTCCTCGATACGAAGACCGATGGCTTTCAGAGGTGTTGGAAGACCGGCATGTTGCCCGGCCAAGCATTCAGTCTTACCCGCCAGGGGCTGGGGAAGGGACATCGGGCACTCCGTCTCGCAACGTCGAGGGCCTGGGTTCCCCCCACGGAAGGCGTCGTGGCGCTAATGGTTGGTTGTTGATTCCTTTTTCCTGTCAGTGTTAATGGGTCCTTCTCCCTGCTTTCAGAAATCAGGTCGCCCGATCCAGTGCCCGATCGCCACCCGCCCACTGATGCAGGGGTAGGGGAAACACCGACGCGGCTACTCCGCGCGGTCCCGCCCATTCCACAGCCGTCCCAGCAGCCGCAATTGCGGGACGACCACGCCCTCTCTCCCCCTCGGAGGTCATCCAGAGAAGGGTGATCAACAACATGGTGCGGAGATATGAGGAAGAGGGAGTCATCCCCACTAGGGACATGGCTCGCCTAGACCTTGAGGAGGCTGCACCTCGCCACCACCGCCGCCCCCAAGGGCCGCGCAGGGAGGCACCGCTGCCTACCTCAACGTCCAACCGCTTCGGGAGCTTATCCCCGGAGCGCTCTGACAGTTCCCTTCCCTATGCGGATGAGGTGGAAGATGTCTGGGATCACCCTATCCGGGATTCACTCCAGGGATCTACGGTAAGGACTCCCGCCAGGCCACGGCGACACCGCCGCCAGGCCTCTCAAGTCGAAGAGCGGGCTCTCCACCTGCCAGCGCCGCTCATCCCGACTCGTCTGTCCCGACGCCAACGTCGGGCACGAGCGGAAGAGGATGCCCACCTTGGGGCCCTAGCAACAGCGGCCGCATTGGCCCAAGCCACTGTTGGCTCCAGTCGCCAGGCCCCTGCGCATCCTGAGCAGGGGAACTTCTATGCCCGACCTGGATCGAGGCCTCGACCGCCCCAAAGGCAGGTTGGGTTGACTCTCCCGGTTGCTGGTACAGGCAGTAGCCACCGCGGACCACCTTGCGGTAGCGCTATTCACCAGCGGAATCTACTCCGTGTGGCCGATCCAGGAGGCATGGGTCATCCCACCTTCCGATCCCGGCCCGGAGGCCTGCCCGGAATCATCTCTCCCCGCGTCCCCTTTGATATCTGTCCCGGTGCCCCTCGCACCTTGGTTTCCAGTCCTCTTGGCCCCATCACCAGTGCGGCCGGAGGACGCCAGGACAGAGATCAGCCCTGCCCCGAAGAACCACCCAGGGGCAGGAAGGCAAGGCGTTGACGCCGAACGGTCGAGCAGATGCTTTGGCCAGCCTTGCTGCGTCACTTGCGGAGCCTGAACAGGACAACCTGATCGTCCGCGTGACGCGCCGCAGGCTCATCGCTCCCGTTATCCCGGAAGAAGATCGTGGCCCGTTGGTAAGTAATCTCACCATGGTTGCCCCTATGCCCGGAGCCCCGAGTACCCCAGATATGACAGTCGGATCAGCCCCTGATTGGAGGACGCCTTTGGTTGAGTACCACCAACATGGCATTCTTCCATCGGATCGGGCCGAGCGCGAGCGAGTTCGACGCCGCGCATCGCAGTTTGTCCTCCAGAGCAGCCCCGGCCTGGAGCAGATCCTCTACAAACGCGGATTTGATGGTGTTCTCCTCCGTTGCCTTCAGGGAGTTGAGATCCCACGAGTCATGCAAGAGGTTCATGCTGGTTCATGTGGCGCCCACCAGACTGGGCCGAAGCTGTCCCACCAGATTCGGAGGTTGGGATACTTCTGGCCCTCCATGATCCATGACTGCATCGAGTATGCCAGGAGGTGCCATGCGTGCCAGGTTCATGCGAACTTTGTGTATCGGCCGCCGGAGCCTCTCCATACCACTAAGTATTCCTGGCCCTTTGCAGTCTGGGGTCTGGACGTTGTGGGACCTTACCCACCGGCGACAGCTCGCCAGTGCAGGTTCATTCTGACCGCCACGGACTTCTTCTCCAAATGGGCAGAGGCGATTCCGCTCAGAGAGGTCAAATCCTGTTCGATCGCTGACTTCGTGACCTCCAACATCATCTATCGATTTGGAGTGCCTCACGCTATCCTCACGGATAACGGAACCAATTTCCGAGCAGCCGAGTTGAAGAAGTTGTACGCCAAGTATAACATTCGCTCGAACCATACATCTCGCTATCATGCGCAGGCGAATGGACAGATCGAGGCGTTTAAAAAAACCCTCTCTAACATTCTGCAAAAGATGGTTGGTCAGAACAAGAAGAGTTGGCCGGACAAGCTCCCCAACGCCCTCTGGGCTTATCGGACGACGACTCGCAATTCCACCCAGATGACCCCTTATTCCCTGGTGTATGGAGCTGAGGCCGTCCTGCCCATCGAGATCCAGTTACCGTCCTTGCGCACTGCGGTCTACGACCAGCAAGCGCCGGACAGAGTTGCTGAAGCCCGTCTAGTCGAGTTGGAAGCACTGGATGAGAATAGACTTCGCGCTTTGCACAACTTGGAGAGGCATCAAAGCAGAATGGCTCGAGCTTTCAATAAGAAGGTTCGCCTCCGCTCCTTCCTGCAGGGTGATCTAGTGCTAGCCCTAAGAGCACCGATGATCCCCGGCAGGAAGCCGCCCAAGTTGGAGCCTAAGTGGGAGGGACCTTTTGTTGTCCACAAGGTCTATCCCAATGGCGCGTACTCCCTAGAGACTATGGATGGTGAGCGTGTCACTCCTCCCACCAACGCTAGGTTCCTCAAGCAGTACTTTGTCTGAGTGTGCCAACGTCCTGCACGACGTTAAACTGCATTCGTCCAGGCTACAAGACGTTAAACTGTTCAGCATTCGTCCGCGCTGCAAGACGTTAAACTGCCAAGTGCCACGTCCTGCACGACGTTAAACTGCATACGTCCAAGCTGCACGACGTTAAACTGCCCAGCGTATCGTCCGCGCTGCAAGACGTTAAACTGCCAAGTGCTTCGTCCAACATGACGTTAAACTGTACATCGTCCCGCATGACGCTAAACTGCACCACGTCCGAGCTACAAGACGTTAAACTGTTCAGCATTCGTCCTTCATGACGCAAAACTGCACCTCAAGAACTACGTGCGGCTTGATTCCCATCCTTATGGGATACGTAGGACCGTCTGGACATTCATGTTTCAGGCCCAGCCCCATCCTTTGGGAATTTCCATCCCATCTTGGGCCCTTGGCCCAGTTGCCTCCGGGTGTGCGGCGTATGGTGTGAACGCGGGGCTATGCCCTCATTCACGTCGGTTTGCTCGCCACGCTGTACGCCCCCCACGTTTGGGGATGCCTTCTGCTCCCCCCTTCTTTTCTCGTCCTGCATGACGTTAAACTGCACTTCAAGAACTACGTGCGGCTTGATTCCCATCCTTATGGGATACGTAGGACCGCCTGGACATACATGTTTCAGGCCCAGCCCCATTTCCCGGGAATCTCTATCCCGCGTCGGGCCTCTGGCCCAAGTTCCCCTCCTTTTTGTGCGAGGCGTATCGCGTGAGCGGGGGATTATATCCTCATTCGCGTTGGTCTACTGGCCGTGCCGTACGCCTCCCCCCGTGTGTGGGACCACCTCACACCTCTCATCGTCCTGCATGACGTTAAACTGCCTCTCAAGAACTACGTGTGGCTTGATTCCCATCCTTATGGGATACGTAGGACCGCCTGGACGCTTGTGTTTCAGGTCCAGCCCCGTCTCTTGGTTGATCACGGGGATCTACCCTCTTTTGGTTTCTCTCAGGGTGAGTCCTCCGACCCTTTTCGGTGATCTGTTAACATGTTTTGGGTACTTCGGTCTATGACTCGTAGTGTCAGATTCAATCCCGACAAGTCCTGTGTTGCTTTTCAGGCCTCGCGCTTCCTCTTGTTCGAGCCTTCACTCAAAGGGATCCTCGTTAGCGGTTTGGGTACGATGCCTCAGTGCTCTCCTACCGCTCCGGGTCGATTTACCGGCGGGTCTTGGGCCGCAAATCGATATGAATCCTGCGATTGAGCGGTCGATGCTCGTTTTCTTGCCCCGTCTTAGGCTGACGTGATCGGATGTTGTGTTGCGAATATGGTCAGCAACGTCCTTGATCGCCATGTCGGCTCTTTCAGGCTCTGAACATTGGTTGTGCAGTCCTCATCACACTCCGCCTTTGTGCGTTGTAGTGGAATCTCGACACTCTCTTCATACTGACCTTCAGTACACCTCTACACGTTAGGCAGACCAACCAGGGTAATGATGTCGTTCGAGGCTCCCATGATCTGAGCACCAAGGATATATGCGGATATCCTCCCTAAGGGCCATGCGTAGCTGGACCCTCGTCCCCATAAGGAGGAAGGAGTCGCCCGAACAATCGCGTTCTGGGCCCAGTATATCTGGAGGTTAGCATCTCTGCCCCTCGGGTGATGGACATACGCAGACCCCTATCCCAAGACTCTTCTCCTGGAATCGTGCGTGACCGCAGGGCTGGGTATGTTCCCACCTCCGCCGTGTCCGCCGTACCGCGATAAGCGGATTCCTCCATGGTCCGAACCACACGACCTTAAACTGTGTTGCCTGGTCCTACCACATGACCGTAAACTGTGATCGTCTTGGCCGCCCGACGAGAAACGGCACTACATCGTGATGTCCTCCTCAGGGGACACTCATGTTTGGCGTTGGTTAATAACCACGCCATTCATCAATGCCTTCTGTGGCTTGATTATTGTGGAGACGCCAGAGATTTCTCAATCACAGGCATGTCGCCGCACAAAGAAAAACCATTCATCTTTAAGGACAAACAAGAAATATCAAATGCCGCTCCTTCTATGTGCGAGGGTCAGACCCGCACCCTTCCCCGCGCAGGTGCCCGATTGTGTTGCGCCGCGCTTCAAGAACTATGTGTGGCTTGATTCCCATCCTTATGGGATACGTAGGAACGCCCGGATGTTTGAAACTTCGGGTCCAGCCCCCCACCTCTTAGAGATTCCCCCTTCTCTGGGGAATCCGCCGCCTTCAGGTCACCCTCAAGGCGTGTTCCCCGACCCCTTGCAGTGGTCCACCGGTGTCAAGAGTACTCTGGTTTATTGCCAGGAGGGTCAGGATCCACTTGGTCAGGTTTCCTCCACTTTTCAGGCTTCGTGCTCCCTTTCATTCGGACCCATCGTCTACGCCCTGGGTGGAGCCCCCGTGAACGGTTCGGACACAATGCCTCAGTGCTCTCCCACCGACTCGGGCCGGTACCCCCAATGGCCTCGGGCAGCAAATCGATATGAATCCTGCGATTGAGCGGTCGATGCTCGTTTGCTGCCTCATTCCACCAACGGTTAGTGCGATATTGATGCTGCTTTTCCGCCACGGTCGGCAGTACTCCCATATCGTTACTCCGGTGCCCCCAGTCCTTGAGTGAATGGCCGCATGATTCACATTTTCCACCTCTCATTCTGACCAGGCGAAACCTCGACACTCTTGACACTATCCCTCAGTGCATCTTCGCATATCCAGGGGATAGGACCACGATGCGGCGTACTTTGAGGTTCTTATGGTCCGAGCTCTAAGACCTTAAACTAAGATCTCCCCTTATGGTCCGAGCTCTAAGACCTTAAACTAAGATCTCCCCTTATGGTCCGAGCTCTAAGACCTTAAACTAAGATCTCCCCTATGGTCCGAGCTCTAAGACCTTAAACTAAGATCTCCCCTTATGGTCCGAGCTCTAAGACCTTAAACTAAGATCTCCCCTTATGGTCCGAGCTCTAAGACCTTAAACTAAGATCTCCCCTTACGGTCCGAGCTCTAAGACCTTAAACTAAGATCTCCCCTTACGGTCCGAGCTCTAAGACCTTAAACTAAGATCTCCCCTTACGGTCCGAGCTCTAAGACCTTAAACTAAGATCTCCCCTTATGGTCCGAGCTCTAAGACCTTAAACTAAGATCTCCCCTATGGTCCGAGCTCTACGACCCTAAACTAAGATCTTCCCTAAACGGGATTCTACGTCCTGCATGACGTTAAACTGCACTCTCAGAACTACGTGTGGCTTGATCTCCAGCCTGATGGGGTACGTAGGAACGCCCGGGCATCTCAACTCGGGTCCAGCCTCAGGGATCGTTAAGTCCCGCCCCTCCTCCTCGTCGGCCGTCTGGCCTGGCTTCTGGTAGAGTGGTGCAGTTGTGATATTCTCCCCAATTCAGCTCAGGATGCCCCACTGCAATGGTGGGAAGCGACGGTTTCCTCGTCAAAGAGGTGCTGTCTGAGAATTGGGGTGACTCACGGCCAGATTAGTGCATCCGCCTAATACGCTTTCCCCACGGTGGCGCAATTCTGAGAGCGTTGGATTCTGTCCGAACAATCGTCACTTCGCCCCACGCTTTGCATGCCCTGTTGATCTGGATTTCCACCCTTGTGTCTGAAGGAACCCCAAAGCGGTATTCATGATGACATGTGGTCCGCCTCCTGCAATATGAATGATGACCTTCGGTCTGTCTATTGCAGTTGTTATGGTCGATCCACTGTCCACCTACCGTCTTGGGCATTTCTTGGAAGGCCGACCGTTGTGGATGTCTGGATTCGGGACACGCGATTCACCCTTTCTCATTTCCCTATGTTCGGATAAAATCTCAACGCCCCTAGCGTTGTCCCGCTCGTGTGTTGGAATAAGTTGGGGGGATGATACATTGATTAGGTATGAGGTCTCCTTTCCTAGGAATGACCTCCCTCTTTTCTCCAGAAATCCAGGCCCAATTATGGATGCCTGATGCTTGGTTAACACTCCCGCAAGACAACGAATTGTGGTTGAGCATGTTAAGCCAAAAGATGCAGATAAATATATTGATTCATACAAATGGATCAAAGTAGCGGAAGCAAATGTTTTGGGAACGGCAAAACAAATCCCTTAGGGATTAGCGTGCTGAATGAGTCTTTCTAATGCCGCTACCCTTTGGCTGGTGGCCTCCAGAGCTGCTTCTCGCTCTCTGCGTGCCCTCTCTTCGTCGGCGGTCGCAGCACGCAGTTCGTCGATTCTGGCCTGTGCACGCTCCCGCTCAACCTGAATTGTGACCATCTGTTGGCCCACCTCCGTCAGCTGTACCTGGGCATCAACCAGCTGGGCCGCTAGTTGCTCCACAAGCTCGGTACACGTTGCGACGAAGGCCTCCTTCTCTGCCGCCTGCCCTTCGAGGCGCCGGACTTCCTGCTCCGCCGCGAGGAGCGCCCGCGTGCTCTCCGACATGTCCCGACTTTGTGTGACGTCGGCACGCCGGAAGCTCTCGTGCATCTTTTCGGCCATGAAATCACGGACCGTCAGATGGAGGCGTTGAGCATCAGCTCCCCCGGCACACAGGAAGCGCAGCCAGGTTTGAAGTGATCCCATGCGCCCCAGCCACTCCGACGGGTCTCGCTTGAGGAAGCGCTGGATGCACTTCCACCCCCTACGGCGCGTTATCCGGCTCTCCTCGACCGCCTCCGCGTCCGAGTCGTCCATCTCCTCGGGGTCGGCAGGCCGGTAGGCAGGGAAAGCAGCCAGCAGGTCTGCTGCAGGGTCCGCCCCTGGGAGGTCCTCATGAGGGATAGGTTCCCCAACATCTGGGTGACCTTCTTCTCTCTCCCCAGCGGCGCTGACACCCTCGTCAGCCCCCGACCTCTCTCCGATGTCAGCACCGCCGGCGTCCGCAGCCCCCTGATCAGCAGTTGGTGGGGCCGGCTCGGTTTGGAAAGTCTGTTCCGGAGCAGGCGGCGTGTCCACCACTGGTCCACTCGTAGATGGCCCGGGTTCGGCAACCCGATGAGCCTCTAGTGTTGAGATCACTGCGCGGGGCATGCCATGGTTAGTCACGGATCGTCAATGGCAAGCACCAGCAGTAAAGCAAGGAGACTTACGGGAGGTCAGAGCGTCATCTTCCGCTATCCCGGCCGCCGCAGGAACAGTTGCGGCAGGGGGCCCTTCCGCGCTTGTCAATTCGATAATGGGTGCCTGGCCCCCGCCTTGTCCTGCTGGCGCCCCTCCTACTCCCACTGAGGACGCCTGACCAACATCCGTGTGCTCCTGAGAAAGGTGGAGAAATGGGTTAGAAGCTGCATAAGGGAATGGATGAAGCAGATTGAGTAGGGATAGAAGCGGACCTCGAGGAGCTCAGTGACATCAACGTTGTCAGAGCCGGCCACCTCGCCGCTCTCCCGTGGGCTCCCCTGATGGGATCTTCCCTCGGAGCCTTCATCCTCCCCCATTTCCTCCTCTTCCTCGGAGTCACTGCCACTTTCATCTTCCGCCGGCGGCATCTGTTCTGGAGCGGGCTCTAGACCGAGCATCACCTTCACCAGAAGGGATGGCTCCGCACGCTGACCACGTTGGCGCGCGTAATCGTCCATGGCCGTCAGATACGCATACTGCCGGTTGAAGTCCACCCTGTCGGCAATATGGAGGCGCCCGACCTCTGGCAGATGGATTCCTTCTCTGAGAATCTTTCGCCAGATGGCGTCGGTCCCCAGTGACTGCCGCAGGGTCATCCAGGCCGACCACAGCGCCGGGAAGACTGCATCGTGGGAGGTTTCGAGCAGACGTCTCACCTGCTTCCCGGGCCGCTCTTCGACCACCGCGCGTGCCCCCTCTCTGGGCGCCGAGGTCGTAGCGGCAGCCTGCGATGTGCCCGCTGCCGAAGTCCCTGCCCGCGCTGGCTCCGCTGCTTGGCGCGCCTCCGTTCTCCCCCGTGTGGCGGCGCCTCGCCTCCTTCCTTGACGCCCGGTCTCCGCACGGGTAACCTCGAGCCGCCGAACTGGCTTCCGTAGAAGCCCCTCGGGGTACGCGATGGCCCAGTGTTCGGCGTACTCGGTTGCCAAGCCTGCGTCAACCCCGGTAGGAGGGAGAGTGATGACGTCGCCAGAGCCGAAATCGGCAAACATCAGCCACATCTGGCGAAGGACGCAAGGGTTCGTCTCCTCCCGGACAGCAGTGAATACCCTCTTCGGCATCCGCTGAAGGCACCCGAACTGCCTGGCGAACCGGGTTGGCACGTAAGGCTCGCAGATCACCTTCCCGTCGATCCGAGCCACGAGCACCCCGCCCCGCATGTTCAGGAAGTATTCATGCTGCTCCAGCGGACCCTGCCCATTGTCGATCATCTGGCCGACGGGAGTGGGGAACGAACTGAAGTTGAAATTGGCATGATTTCCAATCCGAATCCTCACGCCCTCCTCACTTAGGGTCATCAGAGCGACCCCTGCGATGTTCAGCAGGGAGGGTCGCAGGCCGTTGCCCGGAGGAGTGATGGCGTTCGGAAACGTGTACCCACCGAGGTGAGCAGCCACCCAGCCGTGGAAGAACTGAAAGGGCCCACAGATCCTTCGTGGCAACCCCCCTCGTGAGATGCGTCCCAGGATGGCATACAGCCTCACCAGCACTGGGACCCCGAGGTTGTATCTTTTGTTGGCGGCCATAGCGCCCGCCACCGCCAGTGTCGTCGGGCGAACGCCCATTCTCGCGTCCCGCACTGGCAGGAGCCACCCACTCAGAAAGGCGGCCAGGAACGCCGCGTACCGGACATTTGGGTCCCGGGCCTCGATGACGCGGTACCCCCATGAGCGGTAGTCGCCTGTCTCCAGGACCCGCCAGTACGACCCGTTCCGGCTCCTCTGAGCCGCGGTCGGGCACCGCTTCCCCCTGCCTGGCATCTTGACCGCTGGGTCATGCTCCAAGAACTGGCCGAACCACTCCTTGTAGGCTATGTCCTTCTGGAAGTCCTTGACCCCGAGCCGCTCTGTAGCCAGGTCCAGCAGATGCCACGTCAGGATGGGATTCCGTGACCTGTCACCCCAGGTGTTCCTCGGAGGCAGGAACTCATCGTATTGGTAGCCCTCCAGCGGGATACCTCCGATGCAGTGAATGTCCTAGAGACCGATGCCGACCTCCCCATGGTGAAGATGGAAGGTGTTGGTATCCGGAGACCAGCGGGTGAACAGCTCCGGCCCGAGCTCGGACTGCTGGTAGAAGTGGAACTGCGACGTCCACACCGCCTCAAATAGGCCGATGTACCGCAGCTCCTCTGCGAAGTGATCGCAGGTGTGGCGTACCCAGAACACCCAGGCCCACTCGCTGGTGAAATTTCCCCCAGACTGCAAGTCCCAGTCCTTCAGCCAGCCCTTGGTGTCGTCAGTGACACTCTGGCGATATGTGCTCGAGTAGAGGGCTGGAGAATTCTCCGCAGTAGGCTCACCCCCGTCAATGGTTCGCGTCCTCGGGTTCAGGACATAGACGTCCAAGTGCCTGGTCTCCCTGGAAGGATGCCCATTGTTGGTGATGTTATAGCGGGGAATATCGTCCTCCCGAGTCACCCAGGTCCGTGGCGCATCAACCTCGAACCCTGGCACCGGAACCTCATCTAGGATGCCTAAGTTCCAGAGCGGCAGGTTGTCCGACAGTGGATATGTCTTCTGGGCCGGCGTCAGCAAGTCGAACAGGGATTGATTGTTGGAAACAATCTCCTTGGCTCCGTAAACCTCCTCGTTCGTCGCCATCTCAGCTCTGCAAGTGGCGGCATCCCCCTCATTTCCTTGATGCGCGGCCATCTCAGAAGCTTTGGGAGTTGTGCGGGTTAAGGGATGAAGCGTGTGGGATCGGACGAGGCTGGTAGAGAAGTTTGAAGGTTGGCGCGCAATCCAAGTGGACGGCGCACAATTGGGAAGAATGTCGCGCAAAGTTCCGGGTTTTCGCGCAAAGACAGGCGAATTCCGGATGGTTTTGCGCGCCGATCGGGCGAATTTCGCGACCGGAAAAGGCAATTTCGCGCACGAGAGCGTTGAAGCTTATCACGCGGAAGGCCTGTGTACAGAACGCGGAACCCTGGACCCCTATTTATATACGAGGCCGGGATTCCGCGCCACGCGGAATGCTCGATTGCGCGACCGCGGCTGCGAATTGCGCGCCCGGCGCCCCTTTTTGCGCGCCTAAGTCCCGCGCAGCCCAGGACTTCGGCATTCCGGCGTCTCCCTCGGAACCCGATCGTTGCGACCTCTCGCCGATCAGATTCCGAGGGGGGGCTTTTGTAGACGCCGGAAAAGTCCGTTGTTCCCAAACGAAGCTCCGGATGCGGAAAGCGAAGTGATATTTGGAGTCAGAGGCACGTTCCGGAGGGCCCGGAGGACTTGCGCGAAATTTCAGAGGCCCGCGCGCAAAGTTGAGTCGCGGCGCGCAATCCTCCCGGGATGCGCGCAATGCGCTGGGCCGGCGCGCTATTTTGCGCGCCCGTGGCCTGCGCGGCTCCCTTGCGCGCCGGGTCCTGATTCCGCGCCCGCGAAGGGAATTCCGCGCCCGACGACCGGATTCCGCGCCCGGGGTTGCCTATAAATATAAGGCGACCCCCGACATTTTGAAGGTTTCCAGAATCCGAAGCGTCGCTCGTTCGCGCAATCCAACCCCTTCCGCGCGCAATGCCGATCTTCAGGTAACCTCCTTTCTTTCGCGCAATAGAGCCTTGGGGTTCGCCTTCGCACGTAATCCCCTTGGCTCCTTTCCTTTGAATAATCCTTAACCCGAAGGCCTTTACACGCAAAAGAAGCCTCTTGCGCGCAATTGCCCCCGGGTGCGCGCAATCCAGCCCGATTGCGCGCACCCCCCATTTTCAAAGTGGCCATTCGTTAGAGAATGAGCCGTTGCCCCCCGCGAGCTACCCGAAGCCCGGTGCGCGCAATCTCAATCATCCGCGCGCAAAGGGCTGGCCCGATTGCGCGCCAGCCCGCCATTTTGCGCGCCGACCTGCTGTTTTGCGCGCAAAGCTCCTCTTTTGCGCGCAATCCGCCAGGGTCGCCCCCCTTGACCCCCTGAGGGTACCCGCCTGCGTGGCGCCCGATGATCTTCATCCTGGATGCCCGCACCGTGCGTTGTCTTTCTGTGCGGCCCTCCAGGCTCGCGCGAAGTGACACGGACCCATCGGCGGCAACCAACGTCCAGCATGACGTTAAACTGCACATTCGTCCCGCATGACGTTAAACTGCATTCGTCCCGCATGACGTTAAACCGCATTCGTCCAACACGACGTTAAACTGTGCATCGTCCAACACGACGTTAAACTGTATATCGTCCAACACGACGTTAAACTGTACCACGTCCGCGCTGTAAGACGTTAAACTGCCAAGCACCTTCGTCCTCAACACACGACGTTAAACTGTACTTCGTCCGGCAAGACGTTAAACCGTCCGCTTCGTCCTCAACACACGACGTTAAACTGTACTTCGTCCGGCAAGACGTTAAACCGTCTGCTTCGTCCTCAACACACGACGTTAAACTGTACTTCGTCCGGCAAGACGTTAAACCGTCTGCTTCGTCCTCAACACACGACGTTAAACTGTACTTCGTCCGGCAAGACGTTAAACCGTCCGCTTCGTCCTCAACACACGACGTTAAACTGTACTTCGTCTGGCAAGACGCTAAACCGTCTACATCACCTGATCCCGTGCCTCGCACGCAGGGTCCCCCCCCCGGTTTGGATGTGGCCCCCACCCGCTCGTCTCTGCAGGGATGTCGGGATTGCCCCTCTTTAGGGACGATTTAATGGGAGCGGCTTTTCCCCACGGGGGGTAGGGTATTACAAACCCCTAGTTTCTTGTGGGGGGCTGCACATGTGTATCTCCATTGCGCTCCCCCACTGCCGAAGCCAGTAGAGGGTGTGACTGGGATTGAGGTGTCTCCTACTTTCGGTCCAAGTCCCTTCCAACTGAGTTTTGCCGCATCCGGGCTGCCTCAAGTGCGTAAGTCCTGATAGAATGAACTACGTGGACTTTGATCCTTGTCTTCTAAACAGGGTACGTAGGAAGCCTCCCTGAGGTTCAAGCCCACCACCTGGTCGTCCCGGTCGTATTCACGTCGGTTCGTCCATCAGTGGACCCCTCTAGGGTTCACGCTTGCGTCGATTCACCTATGAATCCGCCCCTGTGGGAGACTGCCCGTGTGTATCTCCACTGTGCCTCCCCACAGCCCCTTTTTCCATTTCTCCTTTTATCGTCCAGCATGACGTGAAACTGTGATCCACCCGGCCGTTCCATCCCCCTCTGTGCGAGGTGGTTCGGTTCAATCCTCCGCCCGGCGGCCTCGACCCCTTCGTGAGTCGGCTTGCCGACGTCCAGCATGACGTTAAACTGTATACCCGAACTATGTTGACTTTGATCCGTGCTAACGCGCGGTACGTAGGAAGCCCCTACAGGGTCCAAGCTCTTCACTCCATCATCCATCCTGATCCTTACCCGGGCCGCCACATCCCGGTGGGGTCATGCCACTTCACTCCACTCCACATCACTTGGGAAGCTGACCATGCGCTGGCCCCAGCGTCGGAGGTTCCCCGCAAGGGGTTCTGTCATTTGATCCACTTTTCGTGTTGATCGATCCGATGCCGTCCCCGCTGGACGTTAAACTCGCGGCATACCCCGTGTTAAACATGGGAAGCTGAGGAAAACCTCAGGGGACACAGTTCCCCGCACCCAGTGCGGGATGCCTCAGGCCATCATGCCTTCGAGAAGCCCTATTAGGGACGGAAGACAGACATGCAGAGCCGCAGTGTTACGACACGCCCCCAGCACCCAGAGCCACCCGGCCTCCTCACCGCAGGTTGCTGCCCCGACCAGACTCCTTGGAGCGTCCGGGCGGAAGCAGCGTAATTAACCGGTGTCCATGAAGATATGGCGCCAGGAACGAGATTCACGAGCATGTCTTAAATCTATGAGGGAGACCCGGATTAGGCGACGAGTTCCGAGGAGACGTCCAAGGAAGGAGGAGCTGACATCCCATCATCCCGGTTTCGATCAAGGAGCAGACGCCCCTGAATAAGGGACGAATGCCGCCCGCCTTTGGAAAGCGGGACTGCGGGACCACAAGCCGCGCGCCCATCCCCTCGGGTTGACGGGTGCACGCGCGAACACGTCCTGGCGGAACAGCGTAACCCGACGCACATCCGCACCGAAACAATATGTTTACAGAAAAGTAAAATACATTGGGTGCATCATGAGTGATGTGACATTTATTGTATAAGTCAAGAATTTATTTTTCCTTTACCATATCAAAAGATTATATTTAATTCCCTTTGATAGAAATATAATGGTCTAATTAAATCCATTGACATGGCTATTTATCAATGAGTACATTTTAGAGAGTCAAACAAGTATATTCAAGAATATATGTTGATAACACAAGTATAAAACTTTCTTGATGAGAAATCAAGAAAAAGATATTATATTACATAGTGAGCATCTGTATGAGGTTGTTGTCATTATGACATTTAATTCTTTCTCGATGGGTGCCTTAACGTGTTGCTAGATGTTTTTCTCACCCTAATGGCCTGAAGGCCTTCATTTTTATTAATTTTTTATAACCCCCATTTCAAGGGATGAGGTGGAACCCTTACAAGGCCCATAGGCTCAGAGATTACATGGCCCGTAGTCTTAAGAGATTACATGACCTGAAGGTCTTAGAGAATTTAACCGGACTATATATAATGAACATCCCCTCCCCAGTATCTGCATTGTGATAGTAGCTCTCCACCTTTGCATGGCCGTCTGGCTAGGCTTCCTGTGCAAGAACAGGCTGGTCCCGATGGCATACCCATACCCTCTCATTCTAGAAAATCCATTTTGGCTCTACTCTAGTGAGTGCACCTTCTCTGAATCCTCTTCTGGAGCTGTTCCTCTTTTTTTGTAGAGTCTATCTTGGGCAACTACATGTGGCCCGAAGGCCTTGAGGTGGCCCGAAGGCCTTAAAGGTGGACCAAAATCCCTACAGACCCAAAGGCCTAGGTGGCCTGAAAGCCTTAAGGACCCCAAGCCCAAACTAGTGGCCCAAGGTGAATAGTTCCAGATGCTACAGTACTGAACAGTACCTGCTACAATGCCTAATATAGTACCCTCACAATGTATAGTCCTGCTACATTACCCACACAGTGTGTAGTTCTGCTACAGTACCTGCTATAGTACTGCTACAGAACCCGGAAATATGCCTCTATCTAGTTTTGAACCTGGGTCTTATAGATGCACTTAAGGATACCTCA
Organism: Viscum album; assembly: GCA_963277665.1. Classification (NCBI taxonomy): domain Eukaryota; kingdom Viridiplantae; phylum Streptophyta; class Magnoliopsida; order Santalales; family Viscaceae; genus Viscum; species Viscum album. The sequence continues at coordinate 1,275,912,101 of OY728158.1, forward strand.
CCAATTGGGATGAGGCTCATGTGCTAGATGTTCATCTTGGAATTCAAGCTAGATCACCTAATTCCATTTTGGAAGATGCCTAGAGGTTCACACTCAATGTATATCCATAATCTTAATTAAGTTATATTTGAATTTAATATTAGAATAAATTTTATTCTCAAGGCCAATGAATAATAATTATCCAGTTTATAATGGTTGTATAAACTCAATCACCAGTTATTTTAGTTTGAAGTATATGTGAGTTGAACATTAAATAAATATTTATTATTTAGTTAGTGAATTAAATATTTATTTATTTACTGAATTAATAATATAATAATATTTATTTAGAATAAATATTTTTTATTCAAGTTTAAATAAATATTGAGAAAGATTAATGGGTTAGGTTAAGTTATCAGATATAAATGGTTTATTTTATTTAATATCATACAAATAAATGTTTATTTATCTATTTAAGAAATGATATTTAAATATTCGTGAGTTAGCTCACACTGTGGAAATAATTATTATGAAATATTTTATGTGTAGATGTCATAATGATTATAAATCTTAATTTCCCAACACAACCCTTCACATGTCCAACCTTCCATAATATCTAACCATTTATAATGCCAACTATTGGATTAGATATGGGATATAGAGATTGATCTAAACTATTGAATTCAATCTCATGTACTCTCTCTATATATATATGGCAACATGTTAGTGAAATGGAACAAATTTTAGCCTATATACTTTCTTCCTGTTCTCTTTTATATTTTCTTTATATTTTCATTTTTCACTATCCTTACGAACATTTGACTCCATATTTCATCAATGATTCACTTTTATCATGACCACTCATACATTTTAGGTTTACAATTATCCATTCAATTTATGTTTGATCAATTTCATAGGAATATTATAATAATAATTATTATTATTATTATTATTATTATTAGAAATGGGGTAAACTTAGAATAAATAAGTTAGTTAAGGGTATTTTTGAAATTACTAATTATCTAAACCTAATTATATAACCTAAATTATATAATTTTATAGGTTATGGAAATTTTTTTGCATGACGTATTCTTTCAAGAAAATTATCTCAATATTGGAGAAAATTATCTCAAGAATTATCTTGATAACAAGAGGTGATCATCCTCCTCCTCCATATCAAAATTGATAAAACTAGAAGGAATCCTACAATACATAAAGTATTTTTATGGGATCCATGTAAAATTATGAAAAATGATTGGTACCTTCATGATAGCACCTGGAGTTCCTTCGGTGATGCTTCAAGATTCATGGAGCAAGGGTGGATATCGCTAGAGTAATTCTACTTTAGATTTTTCATTATAATGATGGTGTGACAAGAAGGTCAACTAGATCCATAAAAAAGGTATCAAGTGTGGTAATTATTTTTTATAAATTAATTAAAAATTATATATGAAAATATCCTCTCTTTAAATATTTTGGTGTTGCGTTCATCTCATTCTAAGGATTTAATTTGGACAAATCGATAAAAATAATTATTGGGCATGGGCCCAACCACTTCCAATATGCCCCCAAAACCTTCAAGTGACATCAGATTGGTCACGTATTAATTTATATTTATTTTTTATTTTTTTTATAAAGTATGAATTTGATTATTAGTTTTTCATTTCTAGTTTTTCATTCTTTAATCCAAAATTAGAGATATTATAATCATTTAATTTTATATGACCAAGAACTGGACAAGAACAGATAAAGAATTATGGAAATTATAACCTAAAGGTGTTGAGAATTCTATATGAATGACACGGATACATAGCATGTAACAAAAACATACATTTTTCGTACCCATGGTCAACCAAACTAGGATGAGCAGCAAAAATCATGACACATCATGTGGGGGTTAAGTATTCAGTTTCATTACATGTTATATATTGACAGTCGGTTGGCATGAAATTTGAAGGGGTGTGCATGTGATATAGTTTCCATACACACCATGTAACCCCAAATATTTTTGACCCCTTGGGAATCATGGAATTCATCCATTCAAAGTAAACGTCGTGTAAATAATACACGTCATGTATTTAATTCCAGCTAAGTGACATGAAATTTTATTAAATACATAGCATGTTTTTGGTTATACATGTTGTGTAAATTATAATAAACTACATTAAATATGAATCAAGTACCTAGGAATGTAATGTGGTTAGCTAGAAATGGATAACACGTTGTGTAGCTGGTTATAAACACTATGAAATTCAGGACAACTCACGCAAGGCCCACACCAAGGCAGGAACATCACGTGAGTTGACACATAGAGAGAATTAGATAATTAACTCAAAACTAAAATACATGGTGTGTATCTGTATGGTAAGTATTATATAATAGAGTTTTCAACCTTTATTACATTGTGAGTGATTTTGGTGGCTCATGTGTGATAATAAATGATTTATTAATTAATTTCCTTGTTATTCTACAGATACATGATGTGTATGATTATTATACATGTCATGTACTTCATGGTAATTTCTAGCGGTATATGTCAGATATTTTCAAGTCATGTCATGTCATCATAAATCCCACTCAGACTATAAATCAAGACTCATAGAACAACAGTATATGTATATCATGACATGTCATGTAGGCATAAATTCCATGTAAGTGCACTATACACAACAAGGAGCATAAACTACATTATTCATACATCGTGCCATTTGAAAAAACACATTATGTAATAGTTAAATTCTATAAATAGTTTTGAATAGAATAAGGCGAGTTTGCTCTATGTTGCCTCCTGTACATGACATGTACTTAATTAATTTATTTAAAATAATAGTGGATAGAAATTTCAAGTACCATTTGAATTATTAATTAAGAGAAATGAATTAATTTATTAATAAGATAATAAATTTTATAATTCAACATATTTATCTTAATAAATAATAGATTGAATTGAATACTTTCAATTTTAAATGTGTGGTTGTTATATGCATGGATGATCATGAGATTGACCGACCTATGTATGTATTGGATTTCTATTTGATTCAATTATTTATTACATTTGTTTTTTTTGATATATTTATTGTTAAATTAAATATTATTATATTATCCATTCCTACTTATTATTTATGGGTTTGTGTGTCCATGATTTCTTTTATTTAAACCTTAACCCTCAGTTTTTCTCACTCGTAAGTGAGTAAGAATATGTAAAGGAAGAAGTTACCAAGTAATAAGAGATGATTTTAAACTGAGCTAAGGTGAAACCAACCAAAGTAAATACATAAGTTATGGTGGAATGATCCAACTCGAGCCAAGCCCGACTCAAGGGGTTATTCTCCTATGTTCAATGGTTGTTTTATCATCTAGTTGATAAACAGAAAAATATTTAAATCTCACGATCATGCCGCATATTTATTTTATTTATCTAGTGTATAGTTATTTATTTATATGATTTATGTTTATTTTATGATTAAACACAATCATATAAATTAAATAAATAACAAGCATGCTAAGATAAAATAAAATAAATGGATTATGTATAAATTATTTTATCAAGATATGGTTAATTAATTATGTAAAGTCCATATAATATTAAAATTAATCTAAAAGGATAAAATAAATAATATTTATCCATAAGATAAAAAAATACATCAAGTGATTATTAATTGAGAAAATATTTTCAACACTTGATTTAGAATGCAGCCATAGATCTAAGTGTTGGTCTAACCCTCTTCAAGACACTTTTACTTATTGAGGAGTTCTAGTGATTGATTTGGATTGACTTGATCAAGTTATAATCAAGAGTAGTTTTCATTGCAAGAATTGTTTTAAATTGGAGGGAAGTGGTGATTAAATAAAATTCCAGGACTTTATGATTTGGTATTCCACTCAAAGGATCAAGGAACCAATAGTTAATACAGTTGGAAAGATTGACAACCTAAATACCTTCGAGTAATTTGACCAGGCCCTTGTCTAGGTTATGAGAAGGGAAATATGGATCCTTAATAATAGAATATCTATGTGATGGGATATTTTTAATATAATAGTGAGAGATATTTTAATTTTATAAAATAGTGGTAGACTAATAAAATAAAACTTATTATGTTGATATTTTGGTAATCAATATATAGTACTGAAAATATTCTTTTCCTTGTTGTAAAAAATGGAAATTAATATAACCTTGACATTATCTCTAAAAAAATATTAGAGAAAGAAAATATTTTAATAATTGTGAACTTCCATGAGTGGTATAATAATTTTTCCATCATACTATGCCAATAGTGGAATTTTTACATACTGGAGTCCCTAATTTCTAAATATCCTTCTGATGAGGCTAGTGAAGAGGAGCATACAGTCTTCTAGAAACATGTGGATGATGAAATGGATGTCTAATGTCGCATGTGATTATCCACGAATAGTGATATGTATAATTTTCATGAATATATGGATGTATACACCATGTTTCCCCATATCCATGATCTTTATTAGTATAAGGAAAGATAGAAGAGGTATGATACCTCCAAGGCTCTCTTAACATGAAATCTTGGATAAGGTGCAATGGTCAAACATCATGTAGTTAAGATGATTTATTATATTTAGTGTTTGAAAATTCTAGGATTCAAGTTACCCAAATAATTGGCACAAACTTCATGATCACCTAACTTACTCAGGGCTTCTCTATTTTTATTATGAATTTTAATATGAACAATATTGAGAAGATTATCCTGGATATCCTAACTTTGATTTTTTGGGTAGATAAGGACTTGAAGCATAAAAAATCATCATTACTCATGGTGAATAAGAGGAAGGTAAAGGTTAAAGTCCTCAATACTCACAAAAAAAATTATAAGGAACCTTCACACCACCAAACTAATAGGAGGAGGGTCAAAGGGAAAGATAAAGAATAATATATTGTGTGTTTTTCATTTAGCAAGAAGGGACGCAAGAAGAAGAACTTCACCTCAGTGAATGTGAAAGGGAAAGTTCATTATCAAATATAAATTATCAATTTAAAATAATTTGTTATTATATATAGATTTTTATACTCATATTTTTATTCATATATAGGAACCAAGTAGTTTCAAGAAGGTTTCTAGAGGTGAGGTGGGTCTTTAAGCTTCCAATAGAGCAAGACCACTTTCATTGGCTATCAAAGACCAACAACTTATTTTTTGTTGCTTTAAATATATTTTTAAATATTTTTTATTGTGTACCTAGTGTTCCCAAATCCATTATATCCATGTATATTTTATATATAGATGGATTTATTTTCAAGTTCAGAAAAAATAACTGCTACTTTTATAAAGATATCATATGTTATGGTATGGAACATCTTAATAGTGCTCTTTATATAATTTAAAATGAAACCCATGTGTTAAAAATTAATAATAAATCATGTTTACATGAATCATATTACACCTATCTATGGAATCATGGGATTAGTCATGTAAATTAAAATCACTTGATAAAGCTATATCAAGAAGGGTACTTAGATTCTTTTTAAGTAAAACCACTTGATATATGTCACACTTGTTTTCAAGGTAAAATAACCAAATATACATTTAGTGGAAAGGGTGGAAGGTCTATAAATCTTACTGAATTAGTTCATAAAAATGTGTTTGGACCTTTTCCAGATGAATCTAAATATATATTTTCTTACTTTATAAATTTTACTGATGAATTTATTAAATATGGATTTGTATACTTAATGTGGTATAAGTCTAAATCCTTAGATAAATTTAAATAATTCAAGATTGAATTAGAGAATATGGTTTGTAAGAAGATAAATAAAATTTTCACCAAGGTGGAAAATATATTAACCCATAGTTAATTGATTTTATAAGGTAATTTGGGATTCTATCTCTACTCACTCTACCTTATACACCATAGTGGAATGGTGTCATTGAAATGATGAAATTCACCTTATTGTACATGATGAGATCGACGATGAGTAATGGGATCCTTCCATTATCCTTTTGAGGATATGCGTTATATAATGTAATATAAAAACTAAACTGAGTTCCAAATAAATTGGAAATGGAATACCATTCGAGTTATGGAGTGATAAGAAACTTTTTTTCTCATATATTCATGAAAGGGGATGTTAATTGTTTGTTATGGCTATCTCTAGAAACAAACTTTTACCTTATGGCATAAAGTGTATATTTATAGGATATCCCAAGGAAACAAGGGGATATTATCTATACAACCCTCATACAAAAAAGGTAATAGTGGATAGAAAGGATATATTCCTTGAGAGGGATCACATATTCAAAAGTGATAATGGGAGAAAGGATGACTTTGATGAATTTTAGGCTCAAGATACAAAAGAGTTAGCACATGAAAAAATTCCAAAAATCCATATGGAAGAGTTTGTCTAGAGAAACAAGTATTTTTTAGAGCACAAGAGAGGTCAAATAACCAGAGAAATATGGTTTTCTAGTCACCAAGAATGGTGACTCATTATTAGTTGATAATGATGAACTTATTACCTATAAGTAAATAGTAAGTAGCTCATAAGTTTTTAGGTGGTAAAAATCCATGAATTATAAAATGGATTCTATAAAGCATAACCAAGTCTGGGTTTTGGTAGATCTTTAGTGGATGTAAATATTATTGGATGTAAATTGGAATTTAAGAATAAACTAGACATAGATAGTAAATCCAGTACATATAATGCATAACTAGTGTGTAGAGGGTTTAATAAAAATCAAGGAATAGGCTATGATGAAACATTTTCACCAGTCACTCTAATGAAATCCATCAGAATTACACTTTACATAGTATCTCACCATGATTATTAAATTTGGAAAATTAATTTTAAAATATCCATCCTTAATATAAAACTTTTGGAAGATTTATATATGACACAACAAGAATGGTTTTCGAATCCAAAGGATTCTAATATAGTATAAAAGTTATATAGATCCTTTTATGGGTTGTATCAAGCATCCATATCTTATAACATTCATTTTTATGAAGACAATAAAATTTGTTTTTCTTATAATAAATGTGATACCTGTGTCTATAAGATATTTAGTGGGAGTGTAGTAGTTTTCCTAATAGTATATATTGATGATATATTACTGATGGGAAATGAGATACTAGTCTTACATTTCATTAAGGCATGACTAAAAAATTATTCTCCATGAAGGACTTAAGTGAATAAACCTAAATTATAGGAATCAAAATATATCATAATAGATCTAAGAATATTCTTGGACTAAGTAAGGGTATATACATTGACAAGGTACTGAAAATATTTAGTATAGAATAATTCAATAGGGATTATTTCTAGTGTCAAATGGTCTATATCTCTCTAAGTAAATGTATCCTTATACACAATAGGAGAGAGAGAGGATGAGAAGGATTCTTTATTCCTCGTCAATGGTATCATGCCATACTATGTACTAGGATTGATGTTTCCTATATATTGAGCATAGTAGCTAGATATCAAGCAAACTCAAGAGAACATCATTATACTACTGTAAAGACTATCATATAAAGAATTTGAGGTGTATTAAATATATGATCAAAGTTTATAGAGGATATGATGAACTAGTCATATAGAGATACATGGATACCATTTTCTAAACAGACCAAAATGATTTGAAATCATAGTCGGGATGTGTATTATTCCTTAATATAGGAATTGAGAGCTGAAAGGTCTTAAAGTAGCTAATGGTTGTTGATTTTATAGAAACTTATAAGTATATTTTAGTTTTTGATATAGCTAAAGAAAAAGTGTAGATATTAAATTTCATCCAGGAACTTGATGTGGTGCCTAACAGTAAAGAAACTATCACACTGTGTAATGATAATACTACAGTGGTGGTCATAGCCAAGGATACAAGTTCACATCAGTGGAAAAAGTATATACTTCAAAAGTATCACCTCTTAAGGTATTTTTCTCAATTGATTGAGGTCATAATAAAAATAGTTTCCATGTTCGATAATGTAGTTAACTAGTTGAATAAATTCATATCTCAATAGAAACATGAATATCATGTGAGGGATAATGGACTTAAAGTTATTAATAGTGGATCTGGTGTAAATGGGAATCTATTGGATTTGATTACCTAGAACCAACTTTATACTTTTTATTACCTATGTATTAAAATACTTGAATATTAATAAATATATTATCACATGGTAAGTGTTATTCTATGTAACATTCAGGTGACTATGTCCTTAAAGTATTTTTCACATTAAAATGTTGTATTAGTTACCTACTATAATGAGAACCTTTAAGTTCTATGAAAATATTATTAAATATTTCCTATAGTCTGATGACATCTATTTGATAGTATAAATATGATTTTTGATTATCATGTTTTGGTAGCTCATAATACATTGAGAATTCTTATCATGAATTTTGTACTTGGAAATATCCAAGATGATAGGTTATGAGGGAAGACCCACCAATAGAATTTTCAAATGTTATATGTGTCATTAGATATTCATATCCTTGGGTGTGTGTATTACTCCCTATACTTTAGATTATTATTAATTTATATCATGAATTAATTAATTTTATGTATTATTGAAAACCATGATGACATAATCTAGTGATGAAGTAGAAATTGTTGGGTGTGTCATAAGTGGTGTGACATTAATTGAATAATTCAATAAAGGAATTGTCCCTTACTAGACCAAAAGATGATATCTTAGGCCCTCTTATTGAAATATAATTGTATAATTAAGTCCATAACCATGTAATTTTGTCTGTGAGATTATTTTAGAGAGTTAAAGAAATATATTCAAACATATAGGTTGATGACACAAGTACGTAACATGCTTGATGATATATTGAGATAAAGGGATTATATTATATAGTGGATATCTATATGAGGATGTTTTCATTATTACATTAATTTATTTATTAATGGGTGTCTTTATGAGTTTATAGATGATAATATTGTACTTCAAGAAAGACCACCTAATACCAATGAGAAATAGGTTCGATGTTCTCCTTTGAATTGTTAACTCTAAGGGGGAATTGGTCAATGTTTATAATTGAAATCATGGTTACCCAATTAATAAAACTACCAAATCATCATATGGTAATGTGAATTCCCAAGGTTAAACCATAGGTAACATATGATAATATATCCTAGTCAATTGTTCTTATTTGTTACTTCTATTGAAAATATGAATGAGGACTGGAGGGAACATCAAAGATAAGAATGAGGAACTATGGAAACAAAGGTCTATAGGAAAGGATTAATCATGGGTTGATGAAAATTATAATAGAAGATTAATATGGTGGACTAGTTTGAAATGAAATATTAATAAAGTTTTTGACCAATCCATCATGTGCATTAACTTGTACAATTGATTACAAAACATCTTAGGGAAACTAGATCACTTGGTCGACAGTAGCGAGAACTACCTAGGAATTTTTGATTCCTTTTTTCAAGGTAATCTCATAAGACTAGGTGCATTAGATCCATTATCAAGGTAAAATGGTAGATTTAAGGTCATATCTCACTCTCCCACTCCACTTTACTACATTGGAGTTCATCCTCTAATCATTGTCACTCTCACTAGGTGTTTATAGGATAATATAGAAATATATTGAATGTGATATTGGTCCTTAACAAGAAATTCAAATGCCAAAATAATCATCCCTATTAAGATATTGGTCCTCCTTATTCTAATCCACCATCCCTTAAGAAGTTACTCACTCATAAATAATCAAATGTTCATCATGAGTAAAGAGGTGGACTCAAGGGATGGAAGACTCATGTTTACAGGAAGTAACAAAATCACAATAATTGAAAGTAAAGATTCAAAATCCACCATAATGAAAGCATAAATCTTAATGTTAAAATAAGAATAAATTATAAAAAATATAAAATTAAGTTCTCCATTAACCCCTAAATATATCCCTTCCTTATTTTCTTTATCCTTTAGGTTCTCTCTTCTTCTTGTGTGTTCCAAAATACGGATCCCCTTTGAAATCAACAACTCTTAATTTAAATAGGAAAATTACCACTATGGTACATCCAATAAAATTATAGCATTGAGAAATTAAAACCCTAAATTCTCATAGAATTATAACTCTAACCATGGCATAACTTCATGGGTTGCAGCATGAAACAAAAATATTTTATTTCAAATTTCAAACTCCAAATATCGTATCCCTTTGCTCCATGGTTTTTGGTCGTAATCTCTCCTGATAAAAATATAACCCCAATAGGGTTATGACATATAAGGGTAACTATATCACAAATATTAGGTACTATAAATATAGTTTCTCTATCCAATTTTTACCATCCATATTGCAATGGATGCTATGGTGTATCCTGGATCATGTAAGAGTCAATAAAGGTAACAAAAGAGTCTAGTCCTTTTCCAAACTTCCATATTCATCTAGCTGTAGTTTAAATAGTGTATTGTGGTGTTGAATCTAGTTTATATTTCCCAAATTGAACTTGATATTGAGAAGTATCTCTTATATAACCATAAAATATTCATTAACCACTAGATCAAATTCCTTAGGATCGACCCATCTAGCAGGCCACTGTGCCTCCTACATGGTGTTTCTATTTTATGCTTAGCACAAACCCATATTGGGTTTAAACTCCTTAGGATAGTGTTCACCTGTGCTAGCCTTCCTCCTCTTGTTTCCTCTATCTTTAGTTCTTGTGGTTGATCAGTCAGCTTACTCATAATGATTGGCCCTCCGGTAGATGTTGGTTTGAGGGATGGATTAATTTTTCTAACTCCCAACTTTATTTTATGGTTTGGAATCACAATCACAACTAAACCTCCACTTCCACACTTACAAATATCTTTAAAAAAGGTAACCACTATAGTGTGTTTCAATGGATATGATGCAGTTCATATTCCAGCTTCAGTTCAAAAACTCCCTCCTTCCTTTGTTTATGTTTTGGAGTCATCACTATGGTATAGTCATCCTATATTCTTCAAAATATGCATTAGGTTATGAAATCTCTACCCACATAAAATTTCACCAATAATAATGGAAAAAATATGGAAATTTCCTTATTTGAATAAAAAAATTATTAAAATAGTATTCAAATGGTATGCACGAAAACTACATATCAAATTCCCCCACACTTGAATCTTTTCTTGTCCCCAATCAAACATCAATAAAGGTCAACAAAAATTAACACTCCTTTAAGGGGGTCATCTAAATTATCAAACTCATAAACATTGGTTCATAACTAAATACTATAAGAACACATATTAATTTAATTAAAATGTGTCAAATCATGATTCATGTCCAATTATAAATCAAGAAATTTCTTATTTTCTACTCACATCATTCAATCTCCCATTAATACCCATTCCATTAATGATATTACTCACTAAAATATACCCCCCTCATCACTCAAGGTATATTTTTTCTAGTTATGCTCATACCTAAAGTACATGCTCCTAAACATAGGCTTGGAAAGAATCTCAAATCTCTACCCTGTATAGAAAAATATCATCATTAATCATGAGGACATCATAATAAGGCTCAAATGGATCTAAGTCTAAGGTAAGTTGGGTGATGATATAAAACTAATAAAGCTAAAAATGGAGATTAAACTTAAATAAAAATACATTATAATCAAAATATAAGCTCATTGAAATAATATTTCTCACCTAAAGTGTCATCCACTTTTCCCAATTCAAATTAAAGGTTGAAAAAATAGAAAATGAGTATAGTGAAAGAATACTCTCTCTTTATTTTTTTCTTTTATTATAGGACATAAAATAGTATAAAATAAAGTAAAATCAAGAAACACTCCCCACACCTAATGGAAACACCCCATATGTTTACCTTACTACAAACCATCCTCTTTTCCACCATAGATAACCATCCCCCACACTTACTCCATTGAATATCATGAAAACACTAAGAGTAGGGTGGGAAAGATAAAGAAGGATTGTAATGTAGCTACTTAAAATTAAGTTCATTCATGGATTCTATAGGATTGAAGAAGGATGAAAATGTAAAGGTGGGTCTCAAGGATATAAGGACCAAACAATAAAATTGCCTTAGCCATGTTAATGTGTCTTTGTTCAATTATAACTTTGATAAGATATAATAAAAGTTATAGTAGGTGACATGATTAAGTATCTCTCAAGATATTCGTATTAAAAAAATATGAAATTTTTTGTCAAGAATCAACTCTAAAATGGGATTATATGAATTGGACAATCACTTGTGGTGTCGATACTAACAATTAATCTCCTAGATGAATGTTTCTATGAATTAAAATCAAGAAAAAAAATAAAATCAGAAATCATGTTCAAGAAACTTTATAATTTAAATGAGTATGAAACTATATAATTTCCACCCATGTCTCCATTATTTATGAGTATCATGATCCAAATAGTACCACATTCTAAATTTTTCTTCTAATTAACTGTGTATCCTAGGTCACTCTAAGAAAAAAATCCAAATAGGGATAGAATGGTCACCCCAACACTTCAATAACACATTTTCCACAATTTATAAGATAAGATAAGATAAAATATATAGATAAAATAAGAGAAAACTAAAGTGGGTGGATGAAAATAAGAAATGAAAATAAATCTCCCTAAAAAGTCATGTGGTTTCTATAGAGCATGTCGGCATCAAACAAACCAGACTACACTTAAAAAAATATTGTGATCCATAAGTTAATAATAAAACAAAGTACTAGAAAAAGAGTACAGGCCAACAAGATCACCATGTATTTTTTAAGGGACATCCAAGAGAAAATACAAGTTAACCAAAATGTATTGGGGTAAAATCAACAAAAATAAAGGACATAAGGGGATATAAAAAATAAGGAAGAGTATGGGGGAATACTAAAACACATCCATGTATTATGTGGGATCCCCATTAGTTTGGTCCTACTGTTTATAATTTGGGATCAGTGGAGATTAAGGAGATGCAATAGTAATGACCACCATCGGAGTGGTGCCTAGATCCGTCTCATCACTGGCCACAATGGTCTGGGTCTCAACTTAGGGCTCAATATTTATAGTCTAGGGTGGATATATTATATGAATGAAATATTTATAATGATTATTTGGATCAATTAATGGTACCTAAAGGGTGTCACATGAACCTTCCCCTATCCCTTCCTCTGATAAAAAATATCCAATTGTTGTTGGACTGCTAGATCGATGGGTAGCACCAAGTGTGGTGGAGAAGTGGATCAGTGAGGTGGTCTCTGGTGGGTGTACTCAAGGAAAAATTCTAGTTAACTCCTATTTGTATCATGTGTAGTGGCCTAAACATGATAAGATATGGGAGTCGTCATAAAAATGGAAATTGGTGGTTGGGATAAAGGGTGAGAGGGGTCATCTCAATGGGTGGGTAAAAAGGTGTTTTCATCGTCTTAGTACCTAGAACTAGTGAAGGAGCTAGGTAGGGTATCTATGTAGGAGATAGTGGATCCATGATACCATCCCACATTCCATCAAAAATTCAACCCAAGGTAGTGAAAATGTACCAAAAATAATATCTAAATAACTTTTTTCCCTCTTTTTATGGTAGGAACTGATACAAAGGCAGAGTAAAGTTAACACTAAGTGTATTAGGGGAGCTCTAGGATAAGATATTTCTTGTGAAAAATTATCCCTTCCCTCTTTAAAATAATTTATTTCATAATTGACTAACCAAACATAATGGTCCTTGTACTTGTAAATAATCCCTATCTTTGCTAACAATGGTAAATCCATTAACTCTATTTTACCAAAAGAAGTGATAAGAAAGGAAACATTGAAGACTTTCAAGTTCTTAGACTGGTGAGTGGTGAAAGTACCACCCATGAGGGTATAATTTTATTTATTCCTCTAGACCATTAATTAAAGTGTGAATTATTATTCCATATTCATCTTATTGGGTCTATATATGAAATAAAAAATATGCACATCGAACTGGCTGATAAAACCTTGGAAATCACCATTTTCCAACTATTCATGGGTGACAACATGGTGAATAATTTTAAGGAGGATGGTATTTATCTGGGTACTCTTTATCTTGGTGACATCAGACTAAATGGTCAGGTTGGTGGACAAATGCTTCCAAAACCCTTACACCTAAGTTTGGATTCAGTCTAACACCAATGAAGTATAAATCAGGGTGGCCAAAAGTTCAGAACTGTAGGGACTAGGGTCAGACCCAAACTCAGCTAGTGTTAGATCCCACTCCTTTATACATAACTGAAAGGTTATATCCTCCAAACTGAGTTCCAAAGTAGTGTGGAATTTTAACAAGAACTATCTAAAGGAAAATTCCTATACATGGAAGATATTCTCAAGATGCATGGAAACCAAGGCCTCCTGGGCATTTTATTCCATTCTTATTTCCTATATTACCCTAAAATATAGTGTCTTATTTGAGTGTAGGGGTTTATTTATTAACTAATTAAATCAGAAATAATGGTTATTATCACTAAACTAGAGGCACATATGTCATTGGGATTGGGTAACTAGGACAGGGTGAGAGAGGTTAAGAAAAACGGAGGTTGGTTGAATTTATATTGAGGTTTGGGGTTTAGATACTAATGGAGAGGAGGTAAAGATGAGGGAGGGGGTATACTTAGGTGTAGTTTTCTTATGATTATGATAAGTGGTTCGCTTGGGAATAAGTTTGGATTTGGTGTGTGGTTTCATTTTAGAGGGGTAGGTTGGGTTTTCTGCCTCTTTTCTAGAGATGTTTTGGTTTTTAGGGGTTTTTGGGGTCTAGATGTGAGGTTTGGTTTTGGTTGTATAGAGATATAGGTAGAGTAAGGTGGTGAGGTTTTGGGATTAGATGGGGATGATTTAGTGGAAATGAGATAGAGAGAGATAGAGATAGCATGTTTTTTTAGCATGAACTATGGTGAAATTATGGGAATGTGGTGGAATGGATGAGGAATGGGTACTTAAGTAAGGGTTAAAGGATTTTTATGGGTAAATGAATTAATTGTTATAAGAACATGGGGAGGTTATGGTTCAAGGGTTTGAGTAAGGGTGATGGGAGGTGAAAATTCAAAGGGAATGGGGCATAGAATCAAAATGAGGCTTGGTCACAATATTACCTAAGTTTTATCACTATAAGAAACGCCAAAAAATACCTCAAAGTAGATGATAATAGGGAAAACAGAAATATAGGAGGTAGAATATTGTAACTTAATCCTAGGTTTTTAGTTTTTTTTTTAAAATATTTGAATCCCTTGCATTGTGTCCTTAATTATTATGGTGTAACTTATGGTCTCGTATTTCTAAAATTTAAACCATCACATGATCCTTCATCATTTCCATTTATAATATGACATAGGGGTTCCATATTCTCTATAAAAACTAAAATTATCTTCTTAAATATCATAAGGATATATGGAATGATTTATTGGTCTGTATCATAGTTACTCGGTCGCATTTTGTTCTATGGTATGGTCTTGTAATTTATGGAATAAACCACAAAGATCATGTTAAATCCTAATTTACCCTATAAAATTTTTCCCATGGATACAATAATTTGATGTTTTATTCTATGAAGTTTGATACCACTCAGGGGGAGTCTTAGGGGAACAATTTGTGGTTTTATAACTTACTCAGTGAACTACTTAACAGCTACCAAATGACATAGAAAAATAACACTATGAAATTAAAAATAGGAAACTCACTGAGGTTACCTCCTAGTCAATGATTTATAAAAAGTTGAGAACACAATTTAGCTTCTTATTTTATGTTATCCAAAATATAAGGAGGGGATGCTTCTCACCAGAGAGTTGTTGATGTACAATTTGAGAAGATGACTATTGGCCTTAAAAGGTGGTTCTTGGTTCTTTTGTATCTCAATTATGCCATGAGGTAACACTTGCATGACCATAAACAGACCAAATCGTTTGGACCTCAGTTTACCTAGAAATGAATACAATCATTATCTAAATAAAATTACTTTATCACTTAGAAGGAACAATATTCTTAGGATTTTATGATCATGATATCTTTTGGTATTCTCCATATAAATACCAACACTGGTGTAGGCCTCTCATCAAATCTTTTCTATATTATCTAACTCTAGAAACCTCTTCTTCATAGCATCATGTTCTCTCTAATTCATAGCTTTGACTACCATAAGGACTAGTGGGAAATCTCTATCAAAAAGTGGCATGGTTTCCCATACTCTAATTTAAATGGGTATATCCCTAATGGTGCCTTATAGGTTGTTTGATAAGACCATATGGAATCATAGAGCCTAATTTACCAATCCTTTCTACTAGAATTCATGGTATTTTTTACTCCTTATTGGAGAGATCCACCTGTCTGCTAGTTTGAGGATGATATGGAATGGTTGTGTATAGTGGACCCAATACTTCTCCTATACTTATTTCAATATATGATTATCAAATTGGGTTACTTTATAACTAATTTGTAACCTTGGAACCCTAAATTAATAGAAAATTTTTTTCTTTAAAAATAAAACTACTACTTTAGCGGTGTTAGTTATGGTGGCTTTAGCTCAAACCCATTTTAAAATGTAATAAACACACAATAATAAGTAAGTGTAGCCAAATGAGTTAATAAAAGGGCCCATAAAATCAATTCCTTAAACATCAAAAACTTAGAATTCTAACATGGGGTGTTAGGGAATTTCATCTCACTTCCCAATATTTCTATTACATTAAAAATGATCATAAAGTGCCAAAAAATATCTCACGTATCTATACAGGGTTTTCTAGATAAATACACTCTGAAAAATCTTATCCAGTGTGTGTTTTAATCCATGATTCCATCCTATTAGTGAGGAGTTACAAAACTCCAACACGCATACCATATCACTCATGAGTACACATATTCAAATGATTTCATCTCTACACTAATTTAAAATTAGTGTATCATCCTAAAAGTGGGTAAAAATCATATAAGTACTTTTTTCTACCTAGGATAGGATTTTGGGTAAATCATCCAAGTGGGAAAATAGTTGGAAATTTCTAGAAACTAAGGCCTAGTGGTTAGGTTCAATAAGAAGATTTGTTTATCTATTAATTCATCTTTGATGACCACTTCTTATTATTTAGAAAGATTATGTAATTTAATTCTTGGTCATAACATTATATAACTCATTATTATCTTGGATTTTGATATAAAACTATTTCAACAAAAAACCCATATCATCAAGTGAGCTTTGGTATCCTTTTTGGTTGAAAAGTATT
The DNA here is from genome assembly GCA_963277665.1 of Viscum album. Classification (NCBI taxonomy): domain Eukaryota; kingdom Viridiplantae; phylum Streptophyta; class Magnoliopsida; order Santalales; family Viscaceae; genus Viscum; species Viscum album. The sequence continues at coordinate 1,275,929,227 of OY728158.1, forward strand.
TTAATGTAGTGTGGTCAGTGTGGAAGAATAACTTAGAGATCATGAGGTGCAACCTAAACTTATAAAAAGAAATGAATGCTGAAAATAACTCCTTCTCTGTAACATTGTGGTTCAATTGGGCCTCTATCAATGTTATACTAGTATAATATATTGGTTGACAGATCTAGTTATTATTTTTCCCAATGAATTCCACTATTGCAAAATCACTATATTTGCACATTATCTCAAGCATAATGGGGGTGTTGATCATCCAATTCTTAATCTCCATAAAATATTCCTTACATTTATCATCAAAATTTAGTTTTATATACTTTTCTAATAGTTAGGTGAGTGGTCAGGAAATATATGATAAGTACTTAAAAAAATTGGTGATAAAACTTAGAATGGCCCAAAAACTCCTGATATTCTACAAAGTTTTCAGCTCATATAATTCTTTGATCACCTTGATTTTAGTAGGGATAACTTCAATTTTATCCTTGGAGAACTAATGGTCAAGAACAATGTCTTATGTTGCCATAAAATGGAATTTCTACCAATTCAATACATGACATGTCTACTAACATATTACAAGAACTAATTAATATTATTTAGATATAATTCAATTTACTATCCACAAATCAAAAATTCACCCATAAAAATATAAAGTAACTCATCAACCATCCCTTGAAAAAGGTGTGTCATGCACTGTTGAAAATTGGTGGGTGAATTTCACATACCAAAGGACATGTACCGATGGGAGAAGGTTCTATAGGGGTATGTGAACATAGCCTTTTCTTGATATTCTAGTTCCATTGGGATCTAATTATGAATAAAATTTCCATCTAAAAATCAATAGTACTCATGCATGTCTATCCTCTCCAATATTTAATCGATAAATATAAGGGGGAAGTGATCCTTCTATGTTTCTTCATTAAACTTCCTATAATCAATAAAAACCCTCCACCTTGTCGGTGTATGGGTGGAAATTATCTCATTATATTTTTTGAAAACTCTCATTAATCCTTTATTCAGAACCACCTAAAGCAGTCTTACCCATTCACTATCTAAAATGGTGAAAAAAATCTTGGCATACAATAACATCAAAACCTATTTCTTTACTAATTCCTTCATTGAAGGGGTTAATATCCTTTGAGTCTATTATGTTGGTTTCTTTCCTTCCTCTAATCACTCCCTATGAGTGCATAACAAAGGGATAATACCTTTTATATCTATGATGATCTATGTGATATAGATGTTTCAATGATTTAAAATAGATATGAGTTTCTTCACTTTTTCATTAGACAATGATGCATTAACAATTACTAGAATCTATTCTACTTGACCAAGAAAAATGTTACAAATATTTTTGAGTAGTTGTTTTAGTTCCAACTTTGGTGGATTTGTAATGGAAGTAATTGTCTCAAGAAAAGAGTCTCATGAAAGCAGCTCTATAACCTGAAAATTAGATATTACTCTCAGTTCTCCATGAGAATCCACTTATTACACTACCAATTCTTCCTAAATTACTTCTATATCCTTATATTATACTTCTAAAATCTATAGGTTTTATTCTATAGTGGTGAAAATGTGGAATTACACTAGTTACTCACCATGCTTCACTGTGTAAGATCTTGATTCTTTGAAGAGGTATGTTTTTGTATTAATTTTGGTTAAACTCCTTTTATTTTGTTTAATGGAAATCCTTCCATGAGTAGTGAAGGTCCTTGGAGTGTTTTGGGGATTCATGACACAAAAAAGGGAGAAAGGGTCTTACTTTTCATGGATAATATTTATAACATGGTTAGTACTAACTGTGCACCCTGGTCATGCAAAATGGATAAGGAGGAAGAAAAAAATTTAAACCATTTATGGAGTGGTTTGGAAACCATACGAGGTTTTATAGAGCTAGAAACAATAATTTTGTATGGTTTTTAAAACTATTCAAGTTCACCAGTAAAATGTGTGGATCATTTTCTCTTTACAAATAGGAGATCACATGGTTAGTGCACAGTTCAAAAAACCATGCAACCAAACTATGTGCCTCATTAAAAGTGGTAAATTTACCACTTTGGCCTCCAAAAATTTATATTATTTCCCCCAATTTTTACCCTTATTTATCCTCCAAGTGAATAGGGTGAAAAAAATATCTCCCAACTCTTCCAAGGATCATTCCCCTTCGATTATTAGGTGTTTGAGATGTCATTCATTACAATTTAGAGCTCTGAGTAAGTTTATAACTTTGTTCCCTTATATTTTATAGAACAAGAATGACTAGGTTGTTTGTCTTATTCCAAAACTCATGATCCCTATTTCCAGGAAGTGATTCACTTTTTTGTTTATGATAGTTTTTGTTCAAATCAATGGTTGAGGTTAGATGAGTGTTTTTCTATGAGCGTAAGGTACGTGGATTACAATATTTGTCCCATAGTCTTGATTTTTTTATTTTATATTTGGTGGTGACTTTTCACTTCCATTTCATTCATTGTTTTCCTTGACTAAGAAAATTAAATTTGGCCTTTAAATGATATGCTAGATCTCTCATGGATCCAGTTGGTTCTATTAATGATTAAGAGACTGAGCTTAAGTCCATCCATGGGGTGTGTTTATTCCTTGAAATGGTAAATGGGTTGTGAATGATGAGATTTAAGGTTTAGGTGATTGAACTAGTTTCACTTTTTTTTGACAAGTTATAATGACATAAGGTGTAGTTTGGCTTAATACAAAAATTAAAGTTGTTATGATAAGGAAATAGAAATAAAGAGTAAATGTTAAAATGGGCTTCATTATATTATCAAGTGATTTTAAATAACCCATATTGTTGTGTTAAATGAAAATGGATAAATGTTTTAAGTATGTAATTTTTTTAAATATTTTTAATGAGATAGACCATGTGAATAATGGTGAATAAAAGAGGTGTGCCCATGATGTTGTGATGTGTTGAGATGGCCACATGTGTTGGACCTTGTAAATTTATGAATTTCTGAAATGGATAGAGATGTTGTGCATGATATTTCCCACACATGGGTAATGATGTTGGATATGGAACCCCATATACTTGATTTATAATACCTACACATGACACTCAGCATCCTTGAATTGAAATTTTATACACTAAATTGCTTGTTCTTGGATAGGGGGCTGGTATGAAGATCTGGACACTAAGGGAATTTGATATGGTATGGTTAATTTGAATAACACCCTTAAATATTTTTAATTGAATTTATTAATGAATTCCCATATTTATTTTGAATTTTTAGCCTCTATGATTGGTGGTTCAGACTTTCATCATGGGCCGAAGAAGGTTGGATCAACTTGAGTGTCACTTAGAGCCTGAGGGCCAAAGTGGTTAAATAAACTATATTAATAGTATGAAGCATATTTACATTTATTATAATAATTATTATTACCTTGTATATCTATATACACTTTTATTAGACTAGATATTTCTTTAGACACCATTGGTGGTGGTCTCCTAAGTTGTACTCACACCCTACTCAGGCTGTCATGGGTACCCGATCAGATTTCATGATTGCTAGTCAGGATAAGGGAAAGAGCACTATGATAGATGGATAAGTCGGGATTTGGGGGTGGATAATGGATGAGGTAACTAGACTAATTTCAAGACCCATTTTAGGAGTTTTAGTGTGACTTTATTTTGGGTTTCCTTGGAAACATGTCACTATTATGACATAGCATGCTTACTATATTTGGTTTGTGGGCATTTACCAAGTTTTTGGGAATTGATTATATGATGCATGGTTATTGATCTTTATTGATTTTATTATTATTTATTTTAATTTTAATTTTTTTCTTACTATAGTAAAGATTGTATAGTCTTATCATATGATTTATTATACCCTTGCTACAAGTCGGTAGCCTTTGGAGTATGGGGAGGTGTGCCTGATTTCATGTGATGAGCCATCTTGGGTCACTAATTTAGTGGAACCTAGATCGGTACATTACAAAGTGGTACTTGAGGCATTTTATTTTCTATTATATTACTATTTGGGAAAGGTAGATATGATACTAGAATGTTTTGGACCTTGTAAATGAGCTTTTGGATGGAAGTAGCTAACCCATGTGTAGGGGAAAACCCAAGTTCCTAGGGTTGGATTGTTGTTATTTATATTTTCTGGTTATGATTGGATATTTTTTACCTTGGGTGATTCACTTATTGTATGATGTTATTATTTTATGAGATTTTACTCATGTTCCATCATGGTACAAGATTATATATTCATGCATAATTTTAGGCACTCATGGATTTATGAAACATGAATCAATTTAGGCACACATGGAAGAGCATGTATGGTTGGGTTGTGGGAAATAAAATTATTTTTTTGTTCTTTTATGCTTTTGGTAAGATAGTTCCTAATAAAGAAGATAAAATTTTGTAAATTGAAAGATGTATATTGAAAATGTTAAAATGGTGTAAAATGAAAATCTTGTAATCATGGGGAATTGTTTTACCCAAAGTTAGCTGGTGTCTCAAGATAGGTATGGTAGGGTGTAATGATAGTGTTGTGATTATGACCATTACGAAAGTGTATGTGTATTATCTTGATATGTCTAGTTTCAACCCCCCCCCCTATGTAAATGTTAAATGATATTTTATACTTCTAAAGATTTAAATTTGTAATTGTAGAGAGATGCCTCCGTGATGAAATTTTTTGGTAGGTTTATAGGAGGTAATCGCTGAGAATGTGCCTCCGGTAGTGGGACCAAAACCCCCGTTGGTTCTGGGTGATTGGGTGAAATAGTAGTTCTAAGATAATTTTTTCTACTTTATAGTTTATGGAAAGTGACCCATTGTGGGATATGTATATTATGTTTTACTCAGATATAGAGTTTCATCTACATCATCTTCTGATGTTTTCTTGGAAGGGTGGACCTAAGGTAGCTAAGTTTTGAATTGAGTCTATCTAGATGTTTCTGGATCACTTAGAGACTCCTCTAGAGAAGAGATTTAAGTTAGAATATTATATTTTGTGAGGACCAGTGAAGTACTGGTTGGATATTCAGTTCCAGGATGAGTAGTTAGATGGCATGGTATGGATGGACTTCCAAGATAAATTCCTAGAACACTTTTACCTCGAGACTCTAAGTCAAGAGAGAGTCGTGGATTTTTTATGTTTGACCTAAGTGAATATTTTAGTGATAGATTATGGTTCCCAATTCACTAATTTTTAGGGTTTTGTTCCATTATTATTAAGGGATAAGGCGGTTATGGTGAATTTTTTTCAGGATGGGATTAGATGTGAGATCAAGTCCCAAGTGAATATCTTCTATTTGAAGAAGTTTGCTGAGGTGGTGAATCGAGGTCTCATTTCTGAGGGGAACCTGAAATAGGATTCTATTGGTGGATAGGTAGGATTTTTTGGCTGATTTAGTGGTATGTATGTATATAGTAAGAAGAAATTTTATGAGAACTTATACCAAGGTGGTGGCAGATATAGTAGTTAGGGGAGAGGAACAACCTCTCAGGGAGGTGGTTAGGTGGTTTTCTATCAATATGAAAATCCTAGTCACGTGTGTGGTGAGTGTCTTCAACCACTAGTAGAGTGCCAAGATTATATAAGTATGGGGTAATTACAAAGGTTCTACAGGAACCCTTGGTTAATGGCTGGTGATGGAGGATATAGGACAATACAAAGCACTCGTAGGGGATCAGTTACCCCGTATCAGTCTGCCGGTTGGAGTTCTACTAGTCGTACTAGTCAGGGTATAGGACAAGGTGATTTGAGAGATGGGTGAACATATTAGTATAGTGAAGCACATGGGACTCAAGAATGATCCTAGGGTAAAGGGATAGTTCAACTATATGTAGTTCAGTTTGTACCTGGTGGTGGTGAGGTTGGACCATTGACTGTTCAAGGTAATATTCTTATAGCTTCTATGCTTGATAGTTCTTTATTTTGATACAGTAACTTCTAATTATTTTATATTTTTTGACTTTTTAATGGTTTGGGTCTGGTGGCAGAGTTCTTGTGTGGGACCATATCGATTGACGCGCCATTGAGGGTGCAATTAAAGGGAATCTATGTTTGGAAAGAGTGTTTATTTCAGGTTGTCCAATACTATTTTCTTTGGAATTTGTACATGATTGATCTGTAAAGTTTTTAATTGATATTGGGTATAGACTAGTTGATTTTGTATCAAGAACACATTGATTATTACCATTTTATGGTGACCTTCACATCTCCTGAGGGTAACATATGTGTCCATCATAGGGAATGGGATATCCAAGTAGGCCATGCAAGGCCATTCCTTTGTAAAATGGGTGATCTCACAGCTCAAGTTGTGAGTTTTTTAATTAATTATGGTAGAGTGGAGCATGATGCCTTTCTTATAATCATGGATCAGTTTCAAGATGTTTTTCCTGATGATTTCTTAGGGTTTCCACTTGAGAGAGAAATTGAGTTTATGATTGAGCTTATGCTAAGATCTGATCCAGTTTATTTTTTGACTTATAGAATGGAACCAAAATAACTTTAGGAGATTAATACTTGATTGGAGGATCTACAGGATAAAGTATTCCTCTATTTGATTATGTCACCTTGGGGTTCTCTAGTTATTTTTTCTAATAATGTGGATGAAACATTGTGATTGTGTGTCAATTATCAAAAGTTGAACTAGATGATGATTAATAACCAGTATCCACTACCATTTATTGGTTATATTTTTGACCAACTAAGAGGTTATTATGTATTATAAAAGATCTATTTGAGATAAGGGTGTCATCGGCTAAGGGTAAGTCCTTCTGATATATAATAGACTAATTGTAGATTAAGGTTTGGTTTGTATGAGTTCAAAATTATGTCATTCACATTTACAAATTCTTTTTATATGCTTATAGATTGATGAACCAAATATTTCACCCATATTTGGATCAGTTTGTGGTAATATTTGTTGATGAAATCTTAGTGTAGTCCTAGAATCATTTCAATCATTCCAAACATATTAACATTGTCTTGAGTACACTGAGAGAGCATAAAATACACACCAAGCTATCTAATTGTCATTTATAGATTAACAAGGTACATTTCTTGGGTCATGTCATCTTGGTGAAAGTTGTGTTAGTGGACTCTGAGAAGATCTAAGTGGTTTTTTCTTGGAAATATCCTAATAATATCTTTGATATTCAAAGATTTTTAGATTTGTTAGGTTATTATCAAATGTTTATTAAAGACTTTTCTCACATGGTAGTGCCATCTTGGTCTTTACCATGAAGGACGTAAATTTTTAATGGTCTGAATCATGTTTAAATTATTTCTAATAATTGAAGATGATTTTGACCACAGCACCATTTCTGATCTTACCTAACTCGATTAAGAAGTGTACCTTGTTTTTTGATGTGTTCGGGATTGTACTTGGAGTAGTGTTGATATAGGGAGATTGAATCATAGTGTATGGATCATGAAATTTGAGTCCACGTTAATAGAATTATCCTACGCATGATCTTGAGTTGTTCATAGTGGTTCATACCCTAAAATCTTGGTGGCATTATCTTTGGATGAGAGGTTTATTATTTATACTAATAAAAAGAGCCTCAAATATCTCTTTTATCAAGAAGATTTAAATCTTCAATTATAGAGATGGGTTGAGTATATTAAATCATTTGATTTCAACCTAGCTTATACACTAGGAAAATAGAATATTGTTGTCGATGAATTGATCTGAAAGACATAGACTCAGGTGGTCCATGAGTCTATTTTTCAGTAGAAAATGATGGTCTTATTAGATGAGATGTATATAGGTGTTCAGAAGGAGTAGGAACGGATGAACCTCATGTATTTGTCTATTGAAACCACACTCCTAAGCTAGATCAAGGGAATATAGTATAAGGATTTGGAGTGTTTTGTGTTGAGAGATAGAATTATTGGTGTGGAGCTACCTTTCGACTAGACCATCAATGAGGATAAGATTATCCCTGATCATAGTCACATTGTTGTGCCTACTTGTATATAATGGGATCTGATGTTTTAGTTTTATGCCTCAAAGTGGAAATTTAACCTTAGTTTGACTAAAATGTGTCATGGTCTCCATAGATGTTATTGGTATACAAGAATGAAGAAAGTGATTATAGGTTTTGTGACATGATGGTGCACCTATCAGTAGGTGAAGGTTGAGAACCAATGACCTGATGGACTTTAATATCCATTTCCCATTCTAGAATGGAAGTGAGATAATGGTACCATAGATTTTTTGGTGGGTATACCAAGTACTCCTCTAAATAATTATCTGATATGGGTGATAGTGGATCAATTGATAAAGGTAAATCATTTCTTGATAATTCAATATAATTTCGCCATTAACTAGTTGGGTGGCTTGTATGTTTGAGAGATAATATGTTTTCATGGGGTGACTTAGACTATCATTTCTGATCATGATCAACATTTTACTATATACTTATGGAAATGGTTGCAGAAGGTGCTTGTTACTCAGGTACTTTTGAGTACATCTTTTCACCCTCAGATAGATGGGAAATCGTAACATACTATCTAGGTGTTAAAGAAAATTTTGAGAGATGCATCCTATGTTTTTGTGGAATGTGGGAGAAGCACTTGGCACTTATTGAGTTATCCTATAAAAATATTTATTAGGAGACTATTTAAATGGAACCATTTGAGGTGCTCTATGTTAATCCATAGAGATCACCTTTGTGTTGTATGGAAGTAGGTGATTTAGAGTTGTTGGGATTAAGTCTTTTATAAGAGACATTAGAGCATGTTTAGTTGATCCAGAATCATATGGATATTTCCTAGAGTAGACAGAAGTCATATACCATTTTGAGATTTTTACCTCTTGAGTTCATATTGGGTGGTCATGTGTTTCTCTAGGTATTGCTGAGATTGGATCTCCATCAGATTTGAAAGTAGGGAGAGTTGTCACCCAGATATATTAGGTCATTTGAGATTGTGGAGAAAATTAGACCAGTATCATATCAATTGACTCTTCTATAGTGGTATGGTTTTATGCATAGCATTTTTCATGTGTCACAACTTTAACTATATCACCCCAACCCTTCTCGTGATTGATGTTGATAACATTGAGCTTGAGTTTGATGCATCCTTTGAGGGCCATCTAATTTGTATTGTGTATCACAATGAGAAATTTATTTGGGGTAAGACCATGCCTTTGGTCTAAGTTTTATGGAAGCACAACCATGTTTAGGAGAAAACATTGGAGAGGGAAGCTAATATGTGGGCACAATGGTATGACCTTTTTTCCTTAGAGGATTAATGATTCTTGGGAGTGTAGATCAAGGATGAGCTATTATATTTTTGGGAAAATTGTAAGATCCCTATCCTTTGAAGATGTACATTTTTGTTTTTATTTTGGTTAAATTCATTTTATTTTGGTTAATGGAAATCCTCCTAGGAGTAGGTAAGGTCTCAAGAGTGTATCGGGGGTTTGGGGCATGAAAAAGGGTGAAAGGGCCTTACTGTGCATGGAGCATGGTTGGTGCATAGTTAGTTCTAACCATGTGCCATGGTCGTGCGGTATGGATAAGGGGGGGCATGGTTATGTAATCATGCATGGCGTGTCCTAGAAACCATGTGAGGATAGATAGAGCTAGATTCACAACTTTCATGCATTTTTTCAAACCGTGTGGGTGCCCCAGCAAATCATGTGACTTGATTCCTCTTTGGATAGGGGAGACTGTATGGTTGGAACATGGTTTGGAAAATCATGTGGCCGAACCATGTATCTCATTAAAATTGGTAAATTTACCACTTTTCTCTCTTGACATTTATATAAATTCCCCTAATTGTCTCCCTCATTTATCCTCTAGAAACCTAGGGTGTAAACCAAGATCTCCAAACTCTTCCAAGGATCATTATCCTTTGATTATTAATAATTTTAGGTGTTTTTCAATGTGATTTGAAGCTCTGGTTAAGTCTCCAACTTGGTTCCTTCTATTTTATGAAAGAAGCACTGTTTGGTTGTTTCTCTTATTTCAAATATCATGATCCCTATTTCCAATAAGTGATTTTATTTTGTTTTTATGGCCATTTTTGTTCAAATAAATGGTCTAGGATGGACAATTGTTTGTATATGTGTATAAGGTAATTGGTATGCAACCTTTTTCCCATGGTCTTGATGTTGTTCTTGTGTATGTGGTTGTTCCTTTTCATTTCCATGCCACGCATTTTTCCTTGGATAAGAAAAGTAAATTGGGCCTTTGAATGATATTATAAGACCACTCATGGATCCTGTTGGGTTTGTTAATGATTAATGGACTAGGATTAAGACCACACATGGGGTGTGTCAATTCCTTAAAAATGGTAAATGGGTTGTGAGTAACAAGATTGAGGGTTTAGGTGATTAAACTGGTTGCACTTGTTGTTGAAAATTTAAAATGTAATAAGGGGTTTTTTTATTAATACAAAAAATAAAGTTGTTATGACCATGAAATAGAAATAAAGAGTAAATGGTAAAAGGGGATTGATTATGTTGTTAAGTGGTTTTAAAGAACATTTATTATTATGTTAAATGAAAATGAATAAATGGTTTAAGTATAGAATTGGGTTAAATATGTTGAATGGGATAGACCATTTGAATAATGGTTAATGTAAGAGGTGCATCCATGATGTTACAATGTGTTAAGAAAGCCATGTGTGTTGGACCTTAGAAATTTGTGAATTGATGAAATGGTTAGAGATGATGGGCATGATTTTTCCCACACATGGGTAAGAATTTTGGACATGGAGATCCTTATCCTTGATTTAGGATGTCTAAACATGAAAATCGATATCCTTGACCTAAAATGATGTACATGGAATTCCTTGTTCTTGGCTAGGGGTCCAGCATGATGATCCAGAACCTAATGGAATTTGATATGGTATGGGTAATTAGACTAACTTGCCTCGATATCTATAACTGAATTGATTAATTAATGCCCATATTTATTTATAATTTTTAACCTCTATGGTTAGTGGTTCAGACTTTCATCATGGGCCAAAGCATGTTGGATCGGTTTAGGTGATACTTGGAGCCTGAGGGCCAAAGTGGTTAAATAAACTCTATTAACAGTAGGAAATGTGTTTATATTTATTATACTATTTATTATTCCCTTTTATATATGCATACACTATTATTATAATGGATATTTATTTAGACACCATTGTTGGTGGCCTACTAGGTTTTACATACACCCTTCTTGGGCTGCCATGGGTACCTGGACAAATTTCATGATTGTAGGTTAGGATAAGGGTAAGGGAACTATGATAGATGGTTGAGTCATTATTTTTGGGATAGATCATGGATGAGGGAAATTTAATGATGTTGGAACCCATTTTTTGGATTTTCAACACAACTTTGTTTTGGGTTTCCTTTTACACATGACACTACTATGACATGGCATGTTTACTATATTTGGTTTGTGGGTATTTACCCAATTTTGGGGAATTGATTATATGATTCATGGTTATTGATCTTTATTTCTTTGGTTATTGTTTATTTTTATTTATTCTATCGTCAAACTATGTTAACAGGGTATAGTCTCCCCATATACCTTATTATACCCTAAATGATAGTCAGAAGCCTATGGTGTACGAGGAGGCATGCTTGAGGTCATGTGATGAACCGAATCGGGGCACCGGTATCGTGGCACGTGGGCCCGAACATTACACAATATTTATCAAAACATAATCTAAGAGATCACTAGGATATTTCATCAACATTTTTGCTAAATATAGTTTTACCCATTTAGGATTTGGATCACTCAATTCAAGTTTCCTAAAATCATTTAAGGGCATCAAACTCCCACTATCTTCCAAATCAAATAAGTATTTTCCAAAAATTAATGACTTGGTGGTGAATAGAATATAAAAACTCTCTAAGCCTAAAAATATTAATAGAATATTCATTTTATATACCACTAAAACATTCAATGATATCACACCCAAATATTCCAAATTCTTCTCATTTGAAAGTAACCCCTTAATGAATTTGGAATAATATAAAATTTATGAAATTTCCTCCATGAATGGTATGTTGATGTAAAGTTTCTTGAATATTTATATAAATTTATTGTATTATTATTATATATTTCAATGGTTTAACCTATAAAATAAATGGAGGTATGTATGATAAGTTTGAACCTATATATTCTTTAATTACTTATCTTTGTTATTCTCTTGACTATAGTTCTCAACATCCTTCATGTTACTTTTTTCCTATTCTCCATCTTAGTGTTGCTTCTATCCTTACTCCTTCTCTATAAAATCATTTTTTCCCTAAATTTCACATTCACTTAACAATGTAATTGCCCTATATTCATCTCTTGAGACTTAATATTTACCTATAAAAACTTCAAGGGGATTTTGAGTTAATTTTTTAGAAAGTTTTCCTAGTTGTGTTTCAATGTTTTGGAGAAACCCTTGATTATTCACCTAATAATTTTCATGATTTTTCATGGTACCCTAAATTTGACCAAGGAATTGGTTATTATTATTGATGTATTTTGTGACCATATCCTTGAAATAGGGTTGGGATTCATGTTTTTTTTTGGAGAAACTAGTGAATTTACTACTAATATGGTGGTCAAGTGGTCTGAAACTATTGTACAGTGGGTCTCAAAGGCTGTTTTCATTGATAAAACCTTGTAGGTCCTGAATTTTTCTTTGTATTCCACCCCAAACCATCTCTCCATACTTGTTTTTTTAACTAACCCCACTCTTTATGCATAATAATTTTGGTAGTATGGTTGAGTAGGGTTGTGATTCAAAACGTCCACCTCTCTCATTGAGGTGTCTTCAACTCCAGCTAGATACTCATGAAATATATGAGTTCATCCATAAATTTTACAAGATAATCTATGAGGATGATGAGGGTGTCCTATGATTATGTATGGCTAAATTTTTTCCATCTTCTTAGACATGGCCTCAAGCTGGGAAACCAGTTTCATAGTCTTCTCCATATAGTGTACTCCCTTTTTAGTAAGTCCTCTCACACCATGACACTATGATATATTATTATATAATTAATATATAATGGATTGGGATTCATTGGGTGTCTTCCTCATTAAACCTCCTCCTATCATTTAATAAAGGATGACCCTCAAGTTTTTTTCAACCTGGAGTAAAGAATATATATAATTACATCCACAAGGCCACTGTGGGGTGAGGGAACCATTTTAGAATCTCCATAAAATTATCATAATATTTATATGTGGACTCTCTATCCTACAATAATAATTTTTGAATATCTCTCTAGAATTTTTCCATCTTCATTGGAGGAAAATATTTTTCCAAGAATTTTTATGTGAGATCTTCCTAAGTCATGATGGATCCTAGGGGTTGTGACTCCAACCATTCCTTTTTACACCACATTAATGATAATGGTAAATATTTAAGATGGGTAGTATCATTTGAAACTCATTTGTTTTCAAATGTGTCGCAAATATATATAAAATTTGAAAGATTTCGATGATCATAATTATTTTTCATACCTTCAAACTATCCAACATTTTGAATCATATATAGGACACTCAGATTCAACTCAAAATTATTGTCATGGATGGGTGGCATCATAATTATTTGTTTGGCTCCATCTATAGATATAATTTCGTATTCCATCAATTTCATTTTTGTGTTTCACTAATTTTCTAGTGACAACTATATTATTTAATTTTTATGGGTCACTCATGAACCTTGGTTTTTATCCATCACTACTCTCCTGGTCTAAGAAATAAATCACTAGATCTCCAAATTAAATTTGAGGGGCTACTAAAAACTCACACTCCTTAATATTTTTTGAGGTATTTGGATCATACACATATAATCTATAGTCATGTAGACATAAAAACCCATGCATGTGAAAAATAAAAAAATAAAAAAATATAAATATACAAGAACAAAGTGAAATAATTAATTAGTTGTAGGTATTGAGAATAGTTTCATCTTCATACATTGAAATGATACTAAAAAATTGATGCACTCTCAGAAATCATCAACTCCCGGGGGAATTGGTAAAAGATTATAATAAAAAACATGGTCCCTTAATCACTAAAAATACAAAATAAAAGTATAATAATGTGGAGTCTTAAGGTTTAACTGTAGATAATAGGTGGGAATCTATCCTAGTAAACTATTATCAAATTGTGTGGGTGCCCTATAAAATCATGTGACTTGATTCCTCTTTGGATAGGGGAGACTGTATAGTTAGCACATGGTTTGGAAAATCATGTGTCCAAACCATGTATCTCATTAAAAGTGGTAAATTTACCACTTTTCTCTCTTGAAATTTATATTAATTCCCCTAATTTTTCCCCTCATTTATCCTCCAGAAACCTAGGGTGTAAACCAAGAGCTCCCAACTATTCCAAGGATCATTATCCTTTGATTATTAATAATTTTAGGTGTTGTTCAATGCAATTTGAAGCTCTGAGTAAGTATTCAACTCTATTTCCTTCTATTTTATGGGAGAATCATGGTTTGGTCATTTGTCTTATTTTAAATATCATGATCCCTATTTACAATAAGTGATTTTATTTTGTTTTTATGGCCATTTTTGTTTGAATCAAGGGTCGAGGATGGATGAGTGTCTGTCTATGTGTATAAGGTAATTGTTCTACAACCTTTATCCCATGGTCTTGATGTTGTTCTTATGTATGTGGTTGTACCTTTTAATTTCCATGCCACGCATTTTTTCCTTGGATAAGAAAAGTAAATTGGGCCTTTAAATGATATTATAAAACCACTCATGGATCCTGTTGAGTTTGTTAATGACCAATAGACTAGGATTAAGGCCACACATGGGGTGTTTCAATCCCTTGAAAGTGTTAAATGGGTTGTGAGTAACAAGATTGAGGGTTTATGTGATTAAAATAGTTTCACTTGTTGTTGAAAATTTAAAATGGCATAAGGGTTTTTTATATTAATACAAAAATTAAAGGTGTTATGACCTGGAAATAGAAATAAAGAGTAAATGGTAAAAGGGTCTTGATTAGTTATTAAGAGGTTTTAAAGAACATTTATTGTTGTGTTAAATTAAAATGGATAAATGGTTTAAGTATAGAATTGGGTTAAATATGTTTAATGGGATAGACCATTTGAATAATGGTTAATGTAAGAGGTGCATCCATGATGTTGCAATGTGTTGAGAAATCCATGTGTGTTGGGCCTCAGAAATTTGTGAATTGATGAAATGGTTAGAGATTATGGGCATGATTTTTACCACACATGGGTATGAATTTTGGACATGGATATTCTTATCCTTGATTTAGGATGTCTAAAGATGACACTTGACATCCTTGGACTAAAATGATAGACATGGAATTCCTTGTTCTTGGCTAGGGGTCCAGTATGATGATCCAGACACTAATGGAATTTGATATGGCATGGGTAATTAGACTAACTCACCTCAGTATATATAATTTAATTGATTAATGAACACCCATATTTATTTATAATTTTTAACCTCTATGATTAATGGTTCAGACTTTCATCATGGGCCAAAGCATGTTGGATCGGTTTGGATGACACTTGGATCCTGAGGGCCAAAGTGGTTAAATGAACTTTGTTAATAGTAGGAAATGTGTTTATATTTATTGTACTATTTATTATTCCATTTTATATATGAATAGACTATTATTAGAAGGGATATTTCTTTAGACACCACTGGTGGTGGGCTACTAGGTTTTACTCACACCCTTCTTGGTCCGCCATGGGTACCTGGGCAGATTTCAGGGTTGTAGGTTAAGATAAGGGTAAGGGCACTATGATAGATGGTTGAGTCAGTATTTTTGGGATAGAGCATGGATGAGGGAAATTTAATGATGTTGGAACCCATTTTTGGGATTTTCAATGCATCTTTATTTTGGGTTTCCATTTACACATGACACTACTATTACATGGCATATTTACTATATTTAGTTTGTGGGTATTTACCCAATTTTGGGGAATTTATTATATGATTCATGGTTATTGATCTTTATTTATTTGGTTATTATTTATTTTGATTTATTCTATTGTCGAACTATGTTAATATGGTATAGTCTCCTCATATACCTTATTAGACCCTAAATGATAGTCAGAAGCCTATGGTGTATGAGGAGGCGTGCTTGAGGTCATGTGATGAACCGAATCAGGGAACCTGTCTAGTGGCACATGGGCCGGAACATTACACACTATTTATTTAGATCAAACTGAACTTTTTCTAATCCCATATAGAAAATAGAATTTCCTTTATTGACATAGATAAAGACTATCTGGTAGTAATGAAGGTTCATACTAGAATTATGGGTACTTTTCCTTCCTACTTTATCTCTAAAATCCGGAATTCAATGGGAAAAAGAAACTTTACAACTTTTACCAAAACATACTCTAAGATATCACTATGATATTTTATCAACCTTTCTACTAACTATATTTTTACCCATTTAGGTTTTAGATCACTCAATTCAAGTTTCTTAAAAACATTTAAGGGCATCAAATTCCCACTATCTTCCAAATCAATTAAGGATTTTCCAAAAATTTATGACTTGATGGTGAATAGAATAGAAAAACACTATAAGAATCATGATTTTATTAGAATTATCATTTTCTCTTCCAATAAAACACTCAATGATACCACACCCAAATATTCCAAATTCTTATCATTTGAAAGTAACCCCTTAAGGAATTTGGCATAATATAAAATTTAGGAAATTGCCTCTATGAATGATATATTGATATAAATTTTCTTGAATATTTCTATAAATTTATTATATTATTATTATATCTTTAAATATTTTAACATATATAATAAATGGAGGTATGGATGATATGTTTGAACCTATAGATTATTCAATTACTTATCTTTTTTATTCTCTTGACTATAGTTCTCAACACCCTTCATGTTACTTTTTTCCTATTCTTCATCTTAGTGTTTCTTCTATCCTTATTCCTGCTCTATAAACTCATCTTTTCCCTAAATTTATAATTAACTTAACAATTTAATTTCCCTATATTCCTCTTTTTATACTTAATATTTACCTATAAAAACTCCAAGGGGATTCTGAGTTAGTTTTTGAGAAAGTTTTCCCAGTTACGTTTCAATGTTTTGGAGCAACCCTTGACGATTCACCAGATAATTTTCATACTTTTTCATGGTACCCTTAATTTGACTAAGGAATTGGTTATTCTTATTGATGTATTTTGTGACCAGATCCTTGAAATAGGGTTGGGATTCATGTTTTTTTTTTGAGAAACTATTTCATTTACTACTAATATGGTGGTCAAGTGGTCTAAAACTATTGAACAGTGGGTTTCAATGGATGTTGTCATTGATAAAACCTTATAGGTCCTGAATTTTTCATTGTATTCCACCCCAAACCATCTCTCTATCCTTGTTTTTTTTAACTGACCCCACTTTTTATGCATAATAATTTTGGTAGTATGGTTAAGTATGGTTGTGATTCAAAAAGTCCACCTCTCTCATTGAGGTGTCTTCAACTCCCGCTAGATACTCATGAAATATATGACTTCATCCATAAATCTTATAAGATAGTATATGAGGATGCTAAGAGTGTTCTATGATTATGTACGGCTAAAAGTGTTTCCATATTCTTAAACATGGCCTCAAGATGGGAAACTAGTTTCATATTCTTCTCCATATACTGTACTCCCTTTTTAGTAAGGCCTCTCTCACCATGAAACTATGATATATTATTGGATAATTCATATATAATGGATTGGTATTTATTGGGTGTCTTCCTCATTAAACCTCCTCCTATCATTTAATTGATGATGACCCTCAAGTTTCTTTTCAACCTGGAGTAAAAATATATATATAATTTCATCCACAAGGACACTATGGGGTGAGGGGACCATTTTAGAATCTCCATAAAATTATCATAATATTTATATGTGGACTCTCTATCCTACTATATTAATTTTTGAATATTGCTCTGTAATTTTTCCATCTTCATTGGGGGAAAATATTTTTTTCGAGAATTTCTATGTGAGATCTTCCCATGTCATAATGGATCCTGGTTGTGACTTCAATCATTCCTTTGTACACCATATTAATGATAATGGTAAATATAAAAGATGTGTAGTATCATTTGAAACTCATTTTTTCAAATTTGTCACAAATATATATAAAATTTGAAATATATCCATGATCATAATTATTTTTCATACCTTCAAACTACCCAACATTTTGAATCATATATTGGACACTCTGATTAAACTCAAAATTATTGTCCTAGATGGGTGGCCTCATAATTATTTGTTTGTCTCAATATCTAGATATAATTTTGTATACCATCAATTTCATTTTGTGTTGCACTGGTTTTCAATTTACAACTATATTATTTATTTTTTATGGGTCACTCATGAACCTTGTTTTTTATCCATCACTACTCTCCTGGTCTAAGAAATATATCACTAGATATCCATATTAAATTTGAGGGGCTACTGAAAATCCACACTCCTTAATCTTGTGTGAGGTATGTAGATCATACACCTATAATCTATAGTCATACAGACATGAAAATCCATGCACGTGAAAAAGAAAAAAAATTAAAAAATAGAAATATATAAGAACAAAGTGAAATAATTAATTAGTGGTAGGTATTGAGAATAGTTTCATCATCATAATTTTAAATGATACTAAAAAATTGATGCACACTCATGAATTATCAGCTCCCAGGGGCATTGTTGAAAGTTTATAATCAAAAACATGGTCCCTTAATCACTAAAAATGCAAAATAAAAGTATAAAAATGTGGAGTCTTGAGGTTGAACCATAGAGAATAGGTGGGAATCTATCCTAGTAAACTATTATCAATTATTACTACTATATAAAATATGAATGAGAATTAGAGGGAGCACCAAAGATGAGGAGGAGGAAACTTAGAAACAAATGTCTCGAGGAAAGGATTAATTGTGGGTTGATGAAACTTGTAATGGGATATGGAGTTGGTGGATCAGTTTCAGAGGATTTATTCCAAAATGTTATAACCAATAAAACTTATGAATTAAAAAATATTATTGATTTAAAGACTTATTGGGAAACTAGATCACTTGGTCATCTATAACAAGAACTATCTAGGTCTATTTAATTCCTATGGTCAAGGTAATATCATAAGCTCAAGTGCATTCATTCAATCTCAAGGGAAAAAGGTAGAGTTAAGGTTGACTCTCAATATTTGACTCCCCTCTACCATGTTGGGTTTCATCATCTAATAATTGTCTCTCTCTAGGTTTTTAGAGGATAAGATATAAATAAATATGGTGTGATATTGTTCCTTAACAAGCAATTTATAATCCAAACTAATAATCCCTATTAAGATATTGTTCCTCCTATTTTTGATCCATCATCTCTTAATCAACCACTCACTCATGAAGAATTGATAACTCATCATGAGTAAAGTAGTGAAATAAAGGGATGGAAGACTCATATTCATAGGAAGAAATAAAAGCACAAGCATGGAAAATAAAGAGTAAAAATTTTCTATCATGAAAGCTTAAACATCAATTTGAAAAAAAAATAAGCATCAAAATCTCTAAAAAAGTTCTCTAATAACCCCTTAAGATATCCCTTCCTTAGTGTATTCATAATCTAGGTTCCATCCTCTTCTTTTATATCTCATAATTTGGATCCCCTTTGAAATAGATAGATCTTAATTTAAATAATCTAGTGAACACTATGGTATATCCCACAGAATTGTAGCTTAGAGAAATTAAAACCCTAAATTTCCAGGGCATATTGATCCTGACCATGGTGTAACTTCATGGGTTGTTGTAACATCTCAGGTAATTATAGAATAAGAATTTTTCAAATCTATTAATATTTATGAATTAGATATTAATTTTAATTTCAAATCAATAATATGTCTGATAGTATACTATACACACAACAATGGGATTCTCTGAAATCTTATGTTGCACATAAGACTAAGTTATACCAAAAAAATAATATATTATTAATATTATTAGTTTAAATGGTAGTTATTTCCTAGACATTATATTGTTGAGAATGAATAGAACTAACATATTATGTTTACACATGTTTATTCAATATTTTTACTTTATTCCAATAACTTCTAGAGTCTTAAGATGATAATAAATCTAATTTTAAGCATAAAATACTCTAATGTTTTTAAAAGGTAGATTTACCAGCTTTTGATGGAGAACCCTTTTTAAATATAGTTTTTATCCCTTTAATATATTCCATTTGACAAAATAAACTTATTATTTAGAATACAGATAGAAAAGTTTACTTTGGTTGAATATTTGGTATTTTTATAATAATATTTATTTTTTAATGAATAGTGAAAAATTCTGCATTTTAATTCAAAACTATCTTCTCATTTGATTTATTTATATTGTTAGATTATCCTTTAACATGATTTTAAGGTATAATTAGATGAAATTTTTCTCATTTTATCTAATTTTTTTCATTTCAATTAACTTCACAATTAAATTGAATATAAACACATGTCAATCTTTTGATGGTTTTTACTTTTTAAAAACTCGTTTTCTCAATCCATCAATGGGATTAAATTTAAATTAATTTTAGTCACTTTTGTGATTTGAATTTTTAAAAATAGACATATGTGGATATAATTATTATGAAAAATTTGATCTAATAGGATCAAAATAATTTTTGGTGAATAGTAATTTTATTATTTTATTTACCATGGTTAAAGGGTAAATCAAGTAAATAAGGGTTAAAATAATATTATAATAATACAAAACTACCCTAAAACTTTTCCTAACCTTATTGTATGAGTTATGTCCGACCAAGACAATTCTTGGGCCAAAATATTTCCTTTTTAAGACATTTGAGTGTGATTAATACATTTATAACATTTAATTTAAAGTAAAGGAAAAAATATCATAAACATGTCTCTTATTACTATAAAAATTAATATGGAGTAATATAAGTGATATATTTGACTATAAATTGCAATTATAAAGATAAAAATATTACCTACATCATAGTAATTTATTTATAATTTTTAGGAATTAAATAATTAAATTAAATTATGACACAAAGATGATGCAGTAATAGATTTATTAAAGAAAGAATAAAATAAATGATATTAATAATATTAAAATAAATATAATTTGATATATTTGATGCCATCCACGAATTATGGATGAATATGACATGTTAGTATTTATTTAATGTGGTTTTTTTAAATAAATCATGTTTATTTGAGTTTTTAAAAAAGTAATGTAATAAATAGTGTCAAAATTCACATAATTCATATTTTAAAATATAAAATATTTAATTAAATGATATAAAATTTATAAAAATACAAGACTAAACCAAAAAAATTTATATAACTCTAAAAATGTCATTAATAACTCATTCATTGGTCTTTTATTATGATTTGGTAATTATTTTAACTCTCAAAGTGTAAATTACTTGATAAAATGGTAAGAGTTAAAAGGGGTTAAAACAAAAAGATAAGGATTAAAAAAATATTAAAAAAAATTATGATTCTTATTGGATGATTATATTTCGACTTATACTCATCCTATCTTATAAAAAAATTATTTTGTACCCTTTTGGAATCAAAATTTAATTTTTATTAATTTAATACTTTTAATGAATCCAAGGGTGCCCCTCCCCTCTCTTATAAAAAATCACTAATTCCTCTCTATTACACGCACTTCTAAAACCATTTGATTCATCCAAGATCTTCCCAAAACCCTTCCTAGAATCCCTCCCCACATTCCTAAGGCCTTATTTTGGGCATAACACCCTCATTGGATGTGTTAAGGCGTTCTTCAAAGGTGATCAACTGAATAAGAGGTATCTTTTTCTTTAAGTATTTCCATTTTATTTCTTCTTAAACTTCCTTTAAATCTCTTTCATCCATGAGAAACCAATAAATAAAGTATCCTCAATATACTAAGATTCTATTATGTTAATATAATCACTTAAATACATCTCCACTTCCATTAAATGGGAAAGGAATTAATTGTTCGTGCGTACGTGTGAACTATCACCTCCACGAACCGATCTAATTCATTTTTCATAACCATATCCCATGACTAGTTATAATAATAGAAATATTTTTTATATTTGATATTCATGAAATATTATTCATTCTATGATAATAATATATCAATTATGTTCTTACTTTTCATGTGCATAAAAATGATAATGTTGTTCGTGCGTACATGTGAAATATCACCTCCACGAAATGATGTGAATCATTTTTATTCTTTATATCACTTTTATGATATATATATATATAAGTATATTTAAATGATTAATATTATATAAATGATTTTATTATCATTTTATAAAGATAAAACAATACTTATCTTCTTTCCATAACGATCAATGAAAAATGGAAAATGTTACTCATGCGTATATATGGATTACTGTCTCCATGAATATAGTGTTGTTCATTTTTCATAAACAAAATTAATGGTCTGATTTAAAGGTGTACTTTATGTATAAAAATAATAATAATTTCATGAATATAATTCTAGAGATGATGTACTTATGACCACATGGACTAGTGACATCAAACCATGTTCATTTTTGACTCAAGCACCGAATATCGATAAAACGTCCGATATGAACTTAAATAATTATGTGATTTTTATAAAATGGTAATAAGTGATATAAAAGAAATAGAAAAAACTTGAAATAGGTTCTCAAGAAATTATAAATTAACCTAATTTTATTATTCAGGAAGAATAAGGAACATACATGATGAATCGAACTTAAGGTAAGGAACTTCATCTCAATCTTCTTTCATTAAGGCATATTTTGATGTTATACACCACATTCATTTATACAGTGTATAATAAACCTATTTTACTTACAATTTCATTCAAAAGTTTTCAAAAGGAATCATTTTATATGAATTTTTTTATTAATTGACAAAAGGAATGTTTTTAATTTATGCAGCGAAAATTACTTCTCTATCGTCATAACCATTATTTAATATTTTGTTTTCTCTATAAGCCTGAATTTTTTCAAAAGAAAAAAAGAAATACCTTATTCCCTTTTTGGGTATTTTGATATTGAAAATGTTTTTGGAAGTGTATTGACTATTTCAATATCTTTAAATGATTTCTTATGATTATAAATGAAATTTTATGAGTGAAATGTTGATAATTGCAATATTTTATGTGTTATGATTATATAATAGTACTTGAACATTTGATGGGTGGTTATGTGATAAAAAAATATTGTTGGTTACATGATAAACCAAATATGGGTGGTTTCGTGATAAACCAAGTATATGTGGTTATATTATAAACTCCAATGCATTGGGTATGGAAGTTGGTCATATTTCTATTCTATTTAGTGATTGACCACATTTCCATGACACGTCAAATTGATTATGATTTTAAGGTTGATTTATAGTATAGAGAATACCCTATGTCATCTCTCAAGGAGTGTTTATAGGTTTAGAGTATGCCTTTTTAATAATAATTACTAAAGAGGGGGTGATTTGGAAAACAGTTTAAAGAAAATAACTTAACTTAAAGAGTTTAATAGTTGATAGATTAAGGTGGTTTTTTAATAATTATGATATAAAGGTATCATTTTAATTTTAATACACACATTTCAAGTTAATTGTTCTTAGATATTCATTTAGTTTTGGAGTAATTATTTGGTTAAAATTAATTGGAATATCGATTAATTCATAAGCCTCTATTTCATTGCTTGAAGAACCAAACCTTGACATAACAATAGTATTTTCAAGGTCCAAAACTTATGTATGGAATAAGATCTTACAAATCATATTGAAATCTCAAGAAAGTGGGCAAGAAAAGGATTCTTTTTTTTTCAATCGGAACAACACAAGTCACACACTCAAAACCTCACACTAATCGGTTATAAATTAAGATAAAATCAATCACATGCATTAAAACAAGCATTCAAATAAGAAATAATTTAAGATACATGGGAAGAAATTTTTTAACACCCAAATCACTCCAAACCAGTAGCTAATATATGAGTCAGAACTCCCTTGACATGTGTGTATCTCCCTCACAACGAACGCCCACCATTTAGCTCGACATCGGGAGGAGGAAGCTTGGTTAGAACTCCTTCTTCATTATTGATCCCCCTATGAGGATAGGGGCCTCCAGAACTTATTGGATGAGGATTAGTCTTCTTTGGGTATCCAAAATACTGGATATTTTCCTCCTGTCCGAACTTACAAATGGGGAGCCCAAGTTTCCATTTTATAGGAAAATTGGAAGGTGGTTTTGAGCACACATATTTCTTAAAACCACTTGTCAGATGGTTTTTGACCTTTAGACAGCCTTATCTCTCTTTGGAGAAAATTAAAAGGTTCCATCCCCACCTCCTGAATATCTCCACTAAATTTTTGGATACATTTAGACACCAACATCTTGAGATATGGACAGATCACAGCACACCACTTTTGACTTCATGCAGATTCGGTGTGCTGGACAGATTAGGTAGGTTGGGACACTATATGGACGAATGAGGATTTTATTCATTAATATTAAATGTAGCCCAATTAATTTTGGACCAGGAAAAATATTCATCCCATTTCGATGCATGGTGTAGTAGCAGTGTTGTTTTTAGTAAACTGGTGTGCTTGGATCCTGCGCAACTTGGCCCATTTTTCTTGAACTTCATCATGGGCCCCCCAAATCACCTCCACCTTCAATGAAATTATCAAAATAAGTAACATTTAACTTTTTAACAGTGATAAACACAAAATAATTGAATCAAACATAAATTGAAATTTGTTATTATTTTTATGATTTTGAATACAAAATTAGTTTATCACAGTAGTGTAAGGGTGAAAATAAAATAGTGAATCGCGGTGCGATCACACCCCCACACCTAAAAATTTTCACTCCTGGGAAAATTCATATTTCCAAAAATTATGCATGTAGATATTTTCAACTTCATAAAGATTTAACATTCAATGAAAATTTAATTCCTGATAGAAATGTGATCAAAGCAAAAATCACACCGAGGAGTTCTTCTCATTGATCATGGAAAAAGATGTCTCAAAAATTGTATCCAAATGAAATTCCAAGAGATGCATGATACCAATAAAATAAAATAATTTAAAAGTTAATCATATCACTAATTCTCCATGTTTGTGTGTGGAAACCATTTCATTATATTCTTTACACTTTCTATCGAGTAAATATAAGTTATTTTAATAATTTTCTACTTACAATATCCTTTCCACCAAACTTTCCCTGCATCCTTTGTAGTCAAATTTTAATATCCACTCACTTAAGCATTCCCAAAAGTCAAACCATAAGCTCTTGACCTATATATCCCCATATGCTGTACATTTCATCACTCCCATTATTTATTATTTTTTTCAAAATTTTCACTTGGAACAAATATCACACTCTTCTCCCAACCCCTATTTTATACCCTTATGACACTAATTGTAATAGTTATAACAAGATAAAAATCCAAGGAAGGGTAGTTTTTGACCTACCCAATATACAACCCTTTTTTATTTTTTTATTTTATTTTTTTTTTAGGGTGTACAACAGTTGGATAACAGGTACACATGCATATGTCATTTTGGTACAGTAATTAAATAGATCGTATAAGGAACGAACATATAGAAAAATGATTTTGGAAAGTATATAAAAATCAACCCAAATTATATTTACCTTCCATTAAGTAAGAAATTTTCACACTTCATGGTTGGGTGCAAAAATGTGTGGAGAGATTAAGTGAAACAATTTCCCCTTAAACTATTCACAAAAGGGTACCATTCTTATAAAAGTTTTCTAAATGATACAACCATTTATATCATCTACAAATAACTAAATTTCAAAATAAAGTCACACCACAGTATTGAATTATTGTTGAAATGCACATTTCATCATAATTTTGTTTTTGAATGTTAAAACAACATGAAATACGGACATTCCATGTGCATTTTCAATAAATTCCATGATAAAGTGGGCATAAAAAAGTAATATTCTAACACAAATGTGAGTGGGAGGGAAAGGGGGGAAAGTAACAATACGATTTAGCAGGCTAAAAGGGAAAAGGAATAAATATGATGAAAATTACTAACTAACCTAGGAATATACCCATCCCCCCACACCTAAATTATGTAGAGTATTCACTGTAATAAAAGAGAATGTGGGAAGTAAGGATAAAACCTGGTGAGTTTCATTCATATATTTCTTCTTGAACATGGAGTTCCGTCATTGGAGACTTTGGAATGGATTCATGGAAGTGATTTAGTTATTGCCCATTGAAAATGAAGGTTTTCTTGGTTTCTTCATTTTAAACCTAGAAAACACCAAATGGAGAGACGTCAGTAATAGTGTATGGTCCAAACCAATGGGAACAAATCTTACCTAGATGAAAATTCAGCCTTGCATTGTTGAGGAGGACCGTATGCCCAATGTGTAACTGATGATGAAGGATGAGACAGTCGTGGGTAGACTTGGTTTTCTCCTTATAAATCCTGGAGTTCTAATATGCATCTCTTCTCATTTTCATCATCTCCTGAATCTGAAACTTCCTTTGAGAACCTTCACCAGAAAGATTATAATTGCATTGTTTGATGTCTCAATAAGCTCGGTGCTCAATCTCAACAGGGAGGTGAAAACTCTTTCCAAACACTAGCTGATATGGTGACATGTCAATGGGAGTTTTGAAAGCAGTACGGTAAGCCCATAAGAAATCATTGAGTCTAAAACTCAGATCTTTTCTATTAGGTTGAACCATTTTTTCAAGAATCTATTTTACCTCCCTATTTGACACCTAAGATTGACCATTGTTTTGTGGGTAATAATAACTAGACACTCTATTCCCAACCCCATACTGACGTAAAAGAGATTGCATTATTCGGTTATAGAAATGAGAACCCTGGTCACTGATGATGAACCTAGGTAATCTAAACATACAGAAGATTTGGGTTATCAAAAATTACACAACTTTATTAGAATCACCAGTCCTTGTAGATCATGCCTCTACCCATTTTGAAACATAATCCACTACCAAAATAATGTAAAAGTTCCCAAATTAATTAGGTAATGATCCCATAAATTCAATGCCCCAAACATAAAAAATGTCATGAAAGAGAAAGGGTTGGTGTGGCATCTCATTTCTTTTAGAGACATTCCCCATTCATTGATAGCAAGGAAAAGATTTAAAAAAGACATGGGCATCCCAAAATAATGTGGGCCAAAATAGACTAGAATTGAGGACCTTGAGATCAATCCATTGGGGACCAAAGTGTCCCCCACAAGCAAGAGTGTGGAAGAACCTAAGGATGGACTAAAACTTGCTATCGGGGACACAAAGCCTGAGGACTTGATCACTACATATGTGAAAAAGGTAGGGGTCATCTCAAATGTACCAATGGGAATCATGTTTTATATGGTCAGCTTGGTTTTTATTTAAATCAGCAGGAATGAAAGATACTACTAAATAATTTATAATTTCAGCATACCAAGGAATAACATCCTGCACTTGGTACAATTGTTCATCAAGAAATATGTTATTTATGGGAAAACAGGGGGGCGAGTCAAAGTTTGTGGATGGGTAAATACTACTAATATGGTCAGCCACAACATTTTATACTCCTTTTTTATCTCTAATTTCTAGATTGAATTATTGAAGGAGGAGTATCCAATGAATGAGATGTGGTTTGGCTTCCTATTTCTTAAGGAGATACCGAAGGGATGCATGGTCTAAGAACACAAATGACTTTGGACCCTAAAAGATATAACCTGAATTTATCCAAGGAAAACACAATGGTAAGAAATTCTTTTTCAGTTGTGGTTTATTTTTATTGGGTATGGTTTAGTGTACGGGAGGCATAGGCAATGACATGTGGATCTCATTCGACCATTTGTGATAATACTACCCCAACTGCATAGTTAGATGTGTTACACATGAGCTCAAATGGTAAATCCCACTGAGGTGGTTGGATTACCGAGGGTGACGTGAGACTCCATTTTAACTTATTAAAAGCTTACTCACATTCTTTATCAAAAACAAATTCCTTTTCTTTTTGGAGAAATCAGGATAGGGGGAGTTCAATTTTACTAAAATCACAAATGAAACAAAGGTAAAATCTAGCATGACCTAGGAAATACCACACATCCCAAATATTTTTTGGGAATGGTAGAGAAGAAATGATATCCACTTTTGATTTATAAACTTTGATACCATCCCAATAAATGACATGTCTCAAAACTATACCTTTTTGCACGATGAAATGAAATTTCACATAATTTAATATAAGATTATTTTCAATATAAGGATGCAAGACTAAACCAAGACTACTCAAACATTCATCAAAAAAGGAGCCATAAAAATTTAAATCATCCATGAAAACTTCCATGAAATTCTTTAGGTAATCTAAATAAATACTAACCATACATTGCTGTAAAATACCCAGAGCATTGCATAGACTAAATAGAATCCTTCTATATGAAAATGTGCCAAAGGGGAAATTGAAGGTTGTCTTTTACTAATCCTTAGGGGCAATATGGATTTGAAAATATCCAGAATACCCATCAAGAAAATAGTAATGGGACTTCCCTACTAGCCTCTTAATTATTTGGTCAATGAATGATAATGGGAAATAGTCCTTCCTAGTGTGTTGATTTAGTTGGTAATAGTCTATACAAACATTCCAACTATTCATCACATGAGTTGGAACCAATTCATTTTTTCATTTTTTATTATAGTGAGACCAATTTTTTTAGGAACCACTTGTACTGGACTGACCCATTGGATATCAGAGATGGGGTAAATGATTCCAATAGCCAATAATTTCATTGCCTCCTTTTTAACAACATCTAAGAGGTTTGAGTTCAATCTACGTTATGACTAACTCACTAGTTTAGCCTCATCATTTAATGATATATGATGTGTGAAAATTAATGGGCTAATATAAGGAATGTCTGCAAGTGTCCATCTCAAATCTTGTTTATACACACTCAAAATTTTAATAAGTCACAATTCATGCTCATGAGGGAGTGAACTAGCAATGATGACAGGAATATTGTTTCCATTATCAAGATATGAATATTTTAAATCTTGAGGCAATTGTTTTAGTTCCAATTCAGGTGGATTTTGGATTTATGGGAGTGTGTGTGAAAGTGAGAGGTTAATAATCTCATATAACTTCTCAATGGTATCATCCTCATATGAGGAATGATATTTTACAAGCCTAGAAGATTCATTAATGGTCATGTGATCCTCAGTGTTTAAGAAATCATCAATTAACAAACATGCATGACATTTTTCTAGACTGGTACAACATTCAATTCATGATTCATTACCTAACATTTAAATCAATAATGAAAACTCATAAATGGGATTGGGGGAAGGAAAATAAGTGTTTTTAGGGGAAGGGAGTACATCAATTCAATTTATTGAGAAAGTGTAATATTCTTCTGAGGGGTTCTTCATGGAATCAAGGATGTTGAAATGGACTATGTCACCACTAAATTACATAGATAATGTACCATTATGGACATTAATTATGGTTTTGGTGGTTTTCAAGAAAGTTCTCTCAAATATAATTGGGGCGTGTCCATTCATCCTATCATCTTCCATTTTTATCACATAAAAATCAGAAAGAAAATTTAAATTTTAAACCCTCATAAGAACATCCTCTAACACACCAGAAGGGTGTGTTGTACTTCGATTTTCTAGATGAATGACTATTCAAGTTGGCTTCAGTTAACTGACCTGAAAATAAGAGTAAATGGAGTGAGTCATCACATTAATAGAGGCGCTCAAATCAAGCATATCATTAGAAAAAGAATACTCCCCTATGGTGCATGGAATTGAGAATGTTCTAGGATAATTGCACTTGGTGGGAAGTGATGGCTCTAACAATGTTGAAACACTACTCCCCAATCTCACATTTTCATCTCCACAAATTTGTCTTTGGTGTGTACACAACTTCTTTAGAAACTTAGTGTATCATAGAATTTGCTTCATGGTATCAATAAAGGGGATGTTAACCTATAATTTTTTGAAAGTTTCCAATATTTCCTTATCAAGTTAAGTTTCCTTTTGTTTTCTTTGTTGGGTGGACCTTTGGGGAAATGGAAGTGGAATGGTTGTGATAGGTGACTCATCAATAGAAACACTCTTTCCTTTGGAAGGGATTCTCTTAGGATAAGGTTTTTCAACATTTGGAACATTTTTAGTGGTTGGGATGGTGGTTTCCTCGGGTGGGGATGAATCTATTGGTGGGATCATTTGGATTTTAATTTGATTTCCACTCCTAAGGGTGTTAGCACTAACATTTTCCTTATACCTAGGGTTGAATACTGGATGAGGAGGTAGTTTACCCAAACCATGGCTTTGGATTTCCCCCAATGAGTTGGCAAGTTGGCCTAATTGGGTTTTTAGGTCTTGTATGGAATCTTGGGTGGTTTTTTGGAATTGGAGATTGTTGGAAACCATTTGTTTCATCACATATTCTAGTCTAGGCTTGGGTTTTGCAGGGGTTTTTTGGAAATTCCTTTGTTGTGGTTGAGGATTTATGGGTGGTGGTGGATGACTTCTCTACCCCAATTGGTTCCATTATTGTTGAGGTTGGTTTGAATACCCCCTTGCCTATAGGCTTGGTTTTATTTCCACTCAAGGTTGCATGGATATTAAGGTTCTTGCCTAAAGGGTTGTTTATAGGGGTGGCCTAGAAATATTACCTCAGAACTCTTAGAAGTTTCTCTTAGTTGGGGGCATTGATCAGAGTAGTGGGTGTCAGAAGAATATATACAACAATGAATAGGAGTAAGAGATTGGGATTTCCCTTGGGAAAGAGTATGTTTTTGAAGAAGGTTACTTACCTCTTCGAACTTTGTGTCCACCTTCTTCTCTAATTTGGTACTTTGTACCTCATGGACACCTCGAATGGGTACACTGGACCATGTAAAAATTGCTAAGTATTTTGTGCCATGTTCTTAATCAGGGTTCTTCCAACAATTGGGGTCTTATCAACTAACGTACCACCTACAGAAGCATCAATCATATTTCAATTAATAGGGAATAAACCTTAATAAAAATGCTGAATTAAAAGTTGATCACTTATTTGGTGGTGTGGGAAACTTGAACATAACCTTTTAAAGTGTTCTCAATATTCTTGTAATGTTTCCCCTATGATTTTCTTATACCAAAAATTTATTTTCTTATAGTTGCAGTTTGAGAGGCGGGGAAATATTTTTCAAGAAAAAGATATTTCATGTATAACCAGGCTCTAATTGGTGAATTAACAAAGTAAATCCAGTCTTTTGTGGTGTCTTATAATGAAAATGGGAATTCTCTAAGCTTTAATTTTTCTTCATCCGCATTAGAAGGTTTTAAAGTATAACACATGGTATGAAATTCTTTTTAAGTGCTTATGTGTATATTCTCTCATAAGTCCATGGAATCTTGGTAATAAATGAATTAAACTAGATTTCAGTTCAAAATTAGGTGGATCTCCTTGTATTTGAATATAGGTGGTTTGGATATCAACATCAGGTGAGGTTAGTTTTTTAATGTACGGTTATTTTCAGCTATGTTATGCAAGTTTATTTTAGTTTTGATATTGGTTCTAGAAGAAGAATAGGAAGGATTAATAAGAGTTTTGATGTTTTGTGTGTCCTCCTTTGAAGGGTTCTCTTGTGCGTCTCGGTTTCACTGATGTAGGATCCTCTCTGATTCAGGTTCAAAAGGAGGTAAGTCTCCTAAATTGGAATGTGTCATGCACTGAACCTACAAAATAAATAAATCAGAACACAAAAATACAGGCAAAGGTATAAGATAAAACAAATAAATATTCACAAAATTTACAAAAAATATTATCAAAAACACGCACTAAAAACCAAAGCACTCCCTGAAAATGGTGCCAAAATTTGACCACGTTATCATGACACATCAAATTGATTATGATTTTAAGGTTTATTTATAGTATAAGGAAGACCATAGGTTATCTCTCAAGGATATTTGATATTTTTAGAGTATGTGTTTTTAATAAAAATTACTAAAAAAGGGGTGATTTTCAAAACAGGTTAAAGAAAATAACTTAACTTAAAGAGTTTAATAGTTGATAGATTGAGGTGGTGTTTTAAGAATTATGAGAGAAAGGGGTCTTTGTGATTTTACTACACACATTTCAAGTTCATTTTTCTTATAGATTCATTTAGGTTTGGAGTAATTCTTGGGTTGAAATTAATTTTAATCCTGATTAATTCCTAAGCCTTTATTTCATTGCTTTAAAAACCAAACCTTGACATAACAATAATATTTTCAAGGTCCAGAACTTATGAATGGAATAATAGATTATAAATAATATTTAAATTTCAAGAAAGTGGGTAAGAAAAAGGATTCTTTTGTTTTCCAATTGAAAAAACACAAGTCATGCACTCAAAACCTCACACTGGTCGGTTAGAAATTAAGAGAAAATAAATCACATGCATCATAACAAGAATTAAAATAAGAAGTAATTTAATATACATGGGAAGAAATTTTTTAACACCCAAATCACTCCAAACTAGTAGCTAATATATGTGTCATAACTCCTTTGACATGTGTGTAGCTCCCTCACAGTGAACGCCCACCGTTTAGCTCAACATCGGGAGGACGAGGAAGCTCGGGTGGAACTCCTTCTCCATTATTGATCCCCCTATGAAGATAGAGGCCTCCAAAACTTCTTAGATGAGTATTGTACTTCTTTGGGACTCCAAAATACCAGATATTTGCCTCCTGGTCGAACTTACAAATGGGGAGCCCAAGGTTCTATTTTATAGTAAAATTGGAAGGTGGTTTTGAGCTCATAGATTTCTTAAAACCACTTGTCACATAGTTTTTGACCTTCAGAAAGCCTTATATAGATTTGGAGAAAATTAAAAGGTTGTATCAACACCTCCTGAATATATCCCCAGAAATTTCATCTGCATTTTTACATCTATATCTTGAGATATGGACATATCACAGCACACCACTTTTGACTTCGTAAAGATTCAGTGTGTTGGACAGATCAGGTCGGTTGGCCCACCATATAGACAAATGAGGCTTGGATTCCTCAATATTAAATGTATAACAATTAATTTTGGACCAGGAAACAAAATTTTATCCTATTTGGATGCACAGTGCAGTAGAAGTGTTTGGTTTAGTAAACCGGTGTGCTTGGATCCTGCGCAGCTTGGCCCATTTTTCTTTAACTTCATCATGGGCCCTCCAAATCACCTCCACCTTTAATGAAATTATCAAAACAAGTAACATTTTCCCTTTTAATAGTGATAAAAAAATAATCGAATCAAACATGAAGTGAAATTTGTTATTATTTTTATGATTTTCAATACAAAACTAGTTTAGCACAGTGGTGTAAGGGTGAAAATGAAATAGTGAATCATGGTGCAATCAGTGATATGTGTGGGAGTAGACCGTATGGTTATTCTATTTAAGTATGATTATGTCCCCCAAGTTACCTTTATATGTTATATGTTGCTTTATATGGGTTTTAAGGTAATATTTTGATTACAAATAGGGTAATCAATGAGATTATATTTAGTGAAGTGTATTTACTACTTATTAAAGGTGAAAAGTATTGCATTATAATAAAGTATTAACGATTTACATGTTTTTGAAAGGATAACAGTCTTTATTATTTGTGTATCCATTACTAAGATTTTTATGCTCATCCCAAGTTTGAAATGTTTTTCCTGTGATTTAAAGTATAATAGAAATAAGGATTGAATCAAGTAAAATTTATGATGTTTAAACATGAAATGAAACCATATTTATTTTTAAAAGTTTTTGTTTTATGAAGAAAAAAAGATAGTGAGTAGAAGTGTCTAATTTGTAATATTTAAGTTGTTATGTATGATTTATTAACTAATCATCTAAATATCTAAACTTGAAAATATTATCGATGTGAATTAAAGTCAAATTATTGACTTATCTCAAGATTATGTAATGTTTAAGGATGGATCCTTATAGTTGGTATGAGAGGTCGGTTTAGATAAATTTAGGGGTTAGGATGTTGTTAATATAATATCCATAAATGATTTTTACTTTAAGTTTTAATTTAAATGATATATCATTTAAATATTTCCATGTTGCTTCATCTAAGATATGTCTGTTCACAATGGTTTCCCACAGAGGAAATAGGGATGATGCGCTGGGACGGTATACAGAGGAAAAAAACCTTCCAAATCAGTATCCTGAGATGGTAAGAATTGGAACTGAATAGTTTGTTACAGTGATGGATTAGTTGAATTAGGTGATAAATATTGGTAGTGTCCATGCACGAGATCAACCGCATAGGAATATGTTGATAGTGAAGCATTTCATTAGGCAACATACCCCATCATTCAGAGGATCATCTAACCCTGTGCAAGCTGAAGGGTGGATTAAAGCACTAGAAAATATTTTTGATGTAATGGGGTGTCGAGACAATAAAAAGGTTAGTCTTTCTATTTATTATTTTGAAGGTGAATCCATGCATTGGTGGTAAATGATTAAAAATATCAAAGGAAGTCAAGATATTAATGACATGGAATGGGATGAATTTAAGAATATCTTCCTTGAGAAATATTTTCCTAAGGTTATTCGATTTAGGATGGAAAAAAATCGTGGAATTGAGACAAAATGAGGGAGATTCGGTGGATTCATATGAAGATAATTTCACCCATTTTTCAAGGTACATCCCAAATTTTATTTGAGATATTGATAGTAAGATAAATCGGTTTTACTAATGATTGAAGATAAAATATCGAAGGGCAATAGCTTATTGTTAGTTAAAAATCTATGAGAAACTTCTCTGATGTTCTGAGAGGGTAAAAATGAAGTTTTATGATGATCATGTGTTCCATGATAGAAAGTAAAAGAAGTGGTCCAATTGGAAGAAAATGGGAAAGAATTCATCAAAGTTTGGAGGTAAGAAAACTAAATTTCCATCTTGTGAGAAGTGTGGTAAAAAGAATCTTGTAGAATGTCTCTCAAAGTCTGGGGAGTGCTTATGATATGGTAATACCAGTCATATTGCTCATGAATTCAAATTAGATGATCAAGAAAGTAATGAAAAGATAATGGTAAGATGTTTTAGTTGTAATGAGTTAGGGAATTATTCTAATGTGTGTCCAAAGTTTATTACCCAGGGTAGAAACTAGAAATATCAAAAATAGAAGTGAATAGAAAAATAATTTTCTACTACTATGGTTGATGTGAAACCATCAAATTAAGTGGTCATAGGTATGTTATGGGATTTTTTAAAATATACCAATACTCTATTTGACTCTGGATCTTTACATTCATTAATTTCTGAGATCTTTTCAAGTAAATTGAAAATATCACCTCATGAATGTGATATAGAACTTTTGGTAAAAAATTCAGGAGTAAGTATTAAAGAAACCAAGATTTATGGGAATCTTCCTATTGTCATTAGTGTGATGGTTCTTCCTCCAAATATTATTGAACTTCCCATAATGGAATTTGATATCATTTTGGGTGTGGATTGGATTTCATTTTATCATGCTAAAATAGATTGAAAATCCAAGAAAGTTTTATTCAATGATTTCATACCTTTGATAACATACTAAGAAGCTTAGAGATTGATTAAATATGCCAGTGAAAGTTATCTAGATCATGTTTTTGAAAATAAAGAAATGGTTTTGATTAGTGAAATTCAAGTATTGAATGAATTTATAGATATTTCTCATAATTAATTGACTGGTATTGTTCCTAATTGAGAGGTTGAATTTACTATTGATTTAGTGCTTGATTTTAAGCTTATTTCTAAACCCCCTTATCAAATGGATCAAGTAGAACTGGTGGAATTGAAAAAATAGTTACAACAATTGCTTAACAAAGGTTTCATTTGACCTAGCACTTCACCATAGGGTTCTCCTATTTTATTTATGAAAAACAAAGATAGTTCTATTAGACTTTTTATTGATTATCGAGTCTTGAATAACATCACTATTAAGAACAAGTATTCATTACCTCATATCAATGATTTGTCTGATCAACTCCAGGTAGATCAGTATTTTTCAAATATTGATTTGAGGTCTGAGTACCATCAGCTGAAATTGAAGGAGGATGACATTCCAAATATAGCATTCCAAATGAGATATGGGAACTATGAGTTTGTAGTTATTACCTTTGGTCTATCTAATTCCCCTGCTATATTTATGAATCTCATGAACGTATTCTTTCATCAGTTTTTTGATCATTTTGTGGTTATGTTTATAGATGATATTTTGGTATATTTTAAAAGCTATAGGGAGCATTAAAGTCACTTAAGTATTGTTTTAAAAACATAAAGAAAAAAAGAAAATATATGTAAATTTTATTAAGTGTGAATTTTGGTTGAAAAAATTTTATTTCCTTGGTCGTATTTTTTATAAAGATTTCATAATTGTTGACCCTTATAAATAAAGTTATTAAAGAGTGTCCAAGACCTACCAATATCACATAGAATCATAGTTTTCTTGGATTAGTGGGTTATTACCAAAGGTTTGTTGAAAACTTTTCTCAGTTATCAAGCCCACTAACTAAGTTAACACATAAGGTAGTTAAGTTCATTTGGACAAAATAATGTGATGGATGTTTTTTGGAACTGAAAAGAATATTATTAAATGCTCTAGTTTTGGACCTCCCTTATAGGAATGGTGAGTTTGTTATCTGCAGTGATTCTTTATTGAAAGGAATTGGTTGTGACCTAATGCAGAATGATCAGGTAATTGATTATGCTTCGTGTTAGTTGAAACCTCATGAGTTAAATTAACTTACACATGATTTGGAATTAGTTGTTGTTGTTTTTACATTAAAAATTTTGAGGAATCATTTGTATGGCATAAAGTTTGAAATATATACTGATCAGAAAAGTTTGACGTATATATTCTCTCGTAAATAATTGAACATGAGATAGGGGAGATGGCTGGAATTAATCAAAAATTATGATTTTATGATTCATTACCATATAAGAAAATCAAATAAAGTGGATGATGCTTTGAGTCTAAAAAGTAATTCTACATTAACCATACTATGTTTGGAATGAGATCCTTTGGTTATTGATTTGATGAATTTTGGATTGGAAGTTTTTGGTGTAGACCATTCATCTATTTTGTTTTAGGTGTTAGTGAAATCATCTTTATTAAAAAGAATTAAGAAATCATAGAAGGAAGATAGGGAGTTACATAAAAAGGTAAAATTGGTTCAGAAGGGTAATTTACCTGAATTTAACATTGATAAAGATTATTTTTTGAGATTTGGAAAGAGATTATGTATTCCTTGTGATTCACAATTGAAGAAATATTTGTTATGTGAAGCTCACAGTTCTCCGTTTTCAGTTCATCTGGAAAACACTAAGATGTACAGAGACTTTGGGAGTATTACTGGTGTGATGGAATGAAAAGATATATTGTTGACTTTACCCTAAGATATTTTATTTGTCAATAGGTTAAAGCAGAGTGGAAATTACTGAAAGGGATGTTTCAACCTTTACCATTTACAGAGTGGAAATTGGAAAATATATCCATGGATTTCATGGTGGGATTACCAAAAACTTATTGAGGTAACAATGTGATCTAGGTTATTATTAATTGATTGACTAAATCTTATCATTTTATTCCTATTAAAGATACTATGTCTCTATATCAACTTTCTTGGTTGTATATTAAAGAGATAGTTAGGTTACATGGAGTTCCTCTTTCCATTGTATCTGATCGTGATCCCAAGTTCACTTATAACTTTTGTAAAGGCCTTCATAAGTCATTGAGTACTGAATTAAATTTCAATAAATCTTTTTATCCTCAATCATATAGGTATTCAGAACAAAAAAATTCAGAAATTGTAGGATATGATATGTGCTTTTTCAATGGATTACCCAGGAAGTTGGGATTAGCATATTTATTTGGTTGAGTTTTCTTATAATAATAGTTTTGATTCTAGTATACAGATGGAACCATTTGACACATTATATAGAAAGCAGTGCCGAACTCTAGATTTTTGGGATGAAGTAGGTGAAAGGAAGTTGATGGGACTAGAATTGGTAGAAGAGATGGCAAAAAAAGTTCAGTTGATTCAGAGGTATATGAGGGCAGCTCAGAGCAAGTAGAAAAGTTACATGGATAACTGGAGGAATGATCTTTCTTTCGAGGTAGGTGATCATTTCTTCGTCAAAGTTTCACCATGGAAAATTGTGATGCATTTCTGTAAGACAGTGAAGTTGAGTCTGAGGTTCATTAGACCCTATGAAATCCTATAGAAATTTGGATCAGTTTCCTACCAAGTGTATTTACCTCTGATTCTACCCTAGGTATGCAATTTTTTTAATGTTTCGATGTTAAGAAAGTATATACCAGATCCATCTCATGTTTTGAGTCAAGAAGTAGTTCGGTTGGAAGAGAATTATTCTTATGAGGAACAACCAGTCCAGATTCTTGACTACAGATTGCAAGTGTTGTGGAATAAGGTGATTCTTCAGGTTAAGTTTTTGTGGAAAACCATATGGTTGAAGAGGAAACATAGGAATATGAAAATTCTATGAGGGAAAAATACCCCCAGTTATTTGATAAGTAAATAAAATTGTGATAATTAAATTTCCAAAAGGGGGGAAGGATGTAACATCCCAGGTAATTATAGAATATGACTTTTTCAAATCTATTAATATTTATGAATTAGATGTTAATTTTAATTTCAAGAGGATTCTATGTATGATATCACACTTTACACACAACAATGGGTTTCTCCGAAATCTTATGTTGCACACAAGACTGAGTTATACTAAAAAACAATATATTATTAATATTATTATTTTAAATGGTAGTTATCACCTAACTGTTGTATTAGCGGGAATGAATAGAATTAACTATATTATTTTTACACATATTTATTCAATATTTTCACTTTATTCCAATAAATTATAGAGGCTTAAAATTATAATAAATCCAATTTTAATCATAAAATACTCTAATATTTTTAAAAGGTAGTTTTACCACCTTTTGATGGAAAACCCTTTCTAAATCTAGTTTTTTTCACTTTTATATGTTCCATTTGACAAAATAAACTTCTTATTTGGAAGTGGTACATCAAATTTACTTTGGTTGAATATTTAGTATTTTTCTGATAATATTCATTTTTTAATGAATAGTGAAAAATATTGCATTTTAATTCAAAACTACCTTTTCATCTAATTTATTTATATTATTATATTATCCTTTAACATGGTTTTAAGATATAATTATATGAAGTTTTTATAATTTTATCCAATGTTTTCCATTGGAATTAATTTCATATTTAAATTGTATATAAACACATTTTAATCTTTTGATGGTTTTTTACATTTTAATAACTTGTTCCCTCAATCCATCAACACGATTAACTTTAAATTAATTTTAATCACTTTTACGATTTGAATTTACAAAAATGGACATACATAGTTGTAATCATTATGAAAAAATTTATCTAATAGGATCAAAATATTTTTTGGTGAATAGTAACTTTATTATTTTATTTACCATTGTTAAAGGGTGAATCCAGTAAATAAGGGTTAAAATAATATTATAATAATACAAAACTATCCTAACACTTGTTATAAAATTATTAGATGAGTTATAGCCAACCAATACAATATTTGCGCTGAACTTT
Organism: Viscum album; assembly: GCA_963277665.1. Lineage (NCBI taxonomy): Eukaryota > Viridiplantae > Streptophyta > Magnoliopsida > Santalales > Viscaceae > Viscum > Viscum album. Next base: position 1,275,968,754 of record OY728158.1, read on the forward strand.
TGTCTTTTGGAATCCATTTGGGTGTGATTAAGACATTTATAACATTTAATTTAAAGTAAAGGAAAAAATATCATAAACATGTATCTTATTAATAAATAATTTTAATATGGGGTTATATATGTGATATTTTAGACTATAAATAGTCATTATAAAGCTAAAAATATTAACTAAATCAGGGTGATTTATTTATAATTTTTAATAATTTAATTTAATTTTAACCCAAAGATGATGTAGTAATATATTTATTAAAGAAAGAATCAAATAAATTATATTAATAATATTAAAATAAATATAATTTGATATATTTCATGCCAAAAAATAAATATATATGACTATGACATATAAGGATTTATTTAATGTAGTATTTTCAAAGTAATCAAGTTGATTTGAGTTTTTAAAAAAAATCATGTAATGAATAGTGTAAAAATTGAAATAATTCATATTTTAAAATATAAAATAATTAATTAAATGATATAAAATTTATAAAAAACAAATATTCAACTAAAAAGTTGATGTAACTCTAAAAATTTCATTAATGACTCATTTATTAGTCATTTGGCATGATTTGGTAATTATTTTAACACTCAAAGTGTAAATTACTTGATAAAATGATAAGAGTTAAAAGGGGTTAAAACAAAAATATAAGGATTAAAAAATATCCAATACTTGTATAATTCTTATTGGATGATTAGATTTATAATTATACTAAACCTATATTCTAACTAAATGAGTTTGGACCCTTTTGTAATCAAAATTGAATTTATATTAATTTAATACTTTTAATGATTCCAAGGGTGCCCCTCCCCTCTCCTATAAAAAGGCACTCATTCCTCTCTACTACTCATACTTACAAAACCTTTTGGTTCATCCAATATCAACCCAAAACCCTTCCTAGAATCCCTTCCAATGTTATTTAGGCCTTATTTTAGGTATAACACCCTCCTTATAGGTGTTAAGATATTCTTCAAAGGTGGTCAACCAAATAAGAGGTATCGTTTTCTTTAAGTATTTTTTTTATTTCTTCTTCCAATTCCTTTAAATATCATTCATAAATGATGAACTAATAAATATATTATCCTCAATATAATGGGATTTTATTATTTTAATATCATCACCTAAATCCATCTCTACTTCTATTAAATGGGAAAGGAATTAATTGTTCGTGCATACGTGTGAACTATCACCTCTACGAACTGATCTAATTCATTTTTCATAACCATCACCCATGACTGGTTATAATAATAAAATTGATTTTTAAATTTTATATTCATGACATATTAATAATTATATTATAATAATATATCAATTACGTTATTACTTTCCATGCGCATAAAAATTATAACGTCGTTAATGCATATGTGTGAACTATCACCTCCACGAAGTGATATGACGCATTTTTATTCTTTATATCACTCTTAGGATATATATATATATATATATATATATATATTTAAATTATTAATATTATATTAATGATTTTATGATCATTTTGGAAAGATAAAATAATACTTAAATTTTTTCTATAATGATCAATTAAAAATGGAAAACATTACTCATGTGTGTGTACGTATTACCATCTCCATGAATATAATGTTGTTCATTTTTCATAACCACAATTCATTGTTTGACTTAAAGGTATATTTTATGTATAAAAATGATAATAATTTCATGAATATTATTTTGGATATGATGTACTAATGACCACATGAACTAGTGACATCAAACCATGTTCATTTTCGACTCAATTACCGAATATCGACAAAACATCCAATATGAACTAAAATAATTATGTAATTTTTATAACATGGTAACAAATTATATAAAAGAAATAAAAAACTTGAAAAAGGTTCTTAATCAAGTATAAATTAACCTAATTTTATTATTTAGGAAGAAAAAGTAATATACGTGATGAATTGAACTTTAGGTAAGGGACTTCATCTCAGTCTCCTTTTTGGGTATTTTGGTATTGAAAATGGTTTTGGAATTGTATTGAATATTTCAATATCTTGAAATGATTTATTTTTATTGCAAATTAAATTTTATGAGTGAAATTTTGATAATTATAATCTTTTATGTGTTATGATTATATAATGGAACTTGGACATTTGACAGGTGGTTACATGATAAACCAAAAATGGGTGGTTATGTGATAAACCAAAGATGGTTGGTTTCATGATAAACCAAAGATAGGTGGTTATGTTATAACCTCCAATGCATTTGGTATGGAAGTCGTTCGTATGTCTATTCCATTTAGTGATATGTGTAGAAGTCGACCATATGGTTATTCCATCCAATGGCCTGAAGGCCTTCATTTTTTATTGATTTTTTATAATACACCTTTCAAGGTGTGAGGTGGAATCCTTACAAGGACTGTAGGTATAATTATTACATGGATTTTAGGCCTTAGAGGAATTCATTACCTTTAGGCTTCAAAAATTACATACAACCCAGACTAACTACTTAGAACTGCTCCTCCCTGGCATCTTCATTGTGAAATAAGCTCTCCACATTCGCATGGCTGTTCGGCTAGGTTATCCCATGCATGAACATGCTTGTCCTAATGGAAGGTGGCATACCCTCTCATTCTTGTAATCTGTGTAACTTCTGTTGTGTTGAAAGATACTTTGCTTATCCTCCTATAGATCTTGTTCCTTGTTGGTTGTCTGGTTTTCATCTGCACTTAAGGTGGCCCTAAGGCCTTGAGGTGGCCCAAAGGCCTTACTAGGCCAAATGCTTGGGTGGCTCGAAGTCCTTAAAGGACTTGGGGACCAAATCGGTGTCCCGAAGGCCCAAACAAGGGAAAATTCCCGGTTATTGCAGTGCCAAATAGTACCTGCTACAGTACTGCACAGTTCTCACTGCATTACCTACTACAGTACTGCTGCAGCACTTCTACAGTACCGAAAATTATGCCTCTACCTGGATTTGATCCCGGGTCGCCTGGATGCACTTAAGAGTCCTCACTAACCGGGATGAGGCTCATGTTCCCATATGGTTATTCCATTTAAGTATGATTATGTCCCAAGTTACCTTTATATGTTATATGTTTCTTTTTATGGGTTTTAAGGTAATATTTTGATTATAAAAATGGTAAGCAATGAGCTTATATTTGGTGAAGTGTATTTACTACTTCTTAGAGGTGAAAAGTATTATTTTATGATAAAGTATTCATGGTTTACATGTTTTTGCAAGGCTAATAGTTTTTCTTCTTTGGGTATCCCTTACTGAGATTTTTATTCTCATACCAAATTTGAAATGTTTTTCATAAGATTTAAAGGAGAATAGAATCAAGTATGAGATCAAGAAAAAGTTATGATGTTTAAATATGAAACAAAACCATGTTTCTTTTTAAAAGTTTTTGTTTTATGAAAAAAAATGGATAGTGAGTAGAAGTGTCTACTTTGTAATATTTAAGTTGTTATGTATGAGTTATGACCTAATTATATAAATCTCTAAACCTAAAAAGATCCTAGATTTTAATTAAAGTAAAATTATTGACTTTTCACAAAATTATGTAATGTTTAAGTTTGGGGCCTTATATTTGGTATTAGAGGTCAATTTAGATAACTTTAGGGGTTAGGATGTTGTTAATAGAATATCCATAAATTATTTTTACTTTATAGTCTAATTTTAATGGTATATAATTCGAATATTACCATGTTACTTCTTCTAAGATATGACTGTTCAGAATGGTTTTCCACAGAGGAAACAGGGAAGTTGTACTGGGATGACATACAGAGGAAAAAACCTTCCAAATCAGCATCCTAAGATGGTTAGAATTGGAATTTAATAGTTTTTTAGGGATGTATTAGTTGAATCAAGTGATAAATGTTGGTGGTGTCCATGCACAAGATCAACTATAGAGGAATATGTCAGTAGTGGAGCATTTCATGAGGCCACATCCCCCATAATTCATAGGATCATCTGACCATGTGTAGGCTGAATGGTGGATTAAAGAACTAGAAAAGATTTTTGATGTAATGAGGTGTTTATACAATCGAAATGTTAGTCTTTCTATTTATCATTTTGAAGGTGAATTCGATCAGTGGTGTTCAACGATTAAAAATATCATAGGAAGTGAAGAGATTAATGCCATGGAATGAGATGAATTTAAGAATATCTTCCTTGAGAAATATTTTCCTAAGGCTATTCAACTTAGGATGGAAAAGAAATTCTTGGAATTGAGATAAAGGGAGGAATATTCAGTGTTTTCATATAAAGAAAATTTCACCCATTTTTCAAGGTATGTCCCAAATTTTATCCAAGATATTGATAGTAAGTTAAATTGGTTTTAATAAGGATTGAAGCCAAAATATCAAAGGTAAATAGCTTCTCATGAGTTCAAAAGCTATGAGAAACTTTTCTGATGTGCTGAGAAGGTAGAAATGAAGTTTTATGATGATTATGCGTTCTATGAGATCAAGAAAAAGAATCGATCTAATTGGAAAGAAATCGGAAAGAATTCATCAAATAAATTTGGAGGTAAGAAAAGTAAATTTTCATCTTGCGAGAATTTTGGTAAAAAGAATCCTTGAGAATGTCTCTCAAGGTTTGGGAAGTGCTTCTGATGTGGTAAGACTGGTTTTATTGCACATGACTGCAAATTATATGATCAAGAAAGTAATGAAAAGACGGTGGTAAGATGTTTTATTTACAATGAGTTAGGGAATTATGTTAATTTGTGTCCAAATTTTATTACCCAAGGTGGAAACCAGCAAGATCGAAAGCAAAAGGGCATGGAAAAATCATTTTCTACTACAGTTGATGTGGAACCATCAAATTAAGTTGTGAAAGATATGTTACAGGTTTTTTTTTAATATTCCAATACACTATTTGACTCTGGATCTTCACATTCATTCATTTCTAAGATATTTTCAAGTAAATTGAAAATATCGCCTCATGAATGCGATATAGAACTTTTTGTAAAAACTCTAAGTGGAATTATTAAAGTAACCAAGATTCATGGTAATATTCCTATTATCATTAGTGGGATGGTTCTTCCTTCAAATCTTATTGAACTTCCCATAGTGGAATTTGATATCATTTTGGGTATGGGTTGGATTTCATTTTATCATGCTAAAATAGATTGAAATTCTAAGAAATTTTTATTCAATGATTTTATAAATTTGATAAAATACCAAGAAGCTCAGAGATTGATTAAATATGGAAGTGAAAGTTATCTAGCTCATGTTGTTGAAAATAAAGAAATTTTTTTGATTAGTGACATTCTAGTAGTGAATGAATTTATAGATGTTTTTATTAATGAATTGAATGGTATTGTTCCTAATCATGAGGTTGAATTTACTATTGATTTAGTGCCTGATTATAAGCCTATTTCTAAACCCCATTATTGAATGGATCAAGTAGAACTGGTGGAATTGAAAAAACAGTTGCAAGAATTTCTTGATAAAGTTTTCATTCTACCGAGCACTTCACCATAGGGTGATCCTATTTTATTTTTGAAAAAGAAAGATGGTTCTATGAGATTTTTTATTGATTAAATGGTCTTGAATAACATCACTATTAAGAACAAGTATTCATTGCCTCATATCGATGATTTGTTTGATCATCTCCATGGAGCTCGGTATTTTCGAAGATTGATTCCAGGTCTGATTACTATTAGTTGAAGGTGAAGGAGGATGACATTCCAAATACAGTATTCTAAATGAGATATGGGAATTATGAGTTTTTATTTATGCCCTTTGGGCTATCTAATTCCCATGCTATATTTATTAATCTCATTAATGGATTCTTTCATCAGTTTTTGGATCAGTTTGAGGCTGTGTTTATAGATGATATTTTTGTATATTCTAAAAGCCATAAAAAGCATGAAAGTCACTTAAGGATTGTTTTGAAAAACTTAAAATAAATGAAACAATATGTAAATTTTAGTAAGAGTGAATTTTGGTTGAAAAATTTTTATTTCCTTGGTCATATTATTTCTAAATATTTCATAACTATTGACCCTTCTAAAACAAAAGTTGTTGAAGAGTGGAAAAGACCTGCCAATATCATATAGATTCATAGTTTTCTTGGATTAGTGGGATATTACCAAAGATTTTTTGAAAAAAAAATCTTGTTTATCTATCCCACTAACTAACTTAACACATAAGGGGGTTAAGTTCATTTGGAAAAAAGAATGTGATGATTGTTTTCAAGAACTGAAAAAAAAAAGATTAGTAAATGCTCCAAATTTGGCCTTACCTTCCAGGAATGGTGAGTTTGTTATGTAAAGTGATTCTTCATTGAAAGGACTTGGTTGTGACCTAATGTAGAATGATCAGGTAATTTCTTTTGCTTTGAATTAGTTGAAACCTCATGAGTTAAATTACCCTGCATATGATTTGGAATTAGTTGTTGTTATTTTTGAATTAAAAATTTGGAGGCATCATTTGTATGGCGTAAAGTGTGAAATATATACTAATAAAAAAAATTTGAAGTATATATTCTCTCAGAAAGAATTGAATATGATATAGAGGAGATGGATAGAATTAATCAAGGATTATGATTTCATAATTCATTACCATCCATGAAAGGAAAATAAAATGGCTAATGCTTTGAGTCAGAAAAGTAATTCTACATTAACCATGTTATGTTTGGAATGAGATATTTTGGTTATTAATATGATGAATTTTGGATTGGAATTTTTTGGTGTAGGAAATTCATCTATTTTATTTCAGGTGTTAGTGAAATCATATTTATCAAAAAGAATTAAGAAAACATATAAGGAAGACAGTGAGTTGCATAAAAAGTTAGAATTGGTTCAGAAGGGTAATTTACCTAAATTTAACATTGATAAATATTGTTTTTTGAGACTTTTAAAGAGATTATTTTTGCCTTGTGATTAATAGTTGAAGAAATATTTGTTATACGAAGCTCATAGTTCTCCAATTTCAGTTCATCCAAGAAGCACTAAGATGTACAGAGAACTTTGGGAGTATTACTGGTGTGATGGAATGAAAAGATATATTATTGACTTTACCTTGAGATGTTTTATTTTTCAATAGGTTAAAGAAGAGTGGAAGTTATTAAAAGGAATGCTTCATCCTTTTCTAGTGTCAGAATATAAATGGTAAAATATATCCATGGATTTTATAGTGGGATTACCAAATACTTCTTAAGGTAACTATGTGATCTGGGTTATTGTTGATCTATTCACTAAATCACCTCATTTTATTCCTATTCGATATACTCTTTCTCTAGATCAACTTTATCGGTTATATATTAAAGAGATAGTCAGGTTACATGGAGTTACCCTCTCTATTGTATCTGATCGTGATCCCAATTTCACTTCAAACTTTTGGAAAGTCCTTCAGAAGTCGTTGGGTACTGAATTAAATTTCATTACATTTTTTCATCCTTAATCAGATGGGTAGTCAGAATGAAAAATCCAGACCTTGGTGGATATGCTACGTGCTTGTTCAATGGATTACAAGGGAAGTTGGGATCAACATCCTTATTTGTTTAATTTTTTTTATAATAACAGTTTTCATTCTATTATATAGAAGGAACCATTTGAGGAATTATATAGAAAGAAGTTCCGAACTCTAGATTTTTGGGATAAATTAGGTGAAAGGAAGTTTATGGGACTAGAATTGTTAGAATAGATGGCAGAAAAAGTTCAGTTGATTCAGAGGCATATGAAGATAGCTCAGAGCAGGCAGAAAAGTTATGCAGATAACTGGAGGAAGGATCTTTCTTTCGAGGTTGGTTATCATGTCTTTCTCAAAGTTTCACCATGGAAAAGTATAATGCATTTTGGTAAGAAAGGGAATTTGAGTTTGAGGTTTATTGGACCCTCTGAAATACTAGATAAATTTGGATCAGTTTCCTACCAAGTGCCTTTACCTAATGAGTCTATCCCTGGTACATAATGTTTTCATGTTTCAATGTTAAGAAAGTATATGTTGGATCCATCACATATTTTGAGTCCAGAAGTAGTTCATTTGGAAGAGAATCATTATTATGAGGAACAACTGGTCCAGATTCTTGACCATAGAGAGAATGTGTTGTGGAATAAGGTGATTCTTCAAGTTAAGTTTTTATGGAAAACCCATATGGTTGAAGAGGAAAAATGGAATCTGAAAGTTCTATGAGGGAGAAATATCCCCACTTATTTGATAAGTAAATAAAATTGAGAGGATGCAATTTATAAAAGGAGGGAAGTATGTAACATCCTAGGTAATTGTAGAATAAAGGATTTTTTAAATCAATTAATATTTATGAATTAGATATTAATTTTACTTATAAGGGGATTTTATGACTAGTAGTGTACTCAACACACAATAATGGGTTTCTCTGAAATCCTATGTTGCACACAAGGCTGAGATATACTGAAAAATAATATATTAGTAATATTATTATTTTAAATGGTAGTTATCACCTAGACATTATATTGTTGGGAATGAATATAACTAACTATATTATGTTTACACATGTTTATTCAATATTTTTACTTTATTCCAATAAATTCTAGAGGCTAAAAATGCGAATAAATCCAAATTTAATCATAAAATACTCTAATATTTTTAAAAGGTAGTTTTATCACCTTTTGATAGAGAACCCTTTTTAAATATAGTTTTTTTCTCCTTTATATGTTCTATTTGACAAAATAAAATTCTTATTTAGAAGTGGGACATCAAAATTTACTTTAGTTGAATATTTGGTATTTTTTTGATAATATTCATTTTCCAATGAATATTGAAAATACTATATTTTAATTCAAAACTGTCTTTTCATATAATATATTCATATTGTTAGATTATCCTTTAACATGGTTTTAAGGTATAATTATATCAAGTTTTTATCATTTTATCCAATTTTTTCCGTTATAATTAATTTCACTTTTAAATTGGATATAAACACATGTTAATATTTTGATGGTTTTTACTTTTTAAAAACTTGTTTCCTCAATCCGTCAATGGGATTAACTTTAAATTAATTTTAGTCACATTTATGATTTGAATTTTTAAAAATGGAAATAAATGGTTGTAATCAGTATAAAAAAATTGATCTAATAGGATCAAAATAATTATTGGTGAATAGTAACTTTATTATTTTATTTACCATGGTTAAAAGGTAAATCAGCTAAATAAGGGTTAAAATAATATTATAATAATAAAAAACTACCCTAAAACTTGTCCTAACCTTGTTTTATGAGTTATGGTCGTCCAAGATAATCCTTGGGCTGAACTTTTGTCCTTTTGAATCCATTTGGGTGTGATTAAGACATTTATAACATTTAATTTAAAGTAAAGGCAAAAATATCATAAACATGTCCTTATTACTAAATAATTTTAATATGAGGTTATATAAGTGATCTCTTAGACTATAAATAGTTATTATAAAGCTAAAAATATTACCTACATCATGGTAATTTATTTATAATTTTTACGAATTAAATAATTAAATTTAATAATAACACAAAGATGATGTAGTAATAGATTTAATAAAGAAAGAATCAAATAAATGATATTAATAAAATTAAAATAAATATAATTTGTTATATTTCATAACATACATGAATTTTATAGATTACTATGACATGTTAGGATTTATTTAATGTATTTTTTTAGAAGTAATCAAGTTAATTTGAGTTTTAAAAAAAGTCATGTAATGAATAGTGTAACAAATAGAAATAATTCATATTTTAAAATATAAAATATTTAATTAAATGATATAAAATTTATAAAAATCCAATATTCGACTAAAAAATTTATATAACTCTAAAAATGTCATTAATGACTCATTCATTGGTCGTTTGGAATGATTTGGTAATTATTCTAACACTCAAAGTGTAAATTATTTTATAAAACAGTAAAAGTTAAAAGGGGTTAAAATAAAAGGATAAGGATTAAAAAATATCAAAAACTTTTCTAATTATTATTGGATTATTATATTTACAATTATATTCATACTATCTTATAACTAAATGAGTTTTTACACTTTTGTAATCTAAATTAAATTTATATTGATTTAATACTTTTAATGATTCCAAGGGTGCCCCTCCCCTATCCTATAAAAGGAACTCATTCCTCTCTATTACTCACACTTACAAAACATTTTGGTTTAAAAAATATCTACCCAAACACATTTCTATAATCCATCATCATATTCTTGAGGCCTTAGTTTAGTTATAAAACCCTCCTTATAGGTGTTAAGATTTTCTTCAAAGGTGATCAATTGAAGAAGAGGTATCGTTTTCTTTAAGTATTTCTATTTTATTTCTTCTTACACTTCCTTTAAATATCCTTAATCCATGATGAACTAATAACTCCAATATCTTCAATATACTAAGATTTTATTATGTTAATATCATCACCTAAATCCATCTCCACTTCCATTAAATGGGAAAGGAATTAATCATTCATATGTACGTGTGAACTATCACCTCCACAAACCGATCTAATTTGTTTTTCATAACCATATCCCATAAATAGTTATAATAATGGAATTAATTTTGATATTTTATATTCATTTAATTTTAATCAATCTTTTATAATAATATATCAATTAATTTCTTACTTTCCATGTGCATAAAAATGATAATGTCGTTAGTGCATACGTGTGAACTATCACCTCCACAAAGCGATGTGACACATTTTTATTATTTATATCACTTTTATGATATATATAAGTATATTTAAATGATTAATATTATATTAATGATTTTATTATCATTTTTTAAAGATAAAATAATACTTAACTTATTTTCATAATGATAAATGAAAAATGTAAAATGTTACTCATGTGTGGGTACGACTTATCGTCTCCATGAAAATAACTTTGTTCATTTTTTATAACCACACATCATGGTTTGATTTAAAGGTATAATTTATGTATAAAAATGATAATAATTTCATGAATATTATTTTTTATATTATGTACTTATTACCACATGGACTATTGACATCAAACCATGTTCATTTTCAACTTAAGTACTGAATATCGACAAAATGTCCGATATGAACTTAAATAATTATGTAGTTTTTATAACATGGTAATAAGGGATATAAAAGAAATAAAAAATGGAAAAAGGTTCTCAAGAAAGTATAAATTAACCTAAGTTTATTATTCAAGAAGAAAAAGTAACATGCATGACGAATTGAACTTAATATAAGGAACTTCATCTCAATCTCCCGTCATTGATGCACATTTTGATGTTATACACCAACTTCTTTTATACGGTGTATAATCAACCCCTTGGACTTATAATTTAATTCAAAAAAATTCAAAAGTACTTTTTTTATATGAATCATTTTACTAAATGACAAAAGGAATGTTTTTAATGTAAATGGCAAAAACGACTTCTCCATCACCGTAACCGTTATTTGATATTTGGCTTCCTCTATAAGCCTTAATGTTTTCAAAAGAAAAAAAGAAATCCCCTATTCCATTTTTTGGTATTTTGGTATTGAAAATGGTTTTAGAAGTGGATTTACTATTTCAATATCTTGAAATTATTTCTTGTGGTTGTAAATGAAATTTTATTAGTGAAATGTTGATAATTGAAATCTTTTATGTGTTATGATTATATAATTGTACTTCGACATTTGATAAGTGGTTATGTAATAAACCAAAGATGGGTGGTTACATCATAAACCAAAAATGGGTGGTTTAATGATAAACCAAGGATAGTTGGTTATGTTATAACCTCCAATGCATTTGGTATGGAAGTCGGCCGTATGGATATTCTATTTAGTGATATGTGTGGAAGTCGACCGTATGGTTATTCCATTTAAGTATGATTATGTCCCAAGTTACCATTATATGTTATATATTTCTTTCTATGAGTTTTAAGGTAAACTTTTGATTACAAAATGGGTAAGTAATGAGCTTATATTCATATAATTATATTTACTACTTCTTAAAGGTCAAAAGTATTACTTTGTGATAACTATTCCTAGTTTACATGTTTTCACATGGATAAAAGTTTTTCTTCTTTGTGTATCCCTTAATTAGATTTTTATGATCATCACAAGTTTGAAATGTTTTTCATAGAATTTAAAGGATAATAGAATCAACTTGGGATCAAGGAAAATTTATGATGTTTAAACATGAAACGAAACCCTATTTCTTTTTAAAAGTTTTTATTTTATGAAAAAAATGGATAGTGAGTAGAAGTGTATACTTTGTAATATTTAAGTTATTATGTATTATTTATGACCTAATTATATAAATCTTTAAACCTGAAAATATCCTTGATGTGAATTAAAGTCAAATTATTGAATTATATTAAGATTATGTAATGTTTAAGGTTGGGTCCTTATAGTTGTGGTGTGGAGAAAATATATTCTTTTAGATTTCAAACTTTGAATATCATGCCCCTTTACTCAAGGATTTTTTGTTATAATCTCTCCTAATAAAACTACAACCTGAGAGAGTTATGACATAGAGGGGTGCCTCTGATGCAAATATTAAGTACTATTGATATAGAGTCTATCTAATTTTTACCCTCCGTATTGTACGGGTTGTAGTAGTGTAGTAGGCATTATGTAAGAGTCAATTAGGGTAACATAAGAGTCAGGTTATTTTCCAAATTTCCATGTTCCTCAAGTTATAACATAGAGTGTATTGCGGCATGGAATCTAATTCTTGTTTCCCACATCAAACTTTATCTCAGGAGATCTATTTTATATAATTGTAGGCACTCCATCATCCACTCAAAAAAATCCCTTAGGACTAACCCATCAAGTGGTTTACTATGCCTCCCCACACGGTGTTCCTATTCTCTGATCAGCATTGACCCATGCTAGGTGTGTGATCCTTAGGCTAATTTTGACCCCCACAAACCTTTCTCCCCTTGAATCCACCCTTACTAGTACCTGTAGTTAAGTGATCGGCTACCTCACGGTGGTTATCTCTTCTTCAAGTGTTGGCTTGAGGTATGGATTAATTTTTTAAACTCCCAACTATATCTTGTAGTGTGGAATCAAAATCACAACACAAACTACTCTTCAACCCTTACATATCTCTTTTAATAAGGGAACCACTACAACTTGGAGCCAAAGATACATCACGATTCTCCTTCCATCTTTGGTTTAACAACTCCCTCCTTTCTTTTTTTATGTCATGGAGTCATGGTCATGACATATTCATACTCTATCCTTCAAAATATAAAACAACTTTTGAAATCTCTTCTAACTAGAAATTTGGCCATATAAAAATGAAAAACACAAGAAAAGTGACTTATTTGTTTCAAAAGGTATATTAAAATAATGTTAAAATGGTATGCACAAAGAAGTATTATAAAGTCATAGAGGTTCACATGCTAATTGTATCCAGGAAATCTCGATGAATTTCTATTTGAATTTAATATTATAATAAATATTATTCTTAAGACTAAGGAATAATTATTATTAAGGTTATTTTGATCACATAAATTCAATCCTTGGTTATTTCAATTTTAAATATATGTAAGATTTATATTAAATGAATATTTATTCTCCTATTAGTGAATTTAATATTTATTTATTGAGTGAATAATATAATAATATTTATTTAGAATAAATATTTATTATTAAAGGTTTGATAAATAATGAGGAGGATTGATGGGCTGGGTTAAGGGACCAGATGGAAATGATATATTTTATTTAATATTATTCAAATAAATATTTATTTATTTATTTAATAAATGATATTTAAATATCCCCAATTTATCACATGTATTAGAAATAATAATAATATTATTATTATTATTATTAGCCATTTGGTTTACTTAGAATAAATAAATTAGTTAAGGGAGTTTGTGGACTAGCTAATTATCTAACTTTAAGTATATAGACCAATATATATCATTTTCTAAGTTAATAAAATTATTATGCATAATATATTTTCTTAAGATTGGATAAAATTATCTCAATAACTTTATTAATAATGAGATATTGTCATATTATTCCTCCCTCTACAAACTGATAGAACAATAAATAATTTTTCAAGATCAAAAGATTTCTTGTTGCGATCAATGATGAATAATTCAAGATGATTGGTACCTCTGTGCTAGCACTCAGAGATCCTTTAGATATGTTTCGAGATTCATGGATCATGTGTGGATGTCGTTATAGGAATTATTATTTGTATTTATCATCACCATGATGGTACAACGGGAAGGTTAACTTGATTCATCAATGAAGAAAACATTATCAAGAAAGATAACTATTTTTTATAAATTAATGATAAATTATATGTGAAAATATCTTCTCTTTCAATATTATTTGATTGTGTTCATCCAGTTTTGAGGATTTTATCCAAATAAATAGACAAAACCAATTGTTATTCATGGGATAAACTACTTATGTTATTCCCCAAAACCATCACCCAATAGGCCCAATTATAGTTTATTTTTAAAAGTGGGGTATTTTGGATATTTTTACTTAAATTTATTAAACCCCTATTTGCCTTCCATTTGATCCTCTATTCTCACTAACAACTGATGGGTGAAGGGGGATGACATTCCAAATACAGCATTCCAAATGAGATATGGGAATTATGAGTTTGTAGTTATGCCCTTTGGGCTATCTAATGTCCATGCTCTATTTATGAATCTCATTAATGGATTCTTTCATCGGTTTTTGGATCAGTTTGTGGTTGTGTTTGTAGATGATATTTTGGTATATTCTAAAAGCCATAAGAAGCATGAAATTCACTTAAGTATTGTTTTGAAAAACTTAAAATAAAAGAAACTATATGGAAAGTCTATTAAGAGTGAATTTTGGTTGCAAAAAAATTATTTCCTTGGTCATATTGTTTCTAAATATTTCATAACTATTGACCCTTATAAAACAAAAGTTGTTGAAGAGTGGCCAAGACCTGCCAATATCATATAGATTCATAGTTTTATTGGATTAGCGGGATATTACCAAAGATTTTTTGAAAAAAATTCTCGGTTATCTATCCCACTAACTAAGTTAACACATAATGGGGTTAAGTTCATTTGGAAAAAATAATGTGATGATTGTTATCAAGAACTGAAAAAAAGATTATTAAATGCTCCGGTTTTGGCCCTACCTTCCAGGAATGGTGAGTTTATTATCTAAAGTGATGCTTCATTGAAAGTACTTGGTTGTGTCCTAATGTAAAATGATCAGGTAATTTATTATGCTTTACGTTATTTAAAACCTCATGAGTTAAATTAACCTGCATATGATTTGGAATTAGTTGTTGTTATTTTTGAATTAAAAATTTGGAGTCATCATTTGTATGGCGTAAAGTGTGAAATATATATTAATCACAAAAGTTTGAAGTATATATTCTCTCAGAAAGAATTTAATATGAGATAGAGGAGATGGATAGAATTAATCAAGGATTGTAATTTCATGATTCATTACTATCCATGAAAATAAAATAAAATGGCTAATGATTTGAGTCAAAAAAGTAATTCTACATTAACCATGTTATGTTTGGAATGAGATATTTTGGTTATTAATTTGATGAATTTTGGATTGGAATTTTTTGGTGTAGGAAATTCCTCTATTTTATTTCAGGTGTTAGTGAAATCATATTTATCAGACAAAATTAAGAAAGCATAGAAGAAAGATAGTGAGTTGCATAAAAAGGTAGAATTGGTTCAGAAGGGTAAGTTACCTAAATTTAACATTGATAAAGATTGTTTTTTGAGATTCAGAAAGAGATTTTATTTGCCTTGTGATTCATAGTTGAATAAATATTTGTTATGTGAATCTCATAGTTCTCCAATTTCAGTTCATCCAAGAAGCACTATGATTTACAGAGAACTTTGGGAGTATTACTGGTGATATGGAATGAAAAGATATATTATTTACTTTACCCTGAGATGTTTTATTTTTCAATAGGATAAAGAAGAGTGGTAGTTATTAAAAGGAATGCTTCAGCCTTTTCTAGTGTCAGAATGTAAATGGGAAAATATATCCATGGATTTTGTAGTGGGATTACCAAATACTTCTTGAGGTAACAATGTGATCTGGGTTATTGTTGATCTATTCACTAAATCATCTCATTTTATTCCTATTCAAGATACTCTATCTCTAGATCAACTTTATTGGTTATATATTAAAGATATAGTTAGGTTACATGGAGTTACCCTCTCTATTTTATCTGATCATGATCTCAATTTCACTTCTAACTTTTGGAAAGTCCTTCAGAAGTCGTTGGGTACTGAATTAAATTTTAGTACATTTTTTCATCCTCAATCAGATGGGTAGTCAGAATGAACAATTCAAACCTTGGAGGATATGCTACGTGCTTTTTCAATGGATTATAAGGGAAGTTGGGATCAACATCCTTATTTGGTTTTTTTTTATAATAACATTTTTCATTCTAGTATATAGATGGAACCATTTGAGGCATTATATAGAAAGCGGTGTCGAACTATAAATTTTTGGGATAAAGTAGGTGAAAGGAAGATGATGGGACTAGAATTGGTAGAATAGATGGCAGAAAATGTTTAGTTGATTCAGAGGAAAATGAGGATAGCTCAGAGTCAGCAGAAAATTTATGCAGATAACTGGAGGAAGGATCTTTCTTTCGAGGTAGGTTATCATGTCTTTCTCAAAGTTTCACCATGGAAAAGCATAATGCATTTTGGTAAGAAAGGGAAGTTGAGCCTGAGGTTCATTGGACCCTAAGAAATCCTAGAGAAATTTGGATCAATTTCCTACCAAGTGGATTTACCTATGAGTCTATCCCTGATACATAATGTTTTCATGTTTCAATGTTAAGAAAGTATATGTTGGATCCATCTCATGTTTTGAGTCCAGAAGTAGTTCATTTGGAAGAGAATCTTTATTATGAGGAACATCTGGTCCAGATTCTTGACCATAGAGAGAAAGTGTTGTGGAATAAGGTGATTATTCAGGTTAAGTTTTTATAGAAAACCCATATGGTTAAAGAGGAAAAAAGGGAATCTGAAAATTCTATGAGGGAGAAATACCCACACTTATTTGATAAGTAAATAAAATTGTGAGGATGCAATTTATAAAAGGAGGGAAGTATGTAACATCCAAGGTAATTATAGAATAAATACTTTTTCAAATAAATTAATATTTATGAATTAGATATTAATTTTACTTGTAAGGGGATTCTATGCCTAGTAGTGTACTCAACACACAATAATGGGTTTCTCCGAAATCTTATATTGCACACAAGACTGAAATGTACTGAAAAATAATATATTAGTAATATTATTATTTTAAATAGTAGTTATCACCTAGACATTAGATTACTGGGAATGAATAGAACTAACTATATTATGTTTACACATGTTTATTGAATATTTTTACTTTATTCCAATAAATTCTAGAGGCTTAAAATGCGAATAAATCCAAATTTAATCATAAAATACTCTAAAATTTTTAAAAGGTAGTTTTATCACCTTTTGATAGAGAACCCTTTTTAAATATAGTTTTTGTCACTTTTATATGTTCCATTTGACAAAATAAAATTCTTATTTGGAATTGGGACATAAAAATTTACTTTAGTTGAATATTTGGTATTTTTCTGATAATATTCATTTTCCAATGAATAGTGAAAATACTGTATTTTAATTCAAAACTATCTTTTCATCTAATATATTCATATTGTTAGATTATCCTTTAACATGGTTTTAAGGTACAATTATATCAAGTTTTTATTATTTTATCCAATTTTTTCCATTATAATTAATTTCCCTTTTAAATTGGATATAAATGCATGTTAATCTTTTGATGGTTTTTTGCTTTTTAAAAACTTGTTTTCTCAATCCGTCAATAGGATTAACTTTAAATTAATTTTAGTCACATTTTTTATTTGAATTTTTAAAAATTTAAATAAATGGCTGTAATCGGTATGAAAAATTTGATCTAATAGGATCAAAATAATTATTGGTGAATAGTAACTTTATTATTTTATTTACCATGGTTAAAAGGTAAATCAGGTAAATACGGGTTAAAATAATATTATAATAATAAAAAACTACCCTGAAACTTGTCCTAACCTTATTTGATGAGTTATGGCCGACCAAGACAGTCCTTGGGCTGAAATGTTGTCCTTTGAAATCCATTTGGGTGTGATTAAGATATTTATAACATTTAATTTAAAGTAAAGGAAAAAATATCATAAAAATTTCCTTATTACTAAATAATTTTAATATGAGTTTATATAAGTGATCTATTAGACTATAAATAGTTATTATAAAGATAAAAATATTACCTACATCGTGGTAATTTATTTATAATTTTTAGGAATTAAATAATTAAATTTAATAATAACACAAAGATGATGTAGTAAAATATTTTTTAAAGAAAGAATCAAATAAATGATATTAATAATATTAAAATAAATATAATTTTTTATATTTCATACCATCCATGAATTTTATAGAGTACTATGACATGTTAGGATTTATTTAATGTAGTTTTTTATAAGTAATCAAGTTGATTTGAGTTTTAAAAAATGTCATGTAATGAATAGTGTAAAAATAGAAATAATTCATATTTTAAAATATAAAATATTTAATTAAATGATATAAAATTCTTAAAAATCCAATATTCGACTAAAAATTTTATATAAATCTAAAAATGTCATTAATGACTCATTAATTGGTCGTTTGGCATGATTTGGTAATTATTTTAACACTCAAAGTGTAAATTACTTTATAAAATAGTAAGAGTTAAAAGGGGTTAAAACAAAAGGATAAGGATTAAAAAATATACAAAACTTTTATAATTATTATTGGATTATTATATTTACACTTATACTCATACTATATTATAAATAAATGAGTTTTTACCCTTTTGGAATCTAAATTGAATTTATATTGATTTAATACTTTTAATGATTCCAAGGGTGCCCCTCCCCTCTCCTATAAAAGGAACTCATTCCTCTCTATTACTCACACTTACAAAACATTTTGGTTCAAAAAATATCTACCAAAAAACATTTCTATAATCCATCATCATATTCTTGAGGCCTTAGTTTAGTTATAAACCCTCCTTATAGGTGTTAAGATGTTCTTCAAAGGTGGTCAATTGAAGAAGAGGTATCGTTTTATTTAAGTATTTCTATTTTATTTATTCTTACACTTCCTTTAAATATCCTTCATAAATAATGAACTAATAAATCCAGTATACTTAATATACTAATATTTTATTATGTTAATATCATCACCTAAATACATCTCCACTTCCATTAAATGGGAAAGGAATTAATCATTCGTACGTACGTGTGAACTGTCACCTCCACAAACCGATCTAATTCATTTTTCATAACCATATCCCATAAATATTTATAATAATGGAATTAATTTTGATATTTTATGTTCATTTGATTTTAATCATTATGTGATAATAATATATCAACTACTTTCTTACTTTCCATGTGCATAAAAATGATAATGTCGTTAGTGCATACGTGTGAACTATCACCTCCACAAAGCGATGTGACGTGTTTTTATTATTTATATCACTTTTATGATATATATATAAGTATATTTAAATTATTTATATTATATTAATGATTTTATTATCATTTTTTAAAGATAAAATAATACTTAACTTATTTCCATAACGATCAATGAAAAATGTAAAATGTTACTCATGTGTGTGTACGGCTTATCGTCTCCATGAATATAACTTTGTTCATTTTTCATAACCACACATCATGGTTTGATTTAAAGGTAGAATTTATGTATAAAAATGATAATAATTTCTTGAATATTATTTTGTATATTATGTAATTATGACCACATGGACTATTGACATCAAACCATGTTCATTTTCGACTCAAGTACCGAATATCGACAAAACATCCGATATGAACTTAAATAATTATGTAATTTTTATAACATGGTAATAAGTGATATAAAAGAAATAAAAAATAGGAAAAAGGTTCTAAAGCAAGTATAAATTAACCTAAGTTTATTATTCAAGAAGAAAAAGGAACATACACGACTAATTGAACTTAATGTAAGGAACTTCATCTCAATCTCCTTTCATTGACGCACATTTTGATGTTATACACCACCTTCTTTTATACGGTGTATAATCAACCCCTTTGACTTATAATTTAATTCAAAAAAATTCAAAAGGAATTTTTTTATATGAATCATTTTACTAAATGGAAAAATGAATGTTTTTAATTTAAACGGAAACAACAACTTCTCCTTCACCGTAACCGTTATTTTATATTTGGATTCCTCTATAAGACTTAATGTTTGCAAAAGAAAAAAAGAAATCCCTTATTCCATTTTTGGGTATTTTGGTATTTAAAATGGTTTTAGAAGTGTATTGACTATTTCAATATCTTGAAATTATTTCTTTTGATTTTAAATGAAATTTTATTAGTGAAATGTTGATAATTGAAATCTTTTATGTGTTATGATTATATAATTGTACTTGGGCATTTGATAAGTGGTTACGTAATAAACCAAAGATGGGTGGTTACATCATAACCCAAAAATGGGTGGTTTAATGATAAACCAAGGATGGGGGGTTATGTTATAACCTCCAATGCATTTGGTATGGAAGTCGGTCATATGGCTATTCTATTTAGTGATATGTGTGAAGTCGATTGTATGGTTATTCCATTTAAGTATGATTATGTCTCAAGTTACCATTATATGTTATATATTTCTTTATATGAGTTTTAAGGTAAACTTTTTATTACAAAATGGGTAAGCAATGAGCATATATTCGAAGAATTATATTTACTACTTCTTAAAGGTCAAAAGTATTACTTTGTGATAAAGTATTCGTGGTTTACATGTTTTCACATGGCTAACAGTTTTTCTTCTTTGTGTATCCCTTAATTAGATTTTTATGCTCATCCCAAGTTTGAAAAGTTTTTCTTAGGATTTAAAGGATAATAGAATCAAGTATGGGATCAAGGAAAAGTTATGATGTTTAAAGATGAAACGAAACCCTATTTATTTTTAAAAGTTTTTATTTTATGAAAAAAATGGATAGTGAGTAGAAGTGTATACTTTGTAATATTTAAGTTATTATGTATGATTTATGACCTAATTATATAAATCTTTAAACCTGAAAAGATCCTTGATGTGAATTAAAGTCAAATTATTGATGTATATTAAGATTATGTAATG
Organism: Viscum album; assembly: GCA_963277665.1. Lineage (NCBI taxonomy): Eukaryota > Viridiplantae > Streptophyta > Magnoliopsida > Santalales > Viscaceae > Viscum > Viscum album. The sequence continues at coordinate 1,275,989,806 of OY728158.1, forward strand.
TTTAAGGTTGGGTCCTTATAGTTGTGGTGTGGAAAAAATATATTATTTTAAATTTCAAACTTTGAATATCATGCCCCTTTACTCAAGGATTTTTTGTCATAATCTCTCCTAATAAAACTACAACCCTGAGAGAGTTATGACATAGAGGGGTGACTCTGATGCAAATATTAAGTACTATTGATATAGAGTCTATCTAATTTTTACCCTCCGCATTATAAGGGTTGTATCAGTGTAGTCATCATTATGTAAGAGTCAATTAGGGTTACATAAGAGTCAGGTTCTTTTCCAAATTTCCATGTTCCTCCAGTTATAACATAGATTGTATTACGGCATGGAATCTAATTCTTGTTTCCCACATCAAACTCTATATCAGGAGATCTATCTTATATAATTGTAGGAACTCCATCATCCACTCAATAAAATCCCTTAGGACTAACCCATCTAGTGGTTTACTATGCCTCCCCACACGGTGTTCATATTCTTTGATCAGCATCGACCCATGCTAGGTGTGTGATCCTTAGGCTAATTTTGACCCCCACAGACATTTCTCCCCTTGAATCCACCCTTACTAGTACCTATGGTTGAGTGATCGGATACCTCACGGTGGTTATCCCTTCTTCAAGTGTTGGCTTGAGGTATGGATTAATTTTTTAAACTCCCAACTATATCTTGTAGTGTGGAATCAAAATCACAACACAAACTACTCTTCGACCCTTACATATCTCTTTCAATAAGGGAACCACTACAACTTGGTGCCAAAGATACATCACAATTCTCCTTCCATCTTTGGTTTAACAACTCCCTCCTTTCTTTTCTTATGTCATGGATTCATGGTCACGACATAGTCATACTCTATCCTTCAAAATATACAACAACTTTTGAAATCTCTTCTAACTAGAAATTTGGCCATATAAAAATTAAAGACACATGGAAAGTGACCTATTTGTTTCAAAAGGTATATTAAAATAATGTTAAAATGGTATGTACAAAGAAGTATTATCAAGTCCTAAAGGGTCACATACTAAGTGTATCCAAAATCTCGATGAATTTCTATTTGAATTTAATATTATAATAAATATTATTCTTAAGACTAAGGAATAATTATTATTAAGGTTATTCTGATCACATAAATTCAATAGTTGGTTATTTCAATTTTAAATATATGTAAGCTGAATATTAAATGAATATTTATTATCCTATTAGTGAATTTAATATTTATTTATTGAGTTAATAATATAATAATATTTATTTAGAATAAATATTTATTATTAAAGGTTTGATAAATACTGAGGAGGATTGATGGGCTGGGTTAAGGGACCAGATGGAAATGATATATTTTATTTAATATTATTCAAATAAATATTTACTTATTTATTTAATAAATGATATTTAAATATCCCCAATTTATCACATGTATTAGAAATCATAATAATATTATTATTATTATTAGGCATGGGGTTTACTTAGAATAAATAAATTAGTTAAGGGACTTTGTGGACTAGTTGATTATCTAACTTTAAGTATATAGACCAATATATATCATTTTCTAAGTTAATAAAATTATTATACATAATATATTTTCTTAAGATTGGATAAAATTCTCTCAATAACTTTCTCAATAATGATATATTGTCTTATTATTCTTCCCTCTACAAACTGATAGAACAAGAAATAATTTTTCAAGATCAAAATATTTCTTGTTGCAATCAATGATGAATAATTCAAGATGATTGGTACCTCTTTGCTAGCACTCAGAGTTCCTTTAGAGATGTTCCGAGATTCATGGATCATGTGTGGATGTCGTTATAGGAATTCTTATTTGTATTCATCATCACTATGATGGTACAAAGGGAAGGTTAACTTGATTCATCAATGAAGAAAACATTATCAAGAAAGATAATTATTTTTTATAAATTAATAATAAATTATATGTGAAAATATCCTCTCTTTGAATATTCTTCAATTGTGTTCATCCAGTTTTGAGGATTTTATCCAAAGAAATAGACAAAACCCATTGTTATTCATGGTATAAACTACTTATGTTATTCCCCAAAACCTTCACCCAATAGGCCCAATTATAGTTTATTTTTAAAAGTGGGGTATTTTGGATATTTTTACTTAAATTTATTAAACCCCTATTTGTCTTCCATTTTATCCACTCTTCCCACTAGCAATTGAGGGGGTCCTTTATGGATCTATTAATAAATCCTCTTCCTCTCCTCTCAAGTTCTTCAAGGGTAGTTAAGGGGAGTTCCTTCCACTTATTCAAAATAAGGACACTCCATGTCCTCTCATATTCCCTATTTCTTATTATTCTTCTTTAATTCCCTTACCTTTGTTATGGATTTGGTTTTGGGATTTCACCAATTTAAGGAAGCTTTTTTAGGTTTCATAATCATTATTTCCCACTATTTTGATGGAAGACAATTTAGGCATGTTGTATTTTATGCATTTTTTTATTTATTTGTGAAATTATAAGATGATATATTGGAATTAATTGGGGTTTGGATGTGATTATATTTAATGGATTTTACAAGTTATCTTCTTGATTTTCCTAGGAGTTAGAAATTCTTTAAATTTCTTGATCATTTGATCGGGGTCCCTTGGCTATGGAATTGTGATTTAGTGGTTTTTTAAGAGATTCTCTATTGATTTAGGAAGTGTGGTAAAGATTTCATGAGTTTTTAGTCGGTGGTATCATCCCTCTGAGTGATTCTTAGACTATATCTAAGACATGACTACCTTATTTTTTCTAAATCATTAATAAAGCTTAACTTTTATTTTTATAAATATGAATAGTTTATTTTATGTTGGTGCTATTTTTATAACAAATTAATTATGACCAATTCATTTTCAGGTGAAAATTTTTATTCCATTGGTTTATTCTTGATATTTTTTAAGACTTTGATATATTAACTTGTGTGATTTTATCCCATGTAAGTCCTTGAAATTTACATTGGATTTTTATTTGAGTGGATATGGTTGAGAATCCCAATTACTTTTTGGGGTGGTTATCACATGTAACCTAACTACTTTAATATTACTAGTGAGTTTGGAAATTTTTATTAGGTTAAATATTTATGTAAGTATTATTCTTGGATAATTCATAACCTCTTAGGCCTTAATCAATTGTTACATAATAGAATCACCCTTTCTGCTTTAAACTAGAGGAATTATAAGTCAAAGAACTATACTTAGCCTCTAGTTAAGTGATTTCTTCAGTGAATAGATAATGACAAGGCTAGTTAAGGGGAAAATTGATAGGAAACTAGAACTTATTTAATTTTTAAATGATACTTATATTTTTATGTACTCTACTTAATTTTTTAAAAAAAATTATACTTTTACCTTGTATTGGGTTATTATAGGATTAAAATTTGTAAAGGTTATTTCTTAGAACATCACTTTTGGGATATTCTTATATATCTTAAAATCATCCCCTTCAAAACCTTTTTCTTCCTTCTTTAAAAATAACTCCTTAGGATCCCCCCCCCCCAAATATTTTTACATAACTCTTTACCTATATGAATTTATTAAAAATTGGTTACCTAACATTTTTTTAATCGATGAGAGATTGGAATATATTTAATTTTTCTAAAACAAATTTTAATTTGGATAACCTTGCCTATAAATTAATTTAACAAGGTAAGAGGGAAGAATTTATTCCTTATTAGATGTGATTTACTAAGAAAATTACTTAGAAAAAATGATTTACTTCCCATTAAAATCTTTAATCACATAAGTATTGAATACACTTGTTTAATAAATAATAATCATGGAATTAATCTTATCCCACTTAATAGGTACTGATAACATAGGTTGAAAAGTATTTTAGGTTTGTTCTATTTTATAATGGTAATTAGACAAACCTTGGGTTGGTTAATGAAAATTGATGCATGTCCTAGTGAATTATAGTTAAGAGGGGGTTATTGAACCAAATTCTAAATGTGTAATGTGATAAGAATCAACTCATATCATATTTGATTTATTGGATATGCCTCTTATTCTGCACACATGTTTTCATTGGACACACTATATATATATATACCTTCTTTGGATTTTCTATTTTATATTAAACTATTTCTTATTCCTTAACTATAGCCTTTTTGGTATTTCCATGATGATATTTAAACAATGAGCATATCTTTTCTTATAAAATATTTGTATTTAAACTAGAATGTTTGTTTCTCTTTGAAAAACATGTCTATTACTTGAACTAGATCATGTATATTATTGTAAAAGAGAATGTATATTATTAATATAAATCATACCCAATTTTTATATAAATCGTGTATACTGTTTGATATTGATCATGTGTATTTCCATGATATATATCATTTATATTATTATGATATGAAAACCATGTTCTATGCTATTATTATATGGTATTGATGATATTCCCATGCCTAAATGTTTCCTTTATATTATTTCATATGGATAGATTTGAATTATGGTGTGTTGTGTATGCAGGTATTAGAGCCTTGTTTTACAGGCTCTGGTGGGAAACTTGTGTACTTACTACACATGAGATATTCCATTTTTGGATTATTATTTATTATGGATATTGGTGGTTGGTTGGTTGTAGGATAGGCTTAGTTTATCACCAATTCATCTTTAATTTTTACATATTTAGGCCATATTTGTATTGATCTTTGTTATGGACTATTTGTGAATAAGGATCTACAATTTTCTTATTTGATCACATTTATATAAAAATGTTCTCAATTATTAATATTATAGTTATTAAATTGTTTCAATGGTATTTTTTTGTTTGGGAAAATTTGACCTATGGATGAGTCATGCTATATTTCCTATGGGATAGTGTTTTGAATTATTTTTTAAATCACAGTGGATAAATCATTACCCAATTGTATGCTTAGTCCTATAGCACTAGTCACCATCCCATGAGGGTTGAGGAACACCCTTGGGGTCAGTGGCATCCTGATTTGGGTATTATTTTGGTATTCTGGGTTAGCGTCACTATAAGTAGCATCAAAATGGTGTTATTGGTAATTTATTGGATTTTTATTATTTCATATACAAGAATTGGGACTATCGGGACTTGATAAGTCACCCACAAACTGGATTGATCAACTTATTTATGATGTTATCTCAAGTTACCAAGGTATTTCTGGGTGTTTGGTTTAGGTACCATAGGATCATGTGATTATCTTCTTGGAATGTATCGAGTGGGGTATGATGAAACTCAATAAGGGTTATAGGCATAAATCAGGAGAAATTGTTTTCATCGGTACATGTATCGTGACTAGGAATCTATAGTTAAGCACCAGTAGGATGAAATAACATAACATGTGCTTACCTATGATTATTTATATTATAGTTAGAATTGATTGAATATTTATATTATTTGTAACATAATAATACATAAATAGTGCTTTCCTATTTATTTTTTGGTTAATACTAGATTGATATGAGTTAACAATTGATTCCCTTTACTATAGTTGATCTTTTTATTTTTATTGATAGTTGGTATTTCTTATTTAATTTTATAATTCCAAGAATGATCTTTATTTTTTGACTAAATTTTATTACTGAACATGTCCCTTGATACTTGTTCAAATATTCTATTACTAAGCATTCCATTTATTTCTCATTTAGTGTTAACTACTGAACATGAGACTAATTTTTTTATAGTAATGTCTATAGAGCATGTTATTTGTTTATTATTTAATATATCCAACCAAGCATGTTATACATTTCTTCCTTTACATGTTTATATGATTTGGGTGGATTCATATTATAGAAATGATGTATAATTTGTTTTCATATATGATTTTTTATGGAGAACCTATTAAAGTTCTCAAGTAATGAGAGCTTGGCATAATAAATAGTTTTTTCATAAAATTGATAAGATGATTTTTTGGCTAGAAATAGTAATATTACAATTAATCCTTACCCTTTTTTAAAATTTAGTGAATATCAGTGTAAAAATATTTTATGACCCTAAGTTCTAAAGTGAAATAGGGATATTTTATTTTGAAAATGGTTTTCACATCAGTTAGTTTCAAGAAAAAATCTAGTATATTAAAAATGGGACTTCAGTTTTGAATTTTAAAATGATATGGAACTTAAAAGAAAAAATATCTAATCACCATACATTTTAAAAGGTAATGTTTTTTAAGAATAAAATAAAATTTTAAACAATCACTTTTAAAAATAAATCATAATGTGATTTTGAAATAGAGTGGCTAACTAGAAGTGGTTACTTTTTCAAAATAAAATTTAGGAACATTTTTTTCAAGGTTGAATTGAGAAATAATAAAATTTTATAAAGTGAGGTGTTGTGTTGCCATATGATTTTTGAAATGAAATTTTATTTTTTGAGAAATATTATGGTAAGTGGATGTTTTATCGAACTAGAAAATGTATTGAAATAACATACATAAACAACCCTAGGAGAATCATATGGTTTTGAACCTTATAAAATCTGAACCTTATGAATTAGTACCCACTAAACCTGAATTTTACATGAGAGACACCAATTAATTATAGAATAAATTTTATAATGGATTAATAACTAGAACAATATAACTTTTATTAGGAGTCACAACCTAATACAAAATTACATTTTAATTTGAAATCACAACCACACAGACCTGCCTATTATATTTTGATGCACAACTAATAGAAATGTACCTTTTATAGTGGAGGTATAACCAAAAAAATATTACATTTGGATGGGAAAATTATAAACTAGACGCAATTAAGATACAATAGAAAATAATAAATAAAATACAACTTAATGGGTGAAGAACCAAAATAAATGAAAACTCAAATAGTTGTTATTTCTTGATCACACTGATAAATGTGTTTCAATATGATGAAGCTTTATTAGTGATCATGGTAATTAGATAGTTGTAATCGCATCAGTTCTTAGGTATCTCATTCAGTTAATTATTTATCTAGTTCATTAGATATTTATTTATACAAAAATCCTCCAATGGCCAGTCCATGATGTTTCCTAATTCATTTTAATGGTTGGATAAAATGTGGTTTCGAAATTAGGAGTAATTCATTGGTGCTTCAATAGTTTCCATAAATCACGTCACGAGTATTATTTTAAACCTATTAAAAATAAAACAAAAAGGCATGAAACAAACATATATATAAATAAAATAAAATAAAATATTCATTGGCATGAAAACTATATTTTCCAAAAATATCCATTCATATTTTACAATAAGTAGACATTATATATTTTTATAATTACTTCACTATAGTAAAAAACACTTCACAATAAAAAAACTTCATAAGATTAAGCAACTAAAAATCATAAGTATAAACATTACTTTGTACGAGTCATTTTGTACATCATAAGAGTCAATTTAAAATTTCATAAGATTCAATTATAAAACTTTATAAGAGTCAAACTTCAACTTAGTAAGAGTCATCAAAACTACCATAAGGATGATTTTTGTAAGTATCATTTGAATATCGTAAGGATGATTACCAAAATATATGTATAATGCCTTAGAAAAATATTTTTAACTCCTAAACTTCATAAGGTATAGAGTATAGTTCATAAGGTTACTTCCCTTTTCCAAAATTTGAACAACCATGATTTCGTAAGGTTTATTTCATACTTTGTAAGACTGGTCTTTATACTTCATAAGGTTGATCTGAATTTTTTTAAAATTCATCTAAATATTCATAAATTTCATTTAAATTTTATGAGGTTCATTTTATGTTAATAAGGTTCATTTCCTTCACCAAAAAATACACTTTGTAAGGTTCAAATGGTTTATCAAATTTTCAAAATCTTCATATGAAAAAATTATTCTATAAACAGTGAAATATTCAAAAACATAAAAAATAATTAAAATAAGGATAATAAAAAATTAAATAAATATTATGGAAAAATATATATATAATTCATCAGTTTCAATATCATTCTAAAATCAAAAACAAACATAAGTGATCGAGTTTTTTAATTCTCAAAATAAAAGGATAAGAGAGAAAATAGCCACTCCAACAATCTCAAACTCTAATAATATTATGGTAATAGAATATTTTATAAAACTAAAAAACATATTGGTGGAATAGGCATAGACAAACCTAGGATAATTATATGGTGGGTATCACCTTAGCTCATGATGATACCCATTAGTTTATGGTCTTCATGGAATTATAAGGATATTCATGTATCTTTTGGGTGTTTTTATCTTGTATTGATCAATGAATCATATCTGTATTGGTATTTATGCGCCTAAAACACAATGATATTTAGGACATGTATCAATGTGTTAGTTATCAGTGTGCCTTATGGATATTAGGACCTTGGGGTTTTTGTGAGATGTGTTGTATTTTGGGAGATATGCATCTAGTGTGTGATAGATTCTTTGGTAAAGGGTATTATAGAATTAGTTATGGATTAGTGATTTAGTAGGATTGTGAGTCTTAGGTAAGAATATCCTTGAACTTATTGTTAATTATATTCATATGGTGGTGAGGTTGTAATGACTCATGTTCTCAGTGAATCAATTTAAAATAAAATTTATGTTTTTGTGAGAATTTGAGCAATAGAAAACACAATCCAATTTGAATTTTTATATCCAATTAAATGGTTTTATTTCAATTTAGGTTCACCCTTGAATTATAAAGATTTAAAATGAATTTATATGTTTTTTTATATGGTTTAAGGTTCAATAGAGGACTCAAGATTTTGGGTGAGGTTAACATTTCATACCACCAGTATTCGATAACTACAAATGGAAATAGGTACCCAATATAAAGGGGTACCGGGTACTTTATGGGAGAGGAAGAGGTTCAGGTGGCCTAGGAGTGTTACCTGATACCTGTTGTCTTCTAACCAGGTACCCATTAGGCTTAGGTCTTGTTTAAAAAAATACGGAATTTGGTATTTTTCACTTAAACCCATTTAACCCATATTTTCTATCTCTTTGAGCCACTCTTCCCTTTAGTGGCCAGGGGGCTCCTCCATTTCTCCATTGTTCTATATTCCTCCACTCTTTCTTCCATGTGCTTCAAGGGTGATCAAGGGGGGTTCCTTTTACTAATTCAAGGTGAGGCTTCTCTTTATCCTCTCTTCTTCCCTTTTTCTTCTTCTTCTTTTCTTACATTTCTATTATTTGTGATTTTGTGTTGGTATTTCACTAAGTCATGGTAAAATCAAATCTTATACTAGGGCATATTCGATTCTTGGTTCAAAGAATATTTTATAGGTTTTTTCTCATCATTTATCATTTTTTTATGGAATTTTATTTTTTTATAATGTATTATAGGTATTTTGTGATTTAGGGATGAAATTTAGAAGGTGATGTGTTGGAATTAATTGGTGATTTTGGTTGTGATTATATTTGATGGATTTTAAGAGTCTTATTCTTGAGTTTTCTTTATGTTATACATCCTTTAATTTTTATGGACATTTGATTTGGGTACCTTGATTATAGAATTGTGATTTGGTGGATTTTATGTGTTTCTCTGGTGATTTTGGAAGTGCGGTAAATATCACTTGAGTTTTTGGTAGGTGGTCCGGATCCTTTGAGTGATTCTCATGTTATTCATATGATATGAATACCATGTGTTTTACAAATCATTAATAAATATTAAGTCATATTTTCATAAATACGAATGGATGATTTTCCAACGGTTTTTTGTTATAACAAGTTAAGTATTCCCAATTAATTTTCTGGTGAAACCATATATGTCATTGATTTATTATCGATGTTTTGTAAGAACATGATATATTAAATTATGTAAGTTTATCCCTTGTAATTAATTGAAATTTAAATTAAATTTTTTATTTATTGGATATGGTTGTGCATCCTTATTACTTTTTGGAGTGGTTATCTCATGTACCATAACCACTTGGGGATTAAAAGCAAGTTTGAAACTTGTTATTTAGTTAAACATTTAGAGAAGTATTGTTCTTGGATAAGGTACAACCTCTTAAGCCTTACTCAAGTGTTATATAATAGAATCACCTTTTTGAAATTTAACCAAAATGTATTATAATTCAAAAAACCATACTTAACCTTCGGTTAAGTGATTACGTTGATGATTAGATAATGATTAGCCTAGTCAAGTGGGAAAAAGTGATGTAAAATTAAAATTTATTCAATTTTAAAATGCTACTTAATGTTTAATGTACTCTACTTGAAGTTGTTTTAAAAACTGGAATTTCACCCTATACTGGGTGAGAATGGTGCCCTTCTCTCCCGGATCTCCCCCTCTCATGCTCGGATAGTCTAAGGTTTCCCCGTGAAACCTTCCACCTAGGATCTGTGGTGAATCTGAGCACCAAATATTTATCTTCCTTTATTCTCCTTTTTCAACTCCTCTAGATTCCTTCATGCTTTGTGGTCTATTTATTTTGGATGATGTTAGCCTTTTGTTCTTTCTAGGAGGTCTGGATTTCTTAGTGTTCATCTTCTAGGGTGATTTCTTTAGTCCTTCTGAAGTCAGTCGTTGATGAAGCCTCTAGATGCCTCAACCCTACCCTGATCTTGTGTTCTGCTGCTCCTCTCCAGGTTGAATTTGGATTGATGGTAACATGGGGGTTTTGGGTTAAGGGTTTCTATGGTCGTCAGTTCCTTAGGAGCTTTTGTGTTATCTCAATGTTGGTTTTGGATTCTGGTTTCATTCTCGTCATGCTGCCTTTATTTAGAGACCTCGATCACTCTTATCCTTGACCTGACCTCAAGTCCCTCTGCTTCTCTCCAAATCAGATCCTAAGCGGTGGTTCCCCAAAAGTTTTGGGATGTTGGGTTCTTAGGACAATAGTTCCCCTTGTATGGTATGTTTTGGTTTGTGGTGAAGTTTTTTTTATTCCTTTTCTTTGGAGGTTGATCTACTCAAGACCAACTCAGTGAAGATTCTGATAGTGTAGTATGTTTTTTCTCTGTTTTGGTTATAGTGGAAGCCATCGATGGTTTATGATGGTGTTGTTTCTAGTTAAGGTTCCCTTATTTTTTTCATTTTGTTGAACTGAGTTTTAAATCTACTAGTATCTTAGATGTTTCTAGTTTGAAATGGCATGGTGTTGTTATTTTTCAGTGGTTCTGATGTGGTATTGGGATAGTGATAATGATAGTGGACTAGATGGCATCGATGGTGGTGAGTTTCTTCACTGGCGGTGAGGACGATAATGATGATGACACCGACGATGGAGGATAGCAGCGACATGGCCGGATCTCTTGGTTTGAGGTTGTTATGGATGATTATTTGTGGGTCGGGGTGGTTTAACTCGTGGATCGAGGTGTATATGGTGGTATTTTTGGATTTTTCCTTATGAAATTTTAATGTGGAATTTTTTAATTTTTAATCTGGTGTGCATGGTTTATGTGGATGTGGGGTATGCTAGTGGATCTCTATGTATGGTTCCCACTTACCCAAAAGGTGTATTTTAAAATAATAATAAAAAAAATATTGTGGCCTATATTATATTATGAGAGTATTCAAATTTTTAAAGGTTCTTTCTTGAAACATCTCTTTTGGTAAATTCATACATCCTTTAGAATCAATCCCTTTGTAACTTTTTTCTTCTTTCTTTAAAAATAAATCTACAGGATTTACTTTTTACTTTAAAATTTTTTAACATAACTCTTTACCCATGTGAATTTTTATTGGGTTGTGATAGGATTCAACTTTGTAATAGTTCTTTCTTGGAACATATATTTTGGTAAATCCCTACATCCCTTAGAATCAACCCATTTGAAACTTTTTTCTTAATTTTGTAAAAATAACTCCATGGTATATCCTCTTTAAATGAATATTTTTGACATAACTCTTTACCCATGTGAATTTATTTTTAAAAATAAGGTTACCTAATCTGTTTTCAACCAAATAGAGAGTGGAATCTATTTCCCTTTTCTAAAAAATGATTTTGGGAACCCAACTTTTAAATAAATTTATAAAAGTAAAAGGGTAGACTCTTTTCCTTGTTATATATGATTTACTAAAAACATGACTTGGAAATACTCAGTCACTTCCCTTTAAAATCCTTAATATTGTAAGTGTTGGATACACTTGTTTAACCAATGGTAAGCATGGAATGAATTTTATCCCACTTAATAGGTACTAATAACATGGGTTTTAATTTTTTTTGGGTGTGTTATATTTTCTAACAATGATTAGAAAAACCTTGTGTTAGGTAATGACAAGTGATTCTTATCCTAGTTAATTGTAGTTAATAGGGGTTCTTGAACCAAATTATAAATGTATAAAGTGATTAACATCAATTCATATCATCCTTAATTGTTTGGATGTGTCTCTTGTTATATGTACGTGTTGTCATTAGGTACACTAGGTATATATACCTTCTTTGGTTTGTCTAGTATGTGTTAAACTATTGATTATGCCTTATATATAGCCTTGTTTGGATTTCTATGATGATTTTTAAACAATGATCATATCTAGTCTTGTGATGCGTTTGAATTTAAAATATTATATTTATTGCATGATGAAATTCATGTCTATTATTTGAACTAAATCATGTCTATTATTGGTAAATAGCATCTTTATTATTGATATAAAGAATGCCTAAGGTTGATATAAAGTATGTTTATTGCTTGATATTGAGCATGTGCATTTCCAAGATGTATATCATGTTTATTGTTGTGATATGGAAACCCTATTACATGTTGTTATTATCTAGTATTTATGATATTTCCATGGTTATAGATTTCCTTTGTATTATTTCATATAGATAGCTTCATATTGCCATGTGTTTTTTATGCAGGCATTGGAACCTTATTTTGTAGGATCTGAAAGGGGACATGTGTACTTTCTATACACAAGGATACATGTATATATATGATATGTTCCTCTATATGAGAAGATAGGCCACTTATAGAGTAGGGATTATGTATATATATATATGATTATAGACATATATATATATATATTGACACATAGATACACATACATGTTCCTTCCTATGAGGAGATGAGACCTCCTAAGTGAGGGTGATATATATATAGTTCCTTCATATGAGAAGATGAGTGGCCCTCTAGGATAGGTTTTAATTGATGGATATACAATTCATACCAATGGAGAGAGAGTAACCTCCCTAGGAGGGTGATTATAGACACTCTCTCTCACACACACACATATATATATACATGTTTCCTCTAATAGAGGATGGATTTGATCAATTATTTCCAAAATGAAGGTACCTCATGGTGGAAAAATCTGCAACTTGGATTTCAAGAAGTGGCTCAAAGAAGGTTTGGTTGATGTGGTTGAGAATGATTTATATTCTGTTAATATGTGATTTTCTTTTTCTTTTTTGATAGAGAAACATATCTTCTTTATTTCAGTTCTTGATTTAAAATTTACTTGATTATCTGATAATTATTGTCATGCTTTGTGACTATTTTTAAAGTTTTTTTACTAAATCGATGAAAATTTTCATGGATGTTTATGCATACTCTCATTACTCACTGTGTTTATTGAGACATCATTGGTAGCTCTCTACTAAGTATTTATACTCACACCCTACATGGACACCCCAGTGGACATTCATCCTCTACACTGCTTAATTTTATGTATGAAAAATTACAATATAAATATTTAGTTTTTCATGGATTGGTTATGTATAACATGAGATCAAATTTGGCCACCAAACTAATGTTAGAGTTGATGGTTGGTTGATTGGAGGACATGCTTGGATTATCGCCAACTCATATTTAGTTTCTATACATTTAATGAATTGAATGGTATTGTTCCTAATCATGAGGTTGAATTTACTATTGATTTAGTGCATGATGATAAGCCTATTTCTAAACCCCATTATTGAATGGCTCAATTAGAACTAGTGGAATTGAAAAAACAGTTGCAATAATTGCTTGATAAAGGTTTCATTATACCTATCACTTCACCATAGGGTGATCCTATTTTATTTTTGAAAAATAAAGATGGTTCTATTAGATTTTTTATTGATTAAATGGTCTTGAATAAAATCACTATTAAGAACAAGTATTCATTTCCTCATATCGATGATTTGTTTCATCATCTCCATGGAGCTCCGTATTTTTCGAATATTGATTTGAGGTCCAAGTACCATCAGTTGAAGGTGAAGGGGGATGACATTCCAAATACAGCATTCCAAATGAGATATGGGAATTATGAGTTTGTAGTTATGCCCTTTGGGCTATCTAATGTCCATGCTCTATTTATGAATCTCATTAATGGATTCTTTCATCGGTTTTTGGATCAGTTTGTGGTTGTGTTTGTAGATGATATTTTGGTATATTCTAAAAGCCATAAGAAGCATGAAAGTCACTTAAGTATTGTTTTGAAAAACTTAAAATAAAAGAAACTATATGGAAAGTTTATTAAGAGTGAATTTTGGTTGCAAAAAAATTATTTCCTTGGTCATATTGTTTCTAAATATTTCATAACTATTGACCCTTATAAAACAAAAGTTGTTGAAGAGTGGCCAAGACCTGCCAATATCATATAGATTCATAGTTTTATTGGATTAGCGGGATATTACCAAAGATTTTTTGAAAAAAATTCTCGATTATCTATCCCACTAACTAAGTTAACACATAATGGGGTTAAGTTCATTCGGAAAAAATAATGTGATGATTGTTATCAAGAACTGAAAAAAAAGGTTATTAAATGCTCTGGTTTTGGCCCTACCTTCCAGGAATGGTGAGTTTATTATCTAATGTGATGCTTCATTGAAAGTACTTGGTTGTGTCCTAATGTAAAATGATCAGGTAATTTATTATGCTTTACGTTATTTAAAACCTCATGAGTTAAATTACCCTGCATATGATTTGGAATTAGTTGTTGTTATTTTTGAATTAAAAATTTGGAGGAATCATTTGTATGGCGTAAAGTGTGAAATATATATTAATCACAAAAGTTTGAAGTATATATTCTCTCAGAAAGAATTGAATATGAGATAGAGGAGATGGATAGAATTAATCAAGGATTGTAATTTCATGATTCATTACTATCCATGAAAATAAAATAAAATGGATAATGCTTTGAGTCAAAAAAGTAATTCTACATTAACCATGTTATGTTTGGAATGAGATATTTTGGTTATTAATTTGATGAATTTTGGATTGGAATTTTTTGGTGTAGGAAATTCCTCTATTTTATTTCAGGTGTTAGTGAAATCATATTTATCAGACAAAATTAAGAAAGCATAGAAGAAAGATATTGAGTTGCATAAAAAGGTAGAATTGGTTCAGAAGGGTAAGTTACCTAAATTTAACATTGATAAAGATTGTTTTTTGAGATTCGGAAAGAGATTTTATTTGCCTTGTGATTCATAGTTGAATAAATATTTGTTATGTGAATCTCATAGTTCTCCAATTTCAGTTCATCCAAGAAGCACTATGATTTACAGAGAACTTTGGGAGTATTACTGGTGATATGGAATGAAAAGATATATTATTGACTTTACCCTGAGATGTTTTATTTTTCAATAGGATAAAGAAGAGTGGTAGTTATTAAAAGGAATGCTTCAGCCTTTTCTAGTGTCAGAATGTAAATGGGAAAATATATCCATGGATTTTGTAGTGGGATTACCAAATACTTCTTGAGGTAACAATGTGATCTGGGTTATTGTTGATCTATTCACTAAATCATCTCATTTTATTCCTATTCAAGATACTCTATCTCTAGATCAACTTTATTGGTTATATATTAAAGATATAGTCAGGTTACATGGAGTTACCCTCTCTATTTTATCTGATCATGATCTCAATTTCACTTCTAACTTTTGGAAAGTCCTTCAGAAGTCGTTGGGTACTGAATTAAATTTCAGTACATTTTTTCATCCTCAATCAGATGGGTAGTCAGAATGAACAATTCAAACCTTGGAGGATATGCTACGTGCTTTTTCAATGGATTATAAGGGAAGTTGGGATCAACATCCTTATTTGGTTATTTTTTTTTATAATAACATTTTTCATTCTAGTATGTAGATGGAACCATTTGAGGCATTATATAGAAAGCGGTGTCGAACTATAAATTTTTGGGATAAAGTAGGTGAAAGGAAGATGATGGAACTAGAATTGGTAGAATAGATGGCAAAAAATGTTTAGTTGATTCAGAGGCATATGAGGATAGCTCAGAGTCGGCAGAAAATTTATGCAGATAACTGGAGGAAGGATCTTTCTTTCGAGGTAGGTTATCATGTCTTTCTCAAAGTTTCACCATGGAAAAGCATAATGCATTTTGGTAAGAAAGGGAAGTTGAGCATGAGGTTCATTGGACCCTAAGAAATCCTAGAGAAATTTGGATCAATTTCCTACCAAGTGGATTTACCTATGAGTCTATCCCTGATACATAATGTTTTCATGTTTCAATGTTAAGAAAGTATATGTTGGATCCATCTCATGTTTTGAGTCCAGAAGTAGTTCATTTGGAAAAGAATCATTATTATGAGGAACATATGGTCCAGATTCTTGACCATAGAGAGAAAGTGTTGTGGAATAAGGTGATTCTTCAGGTTAAGTTTTTATGGAAAACCCATATGGTTAAAGAGGAAAAAAGGGAATCTGAAAATTCTATGAGGGAGAAATACCCACACTTATTTGATAAGTAAATAAAATTGTGAGGATGCAATTTATAAAAGGAGGGAAGTATGTAACATCCAAGGTAATTATAGAATAAATACTTTTTCAAATAAATTAATATTTATGAATTAGATATTAATTTTACTTACAAGGGGATTCTATTCCTAGTAGTGTACTCAACACACAATAATGGGTTTCTCCGAAATCTTTTGTTGCACACAAGACTGAAATGTACTGAAAAATAATATATTAGTAATATTATTATTTTAAATAGTAGTTATCACCTAGACATTAGATTGCTGGGAATGAATAGAACTAACTATATTATGTTTACACATGTTTATTGAATATTTTTACTTTATTCCAATAAATTCTAGAGGCTTAAAATGCGAATAAATCCAAATTTAATCATAAAATACTCTAAAATTTTTAAAAGGTAGTTTTATCACCTTTTGATAGAGAACCCTTTTTAAATATAGTTTTTGTCACTTTTATATGTTCCATTTGACAAAATAAAATTCTTATTTGGAATTGGGACATAAAAATTTACTTTAGTTGAATATTTGGTATTTTTCTGATAATATTCATTTTCCAATGAATAGTGAAAATACTGTATTTTAATTCAAAACTGTCTTTTCATCTAATATATTCATATTGTTAGATTATCCTTTAACATGGTTTTAAGGTATAATTATATCAAGTTTTTATTATTTTATCCAATTTTTTACATTATAATTAATTTCCCTTTTAAATTGGATATAAACGCATGTTAATCTTTTGATGGTTTTTTGCTTTTTAAAAACTTGTTTTCTCAATCTGTCAATAGGATTAACTTTAAATTAATTTTAGTCACATTTTTTATTTGAATTTTTAAAAATGGAAATAAATGGTTGTAATCGGTATGAAAAATTTGATCTAATAGGATCAAAATAATTATTGGTGAATAGTAACTTTATTATTTTATTTACCATGGTTAAAAGGTAAATCAGGTAAATACGGGTTAAAATAATATTATAATAATAAAATACTACCCTAAAACTTGTCCAAACCTTATTTGATGAGTTATGGCCGACCAAGACAATCCTTGGGCTGAAATTTTGTCCTTTGAAATTCATTTGGGTGTGATTAAGATATTTATAACATTTAATTTAAAGTAAAGGAAAAAATATCATAAAAATGTCCTTATTAATAAATAATTTTAATATGAGGTTATATAAGTGATCTATTAGACTATAAATAGTTATTATAAAGATAAAAATATTACCTACATCATGGTAATTTATTTATAATTTTTAGGAATTAAATAATTAAATTTAATAATAACACAAAGATGATGTAGTAAAAGATTTTTTTAAGAAAGAATAAAATAAATGATATTAATAATATTAAAATAAATATAATTTTTATATTTCATACCATCCATGAATTTTATAGAGTACTATGACATGTTAGGACTTATTTAATGTAGTTTTTTATAAGTAATCAAGTTGATTTGAGTTTTAAAAAATGTCATGTAATGAATAGTGTAAAAATAGAAATAATTCATATTTTAAAATATAAAATATTTAATTAAATGATATAAAATTCTTAAAAATCCAATATTCAACTAAAAATTTTATATAAATCTAAAAATGTCATTAATGACTCATTAATTGGTCGTTTGGAATGATTTGGTAATTATTTTAACACTCAAAGTGTAAATTACTTTATAAAATAGTAAGAGTTAAAAGGGGTTAAAACAAAAGGATAAGGATTAAAAAATATCCAAAACTTTTATAATTATTATTGGATTATTATATTTACACTTATACTCATACTATATTATAAATAAATTAGTTTTTACCCTTTTGGAATCTAAATTGAATTTATATTGATTTAATACTTTTAATGATTCCAAGGGTGCCCCTCCCCTCTCCTATAAAAGG
Source organism: Viscum album (assembly GCA_963277665.1). Taxonomy (NCBI): domain Eukaryota; kingdom Viridiplantae; phylum Streptophyta; class Magnoliopsida; order Santalales; family Viscaceae; genus Viscum; species Viscum album. The sequence goes on from OY728158.1 coordinate 1,276,008,254, forward strand.
AACTCATTCCACTCTATTACTCACACTTACAAAACATTTTGGTTCAAAAAATATCTACCCAAAAACATTTATATAATCCATCATCATATTCTTAAGGCCTTAGTTTAGTTATAAACCCTCCTTATAGGTGTTAAGATGTTCTTCAAAAGTGGTCAATTGAAGAAGAGGTATCGTTTTATTTAAGTATTTCTATTTTATTTCTTCTTACACTTCATTTAAATATCCTTCATAAATAATGAACTAATAAATCCAGTATACTTAATATACTAATATTTTATTATGTTAATATCATCACCTAAATACATCTCCACTTCCATTAAATGGGAAAGGAATTAATCATTCGTACGTACGTGTGAACTGTCACCTCCACAAACCGATCTAATTCATTTTTCATAACCATATCCCATAAATATTTATAATAATGGAATTAATTTTGATATTTTATATTCATTTAATTTTAATCATTATGTGATAATAATATATCAACTACTTTCTTACTTTCCATGTGCATAAAAATGATAATGTCGTTAGTGCATACGTGTGAACTATCACCTCCACAAAGCGATGTGACGTGTTTTTATTATTTATATCACTTTTATGATATATATATAAGTATATTTAAATGATTTATATTATATTAATGATTTTATTATCATTTTTTAAAGATAAAATAATACTTAACTTATTTCTATAACGATCAATGAAAAATGGAAAATGTTACTCATGTGTGTGTACGGCTTATCGTCTCCATGAATATAACTTTGTTCATTTTTCATAACCACACATCATGGTTTGATTTAAAGGTAGAATTTATGTATAAAAATGATAATAATTTCATGAATATTATTTTGTATATTATGTAATTATGACCACATGGACTATTGACATCAAACCATGTTCATTTTCGACTCAAGTACCGAATATCGACAAAACATCCGATATGAACTTAAATAATTATGTAATTTTTATAACATGGTAATAAGTGATATAAAAGAAATAAAAAATAGGAAAAAGGTTCTAAAGCAAGTATAAATTAACCTAAGTTTATTATTCAAGAAGAAAAAGGAACATACATGACGAATTGAACTTAATGTAAGGAACTTCATCTCAATCTCCTTTCATTGACGCACATTTTGATGTTATACACCACCTTCTTTTATACGGTGTATGATCAACCCCTTTGACTTATAATTTAATTCAAAAAAAATCAAAAGGAATTTTTTTATATGAATCATTTTACTAAATGGAAAAATGAATGTTTTTAATGTAAACGGCAACAACAACTTCTCCTTCACCGTTACCGTTATTTTATATTTGGATTCCTCTATAAGACTTAACGTTTGCAAAAGAAAAAAAGAAATACCTTATTCCATTTTTGGGTATTTTGGTATTTAAAATGGTTTTAGAAGTGTATTGACTATTTCAATATCTTGAAATTATTTCTTTTGATTTTAAATGAAATTTTATTAGTGAAATGTTGATAATTGAAATCTTTTATGTGTTATGATTATATAACTGTACTTGGGAATTTGATAAGTGGTTACGTAATAAACCAAAGATGGGTGGTTACATCCTAACCCAAAAATGGGTGGTTTAATGATAAACCAAGGATGGGTGGTTATGTTATAACCTCCAATGCATTTGGTATGGAAGTCGGTCGTATGGCTATTCTATTTAGTGATATGTGTGAAGTCGATTGTATGGTTATTCCATTTAAGTATGATTATGTCTCAAGTTACCATTATATGTTATATATTTCTTTATATGAGTTTTAAGGTAAACTTTTTATTACAAAATGGGTAAGCAATGAGATTATATTCGAAGAATTATATTTACTACTTCTTAAAGGTCAAAAGTATTACTTTGTGATAAAGTATTCGTGGTTTACATGTTTTCACATGGCTAACAGTTTTTCTTCTTTGTGTATCCCTTAATTAGATTTTTATGCTCATCCAAAGTTTGAAAAGTTTTTCTTAGGATTTAAAGGATAATATAATCAAGTATGGGATCAAGGAAAATTTATGATGTTTAAAGATGAAATGAAACCCTATTTATTTTTAAAAGTTTTTATTTTATGTAAAAAATGGATAGTGAGTATAAGTGTATACTTTGTAATATTTAAGTTATTATGTATGATTTATGACCTAATTATATAAATCTTTAAACCTGAAAAGATCCTTGATGTGAATTAAAGTCAAATTATTGATGTATATTAATATTATGTAATGTTTAAGGTTGGGTCCTTATAGTTTTGGTGTGGAAAAAATATATTCTTTTAAATTTCAAACTTTGAATATCATGCCCCTTTACTCAAGGATTTTTTGTCATAATCTCTCCTAATAAAACTACAACCCTGAGAGAGTTATGACATAGAGGGGTGAATCTGATGCAAATATTAAGTACTATTGATATAGAGTCTATATAATTTTTACCCTCCGCATTATAAGGGTTGTAGCAGTGTAGTCATCATTATGTAAGAGTCAATTAGGGTTACATAAGAGTCAGGTTCTTTTCCAAATTTCCATGTTCCTCCAGTTATGACATAGATTGTATTACGGCATGGAATCTAATTCTTGTTTCCCACATCAAACTTTATATCAGGAGATCTATCTTATATAATTGTAGGCACTCCATCATCCACTCAATAAAATCCCTTAGGACTAACCCATCTAGTGGTTCACTATGCCTCCCCACACGGTGTTCATATTCTTTGATCAGCATCGACCCATGCTAGGTGTGTGATCCTTAGGCTAATTTTGACCCCCACAGACATTTCTCCCCTTGAATCCACCCTTACTAGTACCTATGGTTGAGTGATCGGATACCTCACGGTGGTTATCCCTTCTTCAAGTGTTGGCTTGAGGTATGGATTAATTTTTTAAACTCCCAACTATATCTTGTAGTGTGGAATCAAAATCACAACACAAACTACTCTTCGACCCTTACATATCTCTTTCAATAAGGGAACCACTACAACTTGGTGCCAAAGATACATCACAGTTCTCCTTCCATCTTTGGTTTAACAACTCCCTCCTTTCTTTTCTTATGTCATGGAGTCATGGTCACGACATAGTCATACTCTATCCTTCAAAATATACAACAACTTTTGAAATCTCTTCTAACTAGAAATTTGGCCATATAAAAATTAAAGACACATGGAAAGTGACCTATTTGTTTCAAAAGGTATATTAAAATAATGTTAAAATGGTATGTACAAAGAAGTATTATCAAGTCCTAAAGGGTCACATACTAAGTGTATCCAAAATCTCGATGAATTTCTATTTGAATTTAATATTATAATAAATATTATTCTTAAGACTAAGGAATAATTATTATTAAGGTTATTCTGATCACATAAATTCAATAGTTGGTTATTTCAATTTTAAATATATGTAAGCTGAATATTAAATGAATATTTATTATCCTATTAGTGAATTTAATATTTATTTATTGAGTGAATAATATAATAATATTTATTTAGAATAAATATTTATTATTAAAGGTTTGATAAATACTGAGGAGGATTGATGGGTTGGGTTAAGGGACCAGATGGAAATGATATATTTTATTTAATATTATTCAAATAAATATTTATTTATTTATTTAATAAATGATATTTAAATATCCCCAATTTATCTCATGTATTAGAAATCATAATAATATTATTATTATTATTAGGCATGGGGTTTACTTAGAATAAATAAATTAGTTAAGGGACTTTGTGGACTAGTTGATTATCTAACTTTAAGTATATAGACCAATATATATCATTTTCTAAGTTAATAAAATTATTATACATAATATATTTTCTTAAGATTGGATAAAATTCTCTCAATAACTTTCTCAATAATGATATATTGTCTTATTATTCCTCCCTCTACAAACTGATAGAACAAGAAATAATTTTTCAAGATCAAAATATTTCTTGTTGCGATCAATGATGAATAATTCAAGATGATTGGTACCTCTTTGCTAGCACTCAGAGTTCCTTTAGAGATGTTCCGAGATTCATGGATCATGTGTGGATGTCGTTATAGGAATTCTTATTTGTATTCATCATCACTATGATGGTACAAAGGGAAGGTTAACTTGATTCATCAATGAAGAAAACATTATCAAGAAAGATAATTATTTTTTATAAATTAATAATAAATTATATGTGAAAATATCCTCTCTTTGAATATTCTTCAATTGTGTTCATCCAGTTTTGAGGATTTTATCCAAAGAAATAGACAAAACCCATTGTTATTCATGGTATAAAATACTTATGTTATTCCCCAAAACCTTCACCCAATAGGCCCAATTATAGTTTATTTTTAAAAGTGGGGTATTTTGGATATTTTTACTTAAATTTATTAAACCCCTATTTGTCTTCCATTTGATCCACTCTTCCCACTAGCAATTGAGGGGGTCCTTTATGGATCTATTAATACATCCTCTTCCTCTCCTCTCAAGTTCTTCAAGGGTAGTTAAGGGGAGTTCCTTCCACTTATTCAAAATAAGGACACTCCATATCCTCTCATATTCCCTATTTCTTATTATTCTTCTTTAATTCCCTTACCTTTGTTATGGATTTGGTTTTGGGATTTCACCAATTTAAGGAAGCTTTTTTAGGTTTCATAATCATTATTTTCCACTATTTTGATGGAAGACAATTTATTCATGTTGTATTTTATGCATTGTTTTATTTATTTGTGAAATTATAAGATGATATATTGGAATTAATTGGGGTTTGTATGTGATTATATTTAATGGATTTTACAAGTTTTCTTCTTGATTTTCCTATGAGTTAGAAATTCTTTAATTTTCTTGATCATTTGATCAGGGTCCCTTAGTTATGGAATTGTGATTTAGTGGTTTTTAAGAGATTCTCTATTGATTTAGAAAGTGTGGTAAATCTTGCATGAGTTTTTGGTAGGTGGTATCATCCCTATGAGTGATTATTAGGCTATATCTATGACATGACTACCTTATTTTTTCTAAATCATTAATAAATCTTAACTTTTATTTTTATAAATTTGAATAGTTTATTTTCTGTTGGTGCTATTTTTATAACAGGTTAAGTATTCCCAATGCATTTTCAGGTGAAAATTTTTATTCCATTGGTTTATTCTTGATGTTTTTTAAGACTTTGATATATTAACTTGTGTGATTTTATCCCATGTAAGTCCTTGAAATTTATATTGGATTTTTTCTTGAGTGGATGTGGTTGAGAATCCCAATTACTTTTTGGGGTGGTTATCACATGTAACCTAACTACTTTAAGATTACTAGTGATTTTGGAACTTTTTATTAGGTTAAATATTTGGGTAAGTATTATTCTTGGATAATTCATAACCTCTTAGGACTTAATCAAGTGTTACATAATAGAATCACCCTTTCTGCTTTAAACTAGAGGAATTATAAGTCAAAGAACTATACTTAACCTCTAGTTAAGTGATTTCTTCAGTGAATAGATACTGACAAGGATAGTTAAGGGGGAAAGTGATAGGAAACTAGAACTTATTTAATTTTTAAATTATACTTATATTTTTATGTACTATACTTCATTTTATTTAAAAAACTATACTTTTACCTTGTATTGGGTTATGATAGGATTCAAATTTGTAAAGGTTATTTCTTATAACATCACTTTTGGGATATTCTAATATCTCTTAAAATCATCCCCTTCAGTACCTTTTTATTCCTTCTTTAAAAATAACTCCTTAGGATCCCCCCCCCAAATATTTTTTCATAACTCTTTACTTATGTGAATCTATTAAAAATTGGATACCTAATTTTTTTTAATCGATGAGAGAGTGGAATATATTTACTTTTTCTAAAACAAATTTTGATTTGGATAGACTTACCTATAAATGAATTTAACAAGGTAATAGGGAAGAATTTATTCCTTCTTATATGTGATTTACTAAGAAAATTACTTAGAAAAAATGATTTACTTCCCTTTAAAATATTTAATCTCATAAGTATTGAATACACTTGTTTAATAAATAATAATCATGGAATTACTCTTATCCCACTTCATAGGTACTGATAACATAGGTTGAAAAGTATTTTAGGTGTGTTCTATTTTATAATGGTAATTAGACAAACCTTGTGTTGGTTAATTAAAATTGATGCATATCCTAGTGAATTATAGTTAAGAGGGGGTTATTGAACCAAATTATAAATGCGTAATGTGATAATCATCAACTCATAACATCTTTGATTGATTGTATATTCCTCTTATGTTGCACACATGTTTTCATTGGACACAATATATATATATATATATCCCTTATTTGGATTTTCTATTTTATATTAAACTATTTATTATTCCTTAACTATAGCCATTTTGGTATTTCCATTATGATATTTAAAGAATGAGCATATCTTTTCTTATAAAATATTTGGATTTAAACTAGCATGTTTGTTTCTCTTTGAAAATCATGTCTATTACTTGAACTAGAGCATGTATATTATTGTAAAAGAGAATGTATATTATTAATATAAATCATACCCAATTTTTGTATAAATCGTGTATACTGTTTGATATTGAGCATGTGTATTTCCATGATATATATAATTTTTATTATTCTAATATGAAAACCATGTTATATGCTATTATTATATGGTATTGATGATATTACAATGGCTAAATGTTTCATTTATATTATTTCATATGGATAGATTTGAATTATGGTGTGTTGTTTATGCAGGTATTAGAGCCTTGTTTTACAGGCTCTAGCAGGAAACTTGTGTACTTACTACACATGAGATATGCCATTTTTGGATTATTATTAATTATGTATACTGGTGGTTGGTTGGTTGTAGGATAGTCTTAGTTTATCACCAATTCATCTTTAATATTTACATATTTAGACCATGTTTGTATTGATCTTTATTATGGACTATTTGTGTATAAGGATCTACAATTTTCTTATTTGATCACATTAATATAAAAATATTCTCAATTATTAATGTTATATTTATTAAATTGTTTCAATGGTATTTTTTGTTTGGGAAAATTTTACCTATGGATGAGTCATGCTATATTTCCTATGGGATAGAGTTTTGAATTATTTTTTAAATCACAGTGGATAAATCATTACCCAATTGTATGCTTAGTCCCATAGCACTAGTCACCAACCCATGAAGGTTGGGGAACACCCTTGGGGTCAGTGGCATCCCGATTTAGGTACTATTTGGGTATTCTGGGTTAGGGTCACTGTAAGTAGCATCAGAATGGTGTTATTGGGAATTTCTTGGATTTTTATTATTTCATATACAAGAATTGGGACTGTAGGGACTTGATAAGTCACCCATAAACAGGCTTGATAAACTTATTTATGATGTTATCTCAAGTTACCAAGGTATTTCTGGGTGTTTGTTTTAGGTACCATAGGATCATGTGATTATCTTCTTGGAATGTATCGAGTGGGGTATGAAGAAACTCAAGAAGGGTTATAGGCATAAATCAGGAGAAATTTTTTCCATCGGTAAATGTATCATGACTAGGCATCTATAGGTAAGCACTGGTTGGATGGAATAACATAACATGTGCTTACCTATGATTATTTAAATTATAGTTAAAATTTATTGAATATTTGTATTAGTTGTAACATAATAATGCATAAATAGTGATTTCCTATTTATTTTTTGGTGAAGACTTGGTTGATATGAGTTAACAATTGATTCCCTTTACTATAATTGCTATTTTTTTTATTGATAGCTAGTATTTCTTGTTTAATGGTATAATTCTAAGAATGCTCTTTATTTTTTGACTAAATTTTATTACTAAACATGTCCCTTGATACTTGTTCAAATATTCTATTACTAAGCATGCCATTTATTTCTCATTTAGTGTTAACTACTGAACATGAGACTAATTTTTTTTGTAGTAATGTCTATAGAGCATGTTATTTGTTTATTATTTAATATATCCAACCAACCATGTTATACATTTCTTCCTTTACATGTTTATATGTTTTGGGTGGCTTCATATCATAGAAATGATGTATAATTTGTTTTTATATATGATTTTTTATGGAGAACCTATTAACGTTCTCAAGTAATGATAGCTTGGCATAATAAATAGTTTTTTCATAATATTGATAAGATGATGTTTTGGATAGAAATAGTAATATTCAAATTAATCCTTAGAATTTTTTAAAATTTAGTGAATATCAGTGTAAAAATATTTTATGACCCTAAGTTCTAAAGTGAAATAGGGATATTTTATTTTGAAAATGGTTTTCACATCAGTTAGTTTCAAGGAAAAATCTAGTATTTTAAAAATGTGACTTCAGTTTTGAATTTTAAAATGATATGGAACTTAAAAGAAAAAAATATCTAATCACCATACATTTTAAAAGGTAATTTTTTTAAGAATAAAAGAAAATTGTAAGTGATCACTTTTAAAAATAAATCATAATGTGATTTTGAAATGGATTGGCTAACTGGAAGTGGTTACTTTTTCAAAATAAAATTTAGGAACATTTTTTTCAAGGTTGAATTGAGAAATAATAAAATTTTATAAAGTGAGGTGTTGTGTTGACATATGATTTTTGAAATGAAATTTTATTTTTTGAGAAATATTATGGTAAGTGGATGTTTTATCGAACTAGAAAATGTATTGAAATAACATACATAAACAACCCTAGGAGAATCATATGGTTGTGAACCTTATAAAATCTGAACCTTATGAATTAGTACCCACTAAACCTGAATTTTTCATGAGAGACAAAAATTAATTATAGAATAAATTTTATAATGGATTCATAACTAAAACAATATAACTTTTATTAGGAGTCACAACCTAATACAAACTTACATTTTAATTTGAAATCACAACCACACAGTCCTGCCTATTATATTTTTATGTACAACTAATAGAAATGTACCTTTTATAGTGGAGATATAACCAAAACAATCTTACATTTGGATGGGAAAATTATAAACTAGACGCAATTAAGATACAATATAAAATAATAAATAAAATACAACTTAATGGGTGAAGAACCAAAATAAATGAAAACTAAAATAGTTATTGTTTCTTGATCACATTGATAAATGTGTTTCAATATGATAAATCTTTATTAGTGATCATGGGAATTAGATAGTTGTAATCAAATCAGTTCTTCAGTATCTCATTCAGTTCATTATTTATCTAGTTCCTTAGATATTTTTTATACAAAAATCCTCCAATGGCTAGTCCATGATGTTTCCTAATTCATTTTAATGGTTGGATAAAATGTGGTTTCTAAATTTGGAGTAATTCATTGGTGCTTCAATAGTTTCCATAAATCAAATCATGAGTATTATTTTAAAACTATTAAAAATAAAACAAAAAGGCATGAAACAATCATATATATAAATAAAATAAAATAAAATATTCCTTGGCATGAAAACTATATTGTCTAAAAATATCCATTCATATCTTATAATAAGTAGACATTATATCTTTTTATAATTACTTCACTACAGTAACAAACACTTCACAATAAAAAAAACTTCATAATATTAAGCAACTAAAAATCATAAGTATAAACATTACTTTGTACAGGTCATTTTGTACATCATAAGAGTCAATTTAAAATTTCATAAGATTTATTTATAAAACTTTGTAAGAGTCAAACTTCAACTTAGTAAGAATCATCAAAACTTCCATAAGGATGATTTTTGTAAGTATCATTTGAAAATCATAAGGATTATTACCAAAATACATGTATAATGCCTTAGAAAAATATTTTGAACTCCTAAACTTCATAAGGTATAGAGTATAGTTCATAAGGTTACTTCCCTTTTCCAAAATTTGAACAACCTTGATTTTGTAAGGTTCATTTCATACTTCGTAAGATTGATCTTCATACTTCATAAGGTTGATCTGAATTTTATAAAGATTCATCTAAATATTCATAAATTTCATTTAAATTTTATGAGGTTAATTTTATGTTCATAAGGTTCATTTCCTTCACCAAAAAATACACTTCGTAAGGTTCAAATGTTTTGTCAAATTTTCAAAATCTTCATATGAAAAAATTATTCTATAAACAGTGAAAGATTCAAAAACATAAAAATAATTAAAATAAGGATAATAAAAAATTAAATTAAAAATTAAATAAATATTATAGAATAAAAATATATAAAATTCCTCAGTTTTAATATCATTCTAAAATCAAAAACAAACATAAGTGATCAAGTTTTTTAATTCTCAAAATAAAATGATAAGAGAGAAAAGACCCACTCCAACAATCTCAAACTCTAATAATATTATGGTAATAGAATATTTTATTAAACTTGAAAACATATTGGTGGAATAGGCATCGAAAACCCTAGGATAATTATATGGTGGGGATCACCTTAGATCATGATGATACCCATTAGTTTATGGTCTTCATGGAATAATAAGGATATTTATGTATCTTTTGGGTGTTGTTATCTTGTATTGATCAATGACCCATATTTGTCTTGGTAGTTATGGACCTAAAACACAATTATATTTAGGACATGTATCAATGTGTTAGTTATCAGTGTGCCTTATGGATATTAAGACCTTGGAGTATTTTGTGAGATGTGTTGTATTTTTGGAGATATTCATCTAGTGTGTGATAGATTCTTTGGTAAAGGGTATTAGAGAATTAGTTATGGATTAGTGATTTAGTAGGATTGTGAGTCTTAGGTAAGAATATCCTTAAACTTATTGGTAATGATATTCATATGGTGGTGAGGTTGTAATGACTCATGTTCTCAATGAATCAATTTAAAAGAAAATTTAGGTTCTCGTGAGAATTTGAGTGATAGAAAACACAATCCAATTTGAATCTTTAGATCCAATTAAAGGGTTTTATTTCAATTTAGGTTCACCCTTGAATTATAAAGATTTCAAATGAATTTATAGGTTTTTTTATAGGTTTTGAGGTTCAATAGAGGACTCGATATTTTGGGTGAGGTTAGCATTTCACACCACCAATATTCGATAACTACAAATGAAAATAGGTACCCAATATATAGGGGTATCAGGTACTTTATGGGTGAGGAAGAGGTTCAGGTGGACTAGGAGTGTTACCTAATACCTATTGTCTTCTAACCAGGTACCCAATAGGCTTAGGTGTTGTTTAAAAAAATAGGGAATTTGGTATTTTTCACTTAAACCCATTTAACCCATATTTTCTATCTCTTTGAGCCACTCTTCCATTTAGTGGCTAGGGGGCTCCTCCATTTCTCCTTTGTTCCATCTTCCACCACTCCTTCTTGCATGTTCTTCAAGGGTGATCAAGGGGGGTTCCTTTTACTAATTCAAGGTGAGGCTTCTCTTTATCCTCTCTTCTTCCCTCTTTCTTCTTCTTCTTTTATTACATTTCTATTATTAGTGATTTGGTGTGGGTATTTCACTAAGTCATGGTAAAATCACCTCTTATACTAGGGCATATTAGATTCTTGGTTCAAATAAGCTTTTATAGGTTTTTTCTCATCATTTATCATTTTTTTGATGGAATTTTATTTTGGTATAATGTATTTTAGGTATTTTGTAATTTAGGGATGAAATTTAGAAGGTGATGTGTTGGAATTAATTGGTGATTTTGGTTGTGATTATATTTGATGGATTTTAAGAGTCTTATTCTTAAGTTTTCTTTAGGTTATACATCATTTAATTTTTATGGACATTTGATTTGGGTCCCTTGATTATGGAATTGTGATTTGGTAGATTTTAGGTGTTTCTCTAGTGATTTTGGAAGTGTGGTAAAGATCACTTGAGTTTTTGGTAGGTGGTCTGGATCCTTTGAGTGATTCTCAAGTTATTCCTATGATATGACTACCATGTGTTTTACAAATAATTAATAAATATTAAGTCATATTTTCATAAATACGAATGGGTTATTTTCCAATGGTTTTTTGTTATAACAAGTTAAGTATTCCCAATGAATTTTCTGGTGAAACCATATATGTCATTGATTTATTATCGATGTTTTGTAAGAACATGATATATTAAATTATGTAAGTTGATCCCTTGTAATTACTTGAAATTTAAATTTAATTTTTTATTTATTGGATATGGTTGTGCATCCTTATTACTTTTTGGGGTGGTTATATCATGTACCATAACCACTTGGGGATTACAAGCAAGTTTGAAACTTGTTCTTGAGTTAAACCTTTAGGGAAGTATTGTTCTTGAATAAGGTATAACCTCTTAAGCCTTAATCAAGTGTTATATAATAGAATCACCATTTTGAAAATTGACCAAAATGTATTATAATTCAAAGAACCATACTTAACCTTTGGTTAAGTGGTTACATTGATGATGAGATAATGATTAGGCTAGTCAAGTGGGAAAAAGTGTTGTAAAATTGGAATTTATTCAATTTTAAAATTCTAATTAATTTTTAATGTACTCTACTTGAAGTTGTTTTAAAAACTGGAATTTCACCCTATATTGGGTGAGAATGGCACCCTTCTATCCCGGATCTCCCCCTCTCATGCTCCGACAGTCTAAGGTTTCCCCATGAAACCCTCCACCTAGGATCCATGGTGCATCTGAGCACCACATATTTCTCTTCCTTTCTTCTCCTTTTTCAACTCCTATAGCTTCCTTCATGCTCTGTGGTCTATTTATTTTGGACGATGTTATCCTTTTGTTCTTTCTAGGAGGTCTGGCTTTCTTGGTGTTCATCTTCCAGGGTGATTTCTTTAGTACTTCTGAAGTTAGTCGCGGAGGAATCCTATGGCTGCTTCAACCCTGCCCTGATCTTGTGTTCTGTCGCTCCTCTCCAGGTTGAATTTAGAGTGATGGTAACATAGCTGTTTTGGGTTAAGGGTTTCGATGTTCGTCAGTTCTTTAGGAGCTTATGTGTCAGCTCAATCTTGGTTTTGGATTCTGGTTTCAGTCTCGTCGTGCTGCCTTATTTGGAGACCTTGGTCACTCTTATCCTTACCCTAACCTCAAGTCCCTCTGCTTCTCTCCAAATCAGATCCTAAGTAGTGGTTCCTCAAAAGTTTTGGGATGTGGGGTTCTTAGGAAATGGTGCCCCTTGTATGGTATGTTTTGTTTTATGGTGAAGTTTTGTTTGATTCCTTTTCTTTGGCGGTTGATCTACTCAAGACCAGCTCAGTGAAGGTTCTGATAGTGTATTATGTTTTTTCTCTGTTTTGGTTATAGTGTAAGCCATCGGTGGTTCATGATGTTGTTGTTTCTAGTTAAGGTTCCCTTATTTTTTCATTTTGTTGAAGTGAGTTTTAAATATACTAGTATCTTAGATGTTTCTGGTTTTCAATGGCATGGTGTTGTCATTTTTCAGTGGTTCCGATGTGATGTTGGGATAGTGATAACGATAGTGGACTGGATGGCATCGATGGTGGTAATTTTCTTCTCTAGCGGTGAGGACAATGATGATGATGACACCGACGATGGAGGATGTCAGCGACATGGTCGGATCTCTTGTTTTGAGTTCGTGATGGATGATGGTTTGTAGATCGGGGTGGTTTAACTCGTGGATTGAGGTGTATATGCCGGTATTTTTGGATTTTTCCTTATGAAATTTTAATGTGGAATTTTTTAATTTTTAATGTGGTGTGCATGGTTTATGTGGATGTGGGATATTCTAGTGTCCATCTATGTATGGTTCCCACTTACTCAAAAAGTGGATTTTTAAATAATAATAAAAAATAGATTATGGCCTATATTAGATTATGAGAGTATTAAAATTTGTAAAGGTTCTTTCTTGAAACATCTCTTTTGGTAAATTCATACATCCTTTAGAATCAATCCCTTTGTAACTTTTTTCTTCTTTATTTAAAAATAAATCTACAGGATTTACTTTTTACTTTAAAATTTTTTAACATAACTCTTTACCCATGTGAATATTTATTGGGTTGTGAGAGGATTCAACTTTTTAAAGGTTCTTTCTTGGAACATATCTTTTGGTAAATCCCTACATAACTTAGAATCAACCCATTTGGAACTTTTTTCTTCATTTTGTAAAAATAACTTTATGGGATATCCTCCTTACATAAATTTTTTTTGACATAAATCTTTACCCATGTGAATTTATTTTTAAAAATAAGGTTACCTAATCGGTTTTCAACCAAATAGAGAGTGGAATCTATTACCATTTTCTAAAAAATGATTTTGGGAACCCAACTTGTAAATTGTAACGACCCAAAGTTTCATTAATAGAAAATCCCTCTTGATCCAGTTAAATGTTTCTTTATGAAAAATGTTTTTATAAGATGTCAACTTCTTTAGTTTTATGTTAAGATTTGTGACCGTTACTTTTATAGTCGTTGAACAGTGATCATATGAGTAGTATAAATATAAGGCTTTAACGAACCCATTTCTACTCAGACAAAGGAAGCGATGGCCTCATCCAGTAGAATTGCCCCTTACGAAGCCCATTTGTCAGATCTCGGAAAAGAGGTGGCGTCTTTGGGATTTTCTCTCGACCAAGCCCAAGATGAGCTTCATCAAGTCAAGCTCGAACGTGATCGTCTACAGGAAAAGTGGAAGTTGATTGAAATTACCACTCGAGCGATGTTATCCGAGCCGCCCCAAGAGTCTGTCACCATCGCGCACCTTACCCTTAGGTCTTATGTGGCTATTTTAAGGGGTTATGTACAAATAATTAGCACCATGTTCATGTACATTATTTTTTTATATAATAATGAATATAATTTCTAGTCATTTTTGATACATTGTAATTAGTTTTTAAAGTACAAATGGTGTTTTTAGTTATTATTTAATTAAGAATTATATTTTATTAAATTAAAGGATTTTTTAATTAAATAATATTTTAATAAAATATTATTATTAATATTAAATTAATTTTTTATTAAGTATAAATGATCTTATAATTTTATGAATGCAATTAAAATTTTTATTAAGGTTTGAAAGCCATTTCTGTCAAAACCCGTGAATTTTTTTATAAATGTCGGTTTTTATTTTAAAAGTGAAAATTCACATATTTAGAAAATTATTTAGATAAAATAAATATTATTTTTGGAATCAGGACGTCGAAATTATCCAACGGTGAATTTTTCATAATCTTCTAAGACAGTCAAATTTTTTGGTAAAAATTGAATACCATTTAAATATATAATGTGTTTTATGACATCATAATGACCCAATGGTGATGTAATAAAATAACATAATCCTTATGTTCGGACAATATGTGTTTTATCATTAAAATAATGAGGTTTTGGGTTTGTTTGACTTACTTTTCAAAGCATTAATGGAGCCCTCAAGACTTATTCAACACTTTGCCTTTTTAAATTAATTTTCATGGGAGTGTGACTCACCTCCACATAAGCAACCCTAATTTTTTAATAAGTTCGGACCTTGGCCTTGTAAAATATTTTTTTCCTATTTCCTTTTCCAGAAACCATGGGAAAATACCATGGGATGGTTTGTGGTTTGGATTATTTTAATATAAGGGGTCCCAAACCTAAATAATAAAGAATTCTCTCACCTTTCCTATATAAACCCACCCAAGCTCCCACTTCCTCCTCACTAAAATCCCTTGGAGTTCGTCCAACCTCTTCCCTACTCTCTCTAGAATCCTCCCAAGGTGTCCCAATCTCCCAAGAAGCCTCTCACAAGCCTCTCTCTAGCCTTTGGAAGCACACTTCCAAGTAAGGGTTTTTTTCTTCCTTTCTCATTTTTGTCAATTTTCTTTAAGTTGTATTGCTCTTTTAATTTCAATTATGAATGTTGGGGTATGGTTTCACACCTCCCCCATACTTCCCTCTTATTGTTTGAATGATGGGAGAACCCTTTCTCTCTCATTAAATGCCTCCCATGTACACCCGTTACTATGCCGAAATTCCAAAAGGAACTTCTCTCTCTTCTTTTACATTCAAGCAATACTTTTGTATCATGAATCTAAATTCCATTTCAATTGTTTGGACATGTATATATATGACCTCCTTGCTGTCCATTACATTTAAATACGATGAGGAACCCCTTTCTCTCTCATCAAACTTTTTTATGAATTCTTATGTCACGCCGTTACGCTGCCGAAATCGCACCGATTTTCTAAGCCAATGTCATTGTGTAGTGAATACCATGCCCATTTCTCCATCAAGGGTATTCACCTTTATGCACATTTACTTATTTATTGTAAAGTTTCATGTGTGAATTCCACATTCCTTTATCGTGGAATAAATGATTATGTTTTATGAATCCGTGTTTTATGATCCATGTGGCACACTTATGCATGAAATGAAATGTTTAAGAAGGGTGCGCCCTTATAGTGCTCCAATGCATTGGGTAAAGTATAGTATCATAATATTTTATGTGAAATGAGTGTTGATTCATGCTAATTCAAGTGCAATGAGGGTTTACTCGTTCTTCAAGTGCAATGAGGGTTTACTCATGCTCCATGTGCAATGAGCCTTGGCTCATGCTAATTCAATGTTAAGTGTTGTTGCCACATTTCCATGTTATGGTTATCATGATTTATCATGCCTTTATGTTCATGTTACTCTAATGCTCTATTGATGTTCCTATTTCCTAACATGTATTGTACTCCTCATGTTATTCATTTTGTACTCCCTTACTGGGCTTTATAGCTCACTCTTTTCTTATGCATGTCCTCAGGTTATCCCATGCAATGCAAAGTACGAAGGAATGTAGTGGTCATGTAAAGGAATTTTTCAATAAAGATGTTGTATTTCAAGTTTAAAGTTTTTATGTAATGATCCTAATCCCCAAATACACTAAACCTCTCAATCTTATTTGTTGTATCAAGTGAAGTTTTATGTAATAAAGCATGCTTAAGTTGTATTAAAAAGCAGGGTTGTCATAGTTGGTATCAGAGGATAGGTTTAGTTATTTTTGGGATTACGAAACCCTAGTAAAGCCTTAGATAAAAGACTAAGTATAATAAAATCATCCCAAAGTTTTGGTAAATACTAAGTAAGTGGTTTATCAAACAAATACGTCCCTGTCTGGATACGAGCAGGTAGAGGCGTCTCTGGCACAGATGTATCCTAGGGGTAAAACCCAAAAACACCGCTTTGAGCTAGACTCGAATGGGAACTGGGGAACGACAATGGGCCTTGCTGCACTCTTGGTTATGAAACTCCCAGGGGATATGTTTTTATAAATTCACAATCTTATTATGAACCCTTATTAAGGGAAAAATGCCCCTAAGAATATATGTTAGAAGGAAGATCATGAAAAGCCTGGATTGAATCCTATAGACTCATGAGTTAAAGAGATTAAAGTTTATTTATAAGTCATCAACTTTTGTCTTTGGATTACCCTTTATGTGTTACCCCTAACTTTCCTTTTATTCCAGCCAATGGCCAGTAATAGGAGAACTCAAGATAACAACCGTTGTGAAGATCAGTGTGATGATTGTACTTATGAGATGCCCAATCCAATGGGAGCGGGAATCACGAACTTTGTCACGCTTCTCTCTTAGCTAACTCAAGTTTTGAATATAAACACTGGTCAAGAGGAACGTTCAACCCCCCTAAGAAAGAACAAGTCGCTATCGAGAGATTCATGAGACAAAGGCCTCCTACTTTTAGTGGATCATCTGATCCCACGATCACTGAACAATGGATCAACTCCATTGAAAAGATATTCTCCATCCTCCAATGCTCTGAAAAAGAGAAGGTTCTCCTGGCGGCTTATCGTATGGAGGGTGAAGCTGATCAATGGTGGACGTTGATCAAAAATACGAAGCCTGAGGAGGAGATCGAGGCTTTGTAATGGAAGGAATTCCGGAAGATGTTTTTTGATAAATATTTTCCACGCACCCTCTGTCTTAAGATGGAAAGGGACTTCCTTTCCCTCAAACAGAAAGATGAAGAATCTGTGGGAGCGTACGAGGCAAACTTCACAAGGCTTGCACGATACGCTTCCGGCTTTGTCGTTACCCCCGAATGCAAGGTTGACCGCTTCTTTGGTGGGCTGAATCCTAGCTTGCAGAAAGCATTAGCGATCCGTGACTTCGACAGCTATGAGGAAATTGTCTGATGTGCCCTCAAGGTTGAAATGGAGATCGGAGAATCACAGGGGTATCATGGGGACAAGAAGCGTAAGGTGGACTTCAATGCTGGTGGTCCGATGGATAAATCCAACGGCGCTAAGAAATTCCAGCACCCCACTTTCCAAAAGTGTGGAAAGAAGCACCCTGGAAATTGCCTTAGGGGGACAAGAAAATGCTTCAAGTGTGGAAGAGAAGGGAACCTAGCTGTTAACTATCAGCAAGAAGGACCCGCGGCTGTGACAGAGGAGAGGAACGCTCTGTTCGAACCTCAACGCATTGTTCAATGCTACAAATGCAAAGAACTGGGTCATTTTTCAAATCAATTCCCTAATACAAGGGTTATCGGAGGCAACCATCAACCTCCAAGACAGCAAGGAAGAACTTTTTCCATCACTTCTTCTGAAGTGAACCCCGACAACGAAGTGGTGACAGGTACGCTAGTTATTCATTCAATAATAGCGAACGTACTTTTTGATTCTGGTTCTACACATTCTTTTATATCTCAAAAGTTTAGTAGAACAATCCCTGCACCACCACAAATCATGGAAGTAAAGATGTCGGTGAGTACGGAAAATGGGGCAATCATTGCATCCCATGAGTATAAGTCCTCCCCTGTTATAATCTATGGATTGAATTTACCAGTGAACCTTGTCATACTCCCTTTGGTGGAATTTGATAAAATTCTTGGCATGGATTGGCTTTCCTTATATAGAGCCAACATAAATTGTCGGGAGAGGGAAATCACACTCCATATGGAGAATCGACCCCCGATTCTTTACAAGTGTCAGGAGGAAGATGAATCTCATTTAGCTCCATCATCTCAAGCATGGATATTACTACCTTATGAGCACGCATATCTGGCTCAGATGATTGAGTCCAAGGAAAAAACCACCCTTGAAGAAATGCCTATTGTGAGGGAATTCACTGAAGTATTTCCCGAGGAACTTCCTGGTCTTCCTCCAAGAAGAGATGTTGAGTTCTCAATTGAACTTATACCTGGGGCGCTACCAATATCCAAGACTCCATATAGAATGGCTGTTTTTGAGCTTGAAGAGCTGAAGAAACAACTACAGGAGAATCTAGATAAAGGGTTTATACGCCCAAGTGCATCACCATGGGGTGCACCAGTCCTCTTCATCAAGAAGAAGGATGGGTCAATGCGGCTTTGCATCGATTATCGTGAACTTAACAAAATCACGATAAAGAACAAGTATCCTCTCCCAAGAATCGATGACTTGTTTGATCAGCTACATGGAGCACAATACTCCTCCAAGGTGGACTTGCGGTCAGGATATTATCAAGTAAGGGTGAAGAAGGAAGATATCCCCAAGACTGCTTTTCGTACAAGGTACAGGCACTATGAATTCATAGTAATGCCTTTAGGACTCACCAATGCTCCAGAAATATTCATGGACTTGATGAATAGAGTCTTTAGAGATTACCTAGACAAATTTGTGGTAGTCTTTATAGATGATATTCTAATATACTCCAAAACCAAGGAGGACCATGAGGAGCATTTAAAAACTGTACTAGAGACTTTGCGCAAGGAGAAGCTCTATGCAAAGTACAGCAAGTGTGAGTTTTGGTTAAAGGAAGTCTCATTCTTGGGCCATATCATCACAAGCAATGGGATATCTGTGGACCCCTCCAAAATAGATGCAATTGAGGGATGGACGAGGCCAACATCGGTAACTGATATCCGTAGCTTCTTGGGGTTAGCTGGATATTATCGACGATTTGTGAGAAATTTCTCACGATTTTCCAACCCTCTTACCAAGCTAACTCAAAAGGGAGTAAAGTTTTTTTGGAGTGATGAATGCGAAGAAAGCTTCAAGGAGTTGAAGAAAAGGCTTATCACTGCACCCGTGATCACTTTACCCACAAGTGGGGAGCTTTTTGTGGTATTCAGTGATGCTTCGAAGAAGGGATTAGGATGTGTGCTGATGCAGAATGATAAATTGATATCCTATGCCTCAAGGCAGTTGAAAATCCATGAGCGAAACTATCCAACGCATGATCTGGAGTTGGCGGTGGTGATCTTTTCCTTGAAAATCTGGCGGCATTATCTCTATGGAGAGAAATGTGAGATATATACTAACCACAAGAGTCTTAAATATATATTCACACAGAAAGAGCTTAATATGCGCCAGAGAAGATGGATAGATCTCATCAAGGATTATGATTGTTCAATACATTACCACCCTGGGAAGGCGAACAAGGTGGCGGATTCCCTAAGTAGAAAGGATCCAGCGATTCTATCAATGATGAGAATTGAAAAGGATCCAATCTTCTTAGACTTGATGAATATGGAAGTGGGAATCATAAAGAAGGGAACATCATCAATCCTTTCATAAATGATTTCTCAACCATCTCTTTTGGAAAGGTTAAAGGATGCTCAAAAGGATGATGCAGGAATCCAAGAAAAAGTGGAAGCTATCAAAAAGGGAAAATCCTCAGAATTTAATGTTAATGAAGAAGGAATTGTGCGGTTTGGGAAAAGACTATGTGTTCCATCAAGTTCGGAGCTGAAGAAGGAACTTTTGGATGATACACATAGTTCAAATTTCTTTATTCACCCAGGGATCACAAAGATGTATCGAGATCTCCAAGAAAACTTTTGGTGGGATAATATGAAGAAGGAGATCATTGAATATACATCGAAGTGCCTGGTGTGTCAGCAAGTGAAGGCAGAGAGGCAGAAGTCTAAGGGGATGATGCAACCATTGCCCATAACAGAATGGAAATGGGAGAACATCACCATGGACTTTGTCACCGGACTTCCAAGGACATCCAAAGGCAACAATGTAATCTGGGTTGTTGTGGATCATCTTACAAAGACTTCACACTTCATTGCTATTCGAGAGGATTTCTCTTTGGATCAACTAGCACGGATATATATCAGGGATGTGGTACGGTTGCATGGAGTACCACTATCTATTGTTTCTGACCGAGATCCAAGATTCACCTCTAAGTTTTGGAAGAGTCTTCAACAAGCTCTGAATACTGAACTGAACTTCAGTACGGCCTATCATCCTCAAACTGATGGCCAATCCGATCGGACTATCCAAACACTTGAGGATATGTTGAGAGAGTGCTCAATGGACTTCAAAGGAGGATGGGATCAACGTCTTCCTCTAGTTGAGTTCTCTTATAATAATAGTTTCCACTCGAGCATCCAAATGGCACCATATGAAGCCCTGTATGGGAAAAGGTGTAGAACACCAGCATGTTGGGATGAGGTCGGTGAACGTAAGCTGCTTGGACCAGAAATGGTCGAAGAAATGGTGGAGAAGGTGAAAACCATTCAGCAACATATCAAGGCAGCCCAAAGTCGACAGAAGAGTTATGCAGATAATCGTCGACAAGACCTTGAGTTTAAAGTTGGAGACATTGTGTTTTTACGCATATCTCCGTGGAAGAAGGTCGTGAGGTTTGGAAAGAAAGGGAAGTTAAGTCCAAGGTACATCGGCCCCTTCGAGATTCTTGATCGTATTGGGGTTGTGGCCTATCGACTAGCACTTCCACCTACTATGGCCAAGGTGCATGATGTCTTCCATGTATCCCTCTTAAGGAAGTACATACCAGACCCTTCACATGTACTCTCTTCCGAGGTGGTACAATTAGAAGACGGTCTTTCTTATGAGGAGAAACCAGTGAAGATCTTAGATCGTAGAGAAAAATTTCTACGAAATAAGACAATGCCCCTCGTCAAGGTGTTGTGGAGAAACCACAAGTTTGAAGAAGCAACTTGGGAGTCGGAGGATATGATGAAGCTAAGTTACCCACATTTTTTTTAGTATGGGAAAAGGAAAAATTTCGAGGGCGAAATTTCTTAAGGGGGGAATATTGTAACGACCCAAAGTTTCATTAATAGAAAATCCCTCTTGATCCAGTTAAATGTTTCTTTATGAAAAATGTTTTTATAAGATGTCAACTTCTTTAGTTTTACATTAAGATTTGTGACCGTTACTTTTATAGTCGTTGATCAGTGATCATCTGAGTAGTATAAATATAAGGCTTTAACGAACCCATTTCTACTCAGACAAAGGAAGTGATGGCCTCATCCAGTAGAATTGCCCCTTACGAAGCCCATTTGTCAGAGCTCGGAAAAGAGGTGGCATCTTTGGGCTTTGCCCTTGACCAAGACCAAACTGAGCTTTATCAAGTCAAGCTCAAACGTGATCGTCTACGGGAAAAGTGGAAGTTGATTGAAATTACCACTCGAGTGATGTTATCTGAGCCGCCCCAAGAGTCTGTCACCATCGCGCACCTTACCCTTAGGTCTTATGCGGCTATTTTAAGGGGTTATGTAACAAATAATTAGCACCATGTTCATGTACATTATTTTTGTATATAATAATGAATATAATTTCTAGTCATTTTTGATACATTGTAATTAGTTTTTAAAGTACAAATGGGGTTTTTAGTTATTATTTAATTAAGAATTATATTTTATTAAATTAAAGTATTTTTTAATTAAATAATATTTTAATAAAATATTATTATTAATATTAAATTAATTTTTTATTAAGTATAAATGATCTTATAATTTTATGAATGCAATTAAAATTTTTATTAAGGTTTGAAAGCCATTTCTGTCAAAACCCGTGAATTTTTTTATAAATGTCGGTTTTTATTTTAAAAGTTAAAATTCACATATTTAGAAAATTAGTTAGATAAAATAAATATTATTTTTGGAATCAGGACGTCGAAATTATCCAACGGTGAATTTTTCATAATCTTCTGAGACAGTCAAATTTTTGGGTAAAAATTAAATACCATTTAAATATATAATGTGTTTTATGACATCATAATGACCCAATGGTGATGTAATAAAATAACATAATCCTTATGTTCGGCCAATATGTGTTTTATCATTAAAATAATGAGGTTTTGGTTTTGTTTGACTTACTTTTCAAAGCATTAATGGAGCCCTCAAGACTTATTCAACACTTTTCCTTTTTAAATTAATTTCCATGGGAGTGTGACTCACCTCCACATAAGCAACCCTAATTTTTTAATAAGTTCTGACCTTGGACTTGTAAAATATTGTTTTCCTCTTTCCTTTTCCAGAAACCATGGGCAAATACCATGTGATGGTTTGTGGTTTGGATTATTTTAATATAAGGGGTCCCAAACCTAAATAATAAAGAATTCTCTCACCTTTCCTATATAAACCCACCCAAGATCCCACTTCCTCCTGAGTAAAATCCCTTTTAGTTCGTCCAACCTCTGCCCTACTCTCTCTAGAATCCTCCCAAGGTGCAACAAGCTCCCAAGAATCCTCTCACAAGCCTCTCTCTAGCCTTTGGAAGCACACTTCCAAGTAAGGGTTTTTTTTTCTTCCTTTCTCATTTTTGTCAATTTTCTTTAAGTTGTATTGCTCTTTTAATTTCAATTATGAATGTTGGGGTATGGTTTCACACCTCCCCCATAATACCCTCTTATTGTTTGAATGATGGGAGAACCCTTTCTCTCTCATTAAATGCATCCCATGTACACCCGTTACTATGCCAAAATTCCGAAAGGAACTTCTCTCTCTTCTTTTACATTCAAGCAATACTTTTGTATCATGAATCTAAATTCCATTTCAATTGTTGGTACATGTATATATATTACCTCCTTACTTTCCATTACATGTAAATATTATGAGGAACCCCTTTCTCTCTCATCAAACTTTTTTATGAATTCTTATGTCACGTCGTTACGCTGCCGAAATCGCACCGATTTTCTAAGCCAATGTCATTGTGTAGTGAATACAATGCCCATTTCTCCATCAAGAGTATTCACCTTTATGAAAATTTACTTATTGATTGTAAAGTTTCATGTGTGAATTACACATTCCTTTATCATGGAATAAACTATTATGTTTTATGAATCCATGTTTTATGATCCATGTGGCACACTTATGCATGAAATGAAATGTTTAAGAAGGGTGCGCCCTTATAGCGCTCCAATGCATTGGGTAAAGTATAGTATCATGATACGTCATGTGAAATGAGTGTTTATTCATGCTAATTCAAGTGCAATGAGGTTTTACTCATGCTTCAAGTGCAATGAGGGTTTACTCATGCTCCATGTGCAATGAGCCTTGGCTCATGCTAATTCAATGTTAAGTGTTGTTGCCACATTTCCATGTTATGGTTATCATGCTTTATCATGACTTTATGTTCATGTTACTCTAATGCTCTATTGATGTTCCTATTGCCTAACATGTATTGTACTCCTCATGTTATTCATTGTGTACTCCCTTACTGGGCTTTATAGCTCACCCTTTTCTTATGCATGTCCTCAAGTTATCCCATGCAATGCTATGTACGAAGGAATGTAGTGGTCATGTAAAGGAAGTTTTCAATAAAGATGTTGTATTTCAAGTTTAAAGTTTTTATGTAATGATCCTAATCCCCAAAGACACTAAACCTCTCGATCTTCTTTGTTGTATCAAGTGAAGTTTTATGTAATAAAGCATTCTTAAGTTGTATTAAAAAGCAGGGTTGTCATATAAATAAATTTATAAAAGTAAAAGGGTAGACTCTTTTCCTTGTTATATATGATTTACTAAAAACATGACTTGGAAATACGTATTCACTTCCCTTTAAAATCCTTAATCTTGTAAGTGTTGGCTACACTTGTTTAACAAATGGTAAGCATGGAATGAATTTTATCCCACTTAATAGGTACTAATAACATGGGTTTTAATTTTTTTTGTGTGTGTTATATTTTCTAACAGTGATTAGAAAAACCTTGTGTTGGGTAATGACAAGTGATGCTTATCCTAGTTAAGTGTAGTTAATAGGGGTTCTTGAACCAAATTATAAATTTATAAAGTGATTAACATCAATTCATATCATCCTTAATTGTTTTTATGTGTCTCTTGTTATATGTATGTGTTTTCATTAGGTACACTAGGTATATATACCTTATTTGGTTTGTCTAGTATCTGTTAAACTATTGATTATTCCTTATATATATCCTTGTTTGGCTTTCCATGATGATTTTTAAACAATGATCATATCTAGTCTTGTGATGCATTTAAATTTAAAATATTATATTTATTGCATAATGAAATTCATTTCTATTATTTTAACTAAATAATGTATATTATTGTTAAATAGCATGTTTATTATTGATATAAAGAATGCCTAAGGTTGATATAAAGTATGTCTATTGCTTGATATTGAGCATGTGCATTTACAAGATGTAGATCATGTTTATTGTTGTGATATGGAAACCCTATTACATGTTGTTATTATCTAGTATTTATGATATTTCCATGGTTATAGATTTCCTTTGTAGTATTTCATATAGATAGCTTCATATTGCCATTTATTTTTTATGCAGTCATTGGAACCTTATTTTGTAGGATCTAAAAGGGGACATGTGTACTTTCTATACACAAGGATACATGTATATATATAATATGTTCCTCTATATGAGAAGATAGTCCTCTTATAGAGGAGGTATTATGTATATGTATATGATTATAGACATATATATATATATATTGACACATAGATACACATACATGTTCCTTCCGATGAGGAGATGAGACCTCCTAAGTGAGGATGATATACATACAGTTCCTTCATATGAGAAGATGAGTGGCCCTCTAGGATAGGTTTTAATTGATGTATATACAATTCCTACCAATGGATAGAGAGTAACCTCCCTAGGAGAGTGATTATAGACACTCTCTCACACACACACATATATATATATACACATGTTTCCTTTAATAGAGGATAGATTTGGTCAATTATTTCCAACATGAAGGTACCTCATGGTGGAAAAATGTGCAACTTGGATTTCAAGAAGTGTCTCAAAGAAGGTTTGGTTGATGTGGTTGAGAATGATTTATATTCTGTTAATATGAGATTTTCTTTTTCTTTTTTGATAGAGAAACATATCTTATTTCTGCCAGTTCTTGATTTAAAATTTACTTGCTTATCTGATAATTATTGTCATGATTTGTGACTATTTTTAAAGTTTTTTTACTAAATCTATGAAAATTTTCATGGATGTTTATGCATACTCTCATTACTCACTGTGTTTGTTGAGACATCATTGGTAGCTCCCTACTAAGTATTTATGCTCACACCCAACATGGACACCCCAGTGGACATACATCCTCTCCATTGCTTAATTTCATGTATGAAAAATTACATTATAAATATTTAATTTTTCTTGGATTGGTTATGTATAACATGAGATCAAATTTGGCCACCAAACTAATGTTAGAGCTGCTGGTTGGTTGATTGGAGGACATGCTTGGATTATCGCCAACTCATATTTAGTTTCTATACATTTAAGACTTGTTGGACTTGGTCTTTGTTATAGACTATTTGTATATTAGGATCAACACTTCACTTGTTATAGCTACATTCACATAGAGATGTTGTCAATTATTCATGTTATAGTTAAACAGTTGTAATAATGGTATGTTTTGTGTTTGGGAATGTCCAACCTATAAATGATTCATTCCAAATTTCATATAGGATCTGGTTATGACTTATTCATCAAACAACATCCATAGTATAGTCACCAACCCCTGGGTATTACTAGTGCATAAATGAATTTTCACGTCAGTTTTTTTTACTTTTTCACATCAGTTATAGGGAACCTTTATTAAAGGAGATGTTGTAAATATGTATTTAACGTCTCTTAAAAAATAGAAATTATAAATTAATCATTGAATTGTTTTTTTACATCAGTTATTTTATAATTGACATAAAAAACCATTTAGAATGGTTTTTCAAGTGATTTATTTAATAACTGATGTAAAAATTGGTTTTTAATGTCAGTTATCTTATAACTGATGTGAAAAACTGAAGTGATAAAGGGTTTGTAACATTTTTTATTTAATAATAGATATGAAAGATGGTTTTTCACATTGTTTTTTTTATAATTGACATGAAAAATCATCTATGAAGGATTTTTCACATCGGTTATAAAATAAAAGATGTAAAAAATAATTTTTTTTTTAGATATTTCTTTTTAACCTTCCTCTCCACAACCGAACAAAACAACAAACAAGAAAAATAAAATTAGAAACATCAGAAAAACAACTAGCAATACATTTATAATTATAAAATTAAAAATTGAAATATATAGTAAAAACAAACTAAAATACAATGAGCCCTATAAAATTATTTTCCCATTCCACTTGTAACTGTATGAACTCTTGTACACTATAAGAGATAGGGTCATCAAAAAGCTAAAAATTAAAATGAAATCATTTAACATGTATTATGAATAAAACAAATGAAATATTAAGGAATATTTTATAAATAAATCTAACCTGATGGAACTTTTTAACTATCCTAGTTAAAATTATTTCATACATAAATCTTAACACATAATATCCTCATTCTTTGATGCCTTCATTTTTATAAAAATGTTGTTTAAATTATTTTTTCAATTCAAAATAACATGTTTAAGTAATATATCCAAAATTTAATATTTATAAATGAAAATTCACCTTTACTTTTACATATTTTATCTCAGTGCTTTTTTTCTTTATGGTCTCTCGAAAGAAATTCCATACCCTGTTAGAAAATATTAAGAATAAAATAAATTTAAAATTCATTATAATATAAACAAGTATTAAGAAATTCAAACTAACATTTCCAATACATCCTTAAAAAAATTGTGCTTCACCATGGATAGAGCATAACCAGTAAAGTGTCTTCTCCCTTAGACATAAAACACCTAACATCCAATGACCATTGATATAAAATAAAATTTAATTTTAGTTATTATTATGTTGAAAAAATATATAACACTTTGTGAGATAAATGTTGTATACTCTTGAAGATAATAAAACATCCAATACTGAATTATTACATCCTTTTGAAATCATTCAGTAATATAAATTATTCTTTTCACTTCATTCATTATCTTTTCTATAGGTGAAATAAACTATGGGTCCATAAATCTATATAAATCTATCTTTTCATTCTCCTTACACATTGTATAAAGATACCAAATACAAAACAAACATAAGTATAAATTTTAAATAAATTAAATGCATAGACAGATTTATGTTAAGACTTGCAAGGAAAAAATTTCATTGTGTTGATGCCCAACTAATCTTCTATTACAAGCTCTATGATATTATTTTTCAAAAGCACCACAGTCATTGCATTCCCACAAACATCATCTTCCATTGAAATCTCATAAACACCTGACAAAAAATTTGAATATATTGAAAATCTATCAAGACTACTATAATCTGTATATGAAGTCATAGCTCTTTATAATTGTAGGTAATGGTACTCTAGCTGATATATCTATAATATCTTGTACAGTGACCCTATGATGCTATATCTATAACTATTTATGATGAATGGTATCTCCAATATAAAATATCATACCATATGAAATAATATGATATTGAAAATCATCAACATATAACTGAAAATAATGGGGAAGTTGTGGAGAAGGTAGTTGTTTCCCTCAGAATTCAGGGATGACCTCCTTGACTGAAGGTTCAAACATTACGATCGGTTTCTAACGGGTTTGTTCATAGAACCGGAAAAATCCAATGATTCCACATCCATTTGGACCTAATTTCCAAAGGTAGGCACTCATTAGTTTGTGGACTGATGAGGCTTGGGAATTTGCATTGGTCGAGAGGATGGGAGGTCGGACTCATCACACCTTTTTGAGGGGAATTATTGTCTACTCCGGGACTCTCTTTATAGATTTAAGTAATGTTCGTGAATCCTTATTACATTACCAAGTATAAAATGAGCTTTCCTTCAGATCTGACAATCAATGATTAAATATGTAGGAAATTTAGAGAATCTTTTATATGTATTCGAGGTTCTTCATCGATAGAGAATCATCTGTATTTATTAGAGATTCTTGTTCAATTGTATCCTTCGACACATTTATATAGAAGTCTCTTGGTCATTATGATGACCATGCTGGTTTTAAATCCACTCAGTGGGGCACTTGAAGTTTATTGTCATTCAGAAGGACATGGATTATTTCAGAGTTGGGATCGAACCCACAGATGGGCTACATACGTATCCTTTGTTTAGAAAAGGAATCAGAACCCACATAGTTCGAGTAAGGGAGTATGATGTTTATGATTGATGGCTCAAAGAAGGATTTCATAATTACTTTTACACTCTAAGCTCACGTGAGTCATTCTCGGTGTGAGAAACAAGAGGTATTGGTAAAAATTAGACAATTGGGCCATGAAAGATGCAATCATAAGAAATAATGTGGGACTTATGTATGTATGACTGCCCAGATAAATGAAGATTAAGATTTACTTCAGGGAATAAATCCAGGAACAGGGTCGATAAAGGTATATGTGCTTCATGGAGATTTGAATGCTCTAACTTGGGGCTTACTCCTGAAAAGGAGGCCCAAGTTAGGAGAGGACTTATTATTGGGTTTTACTCCTGAGAAGGAATCCCATATCAAAGGTAAATTAGGACTGGTTAAGAGAAATTAAAACTGGGGCTTACTCCTGAAAAGGAGGCCCAGGTTAAGGGACTTCAAAAACTAAAGGACTTGGGGCTTACTCCTAAAAAGGAGGCCCAAGTTAAGGGACTTCAAAAATTAAGGGACTTGGGGCTTACTCCTGAAGAGGATGCCCATATTTAATACTTGGGGCTTACTCATAAGGATGATTCCCAGATTTGAGACAGGGTCTTATTCCTGAAAAGGAGGCCCATATTTGAGACTGGGGCTTATTCCTGAAAAGGAGGCCCAGGTTAAGAATTATGACTGGGGCTTATTCTTGAAAAGGAGGACCAAGTTAAGAATTATGATTGGGGATTATTCCTGAAAAGGAGGCCCAGGTTAAGAATTATGACTGGGGATTATTCCTGAAAAGGAGGCCCAGGTTAAGAATTATGACTGGGGCTTATTCCTGAAAAGGAGGCCCAGGTTAAGAATTCGCTCATCTTAAAGGATGAGGTTGAATGAATGAAATCTCAATCTTTAGTGACATAAAGATGTGTAAATCACTAGATTTTGAGAGATATTCCACAGAATTCCTTTCAGATAAGGAATTTAAACCAAGAAACCATGCCATAAATGGCTTTGAAGAGTGTCTTGAAGACTGAATCTTGAATAGGAGAGGTGGAATTGCTTAAGAGGGGTGAAATGGGCAAGAAGGGCACCCAAAAAGGTAGGGGCGCGCAAGTCCTGGAAAGCGCGTAGGTACTGCGTGGGTGCGCAAGTTCGGTCGCACAGGTATACCTACGCGACACATGGGTACTTACGCGATGGTTAACCAGCAGGGTAATACTTGAGAGACTCTTGGTTAAAGCCTTTAGAATCATCTTGAGGTTCTTCCAGAAGAGTGGTGCGCAAGTTCTATTGAAGGAGTTTAGGTGGTGCTCAAGTGTGGCCATTTCCCTTAAGGGCTGGACACTCAGGCGCGCAAGTGTTGATGAGTTTTAGGGGTGTCCATGGGTCGTATTGGGTCGGGTTGATGGGGTTTTTGGACCCGACCCGATCGAAAGAGGTCGGGTCGGGTTGGGTCGGGTCAGGCATGTTTTTTAGCTCGGACCCGACCCAACCCAACTCGTACTAAATCGGGTTGGGTCGGGTCGGGTTGATGGGTTTATGGAAAAAAATCGATTGTTTCTGGATATCCCGCAGGACATCTCCGCTTCAACCCGGTGCAACCGCTATCCCCTCCACCCAAGAAGGAGCTTCCTCCCTACGCCTCCAAGTCCTGCAATCAATATTCTTAAAAATGGAGGCAGTGGAGAATCCATCATCGGTGGAAGGCGGGTGCTAATGAAGGAGACAACGATCGTGGTGGTGGTTCTATGAAAATCATCCCCAATCTTCTTCGCCTCCAAGTAGCAATCGCACTTCCATACCCCCATTGTCAAAAACACACCACGAAAAACCAGTAGAACGATGCAAAAAATTAATAATTCTAACAGTTCTAAGTTCTCTTACATGCTCGAATGAAATCAATCGCTACGCTCAAAAAATTCCAGCGCTTCTAAGTTCAGTTCCATGCTAGAAAAATTCCAGCGCTTCTCCTAAAAAATTGAAAGAATTTTTTTTAGAATGATGTGAAAATAAAAAATTGATCCCCACTATCGAAAAATTCCAGCGCTTCTAGGTTTGGTTTCACGCTTGATCGAAATTAATCGCTTCCTGATCCTCTATGTTTGGATTCCTTTGATGAAACCCCAACACTCATCTTGGATCTAGAAAAAAAAGAGCTCCCCTCCCTGGTGGATCTGGTGTCGTAGTCGTAGATGAGATGGAGGAGGAAGGCGGTAGTGAGGCGATGGCCTTAGGGTTAGTGCGGTGGAGTGTTGGCCCTCGAACGAGGTGGAAGAGATGATGAATAGTAGGTAAGGCTATGAAGAAACAATAGTAGAGGCTGGGGTGATGTGCAGTAGTCACAACATCGGCCGAGCAGGATGGATGGTTGGCATGGGTGTAGTAGGTAGGCAAGGAGGAAGATGATCGAAAGGGCCTCGGGTTGGGAGGGAGGGAGTAAATAGAGTGAAGTCTGACGAGAAGGGGTCGCGCTAGAGAAATATCGGCTCGGTGAGTTGATACAATGCAGGTGGCTATCGGGTTGGTTGGGTTGGGTTGGGTTATTTTTTCCCAACCCGTGACCCGACCCAACCCGACCAAATTATGACTCAACCCAACCCAACCCGTGGAAAAAAAATTTTAACCCGACCCAACCGGCCGGGTCGGGTCGGGTCGGCCGGGTTGGGTCGGGTCTGGACACCCCTAATGAGTTTCAACACTTAGGCCTTCCTCCCCCTATTTAGATCTTCCATTCTAGGTAAGAAATTACCTTAGAAGTGTTTCGGAAGCTTTGAGAAGAGACTAGGGCACCGGGAGCTCAAATCTGAATTCTGGAAAAAATTCCTCCCCGAATGGGGGGCCCACAGGGTCTATTTATAGGCTGAAGAAGACCCGGGTGGTTATCCTTTAGGGAGCGCAAGTCACTTGCGCGACCATTATGTGTCGCTTAAGTATACTTGCACGATAGTGATGGAACTTGCGCGGCACATGTGCTTTTGAAGCCTTGTGCATGCCTTTGTCAATTTTTGATGTTTTCTTCAAAGGATGAATCAATTTGTGCTAATTCATTTCCCTTTCTATTATTTTAGACAATGTGATGAAAAGGAGTGTCAACAGTAGTGTTGGATTAGGATAAGTAGTGGGGTCTTCTGGAAGAGGTGGAGGAGTGGGAGCTGCTGGTGGAGATGGAGGAGAACTCTGAAACTGTCTTTGCATGTCTGAAAACATTAATTGTTTTGAATCTTTAATCCTATCCTTCATCGTCACATTAATATCCTGAACTTGAGCCTCCAAAGATTCTATTATTTTTTTATAAACACCCTTCATCATAGTAGCTAAAGAATGTGGAAACACTTTTTTCACCGATACACTCATAGGGTATCATTGTACATGACCTGGGTGTTTAGGATTTACCAATTCTCTAGATAAAATATTTTTCCTACCCTTAGCTAAAAATACCCCTTGTGTGCTCTGATCCTTAAGAGAATCCTGTATGAATTATTTTCAAAATTCTGTAATGAATCAAAATATATAAAGAATTGAATTAACTTAAATAAATAAATAAAGTAAACATCTTAAAATCCTCTCAGTTACAACCCTCAACTCTTCTATAAGATATTGTCCTTTTTCTCATATAATCCCTCTTTTATTTTTCATGTACAGCTGGGGGTGTAGGGTAAACCTATGTAGATCTTGAAGACTTAGTTCTAAGTTTTTGAAATTTTTTATCCATCATTTTTTCTTTAAATAACGTATACCCTCCCTGAGATGAAGTATGAGGGTATACATTTCTAGATTGGATCTTTTAATGAGATCTCCTTGATTTCTATAAATTAAGAATAAATAAAATAGTAATAAAACAATAATAAATCATTAATAAGATCATTAATATAAAAAAACTTCTAAAATGTAACATTTCACTTACCAAAAATACTTCTTGACTTCTACTTTCAACAAATTTCTTCTATGTATATTCATCTATAAAGAGATATATATCACATGTATTATGATTTTTTATATTCCCAAAAATGAAATTTGGTGTGAGGGTTGATTTGAAATCCCTCCATCTCTAAGTAGCCAGTGATAAAAATTTCCTCCTAACTTTGTTAGTGTCTGGTATATCATATGTAATCTGATAAGAAGGGGGAAAACATATATTAATATAAACATTTCAAGATATTTAAAATAATAAAAAAAACAAGCGTACCAAAATGGTCTCCCAAAAATGAGATAGTGTCAATTTGTCAACACTTCTTCAATCATCAATCAAAATACTAACTTTGTTTTTATCCTGAACTGATATAAAACTCTTGAATTGTTTTGAATTAAAACCTCTTGGAATATAATTATCATCAAATTTTACCAGTATCCTCTAGTCCTGGCTACAAGTAACTGATAATTTTGGTAAACATGTGTTTCCACATTTACCAACCCTAGAACTCTTCTTTGGCCCTGTGGGAGTAGATATCTCTTGTAAAGAAGGATGGTGATCATTAGGAGGAGCATGTTCATGTTCCTCCCTAGAGGTATGATTATGATCATCTTTAGAAGTATGTGGCGGATTAGTTGATTAATCTGTCATTATCCCACAAATCAATGCAACAAATAATTAGTACACAAATATTCAAAATCAACTATTACAATACTAATATAAATAAAAAATGAAATATTATCAAACAATAAAGTAAAAAATATTAAACTTAACACATTTTTATTCATATTTTTTATAGTACACTAAAATGCTAAAAATAGTAGTGAGGTATAAAATTTCATGTAAACAAATTAAAATAAATAAAAAATGGTGTGTGAATGGTATAAATGCCCCAACATAATAAATCATTTTTTACACAAAAAGGAATATTTTTTCAATATACTCTTGTAAAATATTTTATGGGTAAACATGGTAAACTAAAATAAACTAAACTAATATAAACAAATAATTTAAATTATCAGTTAAAGTATGTGTTTTAATAAATAAAATAAAATAAAAATAAAATATCTAAAATT
Source organism: Viscum album (assembly GCA_963277665.1). Lineage (NCBI taxonomy): Eukaryota > Viridiplantae > Streptophyta > Magnoliopsida > Santalales > Viscaceae > Viscum > Viscum album. The sequence goes on from OY728158.1 coordinate 1,276,042,261, forward strand.
TTATGAATTTTAAAAAATTAAATGAGAAATAAATGTATGTTACTGTCTGTAATATTAGGAATGTACTAAAGGATTATTTTCCAAAATTCCTTCATCATGATCATTCTGTATGGAACAAACCATGTCTACAACATACTCATCAATATTATATGTTAATCTTTCCATGGAAGTATGTATCTCACATAAATTAGTATCTTTTTCAAGTTTATCATCACCAATATACTATTTTTTTATTGTAAAACAATAGACCACTTCATATCAGATTGATCAAGAACATAGAAAAAAATTAATGTGTTTCCATTGTAAAAGGATCGATTATATATTTAAATCTATTCAGATTAACAAGTGTCATTCCAAATTCATCATGTCTGAAATTGTTGTTACCGATAAACCATTTGTAGTTAAAAACTAGAACTTAAAATTTAATGTAATCAACCTCCCATATTTCTTCAATGACTTCATAATATTCACTTGATGCGGAAATTGTTTTTTTGTCTTCATCACTCGAAAAATGCATTGCTTCTATAAACACCAATACACTATTATTCTGAATTACACTTCTGTTGTCTTGGTCTTTTGTATGAAATGTATATCCATTAATTCCATACCCAAACCATGTTATCAAATTTAAACTTGGACCACCCACTAACCATCTCAATGTTTCTGATGCATCTGATCTATCAAGCACGGCCTTTTTAAACCATGTAAAAAAAGTTTTATTATGCTCATTCAAAATCCACATATATTTTTTCTTTGGATAACATTGTTTCAACACATTAATATTCAATGTTATATATGGTTGGGCGTCATCTATGTTATTCAAGATGTATAAATGTACCTTCTTTATCTATTCTTCTGTCAAAGATTCAACTTTCAAGCCATGAATCCCCTTTCCTTCATAATTAACTTGTTCGTGGTGAGATGGAGTCAAACCAATGTGCTCCACTATAGACAAGTAGCTTGTACAAAAATCTGAACATCCTTAGAAATATATTTATCAACAATGGAGGCTTCATATCGATATGTATTCTTAACATACCCCTTCAATATCTTCATATACCCTTCAAAAGGATACATCCAATGTAGATATACTGGTTTTTAAAGCTTTATTTATCACACCAAATGAACCATTAAATGCACTATGATGTCTAAAAAATATGTAGGAAAATATATTTCCAATTTAAAAATTATATAAATTTCTTCATTTCCAAATTTTTCAAAGCATTTTCATCAATCACCTTACTAAAAATTGAATTGAAAAAATAAAACACCTTCATGATAGTCATTTTGACACGAATGGGAAATATTCCACGTAATGAAATCAGTAGGAGTTGTTGCATCATGATGTGGCAATCATGATATTTCATACCTGTCAGCTTCAAATCCTTTAAAGATGCAAAAAAAATTACATTTGAAGAATGACCCTGTGGCACTTTGATGTCATTAAGACACTGAAAAAATCTAATTTTCTCCCTCTTGGATGATGTATGATAAGTTTTGGGTAGGAATTTTCACCATCCCTCAGGATTGTGTGCTAACTCCAAATATATTCCGATTGAGAGTAAGTCCAATATTGCATTAAACCCATATTTATTCTTTCCTTTAATATCTAAAATGTTCCAATAAAGTTTTCATAGATATTCTTCTCCACATGCATGATATCAATGTTATGTTTAACCTCGTGATATCTTCAATATGGTAACTCAATAAATATTCATTTTTTCTTCCAAATATTTCTATCATTACAAGATTTATGTATCTTTATGAATGTCACATCAAGGTTTTTCAACCTCTCAAAATATTGATCAGTAGATAAAGGTTTTAGAGAAATATCAAATTATTATCAGCCATTGAATGCCTTTTTTAATCTTCTATAAGAGTATCCATAGACAAAAACTTTCAATGACTCGTGTATATTGTTTTTCTCCCATGATGCAGTTAATAATATGAAGTTTGTTTTTCACAAATTGTATATGCTTTATGCCCCTTAACATTGTATCCAGAAAAATTTCTATATGCTGGAAATTAATTTATAGTGAACATAATCATTACATGCAATTGAAAATATTCCATTTTATAAGAATAATACACCCTATTACCATCCTCCCATAAGAGTTTCAAATCATCAATTAATAGTGACTTGAAAACATGAATATCATTTCTGGGCTGTTTTGGTCGAGAGATCATTAAACTCAACATGAAATATTTGTGCTTCATACAAAATTAAGGAGATAAGTTGTAATTAAAAATAAAACAGACCATGAACTATGTGTGATACTAAGGATTTGATATGTATTCATTCCATCTATGCATAGTCCAAGTCTGAGATTTCTATCTTCATTTCTAAATATAAAAAACCACTGCTCATTTTTCTTCCACTGTTGACAATCAGTTGGATGCCTTAATTTTCCATCATATATCCACTGATCTCTATGCCATATTAACCTTTTTTCATCATGTGAATTTGAAAATAAATTTTTCAAATAAGGAATTATAGGAATATACCAAAATGCCTTGGTGGGGGTTTCTATAACTGATAAATCAGCATTTAATTTTTCTTTTAACTTATACCGCAGGATCCCACATTTAGGATACTTTGATAGAAATTCATATTCCTTCCTATAGAGCACACATTCATTCAGTAAAGCATGTATTTTTTGTACCCTATCACATTAGGCATAGTATTTTCTTTTCTTTATAATGTGAATCAGGAAGATCATTGTCTTTAGGATGAATATTTTTCAACAATTATAGCAAATCATTAAAACTCTTGTCACTCCAACCATGTTTTACCTTCAATTTAATCAATATTAACACTAATGATAAAATCATAAATTTCATACAACCCAGATACAATGGTTTTTTAGCATCACCATATAGATTCTCAATTGTTGGTTATTTCTCAATTGTCTCTACTTCAATATCACAAATAATTTCTTCAATTTCATTAGAGTTATCATCTTGCAAAGCGTCATAATTAATAGATCTGAAATTTTACCTAGTTTCACCATGTCAAATCCAAGGGTTGTAACTTGGATTAAAACCATGATAAATTAAATGATCTTTTATATCTCTGTTTTTCAACTTCTTCATATTTAAACATTTCAAGCATGGACAAAAAAATGTCATTGTTTGGAAATTTTCATTTAGAAAATTCCAAAAAAGCATCAACACCTTCCTCATATTCATCACCTATTTGAAGTGTCGTAATCCAACTTTGACTCATTATTATCTATAACAAATATCAAAAATAAATATTTTTTCAAAAGAATATAGTGGTGATAAAATTGAAAATAAATTATTCAAGTCAAACCAAGTTTAAATTTATATCAAATATTTCATAATTTTAAAGTAAAAAAAATTAAAATTTTAAAAATATATATATATGCATATTTGAAAAGTGTAATTATAAATTCTTGATAATAATCAAATATAAGTTTAAATATAATTGATAAATAGGATATAAACCACTAATCAAAATATAGATAAATATCATAGTGACTCTAATTAATTATATAACATATAATTTGGTTTTTAGGAGAATTATGATTACTTTATGAGTTGTTATTTAATAAATCATGGACATTCATATATAATAGTAATTATACAAAAGGAATGTATATAACCTAATGTTTCACTAAATATATGATGTATGATTATCCACTAACAGTTTCTACCAAGTGGTTATATGTTGTCTATTATTCCACAAGTAAGATGATTAATGGGAAAAGTCTATCATTATATAATACATCATCAAGCCTTACATTTCTATGAAACTATGTTGAGGAAAATCATTCAGTATATATGTAAAATATAAATAAAAATAAATACAAGTGTACATATGAAACCATGTTAGGCATGGTTATATGAGGTAACCAATAAAAGGTATCTATAATATTTCTTAATAATACACACCCAAGGTGAATAATAATATAATAAGCTAATGTATTGAAAATAATTTACATTATACTAAACTAAAAACAAGGTTTTCTATATGCAAGTGTAATTTAATACTATATCATAGTTTAGTAAACATCTGTCAAACAATTCAGTGCAAATGATCTTCCATAGAGTAGAAACACCCTAACATTAATATATAATGCTGAATTTTATGATCTAACATATAGCATTAAAATGTAATGAAATCCACACATTTTCACTTAAATCAATAGAAAACTAAGGTATATGAAGATGGTAATCCTAGATTTGCGACGAGCAGATATATATACGAATGTGCAACAATGAGGCCGATGAAACCTGAGAGTATATAAAATGGTAATACGAGATGTGAGTAAACATAATCACAAAAAACAAGAGTTAGGGTGTCTGTGACTTTGAATGACTGAAAGAGATAATCGATGTGTGAGGATTAATTGAGAGTTGAGAGACGAGTAAATCGAATTCAAACAATGATCTGACAAAACATGAGGATGTATAATGATGTAAAACCGAGATTTCAGGCCACCAGATCGAAGAAATGAGGTTAGGTCTTCCGCACGGGAGAGATATGAGTTTTATTTCACGAGATAAAATAATAGCAAAATGAATCAAAGTGGGAATTTATAAAATTTTATTTGGTTTATAATGTCAGTTATTATATAACCGACATTATAAAGTAATTTTTATTGATTTTTCACATCGATTATTATATAACCGATGTGAAAATTTGGATTTAAAACATTAGTTATAAAATAACCGATGTTATAAAGTAATGATATTTGCTTTATAACATTGGTTATTATATAACGGACATGCTAAAGAGATTTATTCACATTGGTTATAAAATAACTAACGTCATAAAGCGTGCTACATGTTTTTTCACATCATTTAAATAATAACTGATGTGATAAAGCGCACTACTTGTTTTTTTACAATGGTTATCTAATAACTGGTATGATAAAGAAACATAGATGGATTTTTCACGGTAGTTACAAATAACCGAGGTGAAAAAGGCTTTGTGAAAAATATATTTTTTACTAGTGTATTAGGGAATTCCCCTGGGGTCAGTAGCATATTAATTCGAGTATTGTATAGGTATTTTGGGTTAGGGTCGCTCCATGGGATATTGATTTTGGACTATATAGGTATTTTTCTATAGGGGTCTCTAATTAAGTATGAGTTGTGATCCTTTATGGGGATGAGCTAAGATGATGAGGACTTCCCTATGTCCCTAGGTTTCCTATTTTCAAATCATATTTGGGTTTTCAATTTGGGAGTTCTCTTCTTCTCCCTTGGTTTGGGTTTCAAGATGGATCATTATTTTTGTTCGTTGTATTTTCTGGGCATCCTATTGGGTATTTTTGTACTCACCCTTATACAGGCCTTTTTCCCACACATGTTGTGTTTTTGAAAACATCACATAGTTCAGATATGTTCTTGGTTGATGTGGAGTAGGTGAAACTTGTTCGTAGATAATTAGAGGTGCTTAGACGTTTTTGATGATGATGGTTGTTATTGGTGATTTCCAATTAGTTATTATTTTTTATGAGATTCTAGGGATTGATTAATAGTTAATCAATGCAGTATAAGCAATTAGAACCAACATTTCTCAAGATCAACCATGCATGAAACTCGAAACCATGAATCTAAAAAATAAAGTTCTTGTGTGTCCCTTACTTTGATGATAGCAACTTCCTTCATTTATACACTTCATAAAGATAACTAAGAATTCACCAATGAACTTCCTCTTCCATGGTGTTTCCATGGGTTGTATCGAATCACCCGACGCTCAGGTGGGATCTGTAACGACCCAAAAATTCATTAATGAAAATTCATCTTGGTCTATTTAAATGTCTTCTTATGGTTATGTAAAATGTATGCACTTATTTGGTTCTATGTTTTGGATTTCAAAATACCATTAATAATTGTGACTGTTGATAATATATTCATTGAACAGTGATCACGTGATTAGTATAAATATAGGGATTTAACAAATCCAATTTACTCAGACAAAGGAATCAATGGCCTCATCCAGTAGACTTGCCTCGTATAAAGCCCATTTGTCGAAGCTCAGAAAGAAGCTGGCATCATTAGGCTTCACTCTTGACCAAACCCAAGTCGAGCTTCAACATGTTAAGCTTGAATGAAACTGCCTATGGTAGAAGTGGAAGTTAATAGAGATTATCACTTGAGCGATGTTATTTGAGCCACCCCAAGAGTCCATCACCATCGCACACCTTACCCTTTGGTCTTATGCAGGTGTTTTAAGGGGTTATGTAACAAGACCCTAGTACTAACTCCTCCTCTAATGGCCTGAAGGCCATAATTTTTTATTTATTTTGATAATCCACCTTTCAAGGGGTGATGTTGAACCCTTACAAGTCCCGTAGGCATAATTATTATATATCCTGTAGGCATTTTTAGAGGAATTCATTGCCCATAGGCTTTAAACATTACATACAACCCAGACTAACTACTTGGAACTACATCTCCCCAGCATCTTCATTTTTTATTTTAAAAGTAAAAATTCAAATATTAATAAAATTATTTTGATAAAATGAATATTATTTTTGGAATCAGGACGTTGAAATTATCCAACAGTGAATTTTTCATAATTTTCTGAGATTGTCAAATTTTTGGGTAAAAATTAAATACCGTTTAAATATAAAATCTGTTTTATGACATCATAATGACCTAATAGTGATAAAATAAAATACTATAAACATTGTGTTCGGACAATATATGTTTTACCATTAAAATAGTGTGATTTTGGGTTTTTTTGATTTATTTTACAAAGATTTAGTGGACCCTTCAAGGCTTATAAAACATTTTGTCTTTTTAAATTGTTTTCTTTGAGAGTGTGACTCACCTCCACATAATCAACCCTATTATTTTAATAATTTCATACATTGGCATTATAAAATATTGTTTTACACTCCCCTTTTTCAAAAACCATGGGAAAAAACCATGGGATGGTTTGTGGTTTTGAATAGTTTAATGTGAGGTGTCCCAAACCTAAATAATAAAGAATTCCTTCTCCTTTCCTATATAAACCCACACAAGATCCCACTTTCTATTCACTCAAAGCCTTCAGAGTTAGACCAACCCCTAACCTCCTATCTCTATAATCCTCCCAAGGTTCCCCAAGCTCCCAAGAAACCTCTCTCAAGCCTCTCCCAAGCCTTTGGGATCACACTTCCAAGTAATATATTCCTTCCTTTATCATTTTATCCAAGTTTATTAATAATGTTATGCCCTTTTATTTTCAATTATAAATGTTGGGGTATGATTTCACACCACCCCTATACATTCCTCTTTGTGTTTTAATGATGAGATACCCCTTTCTCTCTCATTGGTTCCTTCCATATATACTTGTTACCATGCCGAAATTCCGTAAGGAATTTCTCTCTCCTCATTTACATTCACAAAATCATTTTGTATTATGAATCTAAATTCCAATACCTATGTTGGTACATGTATCTATATGAATCCACTTACTTTCCATTTCATGTACATATTATGAGACACCCCTTTTTTCTCTCATCAACCATTTTTATGAAGTCTTATGTCACGCCGTTATGCTGCCGAAATTACACCGCAATTTTCCAAACCAAAATCATTGTGTAGTGAATACCGTGCCCATTTCTCTATAAAGGGTATTCTCCTTTATGAAAATTTACATATTTATTTAAGAGTTTCATGTATTAATTCCATATTCCTAAATCTTGGAATAAATTATGATGTTTTATGAATTCATGTTCTATGACCTTGTGGCACACTTATGCATAAAATGAAATATTTAAGAAGGGTGTGCCCTGATAGCGCTCTAATGCATTGGGTAAAGTATAGTATCGTGATACATCATTTAAAATGAGTTTTGACTCATGATAATTCAAGTGAAATTAGGGTTTACTCGTGCTTTATGTGCAATGAGGGATTACTCGTGCTCCATGTGCAATGATCCTTAGCTCATGCTAATTCCATGTTAAGTGTTGTTGCTACATTTCCATTTTATGATTATCATGATTTATCATACCTTTATGTTCATGTTTCTCTTATGCTCCATTGATATTCCTATTGTTTAACATAAATTTTATTCCTCATTTTATTCCATGTTCATTCCCTTACTGGGATTTATAGCTCATCCTTTCCTTATGCATGTCCTCAGGTTATCCCATACAATGCTAAGTACGAGGGAATGTAGTGGTCATGTAAAGGAAGTTTTCAATAAAGATGTTGTGTGTTTCATGTTTTAAGTTGTTATTTAATGTTCCTAAGCCCCAAAGACACTATACCTATCTATCTTCCATGTTGTATCAAGTAAAGAAATTACCTTATATGTGTTTCGGAAGCTTTGAGAAGAGACTAGGGCGCCGGGAGCTCAAATCTGAATTCTGGAAAAAATTCCTCCCCGAATGGGGGGCCCACAGGGTCTATTTATAGGCTGAAGAAGACCCGGGCGGTTATCCTTTAGGGAGCGCAAGTCACTTGTGCGACCATTATGTGTCGCTTAAGTATACTTTCACGACAGTGATGGAACTTGCGCGGCACATGTGCTTTTGAAGCCTTGATCATGCCTTTGTCGATTTTTGATGTTTTCTTCAAAGGATGAATCAATTTGTGCTAATTCATTTACCTTTCCATTATTTTAGACAATGTGATGAAAAGGAACGTCAACAAAAGTCCCCCCTCAAAGTTGGATCTGAAATAAATGAAGATGTGACTCTGAGGAAAAGAAGAAAACCAAAGGAAAGGTGGCGTGCAAGTCTTCAGGGAGTAATACTTGTCGCGCAAGTTCGAGCTGCGCAGGGCTGGAGCGGGCGGGATAGAGCGCGTTGTCTGTAGGTTCACAGGTCGGGAGCTTGGCCTATATATACATGGTCCTTTACCGCGCATAGCATCTGATTTCCGGATTCTCAAGCTCTCATCGCGCAGGTCACCTTCGCCGCGCAAATCTCTCGTTTTCTGCTGTTTCTTTGTTTTCACGCTGCTGTCAAGGTATCTGGACTTGCGTGGTAATACTTGCGCACCAAAAACTTGCATGACACATTAACACTTTTGGGACTTATCAACACTTGTGTGACACATCCATACTTGCACGCCTTAATTCCTTAGTCATTTTTTCTGAAATTCCTTCACAAATTTTATGAAAAATAAACTTACTAAAAAGTTAATTTATTCAACTTTTGTGCAGAATCAATGGCTCTTAGACCCGGAATATTTGATGAACTGGATAGCAATTGGATTGATGATATGATGAACATTATTGGCCATGATTATTATACTGTCAAAGATAGCACTCTTCCGGATTTGGCTAAGTATCTGAAGAAATATCATCACGACTTCCCCCAAAGCACTTATCTGCCTTTGTATGGCTATGGTCATCTGTGAGAAGTCACCATTCCAGAATCAAGGAACTATCTTCCATTTTTGTGGTTTCAAAATTACACCAACTTTGCTTCAGCAAATATCTCATGTGGAGGAGGATTTATAAATGCTGGAACAGCAGAGAAGGTCTATATGATGCATCATAACCCTTGTACACCAAATTTAAAACCTCATACGCTCGAGCTGCAACCACATTGTCATCCTTCAATCTTCTGAAACGCTCATATGGATCAATCCAAAGGCTGGAAGAAAAGTTGGGACTTCTGTCCTGGGGGAGGTGTGAAGCCAACTTGTATGTGGGCATACTGGGTGCGACAAACTTGTTCAGAGTTTGTCGAGGATCTGAAAGGAGTGGTGATATACGAAGCTGTTTGGGTTGGGAAAACATATGTTTACAGACATGATAACTTTGTGCCGGAGATACTCAGCCACTGGAGCCCAGAAACTAATTCTTTCCATCTGACTCATGGAGAAGTAGGTATCAGTCTTTGGGATGTCCACAAGATCTCAGGGGCTCCAATTTTGGGCGATATGTATGATGAATTCATTCCTCCCAAGGTGACTTGGAATGATTCAGAGAAGACTCCTGCTTTAGCTCGGGAATTATTTAAGATCTTCCACAGGCTCAAGAGTTCAGAGACCTCATTAACTCATTCTAGAAAGGATATTCATCTGGAGGAGTGGATGAATATATTTCTTATTGAGAAGAAATAAAAGGAACCAAAGGAGAAGGAGCCAAAGGAGAAATGATCCAACAAAAAGAAATCCAAGGATAAGAGGCCCAAACGTCCTACCACCTGCCCAAAACCTGAGAAGAGGGGTGCTCCTGGAACATTCTGGCCAACTCTAGAAGCAGGAGAATTCGAGAAGTGGGGATATGAGGTGAATCAAAGGATCCCAAAGAATATTCGTCTGGCGGGCTTCTTGGTAATGTGGTTCAGCGTTTATCTCTTACCAGTCAGGGATTCAAAGGGAGGCATCAGGTCAGGGACCTTCGTCATTGCGGAAAAGTTGGCTGAGGGAAAAAAGGTTGGGTTGGATACCCCCATTTTAGCAAATATTCACAGGAGTTTACTTCATGTTTTCATGGGTAAATATCTTTTAAGAATAGTGGGACCATTCCAAGTTTTATGGGGATGGATTTTCACTCACTTCAGGACTTACAATGTACAGAATGGATTACAAATTCTTGGAAGTTCTTTCAGGCCATCAATGTAAGAATTCTCTGGAGTTACTCCATTAGATGTTAATGCCTATGAAATGAAAGTGAGGCTGATAATGTTTAAGGAATTCAACTTATTTCCCTATGGAAATCCGCCAACCGGGCGGTTTTTTGATGATGGAACTGCCCATTTGGATTTGAGGGAATACATGCTAGCTTGCAGGGATGGTGTGCTAGTTTCCAGGATTGACGGAGAAATTATATGCGAGGCCTATGCTCCATATAGATTTGCACATCAATTCAAATGTTTGCAACAGATTTCTGTATCTCCTCCAGTACATGTCAGGTTAGAGCAACATCTGATGGTTTCTCGGCAACTATGGTTGTTGACGTCAAGGGAGAAGACTGGGGAAAAATTTGATCTACCAGTTGAAAAAGCGGCACATAATTTGACTACATATTATGCCGAACACTGGATAGCATCATACCCCAAAAGGATATTGAATCACCCAGTTTATAATGTGGGGAAAAGGAATAGGATTGTAGAGAAAGAAACTCTTCCTCATGAAGGTGATACTTCCCCACCTGAAGTTGATTCGGCAGACTCTTCCTCTAGAACTGATTCACCAGATTCCCATGATGGGGATGATGAGACACAACCAGTGGCAAAGCGGTTTCGTGCCCGATATAATCCTCCGGCCAGAATTAAAAGACCCACTCCATCAACTCCTAGTGAGTTACTTCATTGTAGTAATTTAATCACTGCTACTTTATAAAGAAATAAGTCTTATTTTATTATTATCTATCTGTAGTTGCAGGAGCTAGGAAGAAATTGAAGTCAAAGATTGTAGGACCTTCCTCGCAGCCTTCATATCTAAGACCAGAGGCTGTCCAGTTATGGAAGGGTTTATATTGTGGTACTGAGACCGCCTGGCTGGATTTGTGTGAGGGCCTACAACTTCTTGGAATAGGGAATCTTCTGGATTCTAAAAATATACAATACGAGGATAACCCCAATGAAGTGTGGGCTTACATCAGAGAGCTGGAAATACTCATATATGCCACTGATGAGTTCGTTCCTGTCACCAGGCGGGTGAAGGAAATGATTGATCGTGGCACCACTGAGGGGGATGGTGGTTCTGGAGATGAGGAGTGGAATGAGTATGTGGCTCCTGAAGATTTAAGTTTTCTTTCCTTATTTTCTTGCAACTTGATTCCAGTTGAATCTTTGTTACTTAAGGAATTTATTTTATTCATCTTGCAGCTTGCAAAGAAAGGAACTGAGGTTCCTTCACCACAGTATAGCCCTGGTGGTACTGCCATCGGGGCTGCTGCTGATTCTCCTCATGAACCAGGCGAGATATCTCCAGGCCAGTAGGCCATGAATGAGGCGTTAGACATAGCCTTACATTCTCCTATTCAAGTTCCAATAAGGGAGACCACCGATACTCCCAAAAAATCAAAGAAGCAAAGGCAACGAAGGAGGAATTCCATAGCTAAACACTTCATTAGCAGTAGTAAGTCCTTCGGGTAATCATGAGTCTATACCCATGACCACATGGTTACTCATATTTCTGGGGATTACAGGGGCTTATTCAATTTCCCCTCTGAGGGAAAGGACTGATCCTCCTTCAAAGACCACGGAGGGTGTTGTGGAACAATCACATATCCAAGCTGACTTGGCTACTCCTAGAGAAGAGCTAGCATCTATTCCCAGTATCCCTCATGCTGTTGTTGCAAGAAGAGAAGATCCTGTTTCTGGTAAGTCAACAATGCTTCATAAAAATGTTGAATGAAACACCGACTGACTTTCATTCTGTGATACTTCAGGTTCAACTCCTGCATTAGAGCTTCTGGTGACTGTTGCAACTGATGCTGTGATTTTACCCGAAGATGTTGTCCAGGGTCAGGGACTGCAGGACGTAAGTCGTCAAGAAGACACATCAAAAGCTCCTACTGGTGAGACTAACCAGGATTCTGAAATATCATTGGATGAAATGATGAATCATGGCATGTATTTCGAAGACTTTTATGATCATGATAAGTTGTCATGTGATTTAGAAGACCTTGGGCGTGAGTGTTATCCCTCACCCAGTAAATTTTCTTATAATTTACACTTCTAATCATGACTAAAAATAATATGCAGTTACATCCATAGAAGCTGTTGAATTGCCAATTCCTGAAGAGGGTGTGGACATTGATGTCAACCCTACTATTGCAGAAACATTAGCTCAAGTAGAGCTAAACCCAGTAAACCCTCCTGAGACCAATCTTGAAGATCCTGTTGAGACTGGGAAAGATGGGGAGGATTCTTCTTAGGTTGTTTATCCACCGTTGGGTAAGGGATAACAATATTTGTGATTGTACTTAATTTTCAAGAGAAACAATTCTTTTGTTATCCTTTGAAGCTAACCAAAGCTTTTTATTAATCATGCAGGGCTATCAACTGTAGTGGCCAGATCTGGAGGTGAGGCCTCGGCCTCTGCCCCAACGGGAATTGAAAGAAAAGAAGCACAGGTCAGGGGGGAAAGATCAGAACAGGGCACTTCCTTAAGTGCATTAATCCCAGATTACATGCCCCCATGTGATGATGATATTGAATCAGACCCAGATGTGCTTAAAGCATTTATCTTTTCACGACGCAAGGCGTGGAACAACATATGGAAAATAATATCTGAGGTGCCTTTAGAAGATCTATCATCAAAGATCCCTCGATTTCATCCCAGTTTTTCATGCTAGGACTTAGTGGTTTTGGATATGAAAAGATCCATGCCATGGGGAAATAGGTCATCTTCAGGAGGGAGTAGGAGAAAAAGTGTCGCGAATATCTGACCAGGGTGAAACTGTCAGTTAACATCGGTGAATTTGAGGTTGTGGTATCCCGAGTTGAGGCTGATTATGCTGCCAAGATGAAGGAGCTGAAGCATAAAATCAAAGAAAAAATCATCCAGCAGGTGCAGCTCCAGCAACAGTTAGATGCTATTACTGGGTAACTTGATCAGCTCAATAATTCACTGGAGGGAACTCAAACGAATGGTATGAAATCCATTGCAGATGCCAAGAAGGCACTCCATCAAGCTGAGAAGAGTGAAGCTGGTCGAGTGCACGAGCTTCAAGTAACTGCTGATGAAGCTCGGGATGCTGTACATGAAGTGAAGACTTATGTGACAGTCTTTTGTAATCTTCTGAAAAAGAGAAGAGGCTCCAATCTGTGGATGTCCCTCTAATTCTTGTGCATCAATGAAGAGTACTTTTATCCTCAATCATTTGTACTTGCATTCTTTCGCTACCTACTTTAAATTTTACCTAAGACAATGGGCCTAGTAAGCATAGTTTGATTTTTACTAGGATTAATATAAATAAACCTACAAACTTTGAATCATTTAATTACTCAGTATTACCTAAATCATACAAAATGTATGTTTAGTGAGCTAGAACTTGAATTTTATTCAGAGTTCCTTTGTCTTTTGTGGGCAGTTTAAAGTCATGCACGTCGGACATAAGGAGGCTAATGTTTAAGGTCGAAATAGCTTTGACCGAATGAATTAGAATTGACTCAATTCTTTGACAATTTATCTGAAAACATATTACCATACTCAAGTATGAGGGAAAAATGTAAACTATGGCTTAAGAATATTTGAATCTGATGAATGATATGAAAAAAGAGCTAAAAGTCATCAGAAGAAGTAGTTTCCAAGAATGAAGTTACTATTATTTAAAAAACCCGTTAGGGGGTTGAATTATGCAGGGCCACCTAAGGGCATTGGATGCATAGTCAAATAAATAGCATCTTTTGGCTAACAAGTCTGTTATGTACACTGTTTATGCAAGGCCTCCTAAAGGCACGTGCTACATAGTCAGGCAAAAGAACTCTCATAAATTTACCTTTCTACTGCTAAAAAGCTAGTGAAAGTTTATGGAGATTCAAATTTTCCAAAGTATAGATTTTATTGTATGGAAAGAGGTACTTGAATATGGAGAAGATATTTCCGAACAAGATTATCGAAGAACTGGATGGATATCACTTCTACGAAGGTATGACCCAAACGTAGGGAAGGAGAATATAAACCATAGACTTGAATACTTTCAGATCATGAAAAAGGATATGGGACAAATATGTTAAGGATGTCTATTTTTGTGGATCCCTATATACTATCATTTAATACCAATAAGGACAAAAGAGGCTTTCTTCCCAAGAATGAAGTTACCAATATCCGAAAAACCCGTTAGGGGGTTGAATTATGCAGGGCCACCTAAGGGCATTGGCTGCATAGTCAGATAATAGTATCTTTTGGCTGAAAAATTTGTTATGGAGACTGTTTATGCAAGGCCACCTAAGGGCACGTACTGCATAGTCAGGTAAAATAACTCTCAGAAATTTGACATTTTTTTGACTAAAAGTCAAGAAAAGGTGTATGAAGATCTGAAAATATTTAATGTTAGGATTATGACACATAAAGATGGGTATTGTTCAATGTATACAGAGATACACAGATCAATGCTAACCATAATCATGTTGTGGCTAGGTCCTGACTGGAAATGTTGGACTTCACTACGTATCCCATAAGGATGGTAATCAATCCATACGTAGTTCTTAAACTATAGTTTAACATCTTGTGGGAAAAAAGGATTAGAGATCTTAGTTTAGGTTCATAGATCTTGGACCATTATAAGAAATACACAGTGTGTGTTTTCATGGGGACTTTTCAACCAAGGGAATGAAAGTGGAATTTGGGGTTAGGCCCAAAGACATGGGGCTGGATTCGAGGGACAATCGAACATTCCTACGTATCCCATAAGAATGGTAATCAAGCCCATGTAGTTCTAGAAATACCCTATGTACAAATTTGGTTCATACATGTGAAGGGTGAAAGGGGACTTTAGTACAATGATGGTTTAACCCAATATAAAAGGTTTGGGCATTGCCATGTATGCACGTAGTCTTTAAAATGAAACATGATTGAAAAATCAATGTAAATAATGTTTCCCTCTCAGTTGAGGGTATCAAAGAACATTATAGTTTATTGTCATACTGTACAAAAGTGTTGTATAGTTTAACATCGTATAATAAGGACGAAAGTGAACCAATGTAAAGATATTGATTCTAGGGGTGGTTTCACGAATCAACATCGTATGAGATGGAGGTGAACCGATGTGAAGAGATTTTTTTTGGGATTGAACCTGGGGAGGTTGCCTACGTACCCAGCCTGGAAGGCAAGGATCAAAGTCCGCGTAGTTCAATTAAAGAATGAATTAATGATCAAGTTTTTCTTGGGGACAACGACCTAAAAATGATGTTGTTGGGACTTACACATGGTTAGTATCCCAGAGAGAGTGTGATGGTTGAGGTTTTCTCTAACCTCACGTGAGTCATACTTGGTGTGAGAAACAAGAGGTAACAACAACCTTAACGATGCATAGTTTAGTGTCATGTAGGACATATAAAGGGACTATGCAGTTTAAAGTCTTGCAGTTAGGACTATTGGTGCTGCACAGTTTAGTGTCATGTAGCAGGGACAAAGTACAGTTTAATGTCATGTAGGACATATTAAAGGATTTTCTGTAAAGTTTAGCGTCATGTAGTTAGGACGATGGGGACAATACAATTTAACGTCATGTTGGAAAAAAGGCGACTGTGCAGTTTAATGTCATGCAGTAAGGACAAAAGAGTACACCATTTAATGTCATGTTGGACGTATTAGGGACTTTTTTTTTCATAGTTTAATGTCATGTTGGACGAAAGTTTGAATAGTTTAGGGCCATATGCATGGACCATGGATGGTACAGTTTAATTTCATGTTGGACATAAGGGACTTTTGTACAGTTTAGCATCATGTAGTTAGGACGTTACAGTTTAACATCATGTGAGACGAAAGGAATATAAATAGTTTAAGGTCATATGTATGGACCGTTACTGTATAGTTTAACGTCATATAGCAAGGACGATGAAGGGGACACAGTTTAACGTCTTGCTAGATGGATTAGGGACTTTTCACAGTTTAATGTCATGCTGGACGGAAGGGGGACTGTGTAGTTTAATGTCATGCAGTGAGGACAAATTAGGGACTTTTTCACAGTTTAACGTCATGTTGTATGAAAGCGTAAATAGTTTAGGGTCATATGCATGGACCGTTGATGATGCAGTTTAACGTCTTGCTGGATGGTGGTGCAGTTTAAGGTCATACCAGACCATTGGATGATGAATTTTAACATCTTTCTGGATGGTGGTGTAGTTTAAGGTCATACCAGACCATTTAGATTATGTATTTTGTGTTTATACAAAATACTTCTTCAAAAATCTAGCATTGGTTGGAGTAGGGATGATTTCTCCATCCATTGAGATTAAAGAATAAGCTCCATTGGAGTAGACCCTATGTATTGAGTAAGGTCCTTACCATTTTGACTCAAGCTTGGGAGGTTTCTTTCCTGGTATCATTGGAGTTCTGAGAACTAATACCAATTCTCCCTGAGTGAATGAATGAAGACAAACTTTTTTGTTAAAAGCTCATGCTATTTGATTCTGATAGACTTCCAAGTGGTGCAAAGTGCACAATCTTTTCTCATCTAACCATTCCAATTCATTCAATCACTTTTGAGATTGTTCATCTGTAGATGACTGATCACAAATGGCTACTCTGAGCAAAGGCAATTGAACTTCAATGGGCAAGATGTCTTTCGTTCCATATACCAGTGAATATGGAGTTGACCGAGTTGTAGTGCGGATGGTAGTCCGATAAGCCCATAAAGCATTAAAGAGTTTATCAGGCCATGATTTCTTATCTTTATCTACCATCTTTTGCAGTATATTTGAAAGAGTCTTATTGAAGGCTTCTATCTGGACATTGGCCACTGCATGATACCGAGAT
The DNA here is from genome assembly GCA_963277665.1 of Viscum album. Lineage (NCBI taxonomy): Eukaryota > Viridiplantae > Streptophyta > Magnoliopsida > Santalales > Viscaceae > Viscum > Viscum album. The sequence continues at coordinate 1,276,059,616 of OY728158.1, forward strand.
GAATGGTTGGATTTGATGTTGTATTTTTTATACAACTTCTTCACCTCGGATGAACAGAAGTTGGTGTCATTGTCCGTCAATATGGTATGAGGGACACCAAATCTGGTAATGATGTTAGACTTGATGAAGCTAACAACGCATTTAGAACTGACTTCCTTGAGAGGTATTGCCTCTGCCCATTTGTAAAAGAAGTCAGTAGTAGTAAGAATGTACTTAAACTGCTTGGTCGTAGCCGAAGGGTAAGGTCCCACCACATCCATTCCCCATGTGGCAAATGGCCATGAGTATTTAGCTGTATGAAGAAACTCTGGAGGTTGATGAATGAAGTTGGCATGTACTTGGCATGAATGACACTTCTTTGTGAAATCGACACAATCTTGTATCATTAAAGGCCAAAAGTATCCAAGCCTTCGAATCTAATCAAACAGTCTATGTCCGGACTGGTGGGCACCACAGACTCCTGCATGCACTTCTTTCATGACATCCATTGTCTCTTCACCATCAATGCATCTGAAGAGAACTCCATCAAAACCACATTTGTATAGAATTTTCTCTAGGTGATCTGGGCTATCATAAAGAGTAAAATTGACCACACGTCACCGAATTTGTTCTTTCTTGGCTTTATCAGGTGGAAGTGTTCCATTTTGAAGTTATTCCCTGATAGGTGACATCCATCCTATAGTATGACCATATGGTTTAGGAATGGGACTAATTTTATTAATTTCCTCTATTCTGATTCGAACATAAGGTGAAATTGCACGACGGTGGGCAATATTGATGGTTGTCTCGTCCCGATTTGGATCTGCCAGAGCTGTGGATATATTAGCCAGTGCATCAGCTTGAGCATTTTGTGATCTTGGGACATAAGAAAATGTTGATTCCAAAGGGAATTCTGCCATTAACTTTCTGACGTAATCATAAAAAGGGATTAGTTCTTCTTTTATGATGGCATAATCCCCATTGACTTGTTTGATTACCAGGTCTGAATCACCTTTCACCTTTAAGTGATTCACTTGTGCTTGAAGCGCTAATTCCAAGATTGCGATGAGATCTTGGTATTCTGCTTCATTATTGGTACCACCTTCCCACAATAAGAAGGAATAAGGTAACACTGCATTTTCTGGATAAATGAGCACAATTCCTAAGCCAACTTTGTTGAATTTAGGATTTTCCATTTTCCTCCCTGTTGGACTTCTGGAAGCACCATCAAAATACATTTCCCATGCTTGAGGACTTTCTTGAATAGAGAATACTTCCTCATTAGGGAGTTCAATATCTGAAGATGTGTCTTCCAATGAAGGGTGTCAGCCAGGAAATCAGCCAGAGCTTGGCCCTTTGTCGCCTTTTGAGACACATACTGAATGTTGAATTGCTGCAAAATAACTGCCCACCTTTCCAGACATCCTGTAAGCATCGGACGACTAAGGATGAATTTGAGCGGGTTATTGTGAGATACCAATTGGACCTCATGATGTTGCAGGTAGTGTCTCAACTTCTGAACTGCAAATATTAATTCTAGGTAGCATTTCTCAATACTTGAATACCTGGTTTCTGCTTCAAGCATAGTTCGACTGAGATAGTAGAGGCCGTTTTCATTCCTAGCATCATTCTTTTGAGCAAGAAAGGCACCCAATGATCACTCTAGAGCTGTCACGTAGAGGATAAGTGGTCTTCCTTCAATAGGTGGAATGAGTACCGGTGGACTCAAGAGGTATTTCTTGATAATATCGAATGCTTCCTGAAATTCTTCAGTCCACTGGTAAGTGACTCCTTTCTTCATCAATTTGGTGAAGGGTAGAATTTTGCCTGCCAAATTGGCGATGAAACGCCGAATATAGGCTAAGTGTCCTTGAAGTCCTATTAATTATTTCAAATTTCGAGGAGGTGACATACCAAGGATTGAATTGGTCTTCTCAGGATCGACTTCAATACCATGATGGCGTACAACAAAGCCGAGAAATTTTCTTGAGGTTACCCCAAAAGCACATTTTAAGGGGTTCATCTTCAAATTATGTTATCGAAGCTTGTGGAATATGACTTCCAAATCAGTCAAGTGATTAGAACGTTGTTTGGATTTAACCACCAAATCGTCTACATAGCATTCAACAAACTTCCCTAAGAAGGGTTTGAAGATACAATGCATGGCACGCTAATATGTTGCACCTGCATTCTTTAAGCCAAAGGGCATTACCCGGTATCAAAACACACCCTGAGGGGATCTAAAGGATGTGGATTCCTCGTCTTTTGGGGCCATTCAGATCTGATTATATCTGGAATATCCATCCATTAAGGAAAGTGCTTCATATCTATCTGTTGCATCAATTAAAAGTTCTGTAATCGGAACTGGGAAATCATCCTTAAGACAATGCCGATTAAGATCTCTGAAATCGATGCAAACTCTAATTTGTCCATTCTTCTTCTTTACAGGGACAATATTATCCAACCACTTGGGATATTGAACTTCTCTGATGAAGTTATCTTTGATAAGATTATCCACTTCAGCCTCAATTTTGGAAGCATAAGTTGGGTGTGTTCTTCTCGCGGCTTGCTTAAATCCTCGACGTTCTTCTGGTAAACCCAAATGATGAGTAGCAACATTAGGATCAATCTTGGTCATTTATATATAGTTCCAAGAAAATATATCTCTATTTTACTTTAGAAAAGAAATATACATCTCTTGCTCTTCAAGAGTCATGGCCGCACTGATTAAAGTGGGGCGTGGATCTTCTTTTGTACCCAGATTTATTTCTCTGAGTTCATCCATAGTGGTAGAGATACCCTCTTCAAATATTGGAGGATCATCTATGAGATCTTCCTCTCCTTATCCATCATGTGTTATTTCTTCTGTTTCTACTTGCATAGTAGATGATAAATCAGAATTTTCATGATTAGAAGAGATGTCAAAATTTGCACATCTTGAAGAAGAAGCTTCCATTTCCAACCTGATTGATGATGAAGGGTCTTCTTTGGGTATTAAAGAGGAGATTATGGATTGAAAATCGACATCATTGTTCACCTCCAATGTTGATATAACTTCTTCTGGCCTAATTGGCGAAGTATAGACTTGTTGGATTTCAGCAGATGAAATGAAGACGTCACCATTTGTGCTTTCATCACTGCTTGGTGGGTTACCAATTTCTCCCATTTTGTCTGGCACGATTTCCATAATTGACATTATGGATCTTTCCATAATAGTATTTTGATTTGGGTCTATCTTGTCAATTTGACTGATAGGCAACACATAATTTGTACTCACATGTGTAAATGGATTTACTGGAATCTTCTCCAAACCATATGGAGCATTAACTTTGGTAATCTCCTTTGTTGTGGATTTCTCCCTTCCCTTCATGTGATAGAATTCCGCCTCAATGTATTGAGACTCACATGTCTTGAATGGGGCCTTATCACCATACAATGTCCCAACTTGACCATCGAAACAATATTTGAGACATTGATGGTATGATGAAGGGATAGTTGCATGTTGATGTAGCCAGGGTCTTCCAAGAAAGATGTTGAAGGCTGAGTCTTGATCAACAACCATGAAATCTGAATTGGCTACAAGATCTCCAAACTGAGTTTTGAGTGTAACTTCGCCCAGTGGTTCTTGTTCATTTTTATCATATCCTTGTAACATCATAGTAGAAGGAGATAAATCAGATTCTGTGAGGCCCAATTGACGAATCGTACGAATGGGCATGAGGTTGACTCCTAAACCATTGTCAATGAAAGCTCTTCGGACGTCTACGCCATTGACCTTTCCAGATAAGTACAAAGGTCTAATATGCCCATGAACAACATCATCTTCATATTTATCAGTAAAATATATTACTGCATGGCATTCTGCAGGATTATTCTCTATGTGATAGACTTCAACTGCAGCAATTTCAGTTTCAAACTCCTGAGGACTTGATAAAGCCTCGATGAGTGCTTCTCGGAGATCTTTTGATAGATTTAGAGCATCCAGAATTGATAACTTGGCTGGTACTTGGGCCAAGTGTTTCAATACATCATACTTTTGATCCATAGGTCTGTGTTTCCCAACAGGAATATGTGGTTTAGCAGGTACCTTGGAAGCAAATGTTTTGGAAGTTGATGCATCTTGTATCGGGATAGGAGTTGGCAATATCCCTGGTTTTGGAAGATTATACTGATTAGATCCATTTACTTGCTGAGAGGAATAAGATGGAACCTTCAACCGATCTTCCAAAATAACTGTGCCAGGACTGAATTTTCTATTGGTAGAAGAACTTGATTGTTCTCGTTGAGCTCGCTAAAGGGCTCTACCATGAGTTTCTGCTGCGTACACAGTTCTAGCAAGGGTAGAATTGGAATAGTGGCTTTTAAAAGATCCACATCTTCCCCTGTATCCTGAGCCTCTAGAACTTCCTCTGATTCCCCTGTTTGATATAGGAAATTCAGGCTCATCGAAATCGAAACTGCGACTGGCATATGGATCTGTTAATTGAATCATATTAACATAACCGAAGATTACTTCTTCGTCTGATGAAGACTCTGCCTGATTAGCCTGTTTAGGTTGTGCCGTTTGGTGGGGCGGTGCTCGTGGCTTTGAAGTAGATGGCATGAAGTCTGCCAGAGTCAAAGACAACTTAGTCTTTGACACATACTCATCTTCTTCTGATTCTTTTTCTTTCTTTGAATCATGTCGTTTCTTCAAGGACTTTCTCTCTGATGAAGAGGTTTTTTCCGGAACATTCATGGAAGAAGACACAATCGGTTTCTTTAATTGTGTTCGCAAAATAGCATGAGTTCGGTTGATTATCTTTCTGACCATCCAATCATCATACTTATGTGAATTTTTGATTTTGACTTCTTTCCATTCGCCTTCCTCCTCTGGAACTGTAGTAGTGACACATGCTACCTGGGCTGAAGAGCCTTTCAGTTTGACTTTTCCCGAGTAGACCATCTTTTACAGGAGGTCTTTGAAGACAAAACACTCCTGGATGGGATGCTCCAACATTTGATGAAAGGGGCAATAATTGGGACGGTCTTCAACTCCTTCCTTGTTTGGCCTCTTGGGCTTTGGCAGTTGAACCAGATTATTTTCCAGAGCTGAAATAAAGTAACTAGGAACTTGTTCATTTCAGAAAGAGTATGTTTTACTCTTCAAATCCTCAAATTGTTTTCGTCTTTGATCTCTTTGATCATCTGGATGAAACGGCCTTTTTTGTTGGCGCTTAGGAGGTGGATCTCTTCGAGAAGATGAAGGTTTTGAATTAGAAACAGGTACAGGTGCTTGTTTAAGCATAATTGTAGCAATTTCTGTTTTACCCATTCTCCTTCCTAGAGCTGATGGAATTACACGAGATTTAGCCTTATCCTGTATAAGGGAATCTTGAATCTGCTGAGCGATTGAAGTGAGGTATTGAAACCCTCCTGTGTATTTCATAGGGATCAACGGCATGCATAATTCGTCATGCAGATTTTCCACACATATTGGAAACAATTCCTCTTGAGGGAGTGCTAAGCTTAGGGAATATGTTAATCCCTTACAGTGAGCAATGAAATCTGAGACCCTTTCATTCTCCCTTTGCTTATAGTTTGTAAGATCAAAAACTATTGTCTTTGGAAAAGTTGATCTGAACTAAAGAAGGAATTTTTTATGGAGATCCTCTCATCTGGTAATTGACCGGGATTGCAAGCTTGTATACCAGACAAAGGCTGGTCCTTGCAAGGTCCGTACGAAGCATCTGAGTTTTACTACTTCTTGCTGCTCTGGAGTTCCCATCATAGGATCACAACAAGACACGTAATGCATCAAATGATGTTCAGGGTCACCTGATCCATTGAAAATAGGGAATAAAGGGTTTCCAAAACTGGATGGAGGAGAGATTGAATCTACCCATTCAGGGTACACTTTATTTTCTGGTTGAACCTGCACACATTTCCCTTCCATAGTTTATAACCGAACTGTTAATGACTCAATGGTAGTTATTAACTTTTGAGAAACATCTAGTTGAACTTGGACTTGGGTAGGTGCAATGACTGGAGCTTGGATATATGTGGTGGTTGGTGCTGCAACTGATGGTAGCACTACCAACTGTTGTTGCACTTGACCCGTAGGATTAGACCTATGAGGGTGTACTGATAGAGGAGGATATTCTTGATCCATATCAGTAGCTACAACAAATTACCTTGGCTGACTGACTCCAACACGCTCACGAAGAAGACTACCCTGAAGTAGTTCTGCATTCAACCTCCTTAATTCCTTCATCTCTTCCTCCTTTTGTGCAAACCTTTGCTCTAGTGAGAGAGATTGGCCTTCTCCAGAGGGAGTATATGTAACCTGATTATTTCCCCTCCCTTTGTTGGATACTTTTCAGAGAAGGGTAAGTGGGTTACTCGAAGGATTACCTAGGTTCTGATTAATCCTTTGATTTCTTGTACGCACACCTTCTTCATTTGTGTCGGTGCGTACATCTTCTTGAGCAGGAACCTCTTCATCTGAGTCCCCTGAGTGAGCCTCATCTGGTGGATCAGAAACAATGGCATTGATGAAATTGATTGATGCATAATGCATCGCATCTCTTCTATCAGCATTTCTATGATATTTTCTTCTTCCATGTCTTTGATGAGACATTGCCTTTTGTTGATTTGATCCCTCAAGAAATTCTTGACGAACCATAATTTGGAGGGAATCTCCTGATAATTTGTCTCTTGGTTCCTCTTGAAACTTTTTCTCCAATCGAGAAAAGACTGACTTTCTCTGAGGAGGGGATTGATGATTTGAAAAAGTCCCAAGTCCGGTGGATTGAGGTTGTTCCTGCTCTTCCCGCTCAATTCCTCGAATCCTATTTGTTGATTCCAAGGGTTGGTTTAAAAGAGTCCCCAGTCTGGTAAGTTGGGATGGCTCTTGACATGCTATGTCTGAGACTTTCTTAAAATCTCTCCTGATATTGCGAACCTTAGTCTGAAAATTAGCTGGATGCATTAATATGTATCCACTTTTATCACCTGGTTCAAAAGACCGTTGGATAATTTCCGACATTTCTGTCACTTGATGATGTGCTTTCTCCATATAAGAGGCTTGTTCAATATTCTTGTTTGCTTGATGCAGGAGTAATTCAACAACTTGTTCTCTGTATGCTTGATTTTGAGAGGAACTAGTTGAAGCCTGTTCTTGGGCAAGCTTTTGATTACAAATAAAGATCATTGACTGTGGCCGGCCATGGGAAATAACATTACATGAGACCATTTTCGGCGGGATTTGCTGACTGGAGAGCACCGTGAAATGTAGTGCTCCATGAACACCCCATCCTCTAACATGAATACCAGATGGGGCATTGGAAATTAACTGAAACAATCTTCTTAGTACGCCAAGGCATGAACTTTGAAGGGCTCTCTACTGCTTTTCATCCTTCGGATATCGAGAGACTGATAGAGATGCCAAATCAATCTGATGTTGTAACCCTTCTATTATATTAAGATTATTTTCATATTCATCATAAGATAATACTTTCTTCTTCAACTGACAAAGAGTTTTCCATATGTTGAGACGAATATCATGAATTCCATCTTCCGTCAACATCTTTGGAATGTCATACTGAGAGTCAACCAGAGGCCAAAAAATGACTGGTACTTCACCTTTTTCCAGTTGTTTTCTCATGTTCAGCATTTCCTCTTTATCATTCAATGAAGATTCTTCTACCTGATTTGACCAGAGTTGGTGTTTCCTTGTTTCTTCATCGGATTCAACAAGATTGGTAGAGAAATCATTGATCAAACTAGAAGATGCATGACTTAGGGGTGGTTCAGAGAATGACCTACACCCTGGGCTATCTTCTGATTGAGAAAGTATTTTACCTGCTAGCGATGAAGCATCAGACATGACTGGTTTCGCATTTGAAAGTGCCTCAAGATAAGAGGGCTTTCTCGGCACTACATCGTCCACTAGAGCATTTTTCGGGCAATGTGTATCACTACTGCGGAGAGGAATTTCGCAGCTAAATTCATCATCATGGGGAGGAACACCATAATGGTTTACAGCAAAAGATGAGATCTCTTGCTCCTTGGTCTTCTGACCACATAGAGGGTTCCTGTGGCTCTCATATGAAGATGAAACTTTGAGATCGACCAAATTTTCATGAAGCAAGCCTTCATGAGGAAGTTTCTATTGAAGACCTTTAGAATTAATGTTTCCACTATTGGGAAATGAGGGAGTAGAATCTTGGATTCCAATAGATAATTGTATGAGGGCTTCAAGAACTCCAGCATCGAGCAAGGCCTTGTTACAGATTGGCTCTTGATCTCTTGACTGTGCTGGGCGGGTCTTTTTCTTAGATGCCTTCTTACTCACTTTGGAAACCACTTGTTGATGAAAGTGGTTGCTCTGAGCAGGTGTATGTGCCTGATCAGGAAATATGGCCAGGTTAAGCTGACGATATCCACTCAAATCAGGTGTATGTGCCTGACTTGGTTGTCTGTATGATATGGGGGAGTATGCCCCACAACCCTCTTGGACTGGAACAGATGTGTGTGTCTATTCCGGATTGAGCTGTTGATGTCCACTGGTAGGGATAGATTTATGTGTCTTTCCCTGAGATGCCGCTGAATTTGTTATAATATCCTAGAAAGTGTCCAGAATATGAGCAGGGATTTGCTTCTTCTCTTTCACCATTGATAAAATATGCTTGGTGACTTCAGCTGCTGGAACGGGGATATATGTCCATTCTGTACTTGGAGTAGGTGTATGTGTCTGCTCCTGTCCTCCTTTTCCTGTCAGTGAATCCTGACAGTACTCAAGTGTGGGGGCAGAGAGTTGATTCTGCCTCCTATTTGTTGTCGGGGCTTTCCGACTAACTTCTCCAAATGATACCAAGTGAGACTGTTGGTAGGATTGATTAATACTAGAAGGTGTATGTTCCTACTGATTAAACTTCGTCGAACGTGGTTGACGAGCTTCATCATATGTAGTCAGACGAGCCTGCTGACTAGCTGATAATGTATAAACATGTGTATGTTCCTGCCTATAGTACTCTGCCAGAATTGCCTGGTAGGATTGGCGTGATGCTGCCAGACGAGTCTTCTGGACAGCATAATTAAAACGGGCTGGTGTATGTGCCCACTCTTTGCTTGCCACCAAGTTAGGTTGGTGGACTTCTTCGGAGATGGTAGAGATGAGAACCTGCTCACTGTTGACCAGATTCCGCCTCTGGCGGTTCGTCTTGCCTGCTCGGGTTTGAGGAACCTGAGCCGAACGCCTGGAGTCGGTACCCTCATCATGTTGAGGGCGTACTGCTGTACGAGTCTGGCGGCGATTGTTGATAGGAGCTTTCAGGAAGGACTCCTGCTTCTTTGAATTAAGGCCCTGAGGGACCTGCTCATTCACCTCCCCAGAATATGGGAGTGAATGGTGATTGCGTTCCGGGGATAACGACCCAAAACAATTAGAGACGGTAGTTAGCACCGCCTACTTCTTGATCACTGGTCGTCATTGTTCAGACGACCGGTGTGAGTTGTTCACTTATAGGGCTTGTCGGGCAGCCTCCAAAGTTGGGATGGTACCGTGTTGACGGTACTCCTTAACCAGCGCATTTGATACCCAGCGTTGAAGACGCTGAGTAGGTGATGTCATCCTCAGAGCGGACGACAATCCAACAGGAGTAGCAGCAGTGGCATTTGCAGCAGTGGTATTCACAGGTGTGAACTTGAGAGCAGCCATTCTAGAAATGCATAAGATCTTGTAAAAGAGTGCATGTTTGATATGACAGACGTAATCAAGATAAATTCAGCCACTACATCTTTTGGATGAGCACATATGTCAATGATTTTTTTTGTTGGCCCTCTCATTGTGTTTTAAATAGGGGCCTAACAAATAGGTAAAACATCATTTTAACTTGGTTAAGGATTCACGTTGGGTTCACCATTTTTTGTTTCCCTCGGAATTCGGGGATGACCTCCTTGACTGAAGGTTCAAACATTCCGATCAGTTTCTAACGGTTTTTTCGTAGAACTAGAAACATCCAATGATTCCACATCCATTTGGACCTACTTTCCAAAGTTAGGCGCTCATTAGTTTGTGGACTAATGAGGCTTAGGAATTTTCATTGGTCGAGAGGATGGGAGGTCAGAATCATCACACCTTTTTTAGGGTAATTATTGTCTACTCCGGGACTCTCTTTATAGATTTAAGTTATGTTCGTGAATCCTTATTACATTACCAAGTATAAAATGAGCTTTCCTTCAGATATGACAATCAATGATTAAATATGTAGGAAATTTAGAGAATCTTTTATATGTATTCAAGGTTCTTCATCGATAGAGAATCATCTGTATTTATTAGAGATTCTTGGTCAATGGTATCCTTCAACACATTTATATAGAAGTCTCTTGGTCATTATGATGACCATGCTAGTTTTAAATCCACTCAGTGGGGCACTTGAAGTTTATTGTCATTCATAAGGACATGGATTATTTTAGAGTTGGGATAGAACCCGAAGATGGTATACCTACGTATCCTTTGTTTAGAAAAGGAATCAGAACCCACGTAGTTCGAGTAAGGGAGTATGATGTTTATGATTGAAGGCTCAAAGAAGGATGTCATAATTACTTTTACACTCTAAGCTCACGTGAGTCATTCTCGGTGTGAGAAATAAGAGGTATTGGTAAAAATTAGACAATTGGGCCATGAAAGATGCAATCATAAGAAATAATGTGGGACTTATGTATGTATGAATGCCCAGATAAATGAAGATTAGGATTTACTTCAGGGAATAAATCCAAGAACAGGGTCCATAAAGGTATATGTGCTTCATGGAGATTTGAATACTCTAACTCGGGGCTTACTCCTGAAAAGGAGGCCCAAGTTAGGAGAGGACTTATGATTGGGTTTTACTCCTGAGAAGGAATCCCATATCAAAGGTAAATTAGGACTGGTTAAGAGAAATTAAAACTGGGGCTTACTCCTGAAAAGGAGGCCCAGGTTAAGGGACTTCAAAAACTAAAGGACTTGGGGCTTACTCCTGAAAAGGAGGCCCAGGTTAAGGGACTTCAAAAATTAAGGGACTTGGGGCTTACTCCTGAAGAGGATGCCCATATTTAAGACTTGGGGCTTACTCCTAAGGATGATTCCCAGATTTGAGACAGGGGATTATTCCTGAAAAGGAGGCCTATATTTGATACTGGGGCTTATTCCTGAAAAGGAGGCCCAGGTTAAGAATTATGACTGGGGCTTATTCTTGAAAAGGAGGCCCAACTTAAGAATTATGATTGGGGATTATTCCTGAAAAGGAGGCCCAGGTTAAGAATTATGACTGGGGATTATTCCTGAAAAGGAGGCCCAGGTTAAGAATTATGACTGGGGCTTATTCCTGAAAAGGAGGCCCAGGTTAAGAATTCTCTCATCTTAAAGGATGAGGTTGAATGAATGAAATCTCAATCTTTAGTGACATAAAGATGTGTAAATCACTAGATTTTGAGAGATATTCCACAGAATTACTTTCAGATAAGGAATTTAAACTAAGAAACCATGCCATAAATGGCTTTGAAGAGTGTCTTGAAGACTGAATCTTGAATAGGATAGGTGGAATTGCTTAAGAGGGGTGAAATGGGCAAGAAGGGCACCCAAAAAGGCAGGGGCGCGCAAGTCCTGGCAGGCGCGTAGGTACTGCGTGGGCATGCAAGTTCGGTCGCATAGGTATACCTACGCGACACATGGGTACTTGCGCGATGGTTAACCAGTAGGGTAATACTTGAGCGACTCTTGGTTAAAGCCTTTAGAATCATCTTGAGGTTCTTCCAGAAGAGTGGCGCGCAAGTTCTATTGAAGGAGTTTAGGTGGCGCGCAAGTGTGGCCATTTCCCTTAAGGGATGGACACTCAGGTGCGCAAGTGTTGATGAGTTTTAGGGGTGTCCATGGGTCGGATTGGGTCGGGTTGATGGGGTTTTTGGACCCGACCTGATCGAAAGAGGTCGGGTCGGGTTGGGTCAGGTCAGGCATGTTTTTTAGCTCTGACCCGACCCAACCCAACCCGTACTAAATCGGGTCGGGTCGGGTCGGGTTTATGGGTTTATGGAAAAAAAATCGATTGTTTCTGGATATCCCACAGGACATCTCCACTTCAACCCAGTGCAACCGCTATCCCCTCCACCCAAGAAGGAGCATCCTCCCTACGCCTCCAAGTCCTGCAATCAATATTCTTAAAAATGGAGGCAGTGGAGAATCCATCATCGGTGGAAGGTGGGTGCTAATGAAGGATACAATGATCGTGGTGGTGGTTCTATGAGAATCCTCCCCAATCTTCTTCGCCTCCAAGTAGCAATCTCACTTCCATACCCCCATTGTAGAAAACACACCACGAAAAACCAGTAGAACGATGCAAAAAATTAATAATTCTAACAGTTCTAAGTTCTCTTACATGCTCGAATAAAATCAATCGCTACGCTCAAAAAATTCCCGCGCTTCTAAGTTCAGTTCCATGCTAGAAAAATTCCAGCGCTTCTCCTAAAAAATTGAAAGAATTTTTTTTAGAATAATGTGAAAATAAAAAATTGATCCCCACTATCGAAAAATTATAGCGCTTCTAGGTTTGGTTTCACGCTCAATCGAAATTAATCACTTCCTGATCCTCTATGGTTGGATTCCTTTGATGAAACCCCAACACTCATCTTGGATCTGGAGAAAAAAGAGCTCCCCTCCCTGGTGGATCTGGTGTCGTAGTCGTAGATGAGATGGAGGAGGAAGGCGGTAGTGAGTCGATGGCCTTAGGGTTAGTGCGGTGGAGTGGTGGCCCTCAGACGAGGTGGAAGAGATGATGAATAGTAGGGAAGGCTATGAAGAAACAATAGTAGAGGCTGGGGTGATGTGCGGTAGTGACAACATCGGCCGAGCAGGATGGATGGTTGGCATGGGTGTAGTAGGTAGGCAAGGAGGAAGATGATTGAAAGGGCCTCGGGTTGGGAGGGAGGGAGTAAATAGAGTGAAGTCTGACGAGACGGGGTCGCGCTAGAGAAATATCGGCTCGGTGAGTTGATACAATGCAGGTGGCTATCGGGTTGGTTGGGTCGGGTTGGGTTATTTTTTCCCAACTCGTGACCCGACCCAACCCAACCAAATTATGACTCAACCCAACCGAACCCGTGGAATATTTTTTTTAACCCGACCCCACCCGGTCGGGTCGGGTCGGGTCGGCCGGGTTGGGTTGGGTCTGGACACCCCTAATGAGTTTCAACACTTAGGCCTTCCTCCCCCTATTTAGATCTTCCGTTCTAGGTAAGAAATTACCTTAGAAGTGTTTCGGAAGCTTTGAGAAGAGACTAGGGCACCGGGAGCTCAAATCTGAATTCTGGAAAAAATTCCTCCCCGAATGGGGGGGCCCACAGGGTCTATTTATAGGCTGAAGAAGACCCGGGCGGTTATCCTTTAGGGAGCGCAAGTCACTTGCGCGACCATTATGTGTCTCTTAAGTATACCTGCACGACAGTGATGGAACTTGCGCGGCACATGTGCTTTTGAAGCCTTGTGCATGCCTTTGTCAATTTTTGATGTTTTCTTCAAAGGATGAATCAATTTGTGCTAAGTCATTTCCCTTTATATTATTTTAGACAATGTGACGAAAAGGAGTGTCAACAGTAGTGTTGGAGTAGGATAAGGAGTGGGGTCTTCTGGCAGAGGTGGAGGAGTGGGAGCTGCTGGTGGAGGTGGAGGAGAACTCTGAAACTGTCTTTGCATGTCTGAAAACATTTATTGTTTTGAATCTTTAATCCTATCATTCATCGTCACATTAATATCCTGAACTTGAGCCTCCAAATATTCTATTATTTTTTTATAAACACCCTTCATCACAGTAGCTAAAGAATGTGGAAACACTTTTTTCACCGATACACTCATAGGGTATCCTTGTACATGACCTGGGTGTTTAGGATATACCAATTCTCTAGATAAAATATTTTTCCTACCCTTAGCTAAAAAGACCACTTGTGTGCTCTGATCCTTAAGAGAATCCTGTAGGAATTATTTTCAAAATTCTGTAATGAATCAAAATATATAAAGAATTGAATTAACTTAAATAAATAAATAAAGTAAACATCTTAAAATCCTCTCAGTTACAACCCTCAACTCTTCTATAAGATATTGTCCTTTTTTCTCATATAATCCCTCTTTTATTTTTCATGTACAGCTGGGGGTGGATGGTAAACCTATGTAGAGCTTGAAGACTTAGTTCTAAGTTTTTGAAATTTTTTATCCATCATTTTTTCTTTAAATAACGTATACCCTCCCTGAGATGAAGTATGAGGGTATACATTTCTAGATTGGATCTTTTAATGAGATCTCCTCGATTTCTATAAATTAAGAATAAATAAAATAATAATAAAACAATAATAAATCATTAATAAGATCATTAATATAAAAAAACTTCTAAAAGGTAACATTGCACTTACCAAAAATACTTCTTGACTTCTACTTTCAACAAATTTCTTCTATGTATATTCATATATAAAGAGATATATATCACATGTATTATGATTTTTTATATTCCCAAAAATGAAATTTGGTGTGAGGGTTGATTTGAAATCCCTCCATCTCTAAGTAGCCAGTGATAAAAATTTCCTCCTAACTTTGTTAGTGTCTGGTATATCATATGTAATCTGATAAGAAGGGGGAAAACATATATTAATATAAACATTTCAAGATATTTAAAATAATAAAAAAACAAGCTTACCAAAATGGTCTCCCAAAAATGAGATAGTGTCAATTTGTCAACACTTCTTCAATCATCAATCAAAATACTAACTTTGTTTTTACCCTGAACTGATATAAAACTCTTGAATTGTTTTGAATTAAAACCTCTTGGAATATAATTATCATCAAATTTTACCAGTATCCTCTAGTCCTAGCTACAAGCAACTGATAATTTTGGTAAACATGTGTTTCCACATTTACCAACCCTAGAACTCTTCTTTGGCCCTATGGGAGTAGATATCTCTTGTAAAGAATGATGGTGATCATTAGGAGGAGCATCTTCATGTTCCTCCCTAGAGGTATGATTACGATCATCTTTAGAAGTATGTGGTGGATTAGTTGATTAATCTGTCATTATCCTACAAATCAATACAACAAATAATTAGTACACAAATATTCAAAATCAACTATTACAATACTAATATAAATAAAAAATGAAATATTATCAAACAATAAAGTAAAAAATATTAAACTTAACACATTTTTATTCATATTTTTTATAGTACACTAAAATGCTAAAAATAGTAGTGAGGTATAAAATGTCATGTAAACAAATTAAAATAAATCAAAAATGGTGTGTGAATAGTATAAATGCTCCAACATAATAAATCATTTTTTACACAAAAAGGAATATTTTTTCAATATACTCTTGTAAAATATTTTATGGGTAAACATGGTAAACTAAATTAAACTAAACTAATATAAACAAATAATTTAAATTATTAGTTAAAGTATGTGTTTTAATAAATAAAATAAAATAAAAATAAAATATCTAACATTTTATGAATTTTAAAAAATTAAATGAGAAATAAATGTATGTTACTGTTTGTAATATTAGGAATGTACTAAAGGATTATTTTCTAAAATTCCTTCATCATGATCATTCTGTATGGAACAAACCATGTCTACAACATACTCATCAATATTATATGTTAATCTTTCCATGGAAGTATGTATCTCACATAAATTAGTATCTTTTTCAAGTTTATCATCACCAATATACTATTTTTTATTGTAAAACAATAGACCACTTCATATCAGATTGATCAAGAACATAGAAAAAAATTAATGTGTTTCCATTGTAAAAGGATCGATTATATATTTAAATCTATTCAGATTAACAAGTGTCATTCCAAATTCATCATGTCTGAAATTGTTGTTACCGATAAACCATTTGTAGTTAAAAACTAGAACTTAAAATTTAATGTAATCAACCTCCCATATTTCTTCAATGACTTCATAATATTCACATGATGCGGAAATTGTTTTTTTTTCTTCATCACTTGAAAAATGCATTCCTTCTATAAACACCAATACACTATTATTCTGAATTACACTTCTGTTGTCTTGATCTTTTGTATGAAATGTATATCCATTAATTCCATACCCAAACCAAGTTATCAAATTTAAACTTGGACCACCCACTAACCATCTCAATGTTTCTGATGCATCTGATCTATCAAGCATGGCCTTTTTAAACCATGTAAAAAAAAGTTTTATTATGATCATTCAAAATCCACATATATTTTTTCTTTGGATAACATTATTTCAACACATTAATATTCAATGTTATATATGGTTGGGCGTCATCTATGTTATTCAAGATGTATAAATGTACCTTCTTTATCTGTTCTTCTGTCAAATATTCAACTTTCAATCCATGAATCCCCTTTCCTTCATAATTAACTTGTTCGTGGTGAGATGGAGTCAAACCAATGTGCTCCACTATAGACAAGTAGCTTGTACAAAAATCTGAACATCCTTAGAAATATATTTATCAACAATGGAGGCTTCATATCGATATGTATTCTTAACATACCCCTTCAATATCTTCATATACCCTTCAAAAGGATACATCCAATGTAGATATACTGGTTTGTAAAGCTTTATTTATCACACCAAATGAACCATTAAATTCACTATGATGTATAAAAAATATGTAGGAAAATAGATTTCCAATTTAAAAATTATATAAATTTCTTCATTTCCAAATTTTTCAAAGCATTTTCATCAATCACCTTACTACAAATTGAATTGAAAAAATAAAACACCTTCATGATAGTCATTTTGACACGAATGGGAAATATTCCACGTAATGAAATCAGTAGGAGTTGTTGCATCATGATGTGGCAATCATGATATTTCATACCTGTCAGCTTTAAATCCTTTAAAGATGCAAAAAAATTTACATTTGAAGAATGACCCTGTGGCACTTTGATATCATTAAGACACTAAAAAATCTAATTTTCTCCTTCTTGGATGATGTATGATAAGTTTTGGGTAGGAATTTTCACCATCCCTCAGGATTGGGTGCTAACTCCAAATATATTCCCATTGAGAGTAAGTCCAATATTGCATTCAACCCATATTTATTCTTTCCTTTAATATCTAAAATGTTCCAATAAAGTTTTCATAGATATTCTTCTCCACATGCATGATATCAATGTTATGTTTAACCTCATGATATCTTCAATATGGTAACTCAATAAATATTCATTTTTTCTTCCAAATATTTCTATCATTACAAGATTTATGTATCTTTATGAATGTCACATCAAGGTTTTTCAACCTCTCAAAATATTGATCAGTAGATAAAGGTTTTAGAGAAATATCAAATTATTATGATCCATTGAATGCCTTTTTTAATCTTCTATAAGAGTGATCCATAGAAAAAAACTTTCAATGACACGTGTATACTGTTTTTCTCCCATGATCCAGTTAATAATATGAAGTTTGTTTTTCACAAATTGTATATGCTTTATGCCCCTTAACATTGTATCCAAAAAAATTTCTATATGCTGAAAATTAATTTATAGTGAACATAATCATTACATGCAATTTAAAATATTCCATTTTATAAGAATAATACACCCTATTACCATCCTCCCATAAGAGTTTCAAATCATCAATTAATAGTGACTTGAAAACATGAATATCATTTCTGGGCTGTTTTGGTCGAGAGATCATTAAACTCAACATGAAATATTTGTGCTTCATACAAAATTAAGGAGATAAGTTGTAATTAAAAATAAAACAGACCATGAACTATGTGTGATACTAAGGATTTGATATGGATTCATTCCATCTATGCATAGTCCAAGTCTGATATTTCTATCTTCATTTCTAAATATAAAAAACCACTGCTCATTTTTCTTCCACTGTTGACAATCAGTTGGATGCCTTAATTTTCCATCATATATCCACTGATCTCTATGCCATATTAACCTTTTTTCATCATGTGAATTTGAAAATAAATTTTTCAAATAAGGAATTATATGAATATACCAAAATTCCTTGGTGGGGGTTTCTATAACTGATAAATCAGCATGTAATTTTTCTTTTAATTTATACCGCAGGATCCCACATTTAGGATACTTTGATAGAAATTCATATTCCTTCCTATAGAGCACACATTCATTCAGTAAAGCGTGTATTTTTTGTACCCTATCACATTAGGCATAGTATTTTCTTTTCTTTATAATGTGAATCAGGAAGATCATTGTCTTTAGGAGGAATATTTTTCAACAATTATAGCAAATCATTAAAACTCTTGTCACTCCAACCATGTTTTACCTTCAATTTAATCAATATTAACACTAATGATAAAATTGTAAATTTCATAAAACCCAGATACAATGGTTTTTTAGCATCACCATATAGATTCTCAATTGTTGGTTATTTCTCAATTACCTCTACTTCAATATCACAAATAATTTCTTCAATTTCATTAGAGTTATCATCTTGCAAAGCGTGATAATTAATAGATCTGAAATTTTACCCATTTTCACCATGTCAAATCCAAGGGTTGTAACTTGGATTAAAACCATGATAAATTAAATGATCTTTTATATCTCTGTTTTTCAACTTCTTCATATTTAAACATTTCAAGCATGGACAAAAAAATGTCATTGTTTGGAAATTTTCATTTAGAAAATTCCAAAAAAGCATCAACACCTTCCTCATATTCATCACTTATTTGAAGTGTCTTAATCCAACTTCGACTCATTATTATATATAACAAATATCAAAAATAAATATTTTTTCAAAAGAATATAGTGGTGATAAAATTGAAAACAAATTATTCAATTCAAACCAAGTTTAAATTTATATCAAATATTTCATAATTTTAAAGTAAAAAAAATTAAAATTTTAAAAATATATATATGCATATTTGAAAAGTGTAATTATAAATTCTAGGCAATAATCAAATATAAGTTTAAATATAATTGATAAATAGGATATAAACCACTAATAAAAATATAGATAAATATCATAGTGACTCTAATTAATTATATAACATATAATATGGTTTTTAGGAGAATTATGATTACTTTATGAGTTGTTATTTAATAAATCATGGACATTCATATATAATAGTAATTATACAAAAGGAATGTATATAACCTAATGTTTCACTAAATATATGATGTATGATTAGCCACTAACAGTTTCTACCAAGTGGTTCTATGTTGTCTATTATTCCACAAGTAAGATGATTAATGGGAAACGTCTATCATTATATAATACATCATCAAGCCTTACATTTCTATGATACTATGTTGAGGAAAATCATTCAGTATATATGTAAAATATAAATAAAAATAAATACAAGTGTACATATGCAACCATGTTAGGCATGGTTATATGAGGTAACCAATAAAAGGTATCTATAATATTTCTTAATAATACACACTCAAGGTGAATAATAATATAATAAGCTAATGGATTGAAAATAATTTACATTATACTAAACTAAAAACAAGGTTTTCTATATGAAAGTGTAATTTAATACTATATCATAGTTTAGTAAACATCTGTCAAACAATTCAGTGCAAATGATCTTCCATAGAGTAGAAACACCCTAAAATTAATATATAATGCCGAATTTTATGATCTAACATATAGCATTAAAATGTAATGAAATACACACCTTTTCACTTAAATCAACAGAAAACTAAGGTATATGAAGATGGTAATCCTAGATTTGCGACGAGCAGATCTATATACGAATGTGCAACAATGAGGCTGATGAAACCTGAGAGTATATAAAATGGTAATACGAGATGTGAGTAAACATAATCACAAAAAACAAGAGTTAGGGTGTCTGAGACTTTGAATGACTGAAAGCGATAATCGATGTGTGAGGATTAATTGAGAGTTGAGAGACGAGCAAATCTAATTCAAAGAATGATCCGACAAAACATGAGGATGTATAATGATGTAAAACCGAGATTTCAGGCCACCAGATCGAAGAAATGAGGTTAGGTCTTCCGCACGGGAGAGATATGAGTTTTCTTTCACGAGATAAAATAATAGCAAAATGAATCAAAGTGGGAATTTATAAAATTTTATTTGGTTTATAATGTCGGTTATTCTATAACCGACATTATAAAGTAATTTTTATTGATTTTTCACATCGGTTATTATATAACCGATGTGAAAATTTGGCTTTAAAACATTAGTTATCAAATAACCGATGTTATAAAGTAATGATATTTGCTTTATAACATTGGTTATTATATAACGGACATGCTAAAGAGATTTATTCACATTGGTTATAAAATAACCAACGTCATAAAGCGTGCTACATGTTTTTTCACATCATTTAAATAATTACTAATGTGATAAAGCGCACTACTTGTTTTTTTACAATGGTTATCTAATAACTGGTATGATAAAGAAACATAGATGGATTTTTCACAGTAGTTACAAATAACCGAGGTGAAAAAGGCTTTGTGAAAAATATATTTTGTACTAGTGTATTAGGGAATTCCCCTGGGGTCAGTAGCATATTAATTCGAGTATTGTATAGGTATTTTGGGTTAGGGTTGCTGCATGGGCTATTGATTTTGGACTATATAGGTATTTTTCTACAGGGGTCTCTAATTAAGTATGAGTTGTGATCCTTTATGGGGATGAGATGAGATGATGAGGACTTCCCTATGTCCCTAGGTTTCCTATTTTCAAATCATATTTGGGTTTTCAATTTGGGAGTTCTCTTCTTCTCCCTTGGTTTGGGTTTCAAGATGGCTCATTATTTTTGTTCTTTGTATTTTTAGGGCATCCTATTGGGTATTTTTGTACTCACCCTTATACAGGCCTTTTTCCCACACATGTTGTGTTTTTGCAAACATCACATAGTTCAGATATGTTCTTGGTTGATGTGGAGTAGGTGAAACTTGTTCGTAGATAATTAGAGGTTCTTAGAGGTTTTTGATGATGATGGTTGTTATTGGTGATTTCCAATTAGTTATTATTTTTTATGAGATTCTAGGGATTGATTAATAGTTAATCAATGCAGTATAAGCAATTAGAACCAACATTTCTCAAGATCAACCATACATGAAACTCGAAACCATGAATCTAAAAAATAAATATCTTGTGTGTCCCTTACTTTGATGATAGCAACTTCCTTCATTTATACACTTCATAAAGATAACTAAGAATTCACCAATGAACTTCCTCTTCCATGGTGTTTCCATGGGTTGTATCGAATCACCCGACGCTCAGGTGGGATCTGTAACGACCCAAAAATTCATTAATGAAAATTCCTCTTGGTCTATTTAAATGTCTTCTTATGGTTATGTAAAATGTATGCACTTATTTGGTTCTATGTTTTGGATTTCAAAATACCATTAAGAATTGTGACTATTGATAATATATTCATTGAACAGTGATCACATGATTAGTATAAATATAGGGCTTTAACAAATCCAATTTACTCAGACAAAGGAATCAATGGCCTCATCAAGTATACTTGCCTCATATGAAGCCCATTTGTCGAAGCTCAGAAAGAAGCTGGCATCATTAGGCTTCACTCTTGAACAAACCCAAGTCGAGCTTCAACATGTTAAGCTTGAATGAAACTGCCTGTGGTAGAAGTGGAAGTTAATAGAGATTATCACTTGAGCGATGTTATCTGAGCCACCCCAAGAGTCCATCACCATCGCACACCTTACCCTTTGGTCTTATGCAGGTGTTTTAAGGGGTTATGTAACAAGACCCTAGTACTAACTCCTCCTCCAATGGCCTGAAGGCCATAATTTTTTATTTATTTTGATAATCCGCCTTTCAAGGGGTGATGTTGAACCCTTACAAGGCCCGTAGGCATAATTATTATATATCCTGTAGGCCTTTTTAGAGGAATTCATTGCCCGTAGGCTTTAAACATTACATACAACCCAGACTAACTACTTGGAACTACATCTCCCCAGCATCTTCATTTTTTATTTTAAAAGTAAAAATTCAAATATTAATAAAATTATTTTGATAAAATGAATATTATTTTTGGAATCAGGACGTTGAAATTATCCAACAGTGAATTTTTCATAATTTTCTGAGATTGTCAAATTTTTGGGTAAAAATTAAATACCGTTTAAATATAAAATGTGTTTTATGACATCATAATGACCTAATAGTGATAAAATAAAATACTATAAACATTGTGTTCGGACAATATATGTTTTACCATTAAAATAGTGTGATTTTTGGTTTGTTTGATTTATTTTACAAAGATTTAGTGGACCCTTCAAGGCTTATAAAACATTTTGTCTTTTTAAATTGTTTTCTTTGAGAGTGTGACTCACCTCCACATAATCAACCCTATTATTTTAATAATTTCATACATTGGCATTATAAAATATTTTTTTACACTCCCCTTTTTCAAAAACCATGGGAAAAAACCATGGGATGGTTTGTGGTTTTGAATAGTTTAATGTGAGGTGTCCCAAACCTAAATAATAAAGAATTCCTTCTCCTTTCCTATATAAACCCACCCAAGATCCCACTTTCTATTCACTCAAAGCCTTCAGAGTTAGACCAACCCCTAACCTCCTATCTCTATAATCCTCCCAAGGTTACCCAAGCTCCCAAGAAACCTCTCTCAAGCCTCTCCCAAGCCTTTGGGATCACACTTCCAAGTAATAGATTCCTTCCTTTATCATTTTATCCAAGTTTATTAATAATGTTATGCCCTTTTATTTTCAATTATAAATGTTGGGGTATGATTTCACACCACCCCTATACATTCCTCTTTGTGTTTTAATGATGAGATACCCCTTTCTCTCTCATCGGTGCCTTCCATATATACTTGTTACCATGCCGAAATTCCGTAAGGAATTTCTCTCTCCTCATTTACCTTCACAAAATCATTTTGTATTATGAATCTAAATTCCAATACCTATGTTGGTACATGTATCTATATGAATACACTTACTTTCCATTTCATGTACATATTATGAGACACCCCTTTTTTCTCTCATCAACCATTTTTATGAAGTTTTATGTCACGCCGTTATGCTGCTGAAATTACACCGCAATTTTCCAAACCAAAATCATTGTGTAGTGAATACCGTGCCCATTTCTCTATAAAGGGTATTCGCCTTTATGAAAATTTACATATTGATTTAAGAGTTTCATGTATGAATTCCACATTCCTAAATCTTGGAATAAATTATGATGTTTTATGAATTCATGTTCTATGACCTTGTGGCACACTTATGCATAAAATGAAATATTTAAGAAGGGTGTGCCCTGATAGCGCTCTAATGCATTGGGTAAAGTATAGTATCATGATACATCATTTAAAATGAGTTTTGACTCATGATAATTCAAGTGAAATTAGGGTTTACTCATGCTTTATGTGCAATGAGGGATTACTCGTGCTCCATGTGCAATGATCCTTAGCTCATGCTAATTCCATGTTAAGTGTTGTTGCTACATTTCCATTTTATGATTATCATGATTTATCATACCTTTATGTTCATGTTTCTCTTATGCTCCATTGATATTCCTATTGTCTAACATATATTTTATTCCTCATTTTATTCCATGTTCATTCCCTTACTGGGCTTTATAGCTCATCCTTTCCTTATGCATGTCCTCAGGTTATCCCATACAATGCTAAGTACGAGGGAATGTAATGGTCATGTAAAGGAAGTTTTCAATAAAGATGTTGTGTGTTTCATGTTTTAAGTTGTTATTTAATGTTCCTAAGCCCCAAAGACACTAGACCTCTCGGTCTTCCATGTTGTATCAAGTAAAGAGTTTATGTAATAAATCATGTTTAAGTGTGTAACAAAAATCAAGGTTGTTATAGTTTGTATTGGAGAATAGGTTTAGTTATTTTTTGGGATTAGGATTAGAAAACCCTAGTGAAGCCTTAGAGAAAAGAATAAGTATAATAAAAACATCCCTAAGTTTTGGTGGGTATTGAGTAAGTGGTTTATCAAGCAAATACATCTCTGTTTGGATACGAGCAGGTAGAGGCGGCTCTAGAACAGATGTACCTAGGGGTGAAAACCCCGACAAGGAGTTTCGGGCTTGATCTAAGGTATCCTAGTACACGATAATGGACCATTCTGCACTCTTGGTTACAACACTCCCGGGGGATATGCATTGGTAAATTCACAAGCTTATTATGAACCATTATTAAGGGAATAAAAAAATTCCCCTAAGAATATATGTTAGAATGTAGATCATGGATAACATAGATTAAAGCCTATAGATTCATAAGTTAAGGAAATAAAAGCTATTTATAAGTATAACACACCAAACATTTTATGGTATGCTTCTATTAAATACATTCTATTCATCATTGTGTTCCTTTGAAACAACGCTAGGATATTTAGGAGATAGTCAAAACCTAGCTGTTAAATATAAATTTTCCACTTCTATGTTTTGAATTTCGAAAAATGGTCATCTGGAGTTGTGATCAGAAAGTCATTCAGAGTCTGATAGAACAAACTTAATTTTTGGTGAATAGTAACATACCCTTATAAATAGTAATATGACCCTTATTAATAGTAACTAATATTATTATTTTATTTTCTTAAGGCAATAAGATAATGAGATCTTAATTAGTTTTTCCAATGAGAAATAGAACTAATTTCACTTTAAGATTGTTATTTTTTGAATTAACTATGAATTTATTTAAAAATTAAATTAAAAATATTTAGAAAAATAATTTTAAAAAATGGATTTCATTTTTTAATTCCACACATCAAAAAATGGTTAGGGTAAATTTTTGGGATTTTTCTAAAATACATGAATTTTTCATGAATAGTAAAAATACAGTTTTGAGTTTTCAGTAGTTTAATGACATCATAATGATTTAATAATTAAATATAAAATTATGGTAGACTTTTGTACAGTAAATTATGACATTAGGTGTCCCAATTGGCTTAAACCATGGGCAAGCCCATGGTTTTTCGAAAACCACTAACGAGGTGTCCCTTTTAATTAATAAAAAACTCTCTCTTGATTACTATAAATACCCACTCACCCCCCCCCCCTTCGTTTTCATTCATTACAAATCCATCATACTCGAAGATCTAGTGGGTTTACCTCTCTAGGAGTACTCCTAAGGTGTCCCTAAGCCCCCAAGGTCCCATCATTCAAGATCTAGGAGTTATTCTACAAGGTAAGGGAACCCTTCATTCTCTTCTTTAAGTTGACACTTCTTTTATGTTAGCTATTTGAAAATCCTTTCTAATATATTGGGGTTTGATTTTATTTATTCTTCTTACTGTCCTTTTTATTTAAATATTATGATATACCCTTTTGTTCTCATCATTTGATTTTATGAAATTTTAAGTGACGCTGTTAGGCTGCTGAATTTTCGTAAGGGATTCTCTCTCTCACTTTTGTCCAAGAATCTCCCCTTTGTTGTGCCCTTTTATTTTTAATTACTAATGATGGGGTATGTTTTCACACCTCCCCCATACTACCCTTGTGACATTTAAATAATATAATACTCCTTTACCTCTCATTAATCCCTCGCAATAACACTCATTACCATGCCAAAATGTTTTGTAAGGGGTTTCTCATCTCACTTTCATATCTGTGAGATTTTCATTGTTCACCACTTATTTCTTGTATGTGGTATGTGTGTACTTACATTTGATATATAATGACATGATTCTATTTATATTCATTTTATTCAATGATTCATTTCAGGTTTATATGTTATGGTCATATGATTCGACCGATTACATTGCGGTAAGGGCCTTTGTCTCAACTACCATTGTGTTGTGACTAACTTTGTACTATGAACCTAATAAATCCTTATGTGGTGTACCTACTGCCCATTTGAGATCAATTTTAATTTTAAATTATATAGATAATAAATATCCATAATCTTCTATCATGGATATGTTGTTGTCTAAACCGTATATCGTTTTACATACGGTGTTTATTTTGGAAAGTTATTTTAATTATGGAAATAATTGATGAATCTGTATACTCTACTCTATGCAGATATTGAAAAGGCATATTGATCTTGTATTGAATAAATTTATAAGGAATTATTTGGACATTCAGTGGTGGGTGGGACCCGCTATAGCCCCTCGATGCATCAGTAGGTCTCATGAGACAAATTAGTTGGCGACAAACCCTTTGAGTTTGTTTCCAAAAATCAGATGGGTTTCTACCCATAGAACTAAACTGTTTTAATGGTATTATGGTTTTATGTGTCAGATACATAACATCCAATTAATAAGCATTCTCTTTATTCAATATCAGTTATTATTATTATCCATGAGGTTTTCACTATGACAAAATCTATGGATGCAGTTTCATTCTCAGTTTATTAATGGCATTAGTTTTTCATTTACTCACTATGCCATATTAATTATGTTAGATTGATTATGATTCACTTATTATTGTACTCATGGTTCTGCTATTTTTAACCCTTACTGAGCATTTGATCTCACCCCTTTCATTGTTTACTTTCAACAGGTGACAAAGAAGAGATCGTTTATAGAGTTCAAGTGGTTGCAGTTTTAGTTTTTGTTATGTATTGTATTTTGTAAAACTTTCCAATATAATTTGAGAGACATCTATGTATCTAGTTTCTTCAAGACTACTAAACTGATCATTCCTTTGGGATTTTCATTCCTTCAAACCATGCCAATATCACAAGTAATGCATCGGCTCCAGCCTAGAGGGGCCGGGGTGTTACAGTTGGTATCAGAGGAAGTTTAGTAGAAAACTTGGAAACTAGAGTAGGAAATTTATAGTAGGGAACAAATCCCTAAGGTAGTATTTGAGGATAAACGTACAAGAATGTCCTGGTATTTTGGTAAGGAATAAATTTGTGAATCCTTCTACCAAATACATCCATGTCTGGATACGAGCAGGTAGAGGTGGCTCTGGCGCAGAGGTACCTAGGAGTGAAATCTTTGACAAGGAGTTTCAGGCTTGACCCAGGGTATCCTGGTACACAACAACGGGCCTTGCTGCACTCTTGGTTATGACACTCTCGGGGGATATGCTTAGGATAATTCATATTTTCTGTACAGTCCATTTTAAAGGAGTTGATGTAAATTTTTCCTCAGAGGAACCATTCTTATAAGATTATTTATGCATAGAATTTCAATCTATGTTGAGTGATTTTCTATTTTAGGTTCATAAACTAATCTAGTGTATCCCTATCACGAACCAACCTGGGTCAACCCGGAACCGGTCACTCGAGCCGGCCCGCGACATGGCCCGAGGGGCGTTCCCGATCCCCACGGGCTGGAAACCAGTGTTGGGCATCAAAAGAAAACAAGTGGGAACGATTTGGCCCAAAAGAAAATAAACTAAGCAGGAGAAATAAAAGAACAAAGGAAAAAAAAAAGAACAACCAACAAATTTAATAACGTCAAAACTGGATGACTGTGTGGTATTCGCGCACCATACGGTACCCAAGCGGACTACAAGCGGGATGCACGTACCCAAGTGGAAAGCACGTGCGCAAGCGGACTACGTGTCTTAAACGCACAGTGTTCGTGCACTATCCCAAACCATAAACTCATCCCAACATTAAAAATTTAAACCGGGACTCACCCACACTCACGCAAAAAACACTCGACACCAAGAGAAATAAAATAAATAAAAAGACTAAAAAAATGGTTGTGACAATTCTCCCCACCAAAAACACTTTCTTCCCCCATAAATTCACCAAGCCAATAGTTAGCATAACTCGAGTTCGTGCCCAGGAAAAACCAGAAGAAACTGAGAGGCTCGGGGTGACCATTACCAACACAAGTCACACCTGACCAACTCGAGTACAATCATTGTCTGAGGTTGAGGGGAGAACATAGGAGGGTTCTCCCCACAACAGAAATTTACTAACACGAAGACCTTGAAACCCGAACGCACCACCCCAGGGGGGGAAATGCGGGAACTCCCCAAACTGAACTCATCCCAACTTCTCAAAGCTAACGGAACAACTCCACCACTAGAATTAAAACTATTCTGGGAAAAACTGGCACACTGAGACACTGAAAAGGAGGAATTCCCTACAAAACTCAAATATAGTAATTGAAAATCCATGAAGAGGCATCCGGCCTAATAAAGGGCCCAGAAACGACACCTATTAATTTTGCGGAACCAAACATCCCCCTAACATATGCAGCTGAGACCATCCTCAAGATCAAAACGGGTTCGTTTAGTCACAGACCCGGCGCCTTTCAAGAATCTGAATGATTTAGAAACTACACCAAGAGCAAATGAGACCACTTGGATTGTAGTAGAACAAGCTCATCATGAAACCACAATAAGGATGAGCTTACAACGATGACAAGAATTGAACAAGAAAACTTTGGATATTTCCCTTCAGAAGGCTAAAAACATGGTCTGGACCAAGGTTCCACACACTCTCAGCAATTCTTGACTGTGTGCGAGCTTCACCCCAAGACCTGTGGCTGGGGTTCTGATGGATAAAGCATCCCCTGCCTCACAGTCAGGCACTGGAAACTCTCGGTCACAGTATCTTCTTTAGGCAACGCTTTCTGTAAAAATTCTCTAGATGACCCAGGCATTCGCAACGATGGCATGTCTTCAGAGGGATGCGACACAACAGCTTCACATGCCCGAACCGGCCACACTGGTGGCACACCACTGAACGGTCCAACGAACTAGGAGTCAGAACCACTTCAGACGAATCTTTAGAAACAGGTCCCTCTAGCACACCCCGCTTGCCAGATGGGGAACCTCCATGATTAACTAGATTCGCTGGATTGTCAAGCACCTATGCTCTGGAGACCAACTCAGCTAAGAACACCTCATGCACCATCTTCTCAAAATTGGTGCTCCCAAAAAGGGAGGACTCGATCCTTGATCTCTGGATGAAGACCCCTAACGAAGGGAGAAGTCTTCATCTAGTCCTGAGACACTACCCCCGGAAAAAGAGACACAAGATCCTTGAAATGGTCAACATACGCTTTCACCGTCTGTTGGCCATGTTGAACGTGCATGAGCTCTTCCATTTTCTTCGTCTTCACCTCCATAAGTAGAAATCATTGAACGAAGATGGATTTGAATACATACCACATCGTCCCAACTTACAGTAATGGCAGGGCGAACAAATCCTACTCGTCTAGAGCTGGACCTTTGAACAAACCCAGGACAGCATGCACTCTAACAGCTACGGGAGTCCCTAATACCCTGAAGACACTCTTTAACTCCAAAAACCACACAACTGCCTCTAACAGACCTCAAACACCTCGATGAACAGGAAACACTTGATAGGAACCAGAATTGGGCATGACTCATTAACAACTTTTGGAGACTTTTCTAGGTGGCACATTCGGAACAACACATAGGGCACAAAACCAAAATCTAGCATCAAGCCAAAACACAATTGAAATAAACACCCCAAGCCGAGACCACTGGCCTGAAAGTTAAACGAATATAAATACAATCAAAATCCTCTTTTTCAAAATTACCATTTTCATTTAAAACTTCAAAAATGCTTTATTCCCAAGACCATTTTTTCAAAAATAAAAGCCATTTTTCACTGGTCATAAATCCATTTGTCAGAGAAAAATCAATTTCCAATTCCTTTATATTTTAAAAACTCACCCATGGCATCCCATGAATCATCACATGTGTGTCCATCCATTTCTATCCACATCGTCCACAAACAAGTGCCCCCATGCACTTTTCGTTCATACCCGCACACATGCGATCCTCCATAATGAATACCAAGGGTCACACCAAGACACCCTTTACCAACTCCAAACAAACATTAACTTTTAAACCAAAGATCCTTCAATTTAAAAAAAACCCACTTTACCAATTTAAAACCATTTTAGATAAAAACACTTTCATTTCAAGATCCACGTTTATTTCCAAAAGCACACTTACACCAACCTGAGCCAAAAAAACACAATTTACAACAAAGCACCGAAATGAGGAATTAGCAGTCGCACTTAACCTGGTGACATGGTAGTGAGCCACGCCCAGGTAAGCAGCAACAACTAGGAGGAACTTAAACCATGCACTCGGACTACACATGGGTCACTACTCCATGTGAGGTCACGATGTGACACTAGCTCACCTCCATTGTCATTCATCAATCCAAAACAAAAGTAGAAGACTCAAATCCCAGACTACCCTGGTAACTCAAGAATTAGTGCGAGCAAGAGTTCGCGACGCTCTTCCCACACTTACCTCCTGAATCCTGATTGTCCTAATCTCTCTATACCAGACACCCCAAATAACAAGAACCTCCTATGATACCATTTTGTCACGAACCAACCCGAGTTGACCCGGAACCGGTCACCTGAGCTGGCCCGCGACATGGCCCGAGGGGCGTTCCCGATCCCCACGGGCTGGAAACTAGTGTCGGTCATCAAAAGAAAACAAGTGGGAATGATTTGGCCCAAAAGAAAATAAACTAAGCAGTAGAAATAAAAGAACAAAGGCAAAAAAAAGTACAACCAAAAAATTTAATAACGTCAAAACTGGATGACCGTGAGGTATTCGCGCACCGTACGGTACCCAAGCGGACTGCAAGTGGGCTGCACGTACCCAAGTGGAAAGCGCGTTCCCAAGCGGACTGCGCATCTTAAACGCACGATTTTCGTGCACTATCCCAAACCATAAACTCATCCCAACATTAAAAATTTAAACCGGGACTCACCCGCACTCACGCAAAAAAACACCCGACACCAAGAGAAATAAAATAAATAAATAAAATAAAAAAATGGGTGTGACAATCCCATTATTTAGAAATGGCATCTAATGGAAGAAGGGGAATCAATACTCGTGGGCATGGTAGGGATCTCTCTACTGAGAAATTCAACACAGTCAACATTGGAGTAGATCAAATCATGACAATATTGGGACAACTTACTCAAGTTGTAACGAATAACCATTCAACATATGTGTTGGATCGTTTCATACGGCAGAAGCCCCCATATTTCAACAGGACTACTAATCCAGTGGTTGTTGAGCAATGGATCAAGTTTCTTGAAAAGATATTCATGGAATTAAGATGAAATAAAAATGAAAAGGTAGTACTGGTAGTATATTGTCTCAAGGGTGACACTAATTAATGGTGGTCCCTAATTCAAAATACCATGGAGGAAGAAGAGATAGATGATATGGAATGGAGGACTTTTAATGAAATATTCTATGAAAAATATTTCCCTCATGTGCAACAAACTGAAATGAAGAGGAAATTCATTGGCTTGAAACAAAGGGAAGAAGACAGTGTTGCAGAGTATGAGGCTACCTTCACAAGGCTAGCCAGGTATGTCGTGGATTACGTACGTGACTCGGCGAACAAGATTGATCATTTCTTTGAAGGTCTTAATCCAAGTCTTTGAAGGTCACTGGATTCTCAATCATTTTCATCATATGATGAAATTTTATCAAGTGCCATAAAAACAGAGAATGAATTTGATAGATCAAATTTTTTCAAAGGAAACCAAGATAAGAATCGGTACTCTGATAAAAAGGGAAAAGGAGAAGCACCAAAGAAGAGGAAGGGAATGAATAGGTTCCCATTATGTGAGAACTGTGGAAAGAATCATCTCGAGAAATGCTTGAAAGGCATGGGAGTCTGCAATAACTACGGAGAAAAGGGTCATCGATCTGGTGAATGCAAGGGGAAGAAAAAATTCAATGATATTCAATGCTACAATTGTAGAGAGATGGGACACTATGCAAATGAATTTCCTAAGCGCCAAGGAAATATGCCTCAGAAAAGGCCAAGAGAGCAAGGGAGAGCTTATGCGATTACAATCGCGGAGGTTGAAGTTCCTACTGATGTGGTGGTAGGAACTTTAATTGTTTCCTCAAACTTAGACAACAGTTTATTTGATTCTGGATCATCGCATTCATTTATATCTTCTCATTTTTCCTAGAAAATTAGATATGTCCAATTTGATTTAATAAAGGTGTTGTCAGTCAAAACTCCAAGGGGATGTATCATTGCAACAAAGATGTGTCGACTAGTCCCCCTCCAGACACCAAAATGTGCTTTAATTGCTAACCTTGTCATCATACCAATGACTAACTTTTATATAATTATCGGTATGAATTGGTTGTCAAATTATGATGCGAAGATTTATTATAAGAATAAGGAAGTTACAATTTCTGAAAATGGTGTAGAATCCCTTGTCTTTAGAGAAGAAACTTCGCCACCTGATTCTTATCTAGAACCACCCCCAGTAGCTCTACTGAATTAAATACTTAGAGAGGAAGATAAACCAATATCTATGGGGTAGGAAAGAAATATTCAAATTAAAGATGTACACATAGTGCAAGAGTACATTGATGTATTTCCAGAGGATTTACCTGGACAACCTCCAGAGCGGGAAGTTGAGTTCTCTATTGATTTAATTCCTAATCCAAGACCTATATCAAAGACTCCCTATAGAATAGACATTGTGGAATTAGTAGAGCTAAAGAAACAACTAGAGGATTTGAGTGAAAAGGGATTTATTTGACCTAGGGTTTCTCCATGGGGAGCCCCTATCCTCTTTGTCAAGAAGAAAGATGGATCCATGAGGCTTTACATTGATTATAGGGAAATAAATGCTATTACATTAAAGAATAAGTATCCTCTACCCTGGATTGATGATTTATTTGATCAGCTTCATGGAGCTCAATACTTTTCAAAGATTGATCTTCAATCTGGATATCATCAACTGCGTGTGAGGAAGGAAGATATTCTGAAGACAGAATTTTGAACCAGGTATGGGCATTATGAGTTTACAGTGATGCCTTTTGGACTGATGAATGCACCATATGTTTTCATGGATTTAATGAACAAAGTTTTTAAGAAATATCTTGATAAATTTGTTTTGGTATTCATCAATGATATCCTCGTATATTCAAAAATCTATGAAGACCATGATAATCACTTGAAGATTATTCTAAAAACTCTTAGAAGAAATGAATTATATGGGAAGTTTATTAAGTGTGAATTCTGGCTTCAATCAGTTTCATTTTTGGGCCATATTGTCTCTAAAGATGGAATCCTAGTTGATCCTGTGAAGACAAAGGAAGTCCAAGATTGGCCCATGCCAACAAACATAACTGGGGTATATAGTTTTATTGGCTTAGTAGGTTACTATCGGCATTTCGTTCAGAATTTTGCCCGACTGGCTAACCCGCTAACCAAGATCACACGTAAAGGAGTTAAGTTTGTGTGGACAAAAGAATGCACAGAATGCTTTGAATAATTGAAAAGAAGACTGGTTAATGATCCAATTTTTACTCTTCCATCTGAAAGTGATGGATTTGTAATATACAGCGATGCATCAAAGAATGGATTGGGTTGCATCCTTATGCAACACGATAAAGTTATTGCTTATGCATCATGACATTTGAAGACTCATGAGAAAAATTATCCAACTCGTGATCTTGAGTTAGTAGCCATAATCTTTGCTCTGAAAATATGGAGGCATTATCTCTATGGAGAGAGATGTGATATTTATACGGACCACAAGAGTTTGAAATATATTTTCACACAAAAAGAACTCAACATGAGGCAGAGAAGATGGCTCAAGTTACTCAAAGATTACGATTGTTCAATACACTACCACCCAAGAAAGGCGAATAAGGTGGTAGATGAATTAAGAAGGAAATATCATGGCCTTCTGACTCAAATGAGGATTGAAAGAGATCCTATATTAATGGATTTACTGAAGATGGATATGGGAATTGTTAAGTAAGGGGAAACATCACTCCTCTTTCAAATGATTTCTAAACCATATTTACTAGAGAAGATAAAAATTTCTCAATCTGATGATGAGAATCTGCAAAAGAAAATTAATGTAGTTAAGGATGGGAGACTGGCTGACTTCATGTATGAAGAAGGTTTCTAAATTTTGGGAAGAGGTTATGTGTTCCATCAGTACCTGAGATAAAAAGAGAACTATTAGATGATGCTCATAGCTCAAATTTCTCTATACACTCAGGTAGCACCAAGATGTATAGAGATCTAAAGGAATATTTTTGGTGGGATAATATGAAGCAAGAAATTGCTGACTACGTGTCAAGGTGTCTAGTTTGTCAACAAGTTAAGGCGGAGAGACAACATACCAAAGGAGTGATGCAACCTCTACCTATTCCTATGTGGAAGTGGGATAATATTACAATGGATTTTGTTACTGGACTACTGAGGACACCTAGAAGTAATGATGAAATATGGGTAATTGTCGATTGTCTCACTAAAATATCACATTTCCTTCCAATAAGAGAGGATTTACCACTTGAGCGCCTAGAAAGACTTTATGTTAATGAATTTGTGAGACTTCATGGTGCACCTCTATCAATTGTCTCTGATAGAGATCCCCGGTTTACGTCAAAATTCTAAAAAAGTCTCCAGAAGGATTTGAATACTGAGCTTCATATAAGTACTTCATATCACCCCCAAACCGACAGACAATCTGAAAGGACTATTCAAACTCTAGAAGGTATTCTGAGTTCGTGTTCTCTTGACTTCCAAGGTATGTGGGATAAATACTTGCCTTTGGTGGAATTTACCTACAATAATAGTTTCCATTCTAGTATTCAAATGGATCCATATGAAGCATTATATGGAAAGAGATTTCGAACTCCAACTTGTTGGGATGAAGTTGGTGAAAGGAAACTTATAGGCCCAGAACTTATTGAAGAGACCACAACAAAGGTGAAGAAAATACAAGCCCATATTAAAGCATCCCAAAGTAGGCAGAAGAGTTATGCTAACAACCAGAGAAAGGACTTGGAATTTCAAGTGGGAGATCGTATATTTCTAAAAGTATCTCCATGGAAGGGCGTCTTAAGGTTCAGTAAGAAAGGGAAACTGAGCTCCAGGTACAGCAGACCATTTGAAATTTTGGGAAGAATCAGAGTTGTAGCTTACCATTTAGTGATGCCGCCAAATCTCTCTAGAGTTCATGATGTGTTCCACGTATCATTGTTAAAGAAATACATGTCAGACCCAACGCTTGTACTCACATATGAAGGAATAGAACTGGAACTGGATTTTTCATACTATGAAAAGCATATCAGGATTCTTGACACAGGGGAGCAAGTATTGAGAAATCGAACAACTCGTCAATTAAAGGTTCTTTGGAGAAACCAGAATATGGAGGAAGCAACATGGGAACTAGAGGATTTCATGAAGAAGAACCACCCACATCTTTTTGGTGGGCTATATACATAAAATTTCAAGGATGAAATTTCCGAATGAGGGAATAATATAACACACCAAACATTTTATGGTATGCTTCTGTCAAATAAATTCTATTCATCATTGTGTTCCTTTGAAACAACGCTAGGTTATTTAGGAGATAGTCAAAACCTATCCATTAAATATAAATTTTCCACTTCTATATTTTGAATTTAGAAAAATGTTCATCTAAAGTTGTGATCAGAAAGTCATTTGGAGTCTGATAGAACAAACTCAATTTTTGGTGAATAGTAACATACCCTTATAAATAGTAATATGAATAGTAATATGACCCTTATGAATAGTAAAAATACAATTTTGAGTTTTCGGTAGTTTAATGAAATCATAATGATGTAATAATTAAATATAAAAGTATGGTAAACTTTTTTACAGTAAATTATGACATGAGGTGTCCCAAGTGGCTTAAAACATGGGAAAATACCATGGTTAAGCCCATGGTTTTGCAAAAACCGCTGACGAGGTGTCCCTTTTAATTAATAAAAAACTCTCTCTTGATTACTATAAATACCCACTCACCCCCCCCCCCTTCGTTTTCATTCATTCCAAATCCCTCATCCTCAAAGATCTGGTGGTTTTACCTCTCTAGGAGTCCTCCCAAGGTGTCCCTAAGTCCCCAAGGTCCCATCCTTCAAGATCTAGGATTTATTCTACAAGGTAAGGGAATCCTTCATTCTCTTCTTTAAGTCGACACTTATTTTATGTTAGCTATTTGAAATTCCTTTCTCATATGTTGGGGTTTGATTTTATTTATTCTTCTTACTGTCCTTTTGATTTCAATATGATGAGATACCCTTTTGTTCTCATCATTTGATTTTATGAAATTTTAAATGACGTCGTTAGGCTTTCAAATTTTCATAGGGGATCCTCTCTCACACTTTTGTTCAAGAATCACCCCTTTGTTGTGCCATTTTATTTTTAATTCCTAATGATGGGGTATGTTTTCACACCTCCCCCATACTTCCCTTGTAACATTTAAATAATAGAATACCCCTTTACCTCTCATTAATCTCTCACAATAACACTCGTTACCATATCGAAATGTTTTGTAAGGGGTTTCTCATCTCACTTTCATCTCTGTGATATTTTCATTGTTCGCCAATTATTTCTTGTATGTGGTATATTTGTACTAACATTTGATATATAATAACATGATTCTTTTTATATTCATGTTATTCAATGATTCATTTGAGGGTTATATGTTCCGGTCATATGATTCGACCGATTACATTGAGGTAAGGACCTTTGTCCCAACTACCATTGTGTTGTGACTAACTTTATACTATGCACCTAATAAATCCTTATGTGGTGTACCTATTACCCATTTGAGATCACTTTTTATTTGAAATTATATAGATGATAAATATCCATAATCTCATATCATGGATATGTTGTTGTCTAAACCGTATACCATTTTACATACGGTGTTTATTTTGAAAAGTTATTTTAATTATGGAAATAACTGATGAATCTGTATACTCTACTCTATATGAGTATTGAAAAGGCATATTGATCTTATATTGAATCAATTTATAAGAAATTATTTCGACATGTAGTGGCGGGTGGGGCCCGCTATAGCCCCTCGATGCATCGGTAGGTCTCATGAGACAAATCAATTGGTGACAAACCCTTTGAGTTTGTTTCCAAAAATCAGACGGGTTTCTACCCATATAACTAAACTATTTTAACGGTATTATGGTTTCATGTGCCAGATAAATGACGTCCAATTAATAAGAATTCTCTTTATTCATTATCAATTATTATTATTATCCATGAGGTTTTCACTATGAAAAGATCTATGGATGCAGTTTCATTCTCAGTTTATTAATGGAATTAGTTTTTCATTTACTCACTATGTCGTATTGATTATGTCAGATTGATTATGATTCACTTATTATTGTACTCATGCTTCCGCTATTTGTAACCCTTACTGAGCGTTTGATCTCACCTCTTTCATTGTTTACTTTCAACAGGTGACAAAGAAGAGATCGTTTATTGAGTTTAATTGGTTGTAGTTTTAGTTTTCATTATGTATTGTATTTTTTAAACCTTTACAGTGTAATTTGAGAGACATCTATGTATCTAGTTTCTTAAAGACTACTAAACTGATCATTCCTTCGGGATTTTCATTCCTTCTAACCATGCCAATATCACAAGTAATGCACCAGCTCCAGCCTAGAGATGTTGGGGTGTTACAATAAGTCATTTGTTTTGTCCTTGGATTATCCTTTATGTGTTACCCCTAACTTTCCTTTTATTCCAACCAATGGCTGGTAATAGGAGGACTCGGGCTAACAACTGATGTGAAGATCAATGCAATGACTGTTCTAATGAGATGCCCAATCCGATGGGAGTAGGAATCAAGAACTTAGTCACGATTATCTCTCTGTTAACTCAAGCTTTGAATAGAAATATGGGTCAAGAGGAACGTTCAACCCCCCCTAAGAAAGAACAAGTCACTATTGAGATATTCATGATACAAAGGCCTCCTACTTTTAATGGATCATATGATCCCTCAATCATTGAACAATGAATCAACTCCATTGAAAAGATCTTCTCTATCCTTCAATGTTCCGAACAAAAGAAGGTTCTCCTGACTACTTATCGTATGGAGGGTGAAGCTGATTAGTGGTGGACATTGATCAAAAATACAAAGCCTGAGTAGGTGATTGATGCGTTGGAATGGAAGGATTTCTGGAAGATGTTTTTTGATAAATATTTTCCGTGCACCCTCCTGTTTAAGATGGAAAGGGACTTCCTTTACCTCAAGAAAAAAGACGAAAAATCTGTCAGAGCGTACGAGAAAATATTCACAAGGCTTGAACGATACGCCTCCGAATTTCTCATTACCCTCAAATGCAAGGTTGACCGCTTCTTTGGTGGGCTGAAACCTAGCATGCGGAAAGCCCTCGTGATCCATGACTTCAACATCTATGAGGAAATTGTCTGATGCGCCCTCAAGGTTGAAATGGATATTGGTGGATCTCAAGGGTATCATGGGGATAAGAAGTGTAAGGTGGACTTTAATTCTGGTGTTTCGATGGATAAATCCAACGGTGCTAAGAAAATCCAACACCCCACTTGCCAAAGGTACGGAAAGAAGCACCCCGAAAATTGCCTAAAGGGGGCGAGGAAATGCTTTAGGTGTGGAAGAGAAGGGAACCTGGCTATTAACTGTCAGCAAGAAAAACCTGCGGTTGTGAAAGAGGAGAGTAATGCTCCGTTCGACTCTCAACGCATTATTCATTACTTCAACTGCAAAGAACCAGGTCATCTTAAAAATTATTTCCCTAAGCCAAGAGTTTTCAGAGGCAACCAATAACCTCCAAGACAACAAGGGCGAGCTTTTTCCATCACTACCGCCAAATTGAACCCCAACATTGAGGTGGTGATAGGTACTCTAGTTATTCATTAAAGAATATCAAACATACTTTTTGATTCAGGTTATATGCATTATTTTTATCCCGAAAGTTTAGTATAACAATCCCAACACCACCACAAATCATGGAAGTAAAGATGTCGGTGAGTATAACAAATGGGGTAATCATTTCATCCCATGAATATAACACCTCCCCTTTCATAATCGGTGGATTTAACTTCCTAAAGAACCTCATCATACTCCCTATGGTGGAATTTGATGAAATACTCAGCATGGATTGGATTTCCTTATATAGAGCCAACATAAATTGTCGTGAGAGGGAAATCACTCTCCATGTGGAGAATCGACCCCTGATTTTGTACAAGTGCAAGGAGGAATATGAATCTTCTTTAGCTCCATCATCTAAAGCATGGATATTAATTCCCTATGAGCACGCGCATTTGGCTCAGATGATTGAGTCTAAGGAGGCAACCATCCTTGAAGACATGCATATTGTGAGGGAATTCGCTGAAGTGTTTCCCTAGGAATTGTTTGGTCTTCCTCCTAGAAGAGATGTTGAATTCTTAATTAATCTTATACCTGGGGCATTTCCAATATCCAAGACTCCATATAGAATGGTTGTTGTGGATCTTGAGGAGCTGAAGAAACAACTACAGGAGAATCTGGATAAAGGGTTTATATGCCCAAGTGCTTCACCATGGGGTGCACCAGTCCTCTTCGTCAAGAAGAAGGATGGGTCAATGCATCTTTGTATCGATTATCATGATCTTAACAAAATCATGATAAAGAACAAGTATCCTCTCCCACGAATTGATGACTTATTCGATCAACTGTGTGGAGCACAATACTTCTCCAAGGTAGATTTGCGGTCAAGATATTATCAAGTAAGGGTGAAGAATGAATATATCCCCAAGACTACTTTTCATACAAGATACAGGTACTATGAATTCATAGTAATGCATTTCAGACACACTAATGCTCTAGAAATCTTCATGGACTTGATGAATAGAGTCTTTAGAGATTATCTTGACAAATTTTTGGTAGTCTTTATAGATTATATTCTAATATACTCCAAAACCAAGGAGGATCATGATAAGCATCTAAGAACTGTACTAGAGACCTTACGAAAGGAGAAGCTATATGCAAAGTATAGAAATTGTGAGTTCTGGTTGAAGGAGGTATCATTCTTGGTCCATATCATCACAAGAAATAGGATATCTGTGGATCCCTCCAAGACAGCTGCAATAGAGGGATGGCCGAGGCCAACATCGGTAACAGATATTTGTAGCTTTTTGGGGTTAGCTGGATATTATCGACAATTTTTGAGAAATTTCTCACGATTGTCCAACCTTCTTACTAAGCTAACTCGGAAGCGAGTAAAGTTTTCTTGGAGTGATGAATGCGAAGAAAGCTTCAAGGAGTTGAAAAGGAGGCTTATCACTGCGCCCGTGCTCACTTTACCCACAAGTGGATAACTTTTTATGGTATTCATTGATGCTTTGAAGAAGTTCATGGGTTGTGTGTTGATGCAAAATGACAAAGTCACTGCCTATGCTTTAAGGCAATTGAAATTTCATGAGCAGAATTATCCAACACATGATCTGGAGTTGGCTGCAGTGATCTTCGCTTTAAAAATTTGGCGGAATTATCTCTTGGGGGAGAAGTGTGAAATATATATGGACCACAAAAGCCTCAAGTATATATTCACATAGAAATAGTTGAACATCCACCAATGAAGATGGTTAGAGCTGATCAAAGACTATGATTGCTCAATCCATTACCACCCTGGGAAAGCGAACAAGGTGGTGGATGCTCTAAGTAGAAAGGACCCAACAATTCTATTGATGAGAATTGAGAAAGATCCAATCTTCTTATATTTGATGAAGAGGGACATGGGAATCATAAAGAAGGGAACATCATCAATCCTTTCACAAATTATTGCTCAACCGTCTCTTTTAGAAAGGTTAAACGATGATAAAAAGGATGATGTGGGAATTCAGAAGAAAGTGGAAGCTATTAGAAAAGGGAAATCCTCGGATTTGAATGTTAATGAAGAAGGAATTGTGAGATTTGGGAAAAGACTATGTGTTCCATCAAGTCTGGAGCTGAAGAAGTAACTTTTGGATTATGCACATAGTTCAAATTTATCTATTCACCCAAGAAACACAAAGATGTATCAAGATCTCCGAGAGCATTATTGGTGGGATAATATGAAGAAGGAGATCCATAAGTATACATAAAAGTGCCTAGTGTGTCAGTAAGTGAAGGTAGATAGGCAGAAGTCTAAGGGGATGATGCAACCATTGCCCATACCATCATGGAAATGGGAGAACATCACCATGGACTTTTTCACCAGACTTCTGAAGACATCCAAAGGAAACAATGAAATCTGGGTTGTTGCGGATCATCTTACAAAGTCTGCACACTTTATTACAATTTAGGAGGATTTGTCATTGGATCAACTGGCACAGATATATATCAGGAAAGTGGTAAGGCTACATAGAGTACCACTATCTATTGTATCTGATCAAGATCCAAGATTCACCTCTAAGTTTTGGAAGAGTCTTCAACATGATCTGAATACTAAACTGAACTTTAGTACGGCCTATCATCCTCAAACTGATGGCCAATATGAGTGAACTATTTATACATTGGAAGATATGTTAAGATCATGTTCAATGGACTTTAAAGGAGGTTGGTACCAACTTCTTCCACTAGTTGAATTCTCCTACAATAACAGTTTCCACTCGAGCATTTGAATGGAACCATATGAATCCCTTTATGGGAAAAGGTGAAGAATACCAACATGTTGGGATGAAGTTGGTGAGTGTAGGCTTCTAGGACCTGAAATGGTCTAAGAAATGGTGGAAAAGGTGAAAACCATTCAACAACATATCAAGGCAGCCCAAAGTCGATAGAAGAGTTATGCGGATAACTATCGATGATACCTTGAGTTTAAAGTTGGAGACATAGTATTTCTATGAATATCTCTATGGAAGAAGTTCATGAGTTTTGGAAAGAAGGTGAAGTTAAGTCCTAGGTACATCGGCCCCATCTAGATTCATGATCGTGTTGGGGCTGTGGCCAATCGACTAGCACTTCCACCTACCATGGCAAAAGTACATGATGTCTTTCATGTATCCCTCTTAAATAAGTACATACCAGACCCTTCACATGTACTCTCTTTATAGGTATTACAGCTAGAGGATGATCTTTATTACGAGGAGCAGCTAGTGAATATCTTAGATCGTAGAGAAAAAGTTCTATGAAATAAGACAATGCCCCTCATCAAGGTGTTGTGGTGAAACCACAAGTTTGAAGAAGCGATGTGGTAATTAGACGAAGTAATGAATTAGAGTTACCCACATCTATTTTAGTGTGGGAAAAGGAAATTTTGAGGGTGAAATTTCTTAAGGGGGGGATATTGTAACGACCCAAAAATTCATTAATGAAAATTCCTCTTGGTCTATTTAAATGTATTCTCATGGTTATATAAAATGTATGCACTTATTTGGTTCTATGTTTTGGATTTTAAAATACTGTTAAGAATTGTGACCTTTTCTAATATAGCCATTGAACAATGATCACATGATTATTATAAATATAGGACTTTAACAAATCCAATTTACTCAGATGAAGGAAGCAAT
Organism: Viscum album; assembly: GCA_963277665.1. Taxonomy (NCBI): domain Eukaryota; kingdom Viridiplantae; phylum Streptophyta; class Magnoliopsida; order Santalales; family Viscaceae; genus Viscum; species Viscum album. Next base: position 1,276,101,795 of record OY728158.1, read on the forward strand.
GGCCTCATCCAGTAGACTTGCCCCGTATGAATCCCATCTGTTGGAGCTCGTAAAGGAGGTAGAATCATTGGTCTTCTCTATTGACCAAGCCCAAACTGATCTTCAACATATTAAGCTTGAATGGAATCGCCTATGGGAGAAGTGGAAGTTGATAGAGATTACCACTTGAGTGATGTTATCTAAGCCACCCCAAGAGTCTGTCACCATCGTACACCTTACCCTCTGGTATTATGCGAGTGTTTTAAGGGGTTATGTAACAAGACCCTAGTAATAAAATTATGTACATTATTCTTTTATAGAGAATATACATTCTTTTTATTATTGTTACTTTGTAAATAGTTTTTAAAGCACAAATAGGATTTTTAGTTAATATTCAACTAAGAAATCTATTTTGATGAATTAATGGATTTTTGAATTAAATAATATTTTAATAAAATATTATTATTATTATTAAATTATTTTTTATTAAATATAAATTATCTTATAATTTTATGAATGCAATTGTAATTTTTATTAAGGTTTGAAAGCTATTTTTGTCAAAACCCATGAATTTTCGATAAGTGTCGGTTTTTATTTTAAAAGTAAAAAAATTCACATATTTAGAAAATTATTTAGATAAAATGAATATTATTTTTGGAATCAGTACGTCTAAATTATCCAACAGTAAATTTTTCATAATTTTCTGAGACAGTCAAATTTTTGGGTAAAAATTAAATACCGTTTAAATATATAATGTGTTTTATGACATCATAATGACCCAATAGTGATGTAATAAAATAATATAAACATTATTTTCAGCCAATATATGTTTTACCATTAAAATAATGTGATTTTGGGTTTGTTTTATTTATTTTACAAAGATTTAGTCGACCCTTCAAGGCTTATAAAACATTTTGTCTTTAAATTGTTTTCCTTGAGAGTGTGACTCACCTCCGCATAAGCAACCCTATTATTTTAAGAAGTTCGGCCATTGGCCTTATAAAATATTGTTTTCCACTCCCCTTTTTCAAAAACCATGAACAAAAACCATGGTATGGTTTGTGGTTTTGATTAGTTTAATGTGAGGTGTCCCAAACCTAAATAATAAAGAATTCCTTCTCATTTCCTATATAAACCCACCCAATCTCCCACTTCCTATTCACTCAAAGCCTTTGGAGTTAAACCAACCCCAGACCTCCTCTATCTAGAATCCTCCAAAGGTTCCCCAAGCTCCCAAGAATCCTCTCTCAAGCCTCTCCCAAGCCTTTGGGATCACACTTCCAAGTAAGGGATTCCTTCCTTTCTCATTTTATCCAAGTTTCTTAATATTGTTATGCCCTTTAATTTTCAATTATAAATGTTGGGGTATGATTTATCACCACACCTATATTGTCCTATTTATGTTTTAATGATGAGATACCCCTTTATATCTCATCGGTGCCTTCCATATATACTTTTTACCATGCCGAAATTCCGTAAGGAATTTCTCTCTCCTCATTTCCATTCAAGCAATTATTTTGTATTATGAATCTAAATTCCATTACCTATATTGGTAAATGTATCTATATGACTCCCCTTACTGTAAATTTCATGTAAATATGATGATACGCCCCTTTTTTCTCATAAACCATTTTTATGAAGTCTTATGTCACGCCGTTATGCTGCCGAAATTACACCGCAATTTTCCAAACCAAAATCATTGTGTAGTGAATACCTTGCCCATTTCTCTATAAAGGGTATTCTCCTTTATGAAAATTTACATATTGATTTAATAGTTTCATGTATGAATTCCACATTCCTAAATCTTGGAATAAATTATGATGTTTTATGAATTCATGTTCTATGACCTTGTGGCACACTTATGCATAAAATGAAATATTTAAGAAGGGTGTGCCCTGATAGCGCTCTAATGCATTGGGTAAAGTATAGTATCATGATACATCATTTGCAATGAGTGTTGACTCATTCTAATTCAAGTGAAATTAGGTTTTACTTGGGCTTTATGTGCAATGAGGGATTACTCGTGCTCCATGTGCAATGAGCCTTGGCTCATGCTAATTCCATGTTAAGTGTTGTTGCTACATTTCCATTTTATGATTATCATGATTTATCATACCTTTATGTTCATGTTTCTCTTGTGCTCCATTAATATTCCTATTGTATAACATGTATTTTATTCCTCATGTTATTCCGTGTTCATTCCCTTACTGGGCTTTATAGCTCATCCTTTCCTTATGCATGTCCTCAGGTTATCCCATACAATGCTAAGTACGAGGGAATGTAGTGGTCATGTAAAGGAAGTTTTCAATAAAGATGTTGTGTGTTTCATGTTTTAAGTTGTTATTTAATGTTCCTAAGTCCCAAAGACACTAGACCTCTCGATCTTACATGTTGTATCAAGTAAAGAGTTTATGTAATAAATCATGTTTAAGTGTGTAACAAAAAGCAAGGTTGTTATAGGATCCTTCTCCTCCCCATGGTTTTCTAGTATCTCACATGGTAAATGAGGGGGAGTAAGAGAGCTTCGGGTATGGGATAAGTGGAAAGATCACAGTCACACATGAACACCCTATCTCAATGCCTCAACCATCTTATATAGGCCTCAGGGATGATCCCAAGCCTTTATGCATTAACTCATACATTACTCATGTATGAGTAATGCCATGTTCGTTTATACATTTATCATATAAATGGATCATTGATTCTCCATGTGTTACATGTATTAATGATATCTAGTGTGGAAGATATTTTGAACATTGACTCATAATGACCGACTGCTATATTTTAATTGTAGGGTGTTATAAGAATCCTAAAATATGATTCTTCACACACTACTGGAAAATGGACCTATACCCACAGTTTTGGGGAAAATCGTGGGTATAGGTCACCCTATCCTTACGGTTTTGGGAAAACCATGGGTATAGGAATTTTTTGATAGCCTATTCCCACAGTTTCTCCAAACAGTGGGCATAGGCTACCCTATACCCACAGTTTTCTCCAAACTGTGGGTATAGGGTATCAAAAAATGCCTATACCCACGGTTTTCCCAAAACCGTGGGGATAGGGTGACCTATACCCACGGTTTTCCCCAAAACCGTGGGTATAGTCGTCAGATAAAAAAACCTATACCCACGGTTTTGACAAACCGTGGGTATAGATTTCCCGCGTGTGCGCGGGAAATTTATTTTTTTTGCGGGAACAAAAAAAAATTGGTGGGAGTTCTATACCCACGATTTATTCCTCTATACCCACAGTTTAAATAAATATATTTAATAAAATATATATATATATACATACATATATGCGGTGATGGGGTAGTGGTAAGGCCGCTCATGAACGGAGAAGTGGTCGCGAGATCGAATCCCACGGGCCGCTATTTTGTAAAATATGTTATACCCACTGTTTCCAAACCGTGTGTATAGAGTTATGACATGGTGGAAAAACCTCTACCCACGGTTTTTCCAAACCGTGGGTACAGGTCATGGACCTATACCGACGCCACCAACAACCATGGTTTCCCAAACCATGGGTATAGCCTATACCCACTGTTTTAGGGTCTATACCCACGGTTTTGAAATGTGGGTATAGGATCATTTTCCAGTAGTGACAACACTACCTTACGAGATAGCCAAATCATACTCTACGATTGGTATTAGAAGAGGATATGCAATATCCCCATATCTGTAACACCCTGAGATTTTATAAAAAAACCAAATAAATTTAATTTCTTCAATATCTTGTGTTACATGTGACATCGAGTTTAAACGAATCACGATATACTATTAAAATATTTAAATATGATCGTTATAACTTAGTCATTAAATTGGTGGGTATGAATAGGAATAACTAAATTATGAAAATTCAATGGTTTAAAAATGTATAAATAAATTCATTGTTTATAAATTAACTATAAATAAAAATAAAAAACATTTGAAAGAAAAAGAAATATTTTTTAAAAAAACTGTATTTTTTAAAAAAAAACGATTTCGTCACATTTTGCGCACTTATGTTAGAATTAATTTTTAACAATTTTAGAAAATATATTTGAAAATGAGAACTTAATTTTTGAAATCATTTTTTCAATATTATCTTAGAGTAAATTTTTGAGAATTTTCTGAAAGTATTAATTTTTTGATGAATGGTGAAAATACTGTTTTTTATTGAAAACTGTCTTTTAGATTAAAGAATTTATAAATTTTATTTTTTTTAAAAAATGTTTTAAAAGTAAAATTATTTCAATTATATTATAATTAATTCAATTTATTTCATTATAATCAATTATATGTTCAATTTGGATATAAAAACTTTTTGTACTTTTGAAAAAATTTCATTTGGAAAACTGTTTTTTTCATCGTGTGTACAGGTTTAAATTTAAATTAAATTATGACAATTCTGTGAATTGAATGTGTAAAAATGGATTCTGTATTTGGAATCATTATAGTTAATATTATATAATAATTTCAACTTAATTTTTGGTCATCATGAATAGTAAAAATAATAAAAATTAATTACCGTCTTTAAACTTAAAACAGGTTTACCAGAAGGTTAAACTAAACAGATAGGGGTTAAAATGACCTAAAAACTTGTCCAATTCCTATTTTATGGAAATATTTAGACCTTATATCATATAATGTTTTATAATGATCCATTTTTTATCCTTTTGGAATGTGTAAAACATGAGTATACCTTTTTCTTTTCAAAAAATTCTAGTGTGTCATCTCTCCCACTTATAAAAGGGCACCCCCTCTCCTCTCCTCTTCACACTTCTAAAGAATTTTTTTTAGAAATTATATACCCAAATATATTCCTTAATTCACTCCCCAAATCCTAAAGGCCTTAGTTTTATTAAGAAACCCTCCTAAGAAGACTTTTGGTGCAAACCTAAGGAGGTTGTTCGAAAAAGAGGTATCATTCTTAACTGAGTGTTTTTGTTTTATTTCTTCTTCAACCTCCTTCAAATATTCTTCATATAAGTTTATATAATAACATAATTATCTACCATATACTAATATTTTATTATTTTAGTGACATAACCTACATCCATATCCTCTTCTATCAAATCAGAAATGAAATTGTCAATCATGTGTACGGCAGACTACCGCCTCGTGAACCGATGTAATTCATTTTCCATCACCACCCCTCACAAAAGGATATAATTATAGATTTAAATTATATATATGATATTAATAACATAATTATACTTATGAAATTATAATATCACATATACATTCTTTCTTTCTATTCTGTGAGAATACGATAACGTCACTCGTGTGTACGGCGGACTACCGCCTCACGAAGCGATGTGATTCATTTTTCACTTACACTTTACATGGAAGGTGATAAGGATAAATTTAATGAATATATATAATATATATGATATAATAATAACTCTATAAATTTAATATATTATTTACCTTCCTTTCATTCCATCCTTCAAGAAAATGGAAACATCATTCATGTGTACATACAGTCTACCGTCTCCATGAACAGTGTAATTCAATTTCTATCTCTAATTTTTATGGATTACTCTAAATACATATATATAATGAATATATATAATGTTTATATCATTTCTAACATTCTATATATAATGGAACCATGATCAAAATAGAATGATCAAAAATACCAAACCAAAATATACATGAAAAACGAAGCAGTTGTTACTCAAAACGTGATTTTAACAAGGAATTGTTAATTAACGGGTAATAAAAGGTCATACATAAATCATATATGGTAGTATATATATATATATATAATTTTAGTTCTAGAATAGATTCATAATAAAGCTATATTTATTATACAGGAGGTTTGAATGTGTATGAAGTCAAGACTTAAGGTAAGAGATTTTTAATCTCTTATTTCTCAAAGACGTGTCATATTCACAACTCATTTCTCTTGTGTGGTATATATACTACCCCTTTGACATGTTATATCATGAATTTACTTAATTTCATGGTATTTAAAGTTTCATTTTACATTTTTCTTTAATGGGGCTTATGATTCAAATGTTCCCAAAGTGGTAAGATATTTTTGTCTCACTTTTATTTTCATGGGACACATGTCATGTTCACCATTTATTTCTTTTGTGTGGTGTATATATTGTTCATGAATGTCTTTTATGATTCTTTATGTGGTGTATATGCTGCCCATGAATGTATTTTATGATTCTTCTCATGAATTTTATGAGATATACATATCCATCTAAGTTTTTTCCCTTCATGGAGCTTACGATTCAATAGTTACTAAAGTGGTAAGGGTTTTATGTTACAATCTTTTTGTTTATCGAGATTGTTTATGATTATGATTCTGATTAAGAAATTTTATGACATGTCTCTCAAGAAACTCATGAATTTTTCTTCTACTTTGGTTATTTCATAAAATTACATGCTTATCCTTCATTTTCCCCTCTATGTACTCAAGGGTCTAAAATATTGTTTTTAAGGAAAACTGGCCTTATTTTTCTCTTTGGTTGAAAATCTTTTTTTTCTTCCATGTCAATGTTTTCTAAAAATGTTTTAAAGAAAGTTTTTATTATTTTGTGATTATTGTTTAAAGACATTTTTACTCATGTTTGATTTTTTACAAAAATGGTTCAAAAAGAATCTTCTTATCATTTTCTAGACAATGATCTTTTGATTTTTTTACCTAAAATGTGAAAGGAGTCTTCATTTTAATGTGCACGGCATGAATGGTATTTTCCTCTATCATGACCGCTTAATGATTTAAATATTCCTTTACAAGTTTCCAAAGTTATTTTCAAAGAAAATGCTTTCTTTAATATTTGAAAGAAGTATTTTCAAAATGGAATGGATATTTTCCTTAAAAATGTTTTAATGATCTTTTTATGAATTTTTTAATCTTCAGCGACAACAATCTTTGGTGTTTCTTATGTTTTATTGGGGATATGATTCAATTGTACTATCCTTATTGTTTTTCTAGATATTTTATGATTATGATGAAGAAATATTTATGAAACTCGTTCCATTTTCAAGGGTTATGTTGTGATTTGATGAGATGATTATGAAACTCAATTCATTTATATGGGTTATGCTATGATGAAATGTTTATGAAACCCATTTTCTTTCTTTGGGTTATAATATGATGAATGTTTTATGATCTTGTGACACACAAATGTATGGATTATGCGACGGGTGGGACCTATATCTCCCTTCAATGCATTGGTTAACGATTAATATTCTATGAGCTCAAAAGGTGCATGAGAGGTTATTCCAAGCCCAAAAGAGGATATACAAAAGGTTATCCCAAGCTTGAAAGATGGGTATAGTGGAGGTTTTTCCAAGCCCGAAAGATGGTACATGGGAGGTTATCCTAAGCCTGAAAGACGGTACACTGGAAGTTATCCCAAACCTGAAATAGGTACATGAGTGGTTAGCCCAAGCCTAACATGTTATGAATGTCTTGGTGGATAGTCTTGATATTAGATTTTCTATACGTATGTGTATGTCACAAATTTATGATTTATGTTAATTATATGCTCTCGTGGCTTATGTTCTTTGATTCCTTTATGATTTGTGTCTTGTGGACTGTCGAGATTTATAACTCAAGTTTATGATCTATGATATGCAAGGTGTTATTTATCAAGAACTTGGTGGGAGATGATGTAGTTCAATTATGAATCTGTTGTTTATGTATCCAAGTTTTCAAAGGCGTTAAACCTTTATTATCCTCATGTGTGTTTTTGTGTGATGAAATGAATATTCATCTATTAAGATGTGATATTTATGTATGAAAAGCATGGGTCGCTACAATATTGTATTGAACAATATACCCAAAGACATTCAAAATGTCTTTCATAACATGGATGTCATATGTTTGTTGTTTGTGTGGAAACTATCTCTTATACATATTTCCTTTCGGGGTTTGCATGTGTGACGTTGTATTGGATAGTTGTTGTCTTATTCATGCATTGGTATTCAGTTCGGTTACGTGTTAATCTTGTGTGGTTGTTGGTTATTGTGTATGTTGGAGATGTATATTTGTCGTGGGTTTCCTAGAAGCCAAGGTCTCCCTTGTGTGTTATGCATACTTGGCACACTATTCATCAATCTTTATTTAGGAATAAATATTAATTATTAATTATTATTATTATTAATTGGTAAATATCCCATAGAGTTGAGCAGAATTGGATGGTACTGTGATAAACTCCCGATAAATTGTTTTATCGTTATATTAAAAAATTGTAATAAGTAGAAAATAAATAATAAATGGTAAATAATTAAAAACTAAGTTTTAAATAATTAATATTTAATAAATTAGAATAATTAATTTTTTGTAGGCATTTGTGGCCAGTCCTATCGGAGATGGTACGAAAATCAATATTTGGACCAAACTCTGGCTGATTGATAAAGATGGCTTGCAAGCCACCTCCCCTGTCGTACCTGGCTTTGAGAACGCCACTATTTGCTACTTGTTCGACGATCATGGTTCTGGGTGGTGTGTGGATAAAATCAACTCATGGTTCAACGAAAGGGACAGAAGGATCATTCTTAGCATCCCCTGTGTGAGGGATGCGGGGCCAAACTGTCCCTTTTGGAGCAATGATTTCTCTGGATCTTATACGGTGAAGTCAGGGTACAGGCTTGCTCTCGATACTCAAATCGAGGAAAGGGGAGGGCTCTAGAAAACCCTTTGGCATCTTAAGGTCCTCCCGAAAATCCGTTTTTTCTCGTGGCAGGTTTGCACAGGTATCATTCACACTATGGACTTCCTCGCCTTCCGACATGTCACGAATGACAAGCAATGTCCCATCTTCTCGGGTGTACTCGAATCTCCTTTGCATGCGATCACCCAGTGCCCGGGGGTGGAAGAGATCTGGACATTTTGGGGCTCTGATTTAGAGCTTATGCTGGATACGGTGTCGGACCTTCCGACACTGCTGATGTTGTGGTTATCTTCTTTTACTGTAGACAAAGTTGCTAAAATGCATCGTGGCATGGATCGTCTGGGCTCGACGCAATGACTTCATCTTTAACCACACAGCAAATCCCCCCAGGTTCTGGATTGAACGGGCTACATCCTGGATTGAGATCTGGAACCGGGACTCTGGCCGTCATGGGCTCTCTGGCACTCACACAGCTGCTTCAAGATGGTACCCTCCCCCATAAGGGGTCCTCAAGATTAACGTTGATGCATCTCTCTCCATGGATGGAATTGTCGGAATTGGACTTGTGACACGGGATTTTCATGGTCAAATCATTGCGGCCAAACACGAATCAAACCACGCTCTTTAGGAGCCCGTTGTTGCTGAAACCTTCGCTGTACTTGTCGGGCTGACGTTCGCAAAAGATCGCCGAGGGGAAGCTATTCACATTGAATCTGATTGTCTCACCATCATCAACGCTATTGGGCTTAATGATGGCGGCATCCAGTCTTTCAGCCCCGTTATCAGGAACATCAAGTCTCTCAGTCAAAGCTTCACAACCTGCTCCTCCTTCATTAAAAGGAACAGAAATGAAGCAGTCCATCACCTGACTTCTTTCAACACGTCCGACGTGAATCATCTCTGGGTTGATCACTTTCCTTCTTGGTTGCATGACTGTGTAACTGGTGACCTTGGTGTTTAATATATCATCTTTTCTTTGTCAAAAAAACTAATGTCATGCCAAAATTGACCATAGCCTACAGGCATAGTTTAGGGGCTCATTCCCAGTCCGACAATTTTCTAGCGGTGATAACATTGGTGAGTGGCTTTTCCACCGATAATATTTTGTGTTTGATTTAGCAAAATGGTTGATCAAGAAGATGAAATTGATTGATTGATTGATAAAATTTTTAATTGATATATGTTAATGAGATAAATTTAGGTCAGAACACATATTCCATGCATTCAAAATCACAAGCAAAGGAGTTAGTTTTTTATTTATATTGAATTTAAATAAAAGGGCATCAATAAACCATACCACAAATCTCATTCATTTAAATGTTTCGTCATCAATAATAAAACACAAAACAAAACAAAATCATGTTTTGTGTCTTCATCAACGAAAAAGAAGGGGGGTATTTATTGGAGGGAGAGGGAAATAGAGGTTAGTTGTTCAATTTACATTAGGAAAATTTGCATCTACCAACCATAACACAAAACCGAGCGTCCTAACAATGGAGAGAATAATGTTTCTTTTGAAGGGGGCTGGGAATGAGAGTTTCAATCACCAAAAATAGAAACATGCGCTCCGCTGGCTCTGTACACGACCCCCCTCTGCCCACCGTGAATCACCATACACACGCACACCAAATTCAGGATCCATTCACTGTCATCTCAGGGGAGGAACTTGGCGGTATTAATGCACACTCTTCCCCTCCCATCTGTCTAATCTCAGATGCATTCTGAGCACAGTCCGAACAACTCCTCGATAACCCCACCTCCTTCCCTCTCTTATCATCCGTTGAAGCCTCAGACTTCTTACCGGGCAGCACCGCATGACTCAAGGTCGAACACAATGCTGCAAATACACCATCTCTAGACTTGGCGTTCCTACCCACCCGCACCTTCTTCACAGGCGCCTCCGACTCCTCCCTGGAACCCACTTTCCGTTTCTTCAATCCCACCAATCCATCCTCATCGCAAGCTTCCGGATGCTTCCTGGGAGGGGGTCTGTAGTTATCATCATCCTCATCATCATCCTCATAATCCACCAGTCCGCCGCGTCTTGGACTGCAAAAACCCAGCATCCACAACAAACATGACACTGTTCTCGTTCCCTCAAGGGGAGGCATCTACCTACAATACCTTAGTGAAGGAATGCCTGTCGCATGCCCATTAGGCATGGGCACAGCCGCAACCCTTTTGGACTGTGATGTGCCTGCCGATGCCGTGTCTTCATCACTGGAAAAAACAGCCACCATTCAGTTTTCCTTCAGGACCCGGAACTTAAACTAGAATGCATAGATAGATACCTGTCAGCATTGAAGTAGTCTTCCTCTTCTTTCTCCACTGCACGCTCATCGAATCTCTTCCGGGATTCAACAGCATTATCGGTGCTTCCCGATCCCATGATTTCTAGAGACTACAGCTGCAGTAATCAGAAACCTTGAATTCCGAAAATCTAAGATTCAGCAGCCAGGGGGGTTTGAAATACCTGATCATATTTAATCCTGAGAGAATTGATTGTGGTCAAAGACTCGAAATCAACCAGCCGATCCCAGAACGACTCGACAAGGTATCTGAGCACAGACACCTTTTCCTGCATCAAACATGACATTAAAAAGAAAACTCCTGGCGATGGTCGATATTCAGAGGCCGATACCAATAAATGAAATGGTTTTCAGCACCTTACGAATATGGTCGAAGAGTTCTAGCACTGCTGAGTTCAACAGATTATAACGATGTCCATTGCTGACAAAAGCATCCACGATTGGCTTAAGAAGGTTGTTCTTAATTATATGATTGATCAGATGCTCGTCCTGTAATTTGCAAGAAATCTCAAATCATAAAATGCACTGCTAAGACAACACAAAATGGAGCGGCCATCAGCTGGTATATGGCTTACAATTAAGGCCCGTTACTAAATAAGATGGGCCCCCATCCCATACGGGTAAAGACCCATAACTACAAGGCCCAGTTAACTATTCTGAAATTGAAACCAGGGAAGTGGAACCTTGAAAATTAACTATTTGCCAACATGAAACCTAAGGTTTGAAAGTTCCATCAACTGATGGGGGGGGGGGCGCCAAATAAATAACAAATGGTCAAAACAGTGAGTTCTTTCTGAGGATAAACCTGATTGATATACATACATTTTGGGAAAGAACAGTGCGAACAAATCGAACAGCTGCAATGACCAAGAATCTCTCCCTTCTCCTAGTCAGTAGCAGAACTTTTCCTATCACGTTGTGGAGGAGAAAGTCGCTCCTGCAAGAGATAAAAGTATATGAAATCAGATCCTCCATCATAAGCAAATGGTCCAGCCCTTGAATATCACACAGAAAGCTTCCAAACAATTACCTAATTGTGTTTGGGTAATGAACAACACAAAAGCACAGCAGCTCACATATGTTGGACAATATTTCTGGCTTGGCACCGTTGCAATTTCTAGCATCACCCGACCTGGAAGATTGGCCAACTGATTCAGGAACACCTTCCAGAGGACATGATGATGTTATTACATCAATCAGTTGGCTGAAATGATACTCATAAAAAGTTTGAACAATGACATCCCTCTGCAAGAGTTAAAGGAAAAAATTAATATTACAATTTTCAGTAGTGCAAAGAACAAATATGACAAACAAATTTAACTTTCTAACTGCAACATCATTATGCATCTTGCTACCATAATTACATTTACAGAACCACGAGATCAATATTGAAAAATTAGGAAGCCTGAAAAAACAATATTATTTAGATTAGACTCAGGTGATCTGTAACCATGATGGTGCTTTAGCTGGAATACCTATAATGGCTTCAAATAAGCAATCACATAGGCTGCAAAGCTCCAAAATGGTACAAAATTCAAAATGAAGAAAATTAGAAAGTATGAGACGAGCCAGATTATTTAGATTCCTATCATTATGAATGTCAACATGCAAAAAAAGTGATTCCATTTCCTGCAAAATACTACTGAACGGAAACAAAACAACTCGTTAAAGAACTCATGAGTTAAGATGCCACCTGTGATCCTGATGGTAGTGTAAATGAATCCAACAAACAACGGAGTATTTCTAGAAACTGGCAATTCATATCCTCCCCAAAATCTGTTATCATACCATTAACCTGCAAGTGTATATGCATTATCTTCAGATGCATTTGAAGTTCTTAATACAAGTCAATTCAACCCACAGTATTAAAAATATCATCTTCAGGAATACAATTCATTTTACAAATTCACAACCATGCGTATGACGTATAGATTTTTTACTAATTAAAGAACATCTAAAATCAAGAAAAATTTAAAATAAGCACAAAATTACATACCATTCAAATCAAGAGATGAAAATCATGTTGATGAGATGATCTAATAAATTTTGAAGACATTGGAAAACCAGTTGTGATTCTCTTCAGTGAAATGTTCAAGAAAGTTACTACAAAGCCAAAAAAAAAAATTGGGACCAATTATAGTCCCTAATTGGAAGAAAAGGCAAACACTATAAGAATTTGATTCTCTTCAGTGAAATGTTCAAGAAAGTTACTACAAAGCCAAAAAAATTGGGACCTCGTATCCATTATCTAAAAACCCATACATATGCAGTGCTTCACTGGCAAACATAAGCCCCACCGCTATTGTCTTTATAATTATTGGTCTGAATGTATCATTATTGTTACATTACATATACATACCAATAAAACCAATTTAATACATAATCAACAGACTTAATGAACAACAAACCAATAGGCCCAGTAGATGGATTCCTTGTTGTCGAATGATGTAAGAACGCAGCAAGTTAGGATCCTGATTCATAAAAAGAATGAGGATGTCTGTCCTGCATCCATTAATGCAACTGTTTTTAATAGTACATCTTTACGAGGATGAAAAATTTAAATACAGGTTAGAAAATTCAAAGGTAAATTATCGGTGAGTTGGCCAACATTACCCAGTTAACACAAGCCGTTTTTCTTTACTGCGCAAAACATCAGCAATTATATCAAAGATGCCTTCATTCACTAGATCCCTATCAGCAATAAAAATTAAATTTCTAACAAAAACAATCATATTCAAAAAATAAAACCCATAACAAATGAAACTCTAACCACACAAAGAACATAATTGAAAACCAATAAGACAAACAGCAACACAAAAACTCTAAAAATAACCAAAAACATACCTAAACAACCGATGCTGCTGGACCACCTGCAAGCTCTTGCTCACACAGCAAAACTCGTGCAAGAAATAGACCTAGTTGGAAATAGCAAATGACGAACAGACTGAAAATCAGGGCACACTATCAATTAAAGAAAGAGATCATCGACTTAAATTATAAATTATACAATAAAAATATATTTCCTTGTTAATTTAATCCCCTTTCCCTTTGTGCAATATAAATACAAATGCTCCTAGTTTCACCTCAGCACCAACTATAAACTCTTCCAGCGTCATAATACATGCATAACCATCAAAAAAGATAAAAACACAACGATCAAATATCAAATTTGGAATGAAATGAATTAGTGAGAAATATTCAATTCCAAATATTTAAGCCTGATAACTGGAAAGGGAGGTAGGAGTGCATCTAACTGCCTATCACACAGAAAAAAAAAAAGGCATTGTTCACACTGACAATTACCAGATTAGTCCTTGATTCCACAGAGGTAACTGGAGATCTTAACCTCCCAAACAATTCTTGAATAAAATTACTATCATCCTTCAACAAAGAGATAACCTAAACAAAAAATAATCCTCAATTAGAGAGATGACAGACAGAAGAAGACAAAAGTTTCAGCAGTAACATTTGAAAGCCTTACAACGGCATTATTTGAATGTATTATGGAATTCAGATTTGAAATTATGGCATCATCCAACAATCGTGGCAAAATGGCATCCTAGAGATGAAAGAAATTGTTACCACAGAAATACAGCACACGACAATGAACAGATCCAGATTTAGACATTCAAACCTTCAAATAGCCCACTCTGTATGTTTGGTGTATTTTAGAAAGGACAATTGGATCTTTAATTGGGATAGCCTGCAGAACAACCAAGACAATATACAAGTCAAAAAGTGTCCCTTATCTTAACAGGAACATTTCCCAACCTTCCATAACGCCAATGCAGAAAGTGGATACCAGATTAGTACATTACCTCCTTGAAAACCACATGCTCTTTAAGAATTTGGCGGTGAGGGATTCGACAAACTTCAGGATCATCTGGAACAACAATCCAACCACTTCATTAAGATGAATACATACAATAAATAGTAAAGCACTAACATAGAATTACACTAAAGCGTTGCCAGAATAGAAACTCATAAGTGCATATAGATTCATTTGAGTATTCAAAAGCAAATATAAAAAACAAAAATGAACAGATTTTATGCTTGCCTAGTAAATGAAATATAATAAAGGACGAGGGGATAACAATTTCACAAAATAGAAAAGCATGTGAATAGTTTCATCAAATTGGATGGGTAGTAAAATAAAATATCAACAGATAAATATTACAAATGTATATATATTATGAGAAAATCACCTAACAACACATTTAGTTTAAACAAATAAAGATTCCATGGGAGAAATATCACATCAACCAAACAAGAGAATGGTTATTATATAAAAATAATAATAGCAATTTGTTGGAACCGAGTGCAACTTACATGTGAAAGAAGCAAACCATCCACTGAATCAATGGCTTCATAATTCACGAAGATAAATAAGAAAAAAAAAACAAAGCTTTCATAGAAACAGCTATCGGAAAGCTGTCAAGTGCACAAAAGCAAGTTTTGTATAAGAACAATCATCAAAAAGTGAAAATGCGCACAAAATGTGGCAAAAGATAAATGTTTCAAACTATAGAATTCACTAGCTTTTATTTTTACAGGAACACACAAATTCATAAATCAACATTGTCCAAACATAACCAAAAAGAACTGTCTGTGCAACTTACACTCGAGAGACCCTATAACATCCATCATCAATTCATCCCCAAATATTTTCTCATATATCTGAAGACTGTTGAGCATAACTGTCAAAATAACAAATACAACCATTTTGTGATGAGAAGATGGTACACATACAAGTAGAGCATAGCGTGAAAGGAATTTCAAGAAAAATATAAAATACAGACCAATGCCTTTAACAATTTTGAATATCATGTGAAGACCATCAATGTTTTTTTGGTCTTCGCAAATGTGGAATAGCCCCATCAGTTTCCGAAAAAACTCCGGCTGCACAAATAGAAAAAATTAAAGAAATTGATCACCAACAAGAAAATGAAGATCGAAGCACATGTTTCAACAGAAAGAAATTAAAATAGCATCCAAAGTCAAATCAGAGCCAATAGAAGTAATTTCACATAGCAGCACAGCAGCATAAACTTGAAAATATTGAAGGGGAGAAAATCATCACTTTTACATTGCATAAACTAAAAGCAAAAAATGGATGGTTGAGAAATTAAAATGTAAAACACAGATAAAATAACCAAATTATTTATTCCTAATAAAAAACAATCAGAGAATGCCTTCAGAAGCTGCCAAGCTATGCCAATATCAATATCAATATCACTAATTAATTGTAATACATCACTGTGGAATAAAGATGAACAACAAGCATACATTGTTTAATATCAGTTCAGTCAGGCGCATCTGATCAGCAATGCCACTCTCAGCAACAACCTGCAAGAAACAATTCATTTGAAAAAATATATATATGAATAATAAACAAACGTCAATATAACCTACTACTCATGAAACCTAAACTACCAATGGCAACATGTTATGCATCTATCTATGTGTGTGTGTGCGCGTTGTTGAGTGGCTCCTTGTTACTCATTTATGTTTTGATAATTACAAATTCCTCTCTTATCTATTCTATATGAGTTAGGTAAAAGGAATAAAGGATTATTTTGAATTGCACTGTTTGTAGAAGGAAAGAATGATATTGAATTTCTTACTAGTTATTTAATTATCATCTTTCATTTTTTATTATGTTGTTTACTCGGTTCATGAATTTTTTCTTTTAAGTATAATATGTTACACACGACTTATATTCCGTCATTAAATGTTTTGCGATTTTGGAAGTTAAGTTTTTTAAAAGCCTTACGAAGTTCTCTTTTTTAGAAGTATAAAGTCTTACGCAATTGTATAAAATCTTGACAATTTTGAAATGAAATTTTAACAAAGTCTCAAGTCATACGATACTGCAAAGCCTTGCGAAGATGGTGTCTTGCAAAATTTTACATGTCTTATGAAATTTTAAATGACAAAAATTGTAAGTCCTACTAACTTTTCTGGTCTTATGAACTCCTGCTTTGTCATTTTATCAACTGATTGATTTATTATATTATGTATGTTTCAACAGATATTATGGGATTCGATTTTCAAATTCAAATTTGTTTGGAATTTTGAAAGGTTGTTGCCCATGGAATATCTACGTGATTAAAGGCGGATCATTTAGAGTTTTAATTACAGATTATTATGGGAATATGTATTACGGGATTAAATGTTTTATAGTTTATGACTCGCTATTTTAACGACCGATAAAACTGGTCAGTTTTTCAAATTTAAAAATTTGAGATTTCACAGTATCTGTTTTATGCAAGATTTCAGGGATTATTCAAAGTATTTTGAATAAGTATTCATGACCAGTTATTGTGAAGTTTATTTTGAAGGTGTTTTAAGTGTTGAACGACATTCAAGCAAGAACACAAGAACTTTCACAATCACTACTGCCTTTTAAGGATTTTTCAAAGGCTGTTTTTCGTTGCACCATTATTATTCTAACTCTGATTTAATTTTAAATTTTAATTTGGACTACTCACCCCCTAAGAAAGGAAGAAGAAGAAGGAAGGAAGAAGAAGAGTAAGTAATGGAGGAAGAGGTATAAAGAAGGAGAAGAAATCTCCCTGGCAAGCGCAGCTCCCAAAGCCTGTGGACTAAGCCCACCGATCAGTAGCAGCTGATTACTCCTAAAATACAATTTGTCGCTCAAAGACTCCACCGGAAGCTTCTAGACAACTCCCCTCCTAACAACTAGCAACCTGTTTGCTAACAACTAACAGCCCCACTAACTAACTAACAGCCAACAACTACCTTTGGTATTTACAACAATGCCCCTGACATTATTAATAGCACCCTGCCCAGCAGCCCCCAGCCCAGGTAACCCCAACATAACAGCCCACCTCACACAGTAGCTCACGTCCTCCTGCCTAGGCCTCACTGACCTGCGCTTCCAACTCCACTTCCTATCACCCCCTCCCCCCTCTAGACCTTTCGGCGATCTTACCATCCAGACCAACAATCGGTATCAGAGCAATTGTGTTTTACTACTTTTACCCTAATATCTCTACAGCATTGTTGTCAAAGGTGTGCGCCTTGGCGTGAGGCAAGGTGAGGCAAGCCTAGTGGGGCCGTGTGACCTCACTGAGGCACGCGCCAACCTAAGAGGCGCTACAGACCCAGACACGATAAAGGCGCACCACCGACTGCTGAAATCGGGGGAACAAGGAGGCGGAAATCATGGGTACAAAGGCATCAGAAATCGAGGGCGACCCGATGGAAATCGGGGGTGGCGGCGGAAATCAGGGCTGCGAACATGCAATGGAAATCGGCGGTGCAGTGCAGCGGTGAGGACTACCGCGGAAATCGTGGGTAGGAAGGGATGGAAATCGGGGGGCGGGGGCGATCGTGGAAATCATGTGGGTAGGAGGATGGAAATTTGGGTGCAGCCTTGCAGGCAATCGTGGAAACCGTAGCTTTTGGAAATCGGGTATATTTTCTCTAAATGTGATGGTATACCTGTAAATATAACATAATATTTAATATATTAATAAAAAAACTAAATCAGACTATAAATCACTCGCCCAAAACACACCACGCTGCAGCATCTTGGAATAAGAGCAAACACGTATTTTTTTGATTAAATGTAAGTTTTTTTTAATTTAAAATATTGTTGAAAACTGTATATATTTAATTATGTGCGCATGCGCCTTAGTTACGCCTCGCGCCGCATCCCCAAGTGGCCTTTGCACCTTATGGAGCCGCGTGCATTTGACAACAATGCTCTACAGTTTATATCAGAACATTGATTCCATTGAATATTTTTTGTTGCTAACCTCTTCCTAGGCTTAACTAAGGGCGCGAACTTTCGAAGATGACAGGTTTAAATGACTACTACTACTTGCAAGAAAGAATGGGAGCCTACCTTGAGCAACTTAGCAATGAACATTGGACCGCGATTATAAAACCTTCTAAATTACCAGAGTCGGACCCAGATGCTCACTCTTAATGGTAACGATGCAGCTAAGTATGTTCTCAACTATAAAATCATGAATGTTCTTTATTGTGCTATTAGTATTAGTGCTTTCGGTCATATATCCACATGTAAAACTGATCACGATGTTTGGAGAATTTTGCAACTTACTATAGTACAGACAAAATAAAAAGAACTAATCCAAGCATGTTGCAAGCTGAGTACCAAGATTTCAAGATGGAAGAAAATGAAAATTGTCAATCAAATGTTCCACAGATTCATCAGCATTGTGAATGGGTCTAGTGCTCTTAGAGAAGCATTGGACAATACAGTTGTGGTTGAAAGAGTTCTCAGAGCTCAACCCAAGAAGTGGCATGCCAAGAAGGTTGTCATTAATGAAATCAAGAACTTCAAAGAATACACTTATGAACTTATTGGTTCACTTTAGCAATATGAACTGGAGTTTGAAGAACAATGTTGAAGAAGAAACAACCAAGAAGAAAGGTGTAGATTTCAAATCTGTCACATCTAATTCCTCTGATTTTGAGATACAGGGAAGTGAAAAAGATGAAGTAGCTCAACTTGTGACTGTAGTCTACAAAATAATTAAAAGAAATAATAGATTCAAAAACCGATTTAGAAGAGATTCTAGAAGAGATGATCGCAAAGACGATAAGCAAGGTAATACTAATTTTAATTATAATACATTAGACGTTGCATGTTTTGAGTGCAAAAAGAAAAGTCATATGAAGTCAGACTCTCTAAGATTGAAGAATGAAAAAGGACAAAAAATTCAAAAAGAAAGAGAAAAAGGCACTGGATATACACGCTGAAGTTGCATTAAAGAATATGATTCTAGAGAAGAATCTAAGACCGAAAAAGAATCACCAAACCCATGCTTCATGGCATCTATGAATGAGGTTAGTGTTGCGGGTACCAAACCCTGTTGTAGGCTCGAAGCGGTGGCGGCACATATTGATTTATTAAGCACGCCTCAACCGCTCGCAATTTTGATATGGGACACAGAACACGGCGCACTATTCACCCGTTGGAACCGCATCAGTAAGTCTTCGAGTCCTCTTGCTTCCTTTCTCCTTTGCTCTCAACATACGGGGTATGCTAAATCTATGCAAGCCGATTTACCCTATTTTCAGCGCGTTCATCTAAAACGTTGATTTCTTCCAAACCAGCTCGATTTAGAGGTCGATACCAGACGAGCGGACGTTTACCAACACGAGGTAGGTGATGTCTAGTTGTCTTCGATTTCACTCGTGTTTTGGGGTGCAACTTTGAGTGCGCCATTGGGTGGTCTGAGCGAGACCCTATAAATTAAATGTTTGTCTTTAATTAATTAAATGAATCCATTGGATGCCTATAGGCATGATTCCACCTGACTATGAGGTAAATGGTGTCTAGATTTCTCTTTGATTTCGCTCGTGTTTTAGATCCTATAAATTAAATGTTTGTCTTTAATTGATTAATCGAACTCATTGGAGATGCCCACAGGCATGCTTCTACCTGAATACAAGTGGTTTATGCCTAGTGAGAGGCTTAAGACCTTGGACATATTAGGACGGGGTGTTTGTTTATTTAAATTAAATTGTTTATATTGAATGTGATGCTTGAGATGGTACTATGGGAACGTGACAGAATAGGCTCGAGGATTGAGATGGTGTCGACCATCTGGCTTGAGGCGACTTTGTTCGCCAGGTTGGGCTTGGCCCGAATACTTGGGTGATATTGATCACCGATTGGATGACATGGTCGTCGGATTGAGGCGACGAGGTCGTCAAGTTACGGGCACGGCTCAAGTGATATTGGATGGTGTTGACCATCAGATTGAGTGACACGGTTGCAGGGGCACAAGGTGTCGGGTTGATGTAGCTTAGCTACTATGTTGGTGATGTCGCTCAATGTGATTGGATGACACGTCGTGGGAGTCGTGTGCCCAAAGATAGGACACAAATGATGAGGTGGTGTTGACCACTCGTGTGGGTATCGACCATTAGTGAGGTTGGAAATGCTTGCCATAGAAAGTCACGGGGATGGTGAGGAGTCATCGGTTGACGATGTTGAGATCATCGGTTGGGGGTTGAGGCTCGCCTTATACTAAGGTCGTTGGGTATGGATTATGTGGGAGGACGCATATCGTCGTTCCTTAGGATGTCAGTTGTTGAGCCGACAATGTTTATCATTGGAGGGTAGACATCGTTGTGCCTCGAACGTCGGGCTACAAGCCGACGGAGATTTATGAGTTGAGGTCCAAGGGACCAGGTACTTGTTTGGGGTGCCTTCGGGACGTCGGTGATTGTTTTGGACACGAGGTGTCAGTTGGCACAAGGTGTTAGGTGATTCTATTAGAGGTGGAACTTGGAGGTTCCTTAAATTCCTGCATCAGCTTGAGTTTACTTTTGAGTCTCCTTTTGTACCATCATGCTTATTATATGCAAGTACTAGTGGTCGGCCACGAGCACACCTTTCTGTTTATTATTCTGTATGACCCGTTGTGATATGCATGCTTAGCTACAAATGGTATCTTGTGGTGCTTATTTCAACAAATGGTATGTTGGTATTTATTATTCCAGTGCTGAAATTGTTTATGCTTCTGCTATTGGTTGATATTGCTTCCACTTGGGTGTGATTGTTATCTGTTATGATATGAGACCCTTTGCCTGGTATGGCACGGGAGATTTGTTATGATTTCCTGATGGGCGCATAGGATTTGATATATATATATAGCCCCCACGCTCGGGTGGGATGGTAAGGGTGGGGAAGGGTTTGGGGCATGGTCATAGGGTCAAGTCCCTAAGCCAGTGATTTAAATGCATTTTCTTCCTTGCGTTGTGTGTCACTTTCGCGGTTGTACCCAAAATTATATATATATATATGGGTGCCTGTGAAAATTGTTTGTAATCGTCATTGGGAATCTCGATTGCGCTAAGAGCAGTCGGGTTGTTTAAAATGTCAACAAAGAAAGCGAAACAGAATTTTTTCTACTTAACCTCTCTTTGGTGGCATTCTACTCACCCAACCGAGGCATGTTGTTCCAATGAAATTTGTGTGTAATGTTTTGCGATATGTGATATATATGTGTGTGTGGGTCTGGCTCTGATAGGAACAGGCAAGGATAATGATAGGGGTTGAGTTGTTTAAAGTGTCATCAAAGGAAGCTAAACATTGTTTTACAACATAGCTTTCTTTGGTGGCGTCTCACTCAGCTACCTCAGATTGATATGTGACGCCTGACTCCAATGAGGGTAGATGAGGGTAGATGAGGGGCTATGAGGCCGGATTTATATGTGATATCTGGCTCTAATATGGGCGGGTAACCATGTTATTGGTGCACAGCGGGTTGCCATCTAGACGGCTTCTGATGGAGCATCAGGCGGGCGGTGACTTGGTGTCGCAAGAGCGTGCACAGTTTGAGGCCCCTAAGGGACGGGATAAGGCCATGGAGGGTTAAGCAAATCATGAGCCGCAAGTACAGGCACAGGTATAGGCTCCAGTACAGGCGAGGCAGTCGCATGATGTGATAGCTTTTGAGTCGTGGCTTGACGAGCAGCTTAAAGCAAGCTTGGTACGTGTCATCCAAGGGATTGACAGGGGAGCCTAGGGAGATGAGCCTTTGATGTCATATCTGACTCAAGAGTTCAAGTCGCAGAACTCACCGCTATTTTAGGGTGAGGGTGGACCATAGGCAGGCGGAGAACTGGATAGAGTCAGTGCAGACCATCTTCGAGCACCTTGAGATACCCCCAGGACGGAAGGTGAAGCTGGCGACGTACATGCTCAGAGGACCGGCAAAGCACTGGTGGGACGTACCGGTTCAGGTGGGCAAGACATGAGGGACTGGCTTGGGAGGACTTTGAGGTCAGGATCTTCAAGCACTTCTTCCCGAAGACGTTGAGGGCGGAAAGAGCTCAGGAGTTCTTGAGCCTACACCAAGGTGACATTCCCCCGTCATGGACTATGCAGCTACATTCATCGATTTGTCTCGTTTCGCACCCGGTATGATGGGCGATGACATCGCGAGGGTGAGGCGTTTCAAAGATGGTTTACGGCACGCCATTCGGGTGCAGGTAAGCATCTTCAGGTTAGCCTTTAGAGGCAATAAATCAAGCGCTGATAGACGATGGTAATATGACCGGTTGGTCATATTCGAGCCAGGTGATGGCTTCAAGTGATTTTAGCAGCGATACTTCAGATAGCAGGAAGCAAGGTCGGGATGAGTTTCAGCAGAGCGTTCAAGCCAGAGATTCGAGCAGACCACCGAGGAGTGGGTAATTGAAGGTGCCCTTCCAGTGCGGCCAACCGGGTCATGTGCGGACGCAGTATGATCGGGCGTCGAAGAAGTGTTGAGCATGCGGACGGGTTGGGCATCTCGAGAGGTTGTGTAGGAGGCCCTCTCGAATAGCAGGTATTCAGGGACCAGGGCAGACTCATGGTTCTGAGGTAGGAGCGGGAGCGGTACCAGGAGCTGGTAATTGAGATTCAGCTATGCGCGGAGGTCATGGCAGAGACTGTGGGACCCGACAGTGAGGTCAGCAGCCATCAACTGGTGCAGCTCCGCAGGGAGGCCAAACTACAGGCAATCAGGTCGGGTGCATTGTTGTTGAGCTGTCAGGGTCATAGCAAACTGGTGATCGGACGACGGTTAGAGGTACGTTGTGGGCGTGACTGGGTTGCTTTTTATTTTGGCATGCCCCTTTTTGTAAGCATGTACGATTTGGGTGCACGAGGAGCACGAGGAGCATGAGATGTACTTTTGAATAACCAGATGCTGGTTAGTAGGTTGGCATCGGGTCAGATGCGTTATATATAAGGCGTGTATCACCGGGATTATTTATGGGCATCAATGCAATGCGGGAATTAATTGAGGGCATCTGGGCATCGATGTGATGCGGGGTCTGTTTGAGGTGCGTTGGCATCTGGGCATCGGTATGATGCAGGTTTTATGTGTGGTGCGAGGCACCAGCACTACTGTTGGGAATCTGTTGAGATGACGGACCTCATAAGGTGTCATGTGCGCCATGGGCATGAGGCAGGCATCTGATGAATGCGGGGTCTGTTTGAGGTGCGTTGGAATCTAGGCATCGGTATGATGCGGGTTTTATGTGTGGTGCGAGGCATCAGCACTACTGTTGGGAATCTGTTGAGATGAGGGACCTCATAAGGTGACATGTGCGCCATGGGCACGAGGCGGGCATCTGATGAATGCGGTACTTGATGGGTGTCAAATATGACACGAGGTGATTCGAGCACCCGATGGGATGCAGGAGTGACGATGCGTCGCGAGAGGACCTTGAGTCCATGGATGGTCAGTGGACCATCGAAATTTTGAGTTTTGGGTCAGGAAGCGACTGGAGTAGGTAACTCCTAAGGTGGGGAGCGCCTTGAGAGGGTTTACCTATGACTTTGAGACTGGGGTGTTTTTAATGAGATGGGTATGTTCAATACCATCTCCGGGTAAGGCTTGATAGCTCGAGGATGAGCTATGTTAATGTGGGGAGACTGTAACGTCTCGAGTTTTTGGAGCGGGTCGAAATCCTCAACTCGTTTGAATTTACAAAGTTAAGTGGTTGAACCAACTTCTTTCTTGATCTTCAGAACTTAATTCTGCCCAAGGCATTGTTTTAGATGAGTTTCAATGCTCGTCAATTGCCTCGAGGTTTCAATTGGGTTACGGGTGCGTCGGATACCGAAAGCCCAGCTTTTCAAGGTGTGCAGACTGGGGCGCACGGTTTGGACAAACCGTGAGGCTCCCAGGAGAAACTGTGCGGCCATCCTTTGCCTTTGTGCACGGTTTGACAAACCGTGCAGGAGGGGGCGCACGACCGTGCGGAAACTCTGCAATTTTTAGCAGAGGTGATTCGCAAGGTTGTCGCACGGTTTGGATGCGAGGTGGGGTACCTTGGCGGTGGGTGTCGCACTAAACGTGCGAGCTAACCGTGTGCCACATTAAATGCGTGAAAAGTCCAAAATGCCCTTGCCCCCTATTTCTTTTTTCCTCTCCTCAACTGCGGGTGCACAGCATGGGAGCTCCCTCTTCTTCTTCCTCCCCTTAGTGTTGAGCTATCTCCTTCGTTCGAACCCTAAATCGATCGTCGTAGGCTCGTTGGAACCGTATCGGTAAGTCTTCGAGTCCTCTTGCTTCCTTTCTCCTTTGCTCTCGCCATACGGTGTGCAAAATCTGTGCAAGCCGATTTACCCTATTTTCAGGACGTTCGTCTAAAAGGTCGATTTCTTCCAAACCGGCTCGAGTTAGAGGCAAATACCAAACGAGCTAACGTCTACCAACACAAGGTAGGTGGTGCGCCTAGGTTTCTCTTTGATTTTGCTCGTGCTTTGGGGGTGTGACTTTGAGCACGTCATTGGGTAGCGAGACCCTATAAAGTAAATGCTTTGTCTTTAATTAATTAATTGAACTCATTGGAGATGCCTACGGGCATGCTTCCACCTGACTACAAGTGGTTTATGCCTGGTGAGAAGTTTCGTACCTTGGGTAGATTAGACTTGGGTGTTTGTTCATTTAAATTAAATTGTATATATTGAATGTGATGCTTGAGATGGTTCCATGAGAACGTGACGGGCTAGACCCAAGGATTGAGATGGTGTTGACCATCTGGCTTGAGGCGACTTTGTTCGCCAGGTTGGGTTTGGCCCGGATACTTGGGTGATGTTGATCACCGGTGGGACGACATGGTTGTCGGATTGAGGCGACGAGGTTGTCAGATTACGGGCATGACTCGTGTGATATTGGATGGTGTAGAGCCTAAATGAAACTTTTGACAATTTTGGCACATTCCCATGACTTTAGGAGAAAAGTTGCAAACCTGTTTGGAAAAGAAAAATAACGACAAGTAGTCCACCACCATTTGACTTTGAAGATTCCATTGGATATGGGCTTGAAGATTCCATTGGACCGAGTACTTGTTTGGGCGTGCCTTTGGGGCGTCGGTGATTGTTTTGGACACGAGGTGTCGGTTGGCACGAGATGTCGAGTGATTCTATTAGAGGTGGAATTCAAGGGTTCGCATGGACTGATTTTCACCAGGGGATGCCTTGGGATTTGTGCTAAGGATCCTCTCCGCTACTAGTATACTGGTGTTGGCCGTAGCAGATGATTGTTTCCTTGTGGTTGTTGAGCACATGGGAAGAAGGTTATTTAAATGTTGTGCAAGTGCTATTTATTTTTATTTTAGATACACCTGCTTTATCACTGATGTAAGTTGGAAAAACGTTGGTGGTGGCCTACTGAGATTATTCTCACACCCTACACAGGCCCTTCGGGACGAGTGTAGGCTTTATGCTCTTGCGATCACGCAAGGGACCGAACTCAAGAGTTGGACCATAGTGATCATGTCAGACCTTTTGAATGGAATGGATGGCAAAGGACCATGGAGGTTCCTACATCAATTAGAGTTTACTTTTGAGTCTCCTTTCTTTTGTACGAGCATGCTTATTGGTCGGTCACAGATGGGGTTGTAAACGAACTTGAGTACTCGCAAGCTACCTGAGCTCGGCTCGACAGATACTCAAACTCGGCTCGATTTTTTTCGAGTCGAGCTCGAGCTCGAGCTACTCGAGTACTAACTCGAGTCGATTTCGAGTACTATAACAACATAATCGAGTAGCTTGCAAGCTTAATCGAGCATCTAATTTTTTAAAATATATTTTTTTATTCTATATATAGGTATTTCATTTCGAGCTCAAGCTTTCGATCTAGAGTACAAATTCGAGTTCGAGCTCAAATTCGAGCTATATTTTGTAATTAAAATTCTGAAAGTGTCCCAATCGAACCAAGTTGAGCCTAATCGAGTGCTCACTCGAGCCCAAATCGAGCTCGAGCCATGAAATTAACACTCGGTCGAGCACCGAGCCGAGCTCGAGCACCGAGTTCAAGCACCGAGCTCGAGCTCAAGTACTGAGATACTCGGCTCGGCTCGGCTCGGCTCGGCTCGACTTGATGACAGCCCTAGTCACGGACGCCCCTTTCTGTTTATTGTTCTGTATGACATGTGTGATATGCATGCTTAGCTACAAATGGTATCTTGTGGTGCTTATTATTTCACAACAACAAGTTATTGGTCTCATCGTATTATGGTCTTTCCTTTCAGCTACTTTATATTTATATAAACCATTATTATTATCATCACCAGAGGGTATAGTCTCCCCACTATCACCTCCTTACACCCTCACCGTTAGTCGGCAGCCTTTGGCATACGGGGAGGCGCGCCTAAGGCCCAGTGGCCAACCGGCCCGAAGCACTGTTAGGGTGGCAAACTGAGTTGAGGTGCTACAGCTGGAGGCTGATAATGCATGGATAAAAGGAGCATGCGACTATTATCGCATGCATGTGAGATTGTCACCATGAGAAGCCTATCACGATGGAGGTGGCGCCATGGTTTTCGGCGTCATAGAATAAGGAAACTCGTGTTCATGGAAATATTTTAAATGTCATGATCCTCGGGGTTTCTAACATCAACATTGACACGACATAAAAATCAGGCTTCTAAGTCGATGAAGAGTAGAAGAGAGGCAGCGCTCGAGGTCTATAAATATCGAGCTTCTAAGCTGAGAGAGGTTGTTGTCGATCGAGAGGCTCCCGTTTTTCCAAAGAAAAACATAGCACCGCAAACTTCTGTTTTGTGAAGAGTTTTCGCAAAGCACTCTACTTACGCGAAGAAGAAGACCTCCCGCAATATACTTACGTGAAGGAGAAGAGAAAATTGCGGGCATTCGACCTGTGGAAAGCACACACGAAGTGCTACGCAAAGAATTGGTTTCACAAAGCACACCTGCTTTTGCGAAGAAGAAAACCCTCCTAGTTTGCATGATGCTCTTACACCAAGCCGGTTAGATGTGTGTGATACCCTTACGCGTAGAGATTGAGATACCATTTACCCTCACGCGAAGGCAATAGACAGGAACCTTGAGGATTTGCACATATCTATTGCACGCAAAAGAACATTAACCACACCCATTCGGGTTTGCGTTAAGAAGACAGTATATGCAACCTTTGAGAACATTGAGATGCCCGAATTGTTTAACATAGGCAGACAGTGGGTTGCGCGAAAGCCATTGAGATACCCGAACCTTATTCACAATAATGCACCACTTGCATGTGATAATCAAACACATGCACAACCCAGTGCGCCTCACCATGGGTGAGGCGAGGCGACCTCACCGAGGCGCGCCAAAGGCGTGCGCCTCGTGCGCCTACCCGAGAGGCGCTATGGCGCGAGGCACAGAAAAGGCGCACCATTAGCCCACGAAATCAGGGAGAATAAGGCAGTGGAGATCATACTTTAGATGGGCGGCGGAAATCGAGGGCCCGATGGAAATCGGAAGTGCCGGCGGAAATCAGGGGTGTGATGGAAATCGTGGGTAGGAGAAAATCGGGGAAATCAAGGGAAATCATGGGGGGGCCAGTGGAAATCGTGGGTGCGTGCGATGAAGATCGTTCTTAGAGGGGCTAATGGAAATTGGGGATATTTTCTCAACATTGAGTTGTACATCCCTCAATATAACATAACATTTAATATATTAATAAAAGAACTAAATCAAACTCTATAAAAATAGAACCATCTCTCGACCAAAAGCAAGCAAGGAATAACAACAAACACATTTAACATAACACAATGATTTTGATGTTTAGGTTCTGTAACTCATTTAACATAGAACGTTTAACATGGCATGGAATAAGAGAAACACATTTAACATTGCAGAAGACATATACCATAACATGATGATTTTAATGTTTAGGTTCTTAATGATTGATTATTTGATTATGATTTGGTTAAAAATTATCAACATGTATTTTAATTTGTATTATTTTGATTGAATTTAAGTTTTTCTTATTTAAAATATTGTTGAAAATTGTATATATTTAATTATGCGCGTTTGCGCCTTAATTGCGCCCCGTGTCGCGCCTCACGCCGCATCCCCAAGCGGCCTTTGCGCCTTATTGCGTTGCGCGCCTTTGACAACACTGGTCATGCACCATGCATGAAGTGCATATGATATAATCGGGTTGAGAACTCAAGAAGTGGATTGAGTTTATGCAAGTTCTTATCTTGCATGAAATAATATTGAAGATATTGTGTGCACAAATTGCCCGAGCATTGTTGCACTAAGGCTGATCATATACAGGTGATCAAAATTGATTGAGCAAAACCGACAAACTCAACCAGTGGTTGTTTAAGGTACTTGAAGTGTACACGAGCAAATGCGATTCGTCAAAAGCTTATGGAGGAAGATCAAAAGATCATCTTGAACTGGATCAAGGCTTGAAGAAAGGTAAGTCTCTCGATTGGAGACAGAAGCAGAAGCAGTTGAAGCTGGAATCAGAAGAAGTCTCCTAGTTGGAGCTGGGAGTGGGAGAAGACTCTGGTGGGACTCTGGAGCAATCCAGTGTGGATTCTAATAACACTGTGTGATGTAGTATAAAGATCCTCCTATGTGGATTCACGAGTAAAGATACGGTGTGATTTTGTATCGACCATTGCAATTGACAAAAAGGTTATCGTGGAGAATCCATGTTGGGGGATATAACCAACATGGCTAGGAGTAGGTCTTTATACCGAACCTTGTAAATATCGTGTGTTGTGCTCTCTCTTATCATTTCTACAAACAAAGTGAGACTGAGATATCATGAGTGGATAGAGAACCTTAACAAGTTCAAAAGGTTGAATTCAAAAGAAAAGAATTTGTAAAAGGAGATCATTGATTCATCCCCTCTCAGTGGTCAATCCGGCTTGGGGCTCCACAGATTCTGACTTTGATGGACCTACCAATGATGAGTTGAATGAAAAAATTGAAAAACAGCAAAGAGATATCATTAGAATCACTGATCTGTATAAGGAACTCAAAGGAGACAATAACTTGTTGAGGAAAACAAGGTTCTTTATTAAGAGAATAAGTTAAACAACATTGTTTCAATCTCAAATGATGGTTGTTCATAAATTGAATGAAAAGCTCGAGACTAGGATTGAAAGTTTGAAGCAAAGTTTGTCTACTTTTATTGGTTATGACAGATACCTGCCAGAGATGTACCGAAATTTGTTTGTGAAAAGCTCGAACGCTACCTCTACTGCTATGTGTTTTAGAACGCAGAATACAAGGACATTATACTAGTGAGTGCTCGCTTAGATTTCCACGATCTTTGGGATACTGAAGCTTATATTTTTGTATCTTTAACATCCATAATACCTTTTAACACTTGCTTAAATTTTGTATAGGCGCTTCAAAATAGTTTCACTAATCCTATTGGACCCAAAGTTACATGGGTACCAAAACTGTCTATTAATCGACTTTTTAGGAAAGATGTTTTGGAAGTCTCGAGAATGACGTATGGTACATGGACAGTGGATGTTATAGGCATGTGATCAAAGACCCATCAAAATTCATTTTTTACAATAGATGTGATGATGTAAGATCTTAGGTCTATACGGGTTAAAATTTTCAGAAGTTAAATTTCGATTATTGACGGGTGGGATTTTGAATAGAGACTAGGAATGACGTTCTGAGAGTTGTAATGCCTCAAAGTGTTGCTTTTAGACGAGGAATGATGCTCGGAGGGTAGCTCGGGAGTTCGTGTGATCCACGAGAGCTTTGAGTTAAGTTTCGGAAGTTTTGGAGTTTTCTAACTAGGGTGCACGGTTTGGTATGCACGGTTTAGAAGAAACCATGTGACATCTTGATGCTCATGGTATTTTCAGTTCATTTTGAACTGAGCACGATTAAATTGCACGGTTAGAGCACGGTTTAGGGTAAACAATGCAAGCCAAAAGAGAAATCGTGCGAGGTGGTGGAGAGCCTGAGACATGGCGCATGGTATGCGCACAATTTCAAACAAACAGCACGCCTTGCTGCAGAGGGGTCCAGTGCGATATTGCACGGTAGTCACGCGATTAGAAAACCATGCGGTCAAACCGTGAGATGGAAGGCACGCGGTTAGAAAACCATGCGGTCAAACCATGAGGTGGACAATAGGACGCACACAGTTGGCGCACTGTTTGGTAAACCGCATGGTTGACTAAAATTTCATTAAAAGGGGAAGAAGACCAAAATACCCCCTCGGGTTTTTTAGCCACGCTGCCCTCTTCCTCCCCCATTAGGCGCACGCGCCCAACCCCTTCCTCCTCCAACCCTTGATTTGGGGGTGTGTTCATGACGATCTTTGGGTGATTTTGAGGTTACCATCACCCTTTGAAAACCTTTTCGCTCTTCCTTCTTCCTCTTTAAACATGGAATTCTTCGATTTAGGTTTTGTTGACGATTCCACCAGGGCATGGTGTTGTCATCCGTTTCTCATGGGGCTTTAGGTCGGCTTGGGCATAAGAGATCCCAAGACGACTTTCGCACGTCGTTGCATGGCGTTTCGTTAAGGTAGGTGTTTGTGGTGAATTTTCTTAGGTTTCCCCTAATGAATAAATCTTAATTGATTGTTGCAAGTGTGCCAACTCTTGGGGCTTTGGCCTGGAATGGTGTCGAGAGTCCGTTGTGAACCACTCGTAGTAGTTGCATGGGGTTTCAATAAGAGGTGGGTGTAAGATGAGTTTTCCAGCATTATACCGATTTGGGGTTTATTTAATTAATTAATTATATTTGTTATAATTGATTAATTGTAGTTGTTTGGCGTGAGGTTAGAGCATGGGTGGTCGAGATGAGCTTGTTTGAACGCCAGTGAATTTGGACGAGGCTTGGACGAGCCTCGACAAGGCCACCAAACTTTGAAAATGTTATGGAAAGCTTCGTTGATGAGGTAGGTGGTCTCAGAGCTTCATCCCATGGTCTTGGTAATTTATTTTCATGTGTATGTAGTATGTGTAATAGTGTCATTGCATGGTGTGTGTGCTCCCTTGGTTAAGAAAATAGTTTCGGGCTTTTAGATTGATGCCTTAGACCTTTCATAGATCTCGTCGGATCTGTTAGTAATTGTGAGATGAGGCCTATGACCACCCTTGGGGTGTGTTGACTCTTCAAAATGGGATGTTTTGATGTGCTAAGATTTGAGAAATGCCTATGAGGCTTTTGAAATGGTTTTAATCGAGTGCGTGGAGTTTTGACCCGATTTTGGGTTCCAACGGGTGAAAGCTATGTTTTCAAGTGGTTTTTGTGTAAAAGTGAGGTGTTGACCTCCAAGTGGATTTAAAAGGGGTTTTGGGGTGAATTTCAAATGTTGATTTGAAATGAGTGTGTGGACATCACAAAGGTAAAAATGCCTTAGATAGCTCTTTTAAATGGGTGAGATCCATCTTTTTTTCCAGTGTTGGACTCGTGTTTTGATATGTGAAAAGGGCTCCGCCTGTTGGGACCTTGGAAAAAAAAGATAAAGGTTTAAAAAGCGCTATTGTGGTTTTTGAATGTTTTGAAAGGTCAAGATGTTGAACCTTAAAAATTGAGAAATGTTAGAATGGTTTAGGTGGCGGACTAATGCTCCGGTAGGGTTGTTTAACCATTAATCATTCAAATAACAAATCATTACAATTCGACCACGAGAATGATAATGTGGAAGTGGCAGGGTTGTTGTTGTGCTCTGTCGTGACACCCAATCGATGTGTCGCACAAAGTCAAAGGAGGAAGGAGGGGCATCACTTGACTTGCAAAAGAGTGTTTTGATAAAGTATTTTAATAGGGTTGAGTTGGTCGGTTAAAAAAAAGCAAAAAAAACACAACAAAAAAAATAAGATGACGAAATGGCGCTCGCAATGGCGCTCTGCGCCATGGCGCAACATAGCGCACGCCACAGCGCGCCATCCCAATTGAGAAATTGTGCAAACGTTGTGTGGCGCAATGGTCTCTTGGTACTAGCCATGGCGGAATGGCGCGCCATTAATAACTATGTTGGGCACTATTATTTGATGGATAAGTAGATGTTGAACTGATGCTCCAGGCATTATTATTTGATGTTTAAGTAGATGTTGGACTGATGCTCCAGGCACTATTGTTATGATGTATGATTAGAATGTCGGACTAGAATGTCGGACATGACGCTCTGTATCGATACTAATAGCTTTGTACATCATTCAGGTGTTGGATCGAGGTTCGAGGCACGATTAATATTGATACATGGTTGAGATGCCAGACTGACACTCTGAGCACTGATGGCACAAGAACATGGGATGGATACTTATGACTCAACCCGTGTTGGCCAAAACAGGTTTGGTGGGCTCGGGTGTCACCGTGGAACCCGAGGGCCAATAGGTTATTTGATAAATGCGATTTTAAAGTGTTTATTTATTGTGTATTGCTTATTATCCCATTTTATATTTGCATACACCGTGCTCCGACTAGATATTATTGTAGACAAAATTGGGGCCTACTGAGTTGGTAATCAAACCTTGCCCGGGCCGCCACTGCACTTAGGAACCCGAGTAGCTCACATGTTTATTGCAGGCACGGGTTTGGGCTAAGGCCGGTGTTGAGTTTTGAATGATCGGGCAGGATAGCTCGAACAGTATCAGGAGACTGGATGAGGTTCGACTCGGAGATGATGTAGAGCCCTTTTCTTGGTTTTTATTTTATTAGGTCATGTTATGTAATCGGCCCAGTGGGCGGTCAATTGTATGATGACATGGTTGCTCAGGACGTTACACATTAAGGCACTGTCACTTTTGAAGTCAATTCCAAAGCCAAGGTGAAAGGTTTTGGTGAAGTATGTTTATCTAATCATGTTATTAATAATGTTCAATATGGTGATGACTTACAACATAAATTGACCATCATTTCACAATTATGTGATGATGGAATGATGTTAAATTTCAAAATGATAAATGTCTTGCTTTTAAAGATGATTCCATATTATTTTAAGCTAACCGCTGGGAGAACATCTATTTTATAGACCTTGTTGAGCTAAGGGCTCAACATGTGAAGTGTTTGAATGTTGTACAGACAGATAATATCCTTTAGCATAGGGGGCTCGA
The DNA here is from genome assembly GCA_963277665.1 of Viscum album. Taxonomy (NCBI): domain Eukaryota; kingdom Viridiplantae; phylum Streptophyta; class Magnoliopsida; order Santalales; family Viscaceae; genus Viscum; species Viscum album. The sequence continues at coordinate 1,276,135,554 of OY728158.1, forward strand.
TCATATTAATTTCAGGTTGTTGCATTAACTTTCAATTCAAAGCATGAAAGAAGCATGAAAGAGTATTGCAACTACCAAATCTCAAGAAAGAAAATATTCATGTTTGAGATACATCATAAAATGAAAACATCACAAGGAGGTGTTTAGACCTATCAAACAATTAACACTAACAGACCACTACAAGGTTCATCTCCATCTGTTTGAACCTACTCAATTTGCAAGTCTCCGTGGTAAAAAATATGTTTTTGTTATTGTAGATGACTAGTAGAATTACAAAATTTGTCTTTAAGTGCATACACAAGTGAAACTTTATCAAATTTTCAAGTTACTATAAATTAGTTCAAAATGAGAAAGGTCGTTTAATTTTATATATTCGTAGTGATAGAGGATGAAAATTATAGAACTTGGATTTGGAAAAATTTTGTGAACAAAATTGTTATTCACAAAACTTTTATGCCCCCAGAACTACCAAGTAAAATGGAATTACAAAAAGAATAAAACAAACTTTACAAGAAATGGTTAGAACTATGCAAAATGAGTATAATTTACCGAAATATTTTTAGGTTAAAGCTGTGAATCCATCTTGTTATGTTACTAACAGAATTCTTATTAAACATATTTTGAAGAAAATTCAATGAATTATGGCAAGGAAAGACACTTAAAGTTCGATATTTTTGAGTTTTTGGTTGTAAAGCCTTTATCCTTGATAATAAAGATAATACAGATAAAATTGATGATAAATCTGATGATGGGATATTTTTGGGATGCTCTAGTGTTAGTAAAGTTGATCGGGTTTATAATAAGAGAACTATGGTTGCTGAAGAATTTATTCAAGTTAAGTTTGATGGATAAGATTTAAAGGCTAAATCGTCTAAAGAGAATCGGATTGAAGAAAATTTTAGAGATTTTAATTTTGAAGAAGATAAAAATCCAGAATAGAATGCACCTATTGAGAGGGAGAAACACCCTCATCAAAGAAATTGGAAAACTCTTAAGGATCACCCTATCAAATATAGTTATTGGAAATATTGATTCTAGTATTCAAACTAGAAATTACTTCAGATATTTTTGTGTCCATTCTGCTTTTGTACCGAATGACATTTCAGAAGCTTTAAATGATCACAACTAGATTTTGTCTATGCAAGATAAACTTAACAAATTTTCTAGAAATAATGTTTGGGAATTGGTTGTTCCACCTAAAGATTCTCAAATTATTGGACAAACTTGATGAATCTGAACAGATTATTAGAAATAAAGTCACATTAATTGCATAAGATTATTGTCAAGAAAGTATTATGATGAAACTTTTTCACCTGTTGCTAAATTAGAATCTATTCAAATTTTATTAGCTTATGTTGTTCATTGTGGATTTAAACTTCTATCAAATGGATGTTAAAAGTGTTTTTCTTAATAGTTCAATTTTTGAAGATACTTATGATAAACAACCACTTGGTTTTGAACATAAAAATTTCATAATCATGTTTTAAAACTTTCAAAGCCTCTTTAAACAATCTTCTCGAGCATGGTATGAAAGATTATTTATCTTATGAAAACTGGTTTTATTAATGTTTGCCCTACTCTTTTAACGCAGCTCCTTGAGAACCCTTACGCATCCTTTGAAAACACCGGGTTACCCTACATGAAGCGCTGCTTACCCTTACACAAGTAGAAGAAACATGGAGCTACCCTTACGAAGCTCCTGTATGTTTTAAAAATTTCAAAGCCTCTTTAAGGACTTAAGCTAGCTTCTCCAGCATGGTATGAAAGATTATTTATCTTATGAAAACTGGTTTTATTAAAGTAAAGTTGGCCCTACTCTTTTAACACACCTCCTACGCATCCTTTGAAAACATCGGGTTACCCTTACATGAAGCTTGCTTACCCTTGCACAAGTAGAAGAAACTTGGAGCTACCCTTACGCAACTTCTGGCTTACCTTTACACGAACAGGGTTAAACCTTCCGCAGCCTTTAGAAATCCTAGCTTACCCTTAAGCGGGCCAGTACCCCCACGCAAGTCGCTGGTTTATGTTGATGGTATTATTTTCGGATCATTTGATGAATTGTTTTGTAAAAAAATTCCAAATCAAATAACCAGTGAATTTAATATGAGTCTTATGAGAGAATTAAAAAAAATTAAGATTTCAAATATTTCAAAGAAAGTGTGGATTTGTTCTTAATTAGTGTAAGTATGCTAAGGAATTGGTTAAAAGAGATGTCACTTTATTCAAGATCATGTTCAAAAAAGAGATATTTGTTTGGAATATGTTTCTAATGATGAACAGTTGAGCAAATATTTCTACTAAACCTATAGATGAAGATAAGGTTTGAAAAGATTAAGTATGAACTTCGTATGATGGAAGTATAATTTGAATCTGATATAATCAGAGGGAGTATCAATTCATTATTCTCTATTTCTAATTGTTTTCGTGGCTCCTATGTAGTTCAGTTTATTCTTTTACAAGAGTATTTCAAAAGACAATACACTCAATGTTATATTCATTTCTAGAAGAAAATGATGAAATTTCAGGGAAGTTATCTCTGTTTTAACATTTATGTATATTCTGATTGTTTTAACATTTATGTTTCAACTATTTACTGTTTTATTCAGTTCTTAAGAATATTTAATCACATTGCAAATTCTTTACTTTTTTATTATTAATTATCTAAAAGGGAAGAATGTTGAGTGGCCTGCTTTCATTCCTCGTTTATGTTTTGATAATTTCATGTTTTGATAATTACAAATTCCTCTTAATAATTACAAATTCCTCTCTTATTTATTCTATCATGAGTTAGGAAAAATGAACTAAGGATTGTGTTTGAATTGCACTGCTTATAGAAGAAAAGAATGATGTTGAATTTATTACTAGTTATTTAATTATCATCTTTCAATTTTTATTCTGTTTACTCTATTGATGAATTTTTTGTTACGAAGTTTGTTATCACAAAGTATAAAGTCTGCGATTGTATAAAGTCTTACAATAATTTTGAGAAGTCGTATGAAATCGTTTTTTTACGAATTCATGAGTCATACGATAGTGCAAGGTCTTATGAAGATGGAAATTTTGCTAAGCCAGAAGTCTTATTAATTAAGAATGTCTTGCGAAATTTTAAATGTCATAAGAAAATTACAAACTCTTATAGTCTTCCGAACACTAATAAAGTCTTCCGAACCCTGCTATTTTTATCAATTGACACAGAATTATTTATTCGATTTATTTATCATATTATGGTTGTTTCAACTGATATTATGGGATTAGATTCCCAAATTCAAATTTGGTTGGAATTTTTGAAAGGTTGTTGTACATGGAATATTTACGTGATTAAAGGCTGATTATTTGGAGTTTTAATTACAAATCATTATGGGAATCTGTATTACTGGAGTAAATGTTTTATTATTTATGACCCTATCCCTATTTTAACGACTGATAAAACTGGTAGGTTTTTCAAATTTAAATATTTGAGATTTCACAGAATCTATTTTATGTTAGATTCCAGGGATTATTCAAAGTATTTTGAATAAGTATCCAAGACCGATTATTGTGGAGTTCTGGAGTAATTCTTTATTTTCAAGGATAAGATTTTGGAAAGTTGACCAAGTATTCATGACTGTTTATCAGCAGGATGGTTTTTTATCCCAACAAATATAAAAAAATCTGTGTTCATATTTTTATTTTTCGCTGCACCATTACTATTCCAACTCTGATTTAATTTTTAATCTTAATATGGCCGATTCACACCCCCCCCCCTTTGGCCCTTCCATCCATCTCACCATCTAGGCCAACACGTGTGAGCGTATGTATTTCCCTATTTACAGTGTTAAACCTAAAGGATGCCCTACAGCATGCATGTAACCAAATCCTTGACACACCTAAAAGAAGGGAAAAAAGTATGGCAAACAATACAAGGAAAAGAATACATTGATTTCCTATTGCTTTTGATAAGTAAAATGCAGGAAAAAAAAGGTGGGGAGGGTCTAGGCATCCATTAATACCTTCAGTATCAAGGGAAGTGAGGATATCTCAACTGCTGGCAACTCCCTAAATTCATGGTTGGCAGTGTGAAATGTCTCATCTACAAAAAACAGAAATACAATTATTAGTTGTCAAATTTGACTAAAACAAAAATAAATAAAAAAATCTCCATTAAAATAATTGGGTGGACAAATTTGTAACAGATGAGAGTCAATGACAGTGTATCCAAGGCTCCCAAAAGCAGGGTACTAATTTATTCAATGCCTAAAAAAATTCCTTCCCTCAAGGATTACAGTGGAACTGCATAAAGGAATGGGAAAAAATTCTCTTTTGATGGGTATCAACGAAGATAAGGGAATGCTTGTTACAACATTTAATGGTCAAAACAAAAACTTTCACTGTCGTTTTTTATCCTTCGGCCTAAGTTGCATTTCTAGTTAGATACTAAAGAAAAACGTCAACTTAAGAAGACAGAAATATTTTTTTTAGCATGAACTACTTGAAAATGTAACCAAGTTCATGAACAGCTAAATGCCCCGTTTTTTAAATTCAGCAAATAAGGCAGGACATTTTTTTGGACCAGTAAGTAAAATGTACAAAGGATCTGAACGTACTCTCCAAAAAGGGAGAAAAACACTCATAGAACACCAACTTTTCTTGCAGGCACACGTTTAATTGATATAGAATGCACTTACTGCTGAGAGTATTAAACTGCAAGTTTCTCTGTGCATGAGAAATGTGGTCCCTGCAGGACATTTTAGCAATTTAATTAGCAAAGAATGGCTGTAAGGAAATGAAATGTAAACAAAACGAACAAAACGAATGTGCATGGTAAAAGATAAAAACAGCTTTGTAAAGAAGCAAACCATATGAAAGAGCACCCGGTAATCTCTTGAAAACTAAGAGCTAACTCTGTAGAATATTCTGGATCCTTCCATGAAATGATTGTATCTGACAAAGCATATCAAATCAAAATACATTATTCAAGAAAAACCAGTCAGCTTTGAAGAAATGAGTATGAATAAAAAACACAAGGTACAATCAACAGTTAAACAGATCATTGAAGCAAACATAGATTACCGTCTTGTTTTCGATATATATCATCAGAGCTGATCCGATGCAAAAGTAATGTCTCGTTATCTTCCTCATCAATGACAAACAAACTCAAGTCTTCTGGCCTCTGTTAACATAATATTTGCATTCCATTAACAACCAAAACAACTTCCAAAAAATGATTGCCAGCAAGTTCCATGCAAAAAATTAAAACTGGCAGTCAAAGAAATCCTAATAAACATAACCTCAATATGATCAACAGAAACGTGTCCAGTTCCTTGGTCATCCCATTTTCCATCATCATTCAGACGATACACCTTAACACGCTGAAATCAAGAAGTCAGTCGAATATGTCAGATTTCATAGAAGACTCCAAATGTCAAAGCACCTGAATGGATAGACCACACGTGAAGAGATCGCATTGACCGCAAAGTCATAATTGTCACCACCAAAAGAATAAGGCATATTATTTCTGTTACCCTAGGTGCTGAACAGGGAAATGCCGGCCTCATTTGGGTAAATCATAGAATAAAGATAAAAATATAATTATGAAAAAAGCAACACACTGGTGTTGGATAATTTCATATAATTTTAAAATCATATAATTCCCTGAGGGTGGTGTGCCTGTGTTTCAAAATCTGCCCAAGATGCTTGGAAATGTATTATTTTGAGGTCCAGTCAGCATCTGATTAAATTTTGGGACGTTACCTTCTTGAAAAATAATAAATTTGTGTGAGCTTACTGCAAATAGGGAAGAAAAAATGCCCTTATAGGTACAAAAAATGCCTTCTATAGGCATTGCATATAGACTGCAGTGATCACAATGGTAAGTGAATGCAAAACAGCAAGCAGGCATGCAGGTTGCAAAGTGCCTTCAAGACTGAATAACCAAATAGCCATGACAGCACTATAGCCTGATATCCAATGGTGGAAAGCTCGTGAATTTAGACAAATATAAATGGCCATTACAACACAATAGCCATGAAAATCAATGTTGTCAAAATCATGAGTTTAGACAAACTCATAATAGGAAGGTAAACTTGTAATGTAGATTTTCAAGAGTTTATTTTCACTGCCAACAAATATTGAAAAGTATCTAACTAGATAGTTAAAATGTAATGTATGATAAAAAAAATATTTAAAGATGATTTAAATCAAAATACCTTAAATTAAATTCATCTACTTTTCATAATTCATCGTATCCAACATAAAAAAAATCAATATATCACATCAATTAAATGCAGAGAAATATCAAGATTTTAATAGAAATTAAACCAAAATCATTAGATACTCGATTATCATTATCTACAAAACTTACAATTTCCTTACCACTGTTATTATCATCTCCAACTGTCTCACCATCACCATTAATATCACTAAAATCATATCATTATATTCCTTCCTAATGTCATGATTGAAATCCATATTAAAATTATCACAAATCAAAATCCAAATTGAAATTTAGATCAAAGCTGAAATGGCCACCAGTTTTATCATTAACTTGCTAGCAGAATCAACAATCTTCTCATTAATTTCAGTAGGTCAAAATTTGTCAGTCTTCTGCACGGAATGAAGAGGAGAACTCAAGCTAATATCAGGATGTGAAATTGATGGAAAATGAAGGTGTTGGCGACAGTAGACAACACAAAACCAAATTAAAATAACAAAAATTCAGGAAAATACTGAGTGGAAAACACAAAAATGATAAACCAGAATCAAATAAGCAGGATTCAACATGATTCAGTTTGGCATTCAGTTTTGGTTCATGTTTATACTCACGAGGTTCGAAAGGGAGGAGATGGGATGGGTGTTGATTTGTTTTCAATTTTAATTTTAAATAAAGGTAAGGTCAAACTTGCATTACTCAGTTAAAAACAGAGTGCCTAGACGAGTTCGATCAAAAAGCGGGTATCTGCAGGTTAAATTGATTTTGAGACCTACAATATGAACTCGTTAAATCTGGAACTGAGTTTGGCAACATCAATGATATCAACATTGGAACAAACTCAATGCAAGCTCTAATGGATCAATAGCAAGTGTTATGCCAGGAATTTACCACAATCCAGTCTGCAATCAGAACAAGATTGTTCAATACCATGTAACGGCCATCACAGTACCATGACAGTCACTATAAACATTATATTAAGGTTACTGATGGTAAAGCTTACAAAAAAAATTACACAACCATGAGTTAGAGAATTTTGGTTGCAATCCAGAATGCACTCAGATTTTGACTTACACACAACCAACTTCTTTGAAGTGGAGTAAAATATTAAATACAATACCATGACCAAAACAATGAAAGCCCTGAAAAACAAGCGCAAAACCTTCAATGGCAGAGCCTGGGCTGCTAAAATTGTAAAATCTGGTCGTGCTTATAACAGTCCGACCAATCAAGTACTAAAAAATTTGTGGCAGGTCCACAGACTGGGGGGGGGGGTCATTAAACGCGTACCATTCATGCAGTATGGGTTGAACACGCGCGTGAACCCTTGAACCGTGCGTGTTTTCGAATGGGGCGTGATTTAACAGAACACGAAACAGAATTAATTGGACTTCCTAGAGCTAAGCCCGTGTTTCAGCCAAAAAACGAAGCAACCAGTCTCGACTTGAAATTGTTTAGGGAAACGAAAAGGCGAAAGGTCGTCAGGCAGTTCTGTAAGCAATAATATAACTCACCTGCATCGAATTGGAGGTAGCTTCTGACATTTCCTGCGCCCCCATCACAGGATCGGTCTTCCCTAATTAAAATCCGCGGAAGAAAAATGGAAGGTTCGGTTGCAATAGATGGCTTATGACGCACAAAATCAGTGGATTCAAAGACGGGGAGACACGCAAACGAAACAGGGCATAAGGGGGCGAAGCAGGGATGAGAATCAGTGAAAAACCCTAAACGCCATGGGCACAGCGGTGAAGCGTCGGTCCATCTCGATCCCTCGCCCCACTTTCGTGTCCCCCTCCAGTCTTCCAACGGTGCAACGTGTCCCGACCCGTCTATAATGGATACGCCATACAAAATTGAAGCGCCATCCCGTAATTACCCCTCGCCCCCGGGGAAAACTACGAAAAGACCCATTGATTCTTCCCGGCAATCAGCCACGCGTGTACGGACAGCGAATGCGGGGATGCGCATGCAACTAACCACACGCCCACGGCACGATGGGGCACATGAAATTTGTAAAACATGTATCAAAAAAACGTGCAAATAAAATTAATGATGCCTTGCAGAAAAAAAATTATTAATGATTATAAAAAATTAATAAACGAAAAATAAATCAGCAGTCGCAAAAAAAAACTGTGATCATGAAAAAACTGTACATAATATAAACAAGTACACAAAAAAAATCAAAAATTAAAAAAAGCTTTAAATGGCTTATCATCTTTTATATCATCGAAAAATTAAAATGTAAGTTTTAAACATACTAAAAGGAAACAAACATGGATATGTACTTTATAATGTGACTTTGGTAACTTGTTTTCAGTTATATCTTGTATCAGTTCGTCATGATTTGTTATAATAAAAAATTAATAATAATTTATAGTATGTTCGCCTTCAATTGGAAGAAAATAATTATCACTCATAATTTCAATTAAGATTTATATGCATCATTTCATTAACAATTTTCAATTAAAAATAATTAAGTCAATCAAAACTAAATTGAATACAGAAAAAATGTATCATACAGTATTCTTCAATCTATTTTAACTAATTCGTCAATTTAAACTAACATTTATCAGTTTAAGCTAGTTTGGTTCGGTCAATTCCAAATAGATAAAATAATATGATAAAAATGGGGACTTTTACATATAAACTCGATAGAAAAATCATTTTAGTGCAACACCTAGTAAAATATCCCAACCGTTTGTAATTTAAATTGTTGGATTGTCCTCGCGAGCCCATACATGGATGCATCAAGATATTTTATGTGGAGTTGTTAACAAGGTGGATCGATTTATAAGTCACTTGTTTTGCAAACCAGTTCGTTCCGAAACACATTAGGTGTGAGGTGTTAAAATAAAGGTTTTATCTCTATTCTCATCGAATTTGTGGATCAACAAGTCAACAACAAGACTAAAAAACATATATATTAATTATTATTATAATTTTTTAAAATAAAACTAATGAATCTATACTCGACACAGGAACTTTGTGTTATGACTTGAATTTGAATGGAAATTATTATTATCGTGAGAGGTTTACCCCTTTGCATGTCAAATTGACTCAACTGTATGGGTTTGGGACTCAAAGCAAGATACCAATGATTCATCACACACACACACACTGTCACGACCCGTCCCCCGGAATCCGTGTTGTGACTACTCCAAACTCACCTCACATAGGTCAAGGGGTGACGACCAGCACCGAGTAGGCATATCCCACAAGTGAGAGTCGTTTGTCCAAGTATCTGTACACACGCACCCGTCTCCAAGCAAAAGTGTTGAAACTGAGAACACTGAGCAGACATGCATGTATACTACTAAGAAAAACTCACACAGAGTCACTACTACAGACAACGCTTTTATCAGCGCTAGAAATAGCTTATAATAGCGCCTTTTTAGCGTTGTTAATCTGAGCGCTGATAAAGAGGAGTCCCTTTTATCAGCGCTTTTAAAAAAAACACTGATAAAATTCAAAAAATGTAAAAAAAATCCAAAAATTGGAGACCCCTTTTGACATCACTCGTCAATCCCTTTCAACATCGCTCAAAAGCCCCCCATCCGCGCTCACCCCCGCCAGCCAGCCTTTAATAGCGCCCTCCCCAACCCTTTAATAGCGCTAGCCCCCCCCCCCCCCCCCCCCGCACCTGCGCGCGCGTCCCTACTTCTCCCTGGATTCGAACTCAAGTCCATTTTCGTGCGCGCGCTGGACACTTTACCACTCATCCATGTTACTTTGTTCTCCATTTAATGATATACCTATTTATTTATATATATATATTTAGTTATATCTATTCGTATATTAATATATATATATATGTGTGTGTGTGTGTAGTTATATTAATATTTATTTATTTATTTATTCGTATATCAATATCTATTTATTTATATATAGAGAGAGAGTTATATTTTTTATTTGTATATTTATTCGTATATTAATACATATCTAGTTATATATTTATTCATATATTAATATATATTTGTAAGATTAGTTTTAAATACATTTATAAAATATGTTTTTTTTGTATGTTTATAAATAAATAAATATATAAATAAGTACATATATATAACATACATACACATGTATATGTATTATATATGTGTATATGTAAGTATAATTATACATATTTATATATATTTACATTATTACATATTAATATGCCTATTTATATGTTAGAATATATAGATAATACATATCAGTTTATTAAAACACACACATTATATGAGTATATAAATATGTATATTTTGTATTTTAAAAAAATGGATATTAGTTTTTATTTAGGTAAGGCTTGTATATTAATAAATATATTTTATATGTAAATACGTTTAATTATTTATTTATAAAATTAAATTTTTAGGTGTGAATATATAAAAAACATGTATATATTGTTATATATTTGATTTTAAATAACAGTACATTGTGAAAAATTATAAAATTTCAAAACCATTATATCAAGATGAATGTAATACCTGTGAATGAATTTAGTCCCCACCAAAAAAGGGCAAAAAGACACCCATAAATGAGCCTAAAAATCTATCAAATGTTAAAAAATCGAGGTACGTCAACTAAAAACTCAGTTTTTGAGGCATTTTGAGCCTTTTTTTGCCTCGAAAAAAACTTGATTGAGGTTTCCCTAATTATAAAGGCGTATAACTCGTCGCAAGTTTCGATTTGATATGTGGTAGGCCTCAAACGGACACTCAGATCAAAAGTTATGGTCGTTTGAAATTTGAGTTGTTTTTTCAACTTATTTTAGATATTTTATTTATTTATTTATTTATTTTATATTCAAATTGTTATTAAAATGACTATTATTTGATAAAAATAACAAAATTATTAATGAAAATATTTTTTAAATTATTTTATAAGCTTTTTTTACTAAATATCTTATATATTAGGTTTAAATTTCAATTTATCCTTATCTAAAACACATTTAAAAAATATATATTATATTTATATTAATATATTAATATATTACTTTAATGATTCTTTTAAATATACCATTTATCAGCGATAGTAAAAAAAGCGCTGATAAAGAGAGGGTCTTTATCAACGCTCTTAAAAAAACATTGATAAACCCACCATTTAACAACGTTAAAAAAGAGCGCTGATAAATATGTACTTTTAATAGCGCTTTTTTTAGCATTGTTAAAAGAGTGACGCTGCGAAAACCCGAATCTGTGGTAGTGAGTAAACAGTACAACTAAAAGTAAAGGGGGGCTAGTATACAAGCCCGACAAAAGAAAAGTTTGTCAAAGTGAATGCACAAGTTCCTAAACTCGTCCGCAGAAAACTCTACCTGAAGGGTAGGTGTAGGTTAGCTGCCTGAAGCCGTAAAAGCGTACCTCATCCGCCAGATCACTCTAAGCACCACCTGGTCCTAGTCTACCTAGGACTTCGTCAAGACGTCAGTGGTTTGTACAAAACACGACACGTGCGAGCAATGCCCGTGCAAGGGTGAGTAAAACAATACTTAGTAGGGACCCCAAACCACAGAGGTATACCACAAAGCAGACTACCAAAGAGGTACATGAAGTGCAACCTTTAAAAAGTACAGTCAAGAGAGTCACTAGAGTCAACTCATACTAGTATATGTATATGACATACATGTACGAAGAAGGTCCAGACATATTCAAATCCAAGGATACACACTTTGGGTCTTCATAGGAGACACACTCCGCATAGGCGCAGGAGACACACTCCGTGTAGGTGCGGGAGACACACTCCGTGTGGGCGCGGGAGACGCACTCCGTGTGGGCGCATGAGACACACTATGTATGAGTCACACTCCGTGTCGACATAGGAGACACACTCTGTATGGGTGTCAGAGACACACTCCGTAGGAGACACACCCAGTGTAGGTCACAGACAACCACTAGATTCCGCTCTTAACACGCTCGTTCCGGGAGCACCTACTCCTCGAGCCAAAAAGGTCATACGCCAACCTCCATGAAAACTTTTGAAGAGTATCTCAAAAAGTCCACCTCATCGTGAGGGTCCCAACGCCGCACACAGCTCGTCAAACAGACATATGGTTTGAAAGTTACGGGTCTTTTAGTGAAAATAGGCCGATTTGGTCCGAGTCCGGCCCACTTACTCCAGCCCGACCCGCTCGAGCAGTCCGGTTCGGTCCACCTGGATGTGGCCTGGCTGGCCACACCCCTCCCTGGCCCACGCGGTCACCTGACCGCTTGCCAGCTGACGCCTCGGTCAACACGGCCAGACCGTGTTGTGCGGCCTGTCCACGTGACCAGTGCACACCCGCAACTCTGCCACAGGTTCTCTGTCCAATGGGGCTCCGACGAGCCGCGTCCCTCCACTGTTGTAGCATCTTATCGTGACCTACCGCTGCCACCTGCGGCCATTGCCGCCCCCACCGACAACCGTTTATTGGGGCATGGAGCCAGGCACCGTAGCGGAAGTAGTCGTTGCAGAAGACACACGAGAGGAGAAGATTTCACCTGAATGCATTTTTAACACCACACCCGAAAGCTTTTTACAACTAACTCTGACACCCATGAACATACCATTTTGATGTACCGTTGATCATCATAACCGGGACACGCCGCTTGATCTCTGCAACTAAGAGGACTTTTGATACATAGCATCTTCATGAATCTCTTTACACGCCGTCGTCGAAAATTCTCTCTCCATCGTCGCACGTCATCATCTTCGCGCAAAAGATTTCATTCGCCATCGTTGAAACGCTATCATCGTCGTTGTCATCACCTCTGCTTCATTCGTCTTCATCAGCTTGGCTTCACACCGGTTACCGCAAACACGACAACCCCTTCCTCGTTTCTCTCTTGACGACTACATTTTTGCCAGCCCACATTCCAAAACATGCTACCACATATTCTTATATAGACACGCCGCCCATATCTCCATTAATGCGATCAACATTCACAATTCCATCATAATTCCATCATAATTCCATCAATTAATATTGGGAATAACTCTTCATTAATGTTGGGAGAAAATCCTCCATTAATGTTGAGAAAATCCCTCTATTAATAATTTTTTCTCTCTTCATTATTTAAATTTTAAATCAAAAAATCCCAACAATCTCCACCTTTATTTAAAATTCAAATACTCCAAAGTCATCTCCACCATCTGGGCCAATTTGATCGCTGACTCCACCAAGCTCCGAATGTCACCCAATGAACGGACCACGCCGCATGACTCCTGCGGCCAAGAAGATTTTTGATATTCCAGTAACACCGCTGATACCGCCGCCATTTTTCGATGACATCCGAGTCCTTGAGTCCTTGATAAGATGATCCACTAGATGCTTGCCACTGTGTTCTGCAACCGAGCACTTCAAGCAATCCTTATAATACCACTACTGGGGCATGGAGCCCGGCGCCGCAGCGGAAGTATTCGTTGCAGAAAACACACAAGAGGAGAAGATTTCACCTAAAGGCCTTTTATCACCCGAAGACATTTTTAACATCACACCCGAAGGATTTTTACAACTCAACTCCGACACCCATGAACATACCATTTTGATGTATCGCCGATCATCACAACCGGGACACGCCGCTTGATCTCCGCAACCAAGAGGACTTTCGATACATGACATCTTCATGAATCTCTTTGCACGTTGTCGTCGAAAATTATCTCTCAATTGTCGCACATCATCATCTTCGCATACAAGCTTTCATTCGCCATCGTTGACACGCCATCATCGTCGTCGTCGTCACCTTTGCTTCATTCGTCTTTATCAGCTTGGCTTCACACCGGTTACCACAAACGCGACAACCCCTTCCTCGTTTCTCTCTTGACGGTTACATCTTTTCCAGCCCACATTCCAAAACATGCTACCGCATCTTCTTATATAGACACCCCACCCATATCTCTATTAATGCGGTCAACATTCACAATTCCATCATAATTTCATCAATTAATATTGGGAACAACTCTTCATTAATGTTGGGAGAAAATCCTCCATTAATGCTGAGAAAATCCCTCTATTAATAATTTTATTTCTCTTCATTATTTAAATTTTAAATCAATAAATCCCAACACTGCTGCTGGCGGCCTCCTCCGCCTCCACCCACGACCCCTTGTCACGGGCCGCCCCGTCGCCGCGGTCTCGATGGATCGCGGGATGTCGTTGGTCGTCCTGCCGGGTCTGCCTGGCCCGACCGCGCCGTTGGGGTGGTGTCGCCCCGCCGCACTCCGCCTTAAAAGGCCAGAGTCACCGCCTCACGCTGCTACAGTCTCAGATCCTGCTCTGGATTGATGCGTCCAATGAAGAATGAGAAGAAAATCGGGGAAAGGAGGCGAGGCACAGGAACACCCAAAGTGAGCAGATCTAAGCCTTGTTCGTGTCGGGCTTGATTCTTCCACATTAGAATTGAAGTACAAAGGACAAAACTAAATCAATCCTAAACATGAATCAATCCCGATAATCACCCCACAATAGAATCTCAAACCCGCACTACGCACGACCTGTGAATCAATCTGTTCGTCGATTGATTTGTAACACCCCGAGCTTCCACGATACGCCTCTCTTTCAATAATGCAATAGCTTGCATTGTACGCAACTTCGAGTTCTAAAACACCACGACTAATCAAAGTAGCCGTTATGAATAGTAATAACCACTTTTTAAAATTATAGAAATTTTATATTTCAAAATGGACTTCATTTTTGTATTCCTAATATTGAAATTAGCCTATGTTGAATTTTTTGTAATTTTCTGAGAACTTCCAAATTTTTTTTATGAATTGTGAAAAATACTTAAAAACAACTTTTTTAATCAAAATAATTTATAGTGATAAATTATACTATTTAGTGGTTTTAAAGTATAATTAGAATATATTTTTACTATTTTATCCAATGGTGGTCATTAGAATTAATTTAACATTAAAATTGGACATAAGCAATTGTCAATCTTTTGATATAAATTGTTTCTTAAAAACATGCTATTTGTTGTGACAGCGGGAATTAATTATAAAATTAATTAATGCAACTTATATGATTGGAATTTTGTAAAATAGACATCATTTTTGAATTCGGAATATCAATTATAGCTTAGGGTGAAATTTTGGCATTGTTCTGAAAAACTTCAATTTTTGATGAATAGTGAAACCACTAAGTGGTAGTTAAATAACCGATTTTTCATTTAAATGAAATATTACCACTTCTGTGATTTGATTTTCAAAAATTCGACATACATGGTTGTCATTAAGAAGTAAAATGTGGTTCAATGTGATTAAAATAATTTTTTGGTGAATAGTAACTTTTAAGTTCTTAATCGTGATTAGAGGTAATTAGTGTAGTTTAAGGTACAAATAATGTTATAATAATATGAGATGAGCATGACACTTTTCCTAATCCTATTGGATGATTCATGGACGACCAAGACAACCCATGGGTCAACTTGGGGACCCCATGGAGCCACTTTAGTTGGAAAATGACATTAATATATATTTATTTAATGTTAAAATTAAATTGACACAAACATGAGTTGTTTTACTAAAACAGTTTTTAAGTGGGGTTACACAAATCCAAATTTTGATTATAAATATTCATTAAAAAGCTAAAAAGATTTCCTACATCATAATATTTTTTTAGACATTAAATAAATTAAATTATTTATAACATCATGATGATGCAGCGATGACCTCATTATTTAACGATTTAAATAAAATGGGAAGATAATGCAAAATCCAAGGCTTACACTTGTCCAAAGCCAATTGGATGAGGAGATTTCGAACCCTTATCACCTTAGCCTCGAATTATATAAGTGTGGGACCTTTAGAATCCGAAAAGCATTGTGTAATAATGTAACATTTCAATCTTTCCAAAAGAGCCCCTCCTCTCCACTTATAAAAGGCCCCCACCTCTCCCACCTTATTCACACCTTCAAGCCATTTGGCTCGGCCAAACTCTGCCCAAATACTCTCCCAACATCCCTATCTTACTCCTAGAAGCCTCACTTTGGGCAGAACTCTTCCCAAGGAAGCCTTTGGCTCAAATCAAAAAGAGTTACCCGATTTTGAGGTAATGTCTTCTCTAATGTTGTTTTGTTTTATTTTTCTTCTCCAACCCCCTAAAATATTTTTATTAATTTCTTTTGTAACAACACCAGTATCCTCAATATACTAGGATGTTGTTATAAGAAGGATTCGAGCTACACTTACACACACCTACATCTAATGGTTAAAGAACATACAGTTTCTGTGGATGGCGAATTTCTGCCTCACGAAACGATGATTGTTCAACACTCATATAACACCTCCAAAGGTGGCCATTAAGATGTCACTATTTTTATATATGATATATAATATGTTTATGTTTTACTTATGCTTCTGTATTTCTCATTTATGGCATACTTTATGATTTCCATTATGGGTAAAACGCGATAATTTCATTTTAGGAAGTGCGGACTACCGCCCCCTCAAAGTGATTTGAATCGTTAATGCCATATGTGGGATGTATAAAGGATGAAGTAAATGGTATTATACACTATATTATACTGGAATTATATTATACATTTATATCATTATGATTTCGTTCCATTAAATATGAAATTGAAATGAAAGTAGCGTTCATGCGTACGTACGGCTTACCGTCTCCATGAACGGTGCATTTCATTTCTTACCTCTAAATGTTACGTAATATTACAAATGAATGTATATACTGGATATATAAGATATATATGACATCTAAATCATGAATATAATTCTGGAGATAATGGATATTCTACCACATAAACAACTTGTAATTATAAGAAGTTTATTGTTGACTCAAGTACCAAAGATCGACAAAACGACCGTTATTAACTTAAATAATTACATAATGTTCATATCATTGTAATAAGTGATATAATAAGGATAATGAAATTGAAAATGGTTCTTAATAAGGTATATATTAACTCTAGTTTATTATTCAGGAGGTTAAAGAACGGTTGAGTCAAGTCAGACACGAGGTAAGGGTTTACTTCACAACCTCTTCATTATCCAAGGTTGTTTATACATAATTATCTACTGGGACCTCGTTATCATCCACATCCATGTTTCTCAAAACATTTTTACTATTAAATGGAAAATGTGTTAAAGTCATTTATACCCTTATACATTTTTGAAAGGAATCTTACCTTCATTTTCCAAACAATGTACTTTTGACCTCTTTGACAAATTTAAGGTAAGAATGTTTTTTTAACTTATACGGCGGGTGCGACTATTTTTCGCCATTATAACTTCGTCGAAGCTTCCCTAACGAGCTTATAAGAATATTTTCAAAGTAAATGTATTATTTTATAATTACGGGACTTTTAAATGATTTCAAAAAGGAGAGATATTTCTCTCAAATAGATTTGATTTCATCCATGTCAACATCCTTTGATGGGTTTTAAGTTTAATTGAAATTGATTTATGATACAAAACTTCCATTGAACATTTTGTGAAATATTTGACTGTGGATGTGTTATTTTATACCATCCATAGTTTATGGAGAAAATTTTGACATTTCGTATGCTAGTTTTAATACGAATATTTATGTTATGTTTAAACCTATTCATATGAGGAATGTATTGGACTTAATATGTGACGGGTGGAGCCCGCTATAGCTCCTCGATGCATCGGTAGGTCTCATGAGACAACTAGACGTGGAATTGACCGAGACCCTTTCCCAATTTGATTTATGGTTTTGGCCGAGACCTTAATCATTTTAGACGTCTTGGCCGAGGCCTTGACAAAGTGTTTCCACTACTGGAAATAATAGATTTACCAACGGTTGAGAAATGTTGGGAAAGGCTGGATAACCGTTGGTATAACATATACCAACGGTTCTGCCAACCGTAGGTAAGTAAGCCGTTGGGAAAAACATTTCCCAACGGTTTACAGTAAACCGTTGGGATAGGGTGGAGAAAGGTTACTCTATCCCAACGGTTCATTAAAACCGTTGGGAAAAAGATTTGCCAACGGTTTAAAACCGTTGGCACAAGGGCTTAAAATTATCATGTTTTTCCCAATGGTTTGGTAAACCGTTGGGAAAAACCCCACATCTACTCTTTCCCAACGGTTTTAAACCGTTGGGAAAAGTGTTTTACCAACGGTTTGTTGAACCGTTGGTAAAACTAATCCACAATTTCTATGCCAACGGTTTTGAACCGTTGGCATAGCCTCTGCTGGGCAAATCACCCAGCAGCTCCCCAATTTGCCCAGCAGCTCCCAACCAGGTCTCCAATTTGACCAGCACCACATCTGGTTTTGTGGGTTCCCTCTCATCTTTCAATCCAATTATTGTACCTGCAATAAACTAACACATACATATATAATTATTGTACCTGCAGTAACCAACTAACACTTACATATAGAGAACAAATTCATACACGTTTAACATATAATGGTAGAACTATACACATCCATAATTAAATTATAAACATACATAATTCATTTAGATTTCAATTTAAAATGTAGATGACAATTATATGTGGAATCTGGAAGTCAATTCATAATTTGATCTGTTTTTTGTATACCATATATTTTTACCTAAAGTAATGTCCGTTCTAAACATAATACATACACCTGGAGTGCTACCGTCCACAACGTGCCTCAGATTGAGGCGGGGTTGACTCATACACGTCACATATGACCCATGGATCGTTGTGCTAATGTATCGACACAATCCGAATGCGTTTGGTCGGTTTTCCGTATGCCAGTTGATGTTTTTCAATTAAAATGACGTACTTTTGAAACAAAATGCAGACACTTTGAGTGGTTCCGGCCACACCGCGCCTCAGATTGAGGCGGTGTTGACTCGTACACGTCACATATGACCTATGGATCGTTCTCCTAAAGTTTCAATGGAAACCGAATGCGTTTGGTCGGTTTTCCGTATGTACTTAAATTGTTGTCCATTTTAAGCAAAAGAGACACAGTTAGAGCGGTGTCGGCCACACCGCTCCTCAGATTGAAGCAGTATTGACTCGTACACGTCACATACGACCCTTGGATCCTTTTCCTAAAGTATGGACACAATCCGAATGCATTTTCTCCGTTTTCCGTATGTCACTTGATGCTTTTCACTTAAAATGATGTCCCTTTGAAACAAAAGACAGACACTTTGAGTGGTGTCGGCCACACCGCGTCTCCAATTGAGGCGGGGTTGATTCGTACACGTCACATATGACCCATGGATCGTTCTCCTAAAGTTTCAACGGAAACCGAATCCGTTTCGTCGGTTTTCCGTATGTGCTTAAAATGATGTCCGTTTTAAACAAAAGAGAGCCACTTAGACTGATCTCGGCCACACCATGACTTGGATTCATCCCGGGTCAGCTCGTACATGTCACATATGACCCATGGATTGTTGGGATAAATTATCAACAAATTTGGAATGCGTTTGGTCGGTTTTC
This sequence comes from Viscum album, assembly GCA_963277665.1. Taxonomy (NCBI): domain Eukaryota; kingdom Viridiplantae; phylum Streptophyta; class Magnoliopsida; order Santalales; family Viscaceae; genus Viscum; species Viscum album. The sequence continues at coordinate 1,276,155,105 of OY728158.1, forward strand.
CGTATGCCAGTTGTTCTTTTCACTTATAATCCTGTCCATTTTAAACAAAAGAGACACAGTTAGAACGGTGTCGGCCACACCGCTCCTCGGATTGAGGCGGGATTGACTCGTACACGTCACATACGACCCATGGATCCTTGTGATAAAGTATCGACACAGTCCGAATGCCTTTGGTCGGTTTTTCGTATGTCACTTGATGCTTTTCACTTAAAATGACGTCTTTTTGAAACAAAAGACCGACACTTTGAGTGGTGTCGGCCACACCGTGTCTCCGATTGTGGCGGGGTTGATTCGTACATGTCACATATGACCCATGGATCGTTCTCCTAAAGTTTCAACGGAAACCGAATCCGTTTGGTCGTTTTTCCGTATGTACTTAAAATGGTGTCCATTTTAAACAAAAGAGAGCCACTTAGACTTATCCCGACCACACCGCAACTCGGATTCATCCCGGGTTGGCTCGTACACGTCACATATGACCCATGGATTGTTGAGATAAATTATCAACAGATTCAGAATGTGTTTGGTCTGTTTTCCGTATGCCAGTTGATGCTTTTCACTTAAAATGACGTCCTTTTGACTTGAAACCACCGTGCAACATTCTAATTATTATTCGTGACGTGTACGCGCAGACGACACGTCAATCGGACGTGCGGTTTGCGCGGTACGGCTCAATATTCGTGTTTTAAGTGATGCGCGCGCTTCGTAAACGCGCGTGAGGGGGGTCCAAACGGGCCGAACGATGTCGGAATGGCCTGAAATCAGACGACAAATACGGGTGAGTGATTTCTGAAGTGGTCGACTAGACGGCACGTCAATCGGACGTGTCCTGTGCCCGCGGTGACCAAGAACGCAGTTCGGGTGTCATAAACGGCCAGAACGGGCGTCCAACGGTCAAATTCATAGCGGAGTACCTCGGATTGAGCTGAAACCACCGTGGAACATTCTAATTATTATTTGTGACTTGTACGTGCAGACGGCACATCAATCGGACGTGCGGTTTGCGCGGTACGGCTCAATATTCGTGTTTTAAGTGATGTGCGCGCTTCGTAAACGCGCGTGAGGGGGGTCCAAATGGGCCGAACGATGTCGGAATGGCCTGAAATCAGACGATAAATACGGGTGAGTGATTTCTGAAGTGGTAGAGCAGACGGCACGTCAATCAGACGTGCCGTGTGCCCGCGGTGACTGACAACGCAGTTCTGGTGTCATAAACGGCCAGAACGGGCGTCCAACGGTCAAATTCATAGCGGACGACCTCGGATTGAGCTGAAACCACCGTGGAACATTATAATTATTATTCGTGACGTGTACGCGCAGACGGCACGTCAATCGGACGTGCGGTTTGCGCGGTACGGCTCAATATTCGTGTTTTAAGTGATGCGCGCGCTTCGTAAACGCGCGTGAGGGGGGTCCAAATGGGCCGAACGATGTCGGAATGGCCTGAAATCAGACGACAAATACGGGTGAGTGATTTCTGAAGTGGTCGAGCAGACGACACGTCAATCGGACGTGCCGTGTTCCCGCGGTGACCGACAACGCAGTTCTGGTGTCATAAACGGCCAGAACGGGCGTCCAACGGTCAAATTCATAGCGGACGGCCTCGGATTGAGCTGAAACCACCATGGAACATTCTAATTATTATTCGTGACGTGTACGCGCAGACGACACGTCAATCGGACGTGCGGTTTGCGCGGTACGGCTCAATATTCGTGTTTTAAGTGATGCGCGCGCTTCGTAAACGCGCGTGAGAGGGGTCCAAACGGGCCGAACGATGTCGGAATGACATGAAATCAGACGACAAATACGAGTGAGTGATTTCTGAAGTGGTCGAGCAGACGGCACATCAATCGGACGTTCCGTGTGCCCGCGGTGACCGACAACGCAGTTCTGGTGTCATAAACGGCCAGAACGGGCGTCCAACGGTAAAATTCATAGCGGACGACCTCGGATTGAGCTGAAACCATCGTGGAACATTCTAATTATTATTCTTGACGTGTACGCGCAGACGGAACGTCAATCGGACGTGCGGTTTGCGCGGTACGGCTCAATATTCGTGTTTTAAGTGATGCGCGCGCTTCGTAAACGCGCGTGAGGGGGGTCCAAACGGGCCGAACGATGTCGGAATGGCCTGAAATCAGACGACAAATACGAGTGACTGATTTATGAAGTGTTCGAGCAGACGGCACGTTAATCGGACGTGCCGTGTGCCCGCGGTGACCGACAACGCAGTTCTGGTGTCATAAACGGCCAGAACAGGCGTCCAACGGTCAAATTCATAGCGGACGGCCTCGGATTGAGCTGCAACCACCGTGGAACATTCTAATTATTATTCGTGACGTGTACGCGTAGACGGAACCTCAATCGGACGTGCGGTTTGCGCGGTACGGCTCAATATTCGTGTTTTAAGTGATGCGCGCGCTTTGTAAACGCGCGTGAGGGGGGTCCAAACGGGCCGAACGATGTCGGAATGGCCTGAAATCAGATGACAAATACGGGTGACTGATTTCTGAAGTGGTCGAGCAGACGGCACGTCAATAGGACGTGTCGTGTGCCCGCGGTGACCGACAACGCAGTTCTGGTGTCATAAACGGCCAGAACGGGCGTCCAACGGTCAAATTCATAGCGGACGGCCTCGGATTGAGCTAAAACCACCGTGGAACATTCTAATTATTATTCGTGACGTGTACGCGCAGACGACACCTCAATCGGACGTGCGGTTTGCGCGGTACGGCTCAATATTCGTGTTTTAAGTGATGCGCGCGCTTCGTAAACGCGCGTGAGGGGGGTCCAAACGGGCCGAACGATGTTGGAATGGCCTGAAATCAGACGAAAAATACGGGTGAGTGATTTCTGAAGTGGTCGAGCAAACGGCACGTCAATCGGACGTGCCGTGTGCCCGCGGTGACCGACAACGCAGTTCTGGTGTCATAAACGGCCAGAACGGGCGTCCAACGGTCAAATTCATAGCGGACGGCCTCGGATTGAGCTGAAACCACCGTGGAACATTCTAATTATTATTCGTGACGTGTACGCGCAGACGGCACGTCAATCGGACGTGCGGTTTGCGCGGTACGGCTCAATATTCGTGTTTTAAGTGATGCGCGCGCTTCGTAAACGCGCGTGAGGGGGGTCCAAACGGGCCGAACGATGTCGGAATGGCCTGAAATCAGACGAAAAATACGGGTGAGTGATTTCTGAAGTGTTTGAGTAGACGACACGTCAATCGGACGTGCCGTGTGCCCGCGGTGACCGACAACGCAGTTGTGGTGTCATAAACGGCCAGAACGGGCGTCCAACGGTCAAATTCATAGCGGATGACCTCAGATTGAGCTGAAACCACCGTGGAACATTCTAATTATTATTCGTGACGTGTACGCGTAGACGGAACGTCAATCGGACGTGTGTTTTGCGCGGTACGGCTCAATATTCGTGTTTTAAGTGATGCGCGCGCTTCCTAAACGCGCGTGAGGGGTGTCCAAACGAGCCGAACGATGTCGGAATGGCCTGAAATCAGACGACAAATACGGGTGACTGATTTCTGAAGTGGTTGAGCAGACGACACGTCAATCGGACGTGCCGTGTGCCCGCGGTGACCGACAACGCAGTTCTGGTGTCATAAACGGCCAGAACGGACGTCCAACGGTCAAATTCATAGCGGACGACCTCGGATTGAGCTGAAACCACCGTGGAACATTCTAATTGTTATTCGTGACGTGTACGCGCAGACGGCACGTCAATCGGACGTGCGGTTTGCGCGGTACGACTCAATATTCGTGTTTTAAGTGATGCGCGCGCTTCGTAAACGCGCGTGAGGGGGGTCCAAACGGGCCGAACGATGTCGGAATGGCCTGAAATCAGACGACAAATACGGGTGACTGATTTCTGAAGTGGTCGAGTAGACGGCACGTCAATCGGACGTGCCGTGTGCCCGCGGTGACCGACAACGCAGTTCTGGTGTCATAAACGGCCAGAACAGGCGTCCAACGGTCAAATTCATAGCGGACGGCCTCAGATTGAGCTGAAACCACCGTGGAACATTCTAATTATTATTCGTGACGTGTACGCGCAGACGACACCTCAATCGGACGTGCGGTTTGCGCGGTATGGCTCAATATTCGTGTTTTAAGTGATGCGCGCGCTTCGTAAACGCGCGTGAGGGGGGTCCAAACAGGCCGAACGATGTCAGAATGGCCTGAAATCAGACGAAAAATACGGGTGACTGATTTCTGAAGTGGTCGAGCAGACGTCACGTCAATCGGACGTGCCGTGTGCCCGCGGTGACCGACAACGCAGTTCTGGTGTCATAAACGGCCAGAACGGGCGTCCAACGGTCAAATTCATAGCAGACGGTCTCGGATTGAGCTGAAACCACCGTGGAACATTCTAATTATTATTCTTGACGTGTACGCGCAGACGGAACCTCAATCGGACGTGCGGTTTGCGCGGTACGGCTCAATATTCGTGTTTTAAGTGATGCGCGCGCTTCATAAACGCGCGTGAGGGGGGTCCAAACGGGCCGAACGATGTCGGAATGGCCTGAAATCAGACGACAAATACGGGTGAGTGATTTCTGAAGTGGTCGAGCAGACGGCACGTCAATCGGACGTGCCGTGTGCCCGCGGTGACCGACAACGCAGTTCTGGTGTCATAAACGGCCAGAACGGGCGTCCAACGGTCAAATTCATAGCGGACGGCCTCGGATTGAGTTGAAACCACCGTGGAACATTCTAATTATTATTCGTGACGTGTAAGCGCAGACGGCACGTCAATCGGACGTGCGGTTTGCGCGGTACGGCTCAATATTCGTGTTTTAAGTGATGCGCGCGCTTCGTAAACGCGCGTGAGGGGGGTGCAAACGGGCCGAACGATGTCGGAATGGCCTGAAATCAGACGAAAAATACGGGTGAGTGATTTCTGAAGTGTTCGAGCAGACGGCACGTCAATCGGACGTGCCGTGTGCCCGCGGTGACCGACAACGCAGTTGTGGTGTCATAAACGGCCAGAACGGGCGTCCAACGGTCAAATTCATAGCGGACGACCTCAGATTGAGCTGAAACCACCGTGGAACATTCTAATTATTATTCGTGACGTGTACGCGCAGACGGAACGTCAATCGGACGTGCGATTTGCGCGGTACGGCTCAATATTCGTGTTTTAAGTGATGTGCGCGCTTCGTAAACGCGCGTGAGGGGGGTTCAAACGGGCCGAACGATGTCGGAATGGCCTGAAATCAGACGAAAAATACGGGTGACTGATTTATGAAGTGGTCGAGCAGACGGCACGTCAATCGGACGTGCCGTGTGCCCGCGGTGACCGACAACGCAGTTCTGGTGTCATAAACGGCCAGAACGGGCGTCCAACGGTCAAATTCATAGCGGACGGCCTCAGATTGAGCTGAAACCACCGTGGAACATTCTAATTATTATTCGTGACGTGTACGCGCAGACGGCACGTCAATCGGACGTGCGGTTTGCGCGGTACGGCTCAATATTCGTGTTTTAAGTGATGCGCGCGCTTCGTAAACGCGCGTGAGGGGGGTCCAAACGGGCCGAACGATGTCGGAATGGCCTGAAATCAGATGACAAATGCGGGTGAGTGATTTCTGAAGTGGTCGAGCAGACGACACGTCAATCGGACGTGCCGTGTGCCCGCGGTGACCGACAACGCAGTTCTGGTGTCATAAACGGCCAGAACGGGCGTCCAACGGTCAAATTCATAGCGGACGGCCTCGTATTGAGCTGAAACCACCGTGGAACATTCTAATTATTATTCGTGACGTGTACGCGCAGACGGCAGGTCAATCGGACGTGCAGTTTGCGCGGTACGGCTCAATATTCGTGTTTTAAGTGATGCGCGCGCTTCGTAAACACCCACCCTTACATTATTGGACAAAAGATGACGGATTGCTATTGGAAGCAACTCATGCAGTAGAACGTGATAATCATGAGTCTTCAAAGATTTTAGCTTCAACTCTCTTCTGTTGACCCGTTTAGATATGTTGCTTGAATAGCCATCAGGAACTCTAATAGTCTCTAATACTTCCAAAAATTGTTTTTTTTCAGTAGGTGTCATCACATAAGAAGCACATGGAAGTTGCCATTTATTTTCATTGATACGCACAAGATGCAATTCTGGTCTGATGCCCCAATCCACCAAGTCACGTCGAGATCGTAAATCATCTTTTGTCTCCCCCTTGACATTTAGAAGAACTGAAAGCAACATTTCACATATATTCTTTTCAATATGCATTACGTCTAAGCAATGACGTAGCAAATTGGTTGACCAATAAGGCAAATCAAAAAAGATACTCCTCTTCCTCCAATTTTAACAGGTTTCTGTGGAAACATTCTTTCTCTTTCCAGATTTCATTTGACCCTTCCCGAACGAAAAACTGAAATCTTTCAATTCATTAAGCACATCAGTTCCAGACATACGCTGAGGTGGATCATCGGTCTCTATAGTATTATCAAATCTTCGACGATTCATTCTATATGGATGATCCTTTGGCAAAAATCGTCGATGTCCCATAAAACTGAAACTACAACGATGTTTCAGTCTTCTGGATCGTGTATTCTTCATACAAACTGGACATGACAGTTTCCCCTTCGTGCTCCATCCAGACATCATTGCATAAGCCGGAAAATCATTGATTGTCCACATAAGCGCAGCGCGCATCTGAAATATGTCTTTCGAACATGCATCGTATGTGCGCACACCCACATCCCAAAGAAGCTTCAACTCTTTTATTAAAGGTTGCATGTATACATCAATATCAATGCCGGGATCAGAAGGACCAGATATGAGTATACTCATGAAAGTGAAAGATTTTTTCATACACAACCATGGGGGAAGATTATAAATGTGCATAAAAACGGGCCATGTGCTGTGCGAAGTAAGCATCTGCCCAAACAGATTAAAACTGTCGCATGAAAGACCCAGCCTCACATTACGCACGTCAGCTGCAAAATCAGGATGTCGAGCATCAAATCTCTTCCATGCAAATCCATCTGCAGGATGAACCAACTCATCATCAGTCTTCTTTCTCTCGGTATCATGCCATCTCATTTTTATTGATATGTCATCAGACATAAAAAGATTCTGGAGTTTGGGGATCAATGGAAAGTGCCACATTACTTTCTGTGGAACGCGGGATGGTGTTCCATCAGATTTTGACTTTCAGCGGGATGTGCCACATTTTATACATTCATTTCGTTCAGCGGTTTCCTCCCAGAATAAATTGCAATCTTTCGGGCAAGCATGAATTTTGTTTCTTGAAAATCCAAGTTCCTCAACTAACTTCCATGCCATATAGTGGTTTGAGGGAATATCTGCATCATCTGGAAGTAAATCCTTCAAGAGGGTAAGAATGTAATCGATTGCTGTATTAGAAATCCCATACATAGTTTTCCCATGAAATAATCGGATTAAAAATTCCAGCTTTTTCATTTTATCGCATTGTCGATATACTGGAGTCGTGGCAGTATCATTCAATTTTTTCACCCTATCAATATCATCATTTTCACTAGATGCATCAGCTGTCCTCATATCGAAGTCTTCTTGAGTCGAAATCCTTTCTTTTTCATGATGACGAATAAACGGAAACCGATCATCTAACAAATTCTCCATTCCAGTCTTTTCATTTCGATCATCACCAATTTGAGATTTCGTTTTCTCCCCATTGTGATACCATAGAAAGTAGTTTGCTTGAAACCCATTTTTGGTTATGTGGTAGCTGACTTCTTCACGGCTCAACCAAGGTCTACCAACACAATTGGAACATGGGCAGTGTATGCGACCACTATCTGAAACATTGTGAAATGCAAAATCTATAAAGCTCTCCAAATTGTTTTGAAAATCGTCTGAGATCCGATCGGTTTCATACATCCAACTTCTGTCCATTCTGTAAAAAGAATTTATATAAGTCATTTTGTCATAAACAATTCAATAGGCATTAACTATAATAGAAAATACATTTAAGTAAACGATAAAGGAAGAAAATAATCAAGGTATCAACTACACATGTCAAAAAAACATACAAATGTGTTATTGAAAAAAATGTAAAACCAACAAGAACTTAATGTGTTATATCACATAACAGCATGACTCATCCCATAACCATATTAGTAGGGTATCATGAACATGAATAACATCAACCTTGTACCATCCTCCTACCCTACATGACCCCAACCACATGCCACATCTTATTATAGCCTTATCACATCACACCTCAACAAAAAACACTAGGGAAATCATAGTACATCTCACCTGAAGACACATGGACAATCACATCGCATCTTGCCTAAAAACACATGGTCAATCACTTTTGAAGGAAGAGTAGGGAAGACATGGTAGCTATCCAAACATATAACCACCATCCTAGATATTATAAAAAATACTCATAACTCAAAACCTCTGATCGTTGGTAAGTTTATCCAACTCTGGTTGGGAATGTGTAGAAATAACATAAAAATACATGATATATAGATAGCACAAAATACTCAACCTATGGGTTCACATTAACTACATAATCACACACTTCACTACTACCATAAAACACATAAACCACACCACCACCACACAAGACGCATAGCATTGGAATATAATTCTACATTCAATAAGTCTATCTATGGAATTATCATAAGAATCCATGTATCAATTGGAATATAATTCTACATTCAATAAGTCTATCTATGGAATTATCATAAGAATCCATGTATCAATTGGAATATAATTCTACATTCAATAAGTCTATCTATGGAATCCCTCCCTTGGATCCATGTATCACCCATGGCTTAATCAATATTCAAAGAAATGAGTCTATCCGTGAAATTCCACTGTGAATCCATTTATCACATAAAGCGTATAAGTTAATAGAAACAAGATTATATACCTGGCATCCTAATAGAATCCATGTATCACTATTTACTATTAATCATTTAATGAATTCCATTTCATTTAAACAATTCATTAAACATACCAAGGTAAAAAAAAGGTATTTAATACAACTCACCTCAAAATGGCGACTCAATCAAATAATAACCTGAAAAGAATGAAGCTTCATTTACTCATGTTGTAATGACAAGATAATGAGATTCCCTTGCTTAATCAATCAATTCCATATCATGGTCTCAACATAACTCATAATGGCTAGCAATTCAATGAAAATTCAAGCACTCACATGGGAATTTTTAATAGAACACTCCTAACAAGACTATAAAGATATCACATGCATTAATTATAATATATCTAACATGGTAACATAAAATATAAGATAAATTCAATCCAATTTCATAGATTCATAGCATAGTCTCTACTTTACTCACATTGGCAAGGCAATACAATTAAAACATGTGTTAAAAAATAATTGGCATTCATGTGTTAAAAGGGGAATGCAAACCATAAAATACCCTTAATTAATTTAATTTACAATTCAATTCAGAAATCGAACAATCAATTCGATTTATATAACCTTTCACAAATGACATACCATGTTCAAGGGGTAAAATCCAAAAAGGAATTTTCAAGAAAACTCACCCTTAGGCTGGTCCGGCGGGCAGTAGCTCCAAAATAACCTAAACTGATGGGAAAAATGAAAATAGGTTTAAATACTATCCAAACATTTGAATACGTTTTCAGATAAAGAAGAAGAATAACCTGAAGAAGACCTGGAAGATTCAAGGCCGGCAGTACCTCCAAAATCGCCTAAATCGGCTGCTGCTCCCGTTTTAGGGTTGTGTATCGCGAATGGGGGAGAGAACAGGCGGCTGGGAATTTGGGGAGAACCTTTGCCAACGGTTCTTAAAAACCGTTGGCATATGTATATCTATCCCAACGGTTCTCTAGAACCGTTGGGAAAAACCTCCCAAAGTATATCTATACCAACGGTTCTTAAAAACCGTTGGCAAAAACCTATATCTATACCAACGGTTCATGAGAACCGTTGGCAAAAACCTCCCCAAAGCCATCTTTACCAACAGTTCATGAGAACCGTTGGGAAAAAACCTCCCAGCCACATCTATGCCAACGGTTCATTAGAACCGTTGGGAAAAACCTCCTTCACCAACGGTTCTATCAAACCGTTGGTACGTAACTGTTGGGAAAGCCCAGCATTCCAGTAGTGTTCAGAATGTCTGGCATTATACATTCCCTCATTATGAAAGTGGTTATTGATATTTCATGTGATTATTCGACCAGTAGAATATCCATGTGAAGACGTGAATGACATTGTCTCATTTTACTTTTGCCATATTATGTTGATGTTCAAGTTTAAAAGGCTTTTGTTTTAGTTATACATTGCCTTAAATTTTTATGTTTATTTATGAAAGCTTCCACAATATTGTTATCCTTACTGAGCATCTGAGCTCACCCCTTTCAATGTTTTAATATTTTCCAGGATGTGAAGAAGTATTTTATGAATGTCCTGCAGGGATAGTCAGAAGAGGATATGAGTGTGGACTATGAATACTTTGTTATTATTTTTTCACTTTATGATGTAATGTAAGACTTACGAATGTATATAGTGTTTCCAAGGCTACTAAACTAATCGGTCTTTCGAGACTTGATCTTTTATGATCATGCCAATGTTACGAAGTAATGCACCGGCTCTGGGTAGCTGGGGTCGGGGTGTTACAGTTGGTATCAGAGGCAGTTTAGTACTAACCTTGGAAGCTAGATTTAGATAAACTCTGATTAGAGCACATAGCCCAAAGATAGACTTTGAAGATTAGTATAGAAGAACATCCTAGAATTTTGTTATTGTAGAGATTTTGTGAGTTTTCCGAGCAATGCATCCCTGTCTGGATACGAGCAGGTAGAGGCGGCTCTGGAACAGATGTACCTAGGGGTAAAACCCGAAAACACCGCTTTGAGCTAGACTCGAACGGGAACTGGTGCACAACAACGGGCCTTGCTGCACTCTTGGTTACGACACTCCCGGGGGATATGCTTAGGATAACTCTCATTTTCTTTACAAACCACTATGAAGGGTTATGAGTATATACTTCCTCAAAGAAAACATTTCTTTTTATGATTATGGATTATATCCATAAATAGTTCAATTTATGTAAAGTGTTTTACAAGTATGGAATTATGTATTTTGATTTATAAACTAATACAGTTTATGCCATTGTATAGAAATGGCGCCCAATAGAAGGAATGCGAACTCCAGCAGTACGTATGATCCAAAGAGTAAGAAGGATCGTATCTTTCATGGTATTAAGCCAACATTTCGAAGGGAAATAGTCTCCCATGTGTTCTCAACATATGAATAAATAGTATCATGTGTTAATAAGATAAGTAAAGAATTCTCTGAGTCCTATGGCTTTGAAGCGAAGCAAGAGACAAAAGGGATGGAAGAGAGAATGATGGATAAAGGGATGAGGGGAAAGAAGAATTTTCCAATATGTGGTAATTGTGGGAAGAAACATCATGGAACTTGCCTAAAGGGAATGGGAGTTTGTTATAAGTGTAGAGAAAAAGGACACAAAGTGCGTGACTGCAAGGGTAAGAAAATGGTTTCAAATGTACAATGCTTCTTCTGCAAGGATTGGGGACACTACGCAAACCAATGTCCAAATCATCAGAGTATGCCCCAAATGATGTTATTGGATAATAATCAAGTTATGATACTACCATAGATGAGGAGTAATGATTAGAGTTCTTATGTTGTTATTAAATAATTTTGTAATTTGAGTGTTGTATCAATGATATACTGGTTATAATAATTATGGAGTATATAAGGATTGTACTGCAGTACTATTTCATCAAGGACTTGAGATTGTGTGGAACCAAGAAAAATGACTCCACAGTAGGATTAAATTTTTGGAAAATATATGGTTGAGAGAAAGATAGACCATAATATGGTTCTGATACTGAGATTGTGATTTTGGAATAAGACATGATTGATTTGGATAAATTATATTGGATATACTTAACTTCCTTGAAACCGATTGATGTTTTGTATACATTTTTGGATAGAAGGAGTATATCTAGTATCTATAAGGAATAAGGGATCATGGTAATTCAGTATGTTTAAAAAGAATACATGATGAATGTATTCACATGTTGTTACGTGGGAAAAAGGATCTTCATTATGTTTACCTTCCTTATAAAATTTGGACTGTGATTTGGACAGAAGTATTTTGGATAACTATAAAGGTTGGAATGGATTAAGTTGATCTTTGGATAGTATTGTTTAAGGTTAAAGCATTTTTGAATATTATTTTTGGAATATTATAATACTATAGTTTTAGGAAAAGGACAACCTGCAGTGTGGGGCATAACCCGTCGCGTCGGACAAAACTGCAGGAATCGAACCCACAATCATAGTGCGACAGGCCTTTATTTCCTACCACTAGCCTACAGGAAGTCCTTGGTTATTAAAAAATAATTTTACTAATCTAAATAGTATGTGTTAACATTTGGAACCTTATACAATTAGGATAAGTATAATATTTTTGAGTTCTATTATCTTTTTGAGTGAAAGATGAGTTGATGGTTGAAACTATATTTGTCAAGCATAAATATATATATACCTATCTCTTATTCAATGAATAAATTAATTCTTAAACTTTAGTAAAGGGATATTAAAACAAAAAACGTGTTATCCGAATACCTTATGTCTTGTTGAACTGATGATATTTTAAATCAACATAGATTGAAGGCTTTGAGGCCCTCAATTTGACAGTTGATTGTGATTGATGACCTCAATCACTCCCTACAAATATTTACGTTTTTCCTCCAATTATATGTCTCTAATTTCCACAAATGTTCTCCTAATCGAAATCATAATTGGGTGGTGACTTTTTCATTTCCCTTTCCCTCTTATTAAGGCTAAATTTTATTAACCTTATTTCCGATGTGGGTTTTCCTCAAAGGTATTTTCTCTTTTCAACCTTTTATTTTCCAAGAAAAATTTCAAATTGCGAGGACGCAATTTATTGAAGGAGGGGAGAATGTAACACCCCGAGCTTCCACGATACGCCTCTCTTTCAATAATGCAATAGCTTGCATTGTACGCAACTTCGAGTTCTAAAACACCACGACTAATCAAAGTAGCCGTTATGAATAGTAATAACCACTTTTTAAAATTATAGAAATTTTATATTTCAAAATGGACTTAATTTTTGTATTCCTAATATTGAAATTAGCCTATGTTGAATTTTTTGTAATTTTCTGAGAACTTCCAATTTTTTTTTATGAATTGTGAAAAATACTTAAAAACAACTTTTTTAATCAAAATAATTTATAGTGATAAATTATACTATTTAGTGGTTTTAAAGTATAATTAGAATATATTTTTACTATTTTATCCAATGGTGGTCATTAGAATTAATTTAACATTAAAATTGGACATAAACAATTGTCAATTTTTTGATATAAATTGTTTCTTAAAAACATGCTATTTGTTGTGACAGCGGGAATTAATTATAAAATTAATTAATGCAACTTATATGATTGGAATTTTGTAAAATAGACATCATTTTTGAATTCGGAATATCAATTATAGCTTAGGGTGAAATTTTGGCATTGTTCTGAAAAACTTCAATTTTTGATGAATAGTGAAACCACTAAGTGGTAGTTAAATAACCGATTTTTCATTTAAATGAAATATTACCACTTCTGTGATTTGATTTTCAAAAATCCGACATACATGGTTTTCATTAAGAATTAAAATGTGGTTCAATGTGATTAAAATAATTTTTTGGTGAATAGTAACTTTTAAGTTCTTATTCGCGATTAGAGGTAATTAGTGTAGTTTAAGGTACAAATAATGTTATAATAATATGAGATGAGCATGAAACTTGTCCTAATCCTATTGGATGAGTCATGTCCGACCAAGAAAACCCATGGGTCAACTTGGGGACCCCATGGAGCCACTTTAGTTGGAAAATGACATTAATATATATTTATTTAATGTTAAAATTAAATTGACACAAACATGAGTTGTTTTACTAAAACAGTTTTTAAGTGGGGTTACACAAGTCCAAATTTTGATTATAAATATTCATTAGAAAGCTAAAAAGATTTACTACATCATAATATTTTTTTTAGACATTAAATAAATTAAATTATTTATGACATCATGATGATGCAGCGATGACCTCATTATTTAACGATTTAAATAAAATGGGAAGATAATGCAAAATCCAAGGCCTACACTTGTCCAAAGCCAATTGGATGAGGAGATTTAGAACCCTTATCACCTTATCCTCGAATTATATAAGTTTGGGATCTTTAGAATCCGAAAATCATTGTGTAATAATGTAACATTTCAATCTTTCCAAAAGAGCCCCTCCTCTCCACTTATAAAAGGCCCCCACCTCTCCCACCTTATTCACACCTTCAAGCCATTTGGATCGGCCAAAATCTGCCCAAATACTCTCCCAACATCCCTATGTTACTCCTAGAAGCCTCACTTTGGGCAGAACTCTTCCCAAGGAAGCCTTTGGCTCAAATCAAAAAGAGTTACCCGATTTTGAGGTAATGTCTTCTCTAATGTTGTTTTGTTTTATTTTTCATCTCCAACCCCCTAAAATCTTTTTATTAATTTCTTTTGTAACAACAACAGTATCCTCAATATACTATGATGTTGTTATAAGAAGGATTCGAGCTACACTTACACACACCTACATCTAATGGTTAAAGAACATACAGTTTCTGTGGTTGGCGAATTTCTGCCTCACGAAACGATGATTGTTCAACACTCATATAACACCTCCAAAGGTGGACATTAAGATGTCACTATTTTTATATATGATATATAATATGTTTATGTTTTACTTATGCTTCTGTATTTATAATTTATGGCATACTTTATGATTTCCATTATGGGTAAAACGCGATAATTTCATTTTAGGAAGTGCGGACTACCGCCCCCTCAAAGTGATTTGAATCGTTAATGCCATATTTGGGATGTATAAAGGATGGAGTAAATGGTATTATACACTATATTATACTGGAATTATATTATACATTTATATCATTATGATTTCGTTCCATTAAATATTAAATTGAAATGAAAGTAGCGTTCATGCGTACGTACGGCTTACCGTCTCCATGAACGGTGCATTTCATTTCTTACCTCTAAATGTTATGTAATATTACAAATGAATGTATATACTGGATATATAAGATATATATGACATCTAAATCATGAATATAATTCTGGAGATAATGGATATTCTACCACATAAACAACTTGTAATTATAAGAAGTTTATTATTGACTCAAGTACCAAAGATCGACAAAACGACCGTTATTAACTTAAATAATTACATAATGTTCATATCATTGTAATAAGTGATATAATAAGGATAATGAAATTGAAAATGGTTCTTAATAAGGTATATATTAACTCTAGTTTATTATTCAGGAGGTTAAAGAACGGTTGAGTCAAGTCAGACACGAGGTAAGGGTTTACTTCACAACCTCTTCATTATCCAAGGTTGTTTATACATAATTATCTACTGGGACCTCGTTATCATCCACATCCATGTTTCTCAAAACATTTTTACTATTAAATGGAAAATGTGTTAAAGTCATTTATACCCTTATACATTTTTGAAAGTAATCTTACCTTCATTTTCCAAACAATGTACTTTTGACCTCTTTGACAAATTTAAGGTAAGAATGTTTTTTTAACTTATACGGCGGGTGCGGCTATTTTCCGCCATTATAACTTCGTCGAAGCTTCCCTAACGAGCTTATAAGAATATTTTCAAAGTAAATGTATTATTACATAATTATGTGACTTTTAAATGATTTCAAAAAGGAGAGATATTTCTCTCAAATAGCTTTGATTTCATCCATGTCAACATCCTTTGATGGGTTTTAAGTTTAATTGAAATTGATTTATGATACAAAACTTCCATTGAACATTTTTTGAAATATTTGACTGTGGATGTGTTATTTTATACCATCCATAGTTTATGGAGAAATTTTTGACATTTCGTATGCTAGTTTTAATACGAATATTTATGTTATGTTTAAACCTATTCATATGAGGAATGTATTGGACTTAATATGTGACAGATGGAGCCTGCTATAGCTCCTCGATGCATCGGTAGGTCTCATGAGACAACTAGACGTGGAATTGGCCGAGGCCCTTTCCCAATTTGATTTATGGTTTTGGCCGAGGCCTTAATCATTTTAGACGTCTTGGCCGAGGCCTTGACAAAGTGTTTCAGAATGTCTGGCATTATACATTCCCTCATTATGAAAGTGGTTATTGATATTTAATGTGATTATTCGACCAGTAGAATATCCATGTGAAGATGTGAATGGAATTGTCTCATTTTACTTTTGCCATATTATGTTGATGTTCAAGTTTAAAAGGCTTTTTTTTAGTTATACATTGCCTTAAATTTTTATGTTTATTTATGAAAGCTTCCGCAATATTGTTATCCTTACTGAGCATCTGAGCTCACCCCTTTCAATGTTTTAATATTTTCCAGGATGTGAAGAAGTATTTTATGAATGTCCTGCAGGGATAGTCAGAAGAGGATATGAGTGTGGACTATGAATACTTTGTTTTTAGTTTTTCACTTTATGATGTAATGTAAGACTTATGAATGTATCTAGTGTTTCCAAGGCTACTAAACTAATCAGTCTTTCGAGACTTGATCTTTTATGATCATGCCAATGTTACGAAGTAATGCACCGGCTCTGGGTAGCTGGGGTCGGGGCGTTACAGTTGGTATCATAGGCAGTTTAGTACTAACCTTGGAAGCTAGATTTAGATAAACTCTGATTAGAGCACATAGCCCAAAGATAGACTTTGAGGATTAGTATAGAAGAACATCCTAGAATTTTGTTATTGTAGAGATTTTGTGAGTTTTCCGAGCAATACATCCCTGTCTGGAAACGAGCAGGTAGAGGCGGCTCTGGAACAGATGTACCTAGGGGTAAAACTCGAAAACACCGCTTTGAGCTAGACTCGAACGGGAACTGGTGCACGGCAACGGGCCTTGCTGCACTCTTGGTTACGACACTCCCGGGGGATATGCTTAGGATAACTCTCATTTTCTTTACAAACCACTATGAAGGGTTATGAGTATATACTTCCTCAAAGAAAACATTTCTTTTTATGATTATGGATTATATCCATAAATAGTTCAATTTATGTAAAGTGTTTTACAAGTATGGAATTATGTATTTTGATTTATAAACTAATATAGTTTATGCCATTGTATAGAAATGGAGCCCAATAGAAGGAATGCGAACTCCAGCAGTACGTATGATCCAAAGAGTAAGAAGGATCGTATCTTTCATGGTATTAAGCCAACATTTCGAAGGGAAATAGTCTCCCATGTGTTCTCAACATATGAAGAAATAGTATCATGTGTTAATAAGATAAGTAAAGAATTCTCTGAGTCCTATGGCTTTGAAGCGAAGCAAGAGACAAAAGGGATGGAAGAGAGAATGATGGATAAAGGGATGATGGGAAAGAAGAATTTTCCAATATGTGGTAATTGTGGGAAGAAACATCATGGAACTTGCCTAAAGGGAATGAGAGTTTGTTATAAGTGTAGAGAAAAAGGACACAAAGTGCGTGACTGCAAGGGTAAGAAAATGGTTTCAAATGTACAATGCTTCTTCTGCAAGGATTGGGGACACTACGCAAACCAATGTCCAAATCATCAGAGTATTCCCCAAATGATGTTATTGGATAATAATCAAGTTATGATACTACCACAGATGAGGAGTAATGATTAGAGTTCTTATGTTGTTATTAAATAATTTTGTAATTTGAGTGTTGTATCAATGATATACTGGTTATAATAATTATGGAGTATATAAGGATTGTACTGCAGTACTATTTCATCAAGGACTTGAGATTGTGTGGAACCAAGAAAAGTGACTCCACAGTAGGATTAAATTTTTGAAAAATATATGGTTGAGAGAAAGATAGACCATAATATGGTTCTGATACTGAGATTGTGATTTTGGAATAAGACGTGATTGATTTGGATAAATTATATTGGATATACTTAACTTCCTTGAAACTGATTGATGTTTTGTATACATTTTTGGATAGAAGGAGTATATATAGTATCTATAAGGAATAAGGGATCATGGTAATTCAGTATGTTTAAAAAGAATACATGATGAATGTATTCACATGTTGTTACGTGGGAAAAAGGATCTTCATTATGTTTACCTTCCTTATAAAATTTGGACTGTTAGTTGGACAGAAGTATTTTGGATAACTATAAAGGTTGGAATGGATTAAGTTGATCTTTGGATAGTATTGTTTAAGGTTAAAGCATTTTTGAATATTATTTTTGGAATATTATAATACTATAGTTTTAGGAAAAGGACAACCTGCAGTGTGGGGCATAACCCGTCGCGTCAGACAAAGCTATAGGAATCGAACCCACAATCATAGTGCGACAGGCCTTTATTTCCCACCACTAGCCTACAGGAAGTCCCTGGTTATTAAAAAATAATTTTACTAATCTAAATAGTATGTGTTAACATTTGGAACCTTATACAATTAGGATAAGTATAATATTTTTGAGTTCTATTATCTTTTTGAGTGAAAGATGAGTTGATGGTTGAAACTATATTTGTCAAGCATAAATATATATATACCTATCTCTTATTCAATGAATAAATTAATTCTTAAACTTTAGTAAAGGGATATTAAAACAAAAAACGTGTTATCCGAATACCTTATGTCTTGTTGAACTGATGATATTTTAAATCAACATAGATTGAAGGCTTTGAGGCCCTCAATTTGACAGTTGATTGTGATTGATGACCTCAATCACTCCCTACAAATATTTACGTTTTTCCTCCAATTATATGTCTCTAATTTCCACAAATGTTCTCCTAATCGAAATCATAATTGGGTGGTGACTTTTTCATTTCCCTTTCCCTCTTATTAAGGCTAAATTTTATTAACCTTATTTCCGATGTGGGTTTTCCTCAAAGGTATTTTCTCTTTTCAACCTTTTATTTTCCAAGAAAAATTTCAAATTGCGAGGACGCAATTTATTGAAGGAGGGTAGAATGTAACACCCCGAGCTTCCACGATACGCCTCTCTTTCAATAATGCAATAGCTTGCATTGTACGCAACTTCGAGTTCTAAAACACCACGACTAATCAAAGTAGCCGTTATGAATAGTAATAACCACTTTTTAAAATTATAGAAATTTTATATTTCAAAATGGACTTCATTTTTGTATTCCTAATATTGAAATTAGCCTATGTTGAATTTTTTGTAATTTTCTGAGAACTTCCAATTTTTTTTTATGAATTGTGAAAAATACTTAAAAAAAACTTTTTTAATCAAAATAATTTATAGTGATAAATTATACTATTTAGTGGTTTTAAAGTATAATTAGAATATATTTTTACTATTTTATCCAATGGTGGTCATTAGAATTAATTTAACATTAAAATTGGACATAATCAATTGTCAATCTTTTGATATAAATTGTTTCTTAAAAACATGCTATTTGTTGTGACAGCGGGAATTAATTATAAAATTAATTAATGCAACTTATATGATTGTAATTTTGTAAAATAGACATCATTTTTGAATTCGGAATATCAATTATAGCTTAGGGTGAAATTTTGGCATTGTTCTGAAAAACTTCAATTTTTGATGAATAGTGAAACCACTAAGTGGTAGTTAAATAACCGATTTTTCATTTAAATGAAATATTACCACTTCTGTGATTTGATTTTCAAAAATCCAACATACATGGTTGTCATTAAGAAGTAAAATGTGGTTCAATGTGATTAAAATAATTTTTTGGTGAATAGTAACTTTTAAGTTCTTAATCGCGATTAGAGGTAATTAGTGTAGTTTAAGGTACAAATAATGTTATAATAATATGAGATGAGCATGACACTTGTCCTAATACTATTGGATGAGTCATGGCCGACCAAGACAACCCATGGGTCAACTTGGGGACCCCATGGAGCCACTTTAGTTGGAAAATGACATTAATATATATTTATTTAATGTTAAAATTAAATTGACACAAACATGAGTTGTTTTACTAAAACAGTTTTTAAGTGGGGTTACACAAGTCCAAATTTTGATTATAAATATTCATTAGAAAGCTAAAAAGATTTCCTACATCATAATATTTTTTTTAGACATTAAATAAATTAAATTATTTATGACATCATGATGATGCAGCGATGACCTCATTATTTAACGATTTAAATAAAATGGGAAGATAATGCAAAATCCAAGGCTTACACTTGTCCAAAGCCAATTGGATGAGTATATTTCGAACCCTTATCACCTTAGACTCGAATTATTTAAGTGTGGGACCTTTAGAATCCGAAAAGCATTGTGTAATAATGTAACATTTCAATCTTTCCAAAAGAGCCCCTCCTCTCCACTTATAAAAGGCCCCCACCTCTCCCACCTTATTCACACCTTCAAGCCATTTGGCTCGGCCAAACTCTGCCCAAATACTCTCCCAACATCCCTATCTTACTCCTAGAAGCCTCACTTTGGGCAGAACTCTTCCCAAGGAAGCCTTTGGCTCAAATCAAAAAGAGTTACCTGATTTTGAGGTAATGTCTTCTCTAATGTTGTTTTGTTTTATTTTTCTTCTCCAACCCCCTAAAATATTTTATTAATTTCTTTTGTAACAACACCAGTATCCTCAATATACTAGGATGCTTTTATAAGAAGTATTCGAGCTACACTTACACACACCTACATCTAATGGTTAAAGAACATACAGTTTCTGTGGATGGCGAATTTCTGCCTCACGAAACGATGATTGTTCAACACTCATATAACACCTCCAAAGGTGGCCATTAAGATGTCACTATTTTTATATATGATATATAATATGTTTATGTTTTACTTATGCTTCTGTATTTCTCATTTATGGCATAATTTATGATTTCCATTATGGGTAAAACGCGATAATTTCATTTTAGGAAGTGCGGACTACCGCCCCCTCAAAGTGATTTGATTCGTTAATGCCATATGTGGGATGTATAAAGGATGGAGTAAATGGTATTATACACTATATTATACTGGAATTATATTATAAATTTATATCATTATTATTTCGTTCCATTAAATATGAAATTGAAATGAAAGTAGCGTTCATGCGTACGTACGGCTTACCGTCTCCATGAACGGTGCATTTCATTTCTTACCTCTAAATGTTACGTAATATTAAAAATGAATGTATATACTGGATATATAAGATATATATGACATCTAAATCATGAATATAATTCTGGAGATAATGGATATTCTACCACATAAACAACTTGTAATTATAAGAAGTTTATTGTTGACTCAAGTACCAAAGATCGACAAAACGACTGTTATTAACTTAAATAATTACATAATGTTCATATCATTGTAATAAGTGATATAATAAGGATAATGAAATTGAAAATGGTTCTTAATAAGGTATATATTAACTCTAGTTTATTATTCAGGAGGTTAAAGAACGGTTGAGTCAAGTCAGACACGAGGTAAGGGTTTACTTCACAACCTCTTCATTATCCAAGGTTGTTTATACATAATTATCTACTGGGACCTCGTTATCATCCACATCCATGTTTCTCAAAATATTTTTACTATTAAATGGAAAATGTGTTAAAGTAATTTATACCCTTATACATTTTTTAAAGGAATCTTACCTTCATTTTCCAAACAATGTACTTTTGACCTCTTTGACAAATTTAAGGTAAGAATGTTTTTTTAACTTATACGGCGGGTGCGGCTATTTTCCGCCATTATAACTTCGTCGAAGCTTCCCTAACGAGCTTATAAGAATATTTTCAAAGTAAATGTATTATTTTATAATTATGGTACTTTTAAATGATTTCAAAAAGGAGAGATATTTCTCTCAAATAGCTTTGATTTTATCCATGTCAACATCCTTTGATGGGTTTTAAGTTTAATTGAAATTGATTTATGATACAAAACTTCCATTGAACATTTTGTGAAATATTTGACTGTGGATGTGTTATTTTATACCATCCATAGTTTATGGAGAAATTTTTGACATTTCGTATGCTAGTTTTAATACGAATATTTATGTTAAGTTTAAACCTATTCATATGAGGAATGTATTGGACTTAATATTTGACGGGTGGAGCCCGCTATAGCTCCTCGATGCATCGGTAGGTCTCATGAGACAACTAGACGTGGAATTGGCCGAGGCCCTTTCCCAATTTGATTTATGGTTTTGGCCGAGGCCTTAATCATTTTAGACGTCTTGGCCGAGGCCTTGACAAAGTGTTTCAGAATGTCTGGCATTATACATTGCCTCATTATGAAAGTGGTTATTGATATTTCATGTGATTATTCGACCAGTAGAATATCCATGTGAAGACGTGAATGGCATTGTCTCATTTTACTTTTGCCATATTATGTTGATGTTCAAGTTTAAAAGGCTTTTGTTTTAGTTATACATTGCCTTAAATTTTTATGTTTTTTTATGAAAGCTTCCGCAATATTGTTATCCTTACTGAGCATCTAAGCTCACCCCTTTCAATGTTTTAATATTTTCCAGGATGTGAAGAAGTATTTTATGAATGTCCTGCAGGGATAGTCAGAAGAGGATATGAGTGTGGACTATGAATACTTTGTTATTAGTTTTTCACTTTATGATGTAATGTAAGACTTATGAATGTATCTAGTGTTTCCAAGGCTACTAAACTAATCGGTCTTTCGAGACTTGATCTTTTATGATCATGCCAATGTTACGAAGTAATGCACCGGCTCTGGGTAGCTGGGGTCGGGGCGTTACATGATTCATGTTCGTCATAGGAAAACAAAATAAAGAATGGGGAGGGGAAACAATTTAAAACACATGCCCTACTTGGTATTGGATCGATCACTGATGAAGAAGGAATCTGCATTCATCGTTCATCGATTCGTCGACGCCTGCTCCGAATCCCAATTGTCGATCCGCTGACGTTCATCATCGAGAGGTCTGTCTTCTCCTTGCCTTAGAGGAATTCTCAGGGTTATGGCAATAAACCTGAATCCCTATTATACAACTTATTAAAAAAGAGAAATTGACATTGCGTCGCCACGTAACGTCAATTTAAAATATTTTTATTTAATATTTTAATGATGTTCATGTCCAAAAATTAACTTTCACCTTCGACCCGTGCCGGTCGAGGTTAGGCCCCACCTAAGATAAAGTTGTTGTTCTGGACACAATAATGCCCTCAAATTTTCAATTCAGACACTCATTTAGAAGTTATTAATGTTCAAAGTTAGCGGCCCAAGTGTTTTTAATTAAAAACTGAACTTTGTTCAAAGATTTATTCTGGACACACTGGGTCTCGGAATCTCGCGTCATCTCAGTGCCAAGTCTCAGAATTTTCCCAATTAATTTATTCAAATAATCTAGAGAAAATCTGAGTCATCACACACACACACACACGTATATATATAAGGAAGAGGTTAGTATTTTTCAAAAAATAATGACCCCCACGAGTTTGCTAACCGCGCTCATTAAATATCTATTCATGTATGTTCAGAGACGCCCAGAATACACAAATCAATGAAAAATAAACATGTATAAAAAATAACTGCCAAGTAACATGATATGTTAATTACAAGTCTATTCTATATGTTTCATTACCATAGATCCCGTCTTATGCAGCGCTGACATTTAGCAGCGCTAGACAAAAAATGCTAATAAAGGGGGAATGTTTATCAGCGCTAGAAAAAAGTACCGACAAAGTTGTCTTTTATCAATGCTAAAAAAACGCTTATAAAAGGGCACCATCTGTAATGGCCTAGAACCACCTGGTCTATTAATTTTCCAAAACACGGCTCCACTGTGACGGTGGCACCGTGAGGGTGGCACCGTGACGGTGGCACCGTGTCCTCACCAAGCGGTCTTCATTCTTTCCCAGTTCCCAACTTTTCCGCTCCCGCAACATATCTTTTGATGTAAAGATGATTTAATGCCCCCTTTCAAAAACATTTAAAGCCCATAAATAATATCTAAAATCCCCAAAGAGTCGGGCAACCCTTAACTTACCAAAACATGCGGTTTTTCCTCGGTGTCACACCCTTCCCCGTACCTTCCAGATCCGCCTCTGTTACGCGTTTCCTTATGGTTATGTAAAACTATTTAACGCATAGCTGTTATGACCATATCTCTGAGGAGAATTGTTAAATGACAATTAATTCCATCGTGCGTAACCACCCAACCGCATGGTGAAACCACGATCCGAATTTATAGCCGTTCAAAATTCCATATCCTGTAACAACGAGATCTCATCTTTATATCACACTAGAAATTATTTTTTCTTCCTCTTGGCTAGTCTCCTTTTCTTCTTTGTGAGTTTGGAGTTCCCCTTCCTGAGGCAAGTGGTGCGCCTATGCTGGAGCCTTTCTGCTCACCCTTGGAGTCCTCGACATTCCTCCCCTGCAAGTCACACATTCCCAGTTCTTAGCGCGTGGAGAAGAACTTAGATCCTTGATCAACCAGGTAGGGTTTTTCCTTCGTCTCTCCTTAATTTGTATCATGTGGGGTGGGTACACCACTGTTTCTGTGGGAATGGATGAAACCAAACCTTAACAAAGATAATAAACAGACTGTTAAAGAATGATGGGGTGCGTTTGACAATTCTGCTGTACTCTTTTATAATTGTTATATATTGTGAGCTATATGGTCTTATGATCACTGAAAATCATAATAATTGGTGGTCTTTCCTTGCGCACTAATGAAGCCTTGTCTTCTGTGATGATTAAATGACTGTAACATGGAAATTGGTTAATCACCTAAACTCAATTGGTTAAATGGATTCCCAGTAAACATAAATCCTTGTGTGGTCACCCTGGTTAACCAACAGAAAGAAGAACCTAATGAATGATGTCCTTGAACCTGGAAGTTTCCCTACTCTGTTTTGGTAGTAGGTGTGTTGTTCTACTTGATGCTTATGGGGTGATGTGGATGGGGATGGGATCCTTTGCTGTGGCATGATTGTTGGTTGTGAATCTGAAGCTGTGTGGGGCTGTATCTCGAGGCTTGGTTTGGTTCCAGTACTTTGAAGGATCTCATGGATCCCTTTGTTGTTGTGACCTTACAAGAGAACTGGGTGTGAATGATTAAATTGCGGTTTGGGTATTTCTCTTTCTCTGGCTTGTGGTTATGCCTGTTAGTTGCCCATTAGTGCATAATTTACTTAAATGGGATCACTTGAACATGAAAACAAGAATGGGCTCAATGGGTAATTGTTTTTCAGGATGAGTGGTGACATGGTCGTGGGTTCAGTGTTTCTTGTGAATGAATAGTAACGAGGGTGTTTGTGCTTAAGTTGGGTTTGGAACTCCTAGGTTGGGATGAGTGCTTGTTATATATATTATATAATTATAGTCCTTATGTTTCTTATTCGCACCCCACCCAAGTTGATCACCTAGTGCCGAACACCACCATTTCACGGGGGAGGGTGTTTTTTTCCAAACACTCCTATGAGTGGCTGGTTATTAGCTCCTTTTATGCTCCCTTTACCAAATAGCCCAAGACTCATCGGGCAGGCTGTGATGGCCTAAGGTCCATTATAGCCCAAGATTCTTCGGGCAGGGTAGTTGTGGTGGTTGCCCAGGTGTGTGTGGGCAGGTTGTTTCCCAAGTGTCTTCGGGATAAGGCCCGGGTGTCTTCAGGCGTGACAATAGTTATTCTGGCCCAGGTGTTTGCAGGTGTGGTTACGTGTGGTTGTTGTGTCCCAGGTGTTTGCGGGCGGGATGTGTGGTTGTGGCTGAGGTGTGTGCGGGCGGGGTGTGGCAGTGAGACTGCGGTGAGAATGGCGGGAGAGGTTCGATGCGTAGGATTTCTTCAATAACCAGTGGAAAGTGGTGCGGGGTACCCAAGTATCGATGTACTATTACTATACATTACTTGACTTGTGTTATTTGGGGAGTATGTCTTGATGAGGCTTAGGTGGATAGTTTTCCTTTCTAGGTGTTTCAGTTATCTATTTTCTCATGGGGCATTAGAATGCCTCCCCACATGTGCACGAGAGATTTTGGTTTTCCCTACTGAGTATACTTGTATGCTCACCCTACGTATATAAAACTGTTTTTAGGTTTCCAGGAGGACTTCAGGGATTGTGCAGGGTCGTACTAGTTCAGATGTTGGGATAGTTACTGTTTCTATTTTTCTTTCTTTTGGTACTTCCTTTTTGGGGTTTTCTTTTACTTTTGTATCATTTACTTTTGGAACATGCATATGAGAATGGTTTGTTTTGGCTTTACCTGTACTTCCACTTTTGGTGTTGTTGGGATTTACTATCTTATCTATAGATCATATTAAATAAAAAGGGTAATGCCTTCCATCTTGTGTGTGATTTTGTACCCTTGGTGCTAGTCGCCACTCCAGGACCTATTGAAGGCGAGTCTCGGGGGTCATTATCTCTCCTTCAACTTGAAGATGGAAGGGTCTGACAACCTGCTGTCCCTTCTCTCATCTTGGTGAAGGCAGGCCGTGAAAGAATGGTATCAAAGGGAGGTTGAGAGATAAGATGGAGTTCAGAGTTAGGTATAATGAGGATTGCATGGGATGATATGGAAACAATGTTGGACAATCTTGGTGTGTGAAATAGGTCAGGGAAGACCGGATAGGACACGAGATTTTAGGGCTCCCCATGATTTGATGCAAGGACTCTGGGCCTACCGAACGACCAAGTAAGGCTACACTGATTGCAGGGTAGAGACCCTAGGGAAGGTACATTCATCATAATGACTTTTGTTCTTGTGTTTCATGGGTATTTAGGGATTTAAAATGAATAAGAAGTCTAAGAAAATTTAAGAACAATATTCTACACTACTCGGTCTTAGGCATTCGTTATTTACCTTGCAGCTATGACACCTAGGAGACGACCACGAGTAGTGCGAGCGATCGAGGCTCAGGAGGTTGACTTGGCTGATCAGCAAAGAACTGACTGAGAGGAGGAGGACAATCAGTGGCAGAGGACGCTTCGTGCCTTTCAGCGACAGACCCTTGGGAAGTATGAGGGCAACACCTCGGACATGGAGACAGAGAGCTGGCTAGAGGAGCTGGTGATAGCTTTCAGCTTGATTCGGGCTCCGACGGAGTACTGGGTTCCTCTGGCTGTAAGCCAGATGCGGGGAGTAGCACATCAGTGGTGGACGCTCTACCTCAGGGAGAAGAGGGAGGCTAAGGTTATGTGGGATGACTTCGAGAGGGAGTTCCAGGCGGAATTCCTCTCTTCCACGATGAAGGCTGAGAAGAGGCATGAGCTACTCTCCCTCCAGCAAGGGAGAATGTCAGTGAGAGAGTTGGGGATCAAGTTCAAGTATTTACTCTACTTTACTCCGGACCTCTTTCTAGATGAGGAGTCTCGGGTGAGAAGTTTGGAGGAGGCACTTCGACCTTCTCTTCAATATGTTGTTACTTCATTCACCCTATCGACATACTTGGAGGTCCAGAAGAAGGCTGAAGTAGTGGAAAGGATGCACACGTTGGGAGGTGTACCGCGAGAGGGAATCTAGTTGGGCTCGTTGAAGGGGAAGGCCGTCAGCAGCAAGCCTCCAGCATCAGGGCCC
Organism: Viscum album; assembly: GCA_963277665.1. Classification (NCBI taxonomy): domain Eukaryota; kingdom Viridiplantae; phylum Streptophyta; class Magnoliopsida; order Santalales; family Viscaceae; genus Viscum; species Viscum album. The sequence continues at coordinate 1,276,182,641 of OY728158.1, forward strand.
TCTAGGTTCTGAACAGTAAGGAGCAGGCCTCAGCAGTTCCAGTTCCGATCTCTCGGTCCTCACCCTTTCCTTTCGGGACCAGGACCAAGATGCTTCGTCTGTGGAATCCATGGGCACCTTCAGAATCAGTTCCAGGACAGAGTACAATACAATGGGGGTGGGCAGGTTCAATGCCCACCTCAGCAGTAGCTATTTCCAGCTAATCCCTTTCAGCAGTAGTAGGGGAAACAAGCTCCCGCCCCTCTGAGACCAGACATGGCGGGAGGAGGCCAACCCCAGGGTGCCCTAAAGGACCTCGACCAGGGTGTGGTCGGGGAGGTGGTTGACAGCCGAGAGGCAGAGGAGCTGGGCGTGGGCAGTTGCACGCCATAGAGGCAACAGTTCCAGCAGGGCTATAAGTTGTTCGAGGTACGATCAACTTGTTTAGTACTCTTGCCTATGCCTTGTTCGATACAAGAGCTTCACACTCCTTTGTTGCACCCAGTATAGCCCGTGATCTGGGTTTAGATGTTGAGAGACTTCCAGTGCCCCTGGTGCTGAGCACGCCAGTCAGAGGTCAGACCGAATTGCTTTATGTTTACCGAGGGTGTAGACTGATGATAGGGCCACATCATTCTATCAGGGATCTTCTAATATTGTAGATACAACCATACGATGTCATCCTAGGCATTGACTGGATGTTCTCTATGTGTGTCGTCATTGACTGCTTCCAAGGAAGGATTGTGTTTTTATATTTGGGTGACCGACGTGTAACTTTCATCGGTGAGCGGGGTTTCCAGAAAAGTAGCAGGCGAGAGGAGCCCCTCCTTTCCTTGTCAGCTGAACTATTAGTGGAGTCGGTGGATGCAGACATGGTAGAAGTCCTAGGGATCTTCAGTGACTTCATGGACGTCTTCCCTGAAGAAGTGGAAACTCTACCCCCTCAACGTGATGTTGAGTTCGGGATAGACTTGTAACCTGGTGCCCGTCTGATCTCGATGGCTCCCTACCGGATGACGCCTTCTGAGTTGCGGGAGTTACAAATTCAGATTGACGATTTAATGAAGAAGGGTTTTATTCGACCAAGTGCATCACCATAGGGTGCTCCTGTCTTATTTTCAAGGAAGGAAGATGGTGGTCTTAGGCTGTGCATAGACTACAGGAGACTGAATCAGGTGACGGTCAAGAATCGCTACCCTCTTCCGAGGATAGATGATCTCTTTGACCAGTTGAGGGGAGCAGGTTGGTTCTCTAAGATCGATATGTGGTCTGGATATCACCTGTTTAGGGTAAAGGAGGAAGACATCTCAAAGACTGCATTCAGATGTAGGTATGGACACTTTGAGTTTGTAGTCATGTCGTTCGGTGTTACAAATGCACCAGCTATGTTCATGGGACTCAAGAAATCCGTATTCTAGGAATACCTGGATCGGTTCATAGACGTGTTTATTGATGACGTCCTGATCTACTCAAGGTCAAAGGAGGATCACACTAAGCACCTGAGAACGGTTTTAGAGGCCCTCCGACAACACCAACTTATGGGAAATTATCTAAGTGCAAGTTCTGGAAGCGAGAAGTACACTTCCTTGGGAACATGGTATCCGAGCAGGGAATAGCGATGGACCCATCGAAGGTTGAGGCGATTGTTTCTTGGGTAGTAATCAAGAACATGGCAGAGCTTCGTAGTTTCCTTGGACTAACAGATTACTACTGGAGGTTCGTACCTAACTTCTCCCGAGTTTCAGCACCTTTAACAGCTTTGACCAAGAAGGACCAGGCTTTCGTATGAGATGGGAAGTGCAAGTCATCCTTTAGCTATCTGAAGGAGAAGTTGGTAAGTACCCCAGTGCTAATGTTTCCAGAAGAAGGGGCGACGTATGAGGTGTTCTGTGATGCTCCAAGATAAGGCCTCATGTGTGTGCTGATGCAATGACAAGGGGTGATCTCTTATGGGTCTAGAAAGTTATGTCCCCATGAGCGTAATTATGCCACCCACGATCTGGAGCTTGCAGCGGTCATGTTCACACTAAAGTTGTGGCAGAATCACCTCATCGGGGAGCGCTTCTTGGTCTTCATGGATCACAAAAGCTTGAAGTATATCTTCTCCCAGTGGGACCTGAACTTATGTCAGCGAAGGTGGATGAAGTTCCTTCAGGACTACGACTTCGAGATTTCCTACACCTCAGGAAAAGGGAATGTGGTGGCTGATTCCATGAGCAGGAAGTCGTAGAAGGATGTGGTTCGTGAGTCGGTAGATGCTTGGAAGGCGATGGAGGAGTTGGCTAACCTGCACCTGGATGTAAGGGAGTATGGTGGTAGAGGTTGTCTATTTCAGATGATAGTGAAATCCTCTCTCTTACGGTAGGTGGAGGAGTCTCAATGGGGAGACATAGAGAGTGAAGTAATACGTGACCGGGTTAACCATGGCAATGCTCTGGAAGGGTGGAAAGAGGATGGTCAGAATCAGATGCTTTTTAGAGGGAAGTTGTTTTTTTAGGAGACAATGCACGAGAGAGTTCTTGGTGAGTTCCACAACTCACCCCTAACGGTGCATCCGGGAGTTTCCAAGATGTACCAAGGTCTGAGGAGTCAGTTTTGGTGGCCCGGGGTAAAGCGGGCAGTGGCAGAGTTTGTGGCCATGTGCCTATTATGTCAGCAGGTGAAGGCTGGACACCGTGTTTGAGGCGGTTCGTTACAACCTTTAGATGTCCCCGAGTGGAAGTGGTACGACATCTTGATGGATTTATTCACAGGACTACCCAAGGTTCAAGGAGGATGTGACGTTATCTGGGTAGTGGTGGACCGGTTGATGAAGTCAGCTCACTTTCTGGCGATCAAGGAGTCGGGTGAGGTGGATGCCTTAGCCCAAAGGTGCGTGGATGAGGTGGTGTGGTTGCATGGAGTTCCGAGATCCATAGTCTCGGATAGGGATGCACGATTTACCTCACGAGTCTGGAGAGGATTTCAGCATGCTTTTGGCACCCAGCTACGTCTTAGCACTGCTTTCCACCCCCAAACAGATGGACAGATAGAGTGCACCATCCAGACAATGGAGGATATGATACGGGCATGTATTCTGGAATCTGGGGGATCGTGGGTGCGACACTTGCCTCTGGTAGAGTTTTTCTACAAAAATATCTATCACTCTACCATTGGCATGACTCCGTTCTAAGCTTTGTATGGAAGTCCATGTTGCTCACCCGTATGCTGGACTGAGGTTGGGGAAGCAAGTGTTCTGGGCCCAGAAGTGGTGCAGAGCACGACGAAGAAGGTTCAGATTATACGGGAGAGGATGAAGGTGGCCTAGGACCGAAAAAAGTCATACGCCAATAATAGGAGGAGACCCTTAGAGTTTGAGTTCGGGGACCACATATTCCCGAAGGTTTCCCCTCAGCGTGGACAACAGAGGTTCGGTAAGGGGAGTAAGCTTTCTCCCAGGTTCATCAGACCGTTCAAAGTGCTGCGGTGGGTCGGTGAAGTGGCTTATCAGCTAGCGCTACCACCGCCTCTACTGAGACTGCACGATGTCTTCCATGTGTCTCAGCTCCGACGATATCTACACGACGATTCACACATCCTCGACTGGGGAAAGCTGGATATCGAGGACGACATGACTTTTGTGGAAAGATCAGTGAGGATCGAGGATCGTGAAAAGAAGGTGCTTCGTGGATGGACCATTCCTTTGGTTCGTGTGTTGTGGAGGCATGGTGGGCTCGAGGAAAGTACCTGGGAACGGGAGATGCAGATGCGCGCCCAGTACCCAGAGCTGTTTTGAGTTTTGTTCTATTTTGTTGTACTTTTTTGTGATGGAACGCTTTACCTTGTTAACTATGGAATGTGCGGTTTTCCTTATTCTGTGGATGTGTGTGAAGAGTCCTGACTATGGGGAGGGGGGGACCTGATCCCTAATCAAGACACATTAAGGTGGATGCGATTAAACCAGTGTGGGCGAGTCAGTGTCACCCAAAGCAGATAGTATATTGACATGGAGGAAGAAACTCCCTAACCCATATGATTGGACAGTTCGACCCTTGAGTGTTGCCTAGTTACTTGAGGGAGAGGTGTTCCTAAATGTTGATGAGGTTTACTCCTAAGACGTATCTTTCTAGGTGGTTGTTCGGAACCCCTCTTTTCTTCGGGTCTAGTTCTGATTCTCGAGGGCGAGAATAGTTTGAAAGGTATCTAATGTAATGTCTCGAACCCACGTGGTCCATTACTTTGCCAAAACACGGCTCCACTGTGACGGTGGCACCATGAGGGTGGCACTGTGAGGGTGGCACCGTGAGGGTGGCATCATGAGGGTGGCACTGTCAGGGTGACACCGTGATGGTGGCACCATGTCCTCACCAAGCGGTCTTTGTTCTTTCCCAGTTCCCGACTTTTCCGCTCCCGCAACATATATTTTGACGTAAAGATGATTTAATGCCCCCTTTCAAAACCATTTAAAGCCCATAAATAATATCTAAAATCCCCAAAGAGTCAGTAAAACCTTAACTTACCAAAATGTGTGGTTTTTCCTCGGTGTCACACCCTTCCCCGTACCTTCTAGATCTGCCTCTATTACACATTTCCTTATGGTTAAAGAAAACTATTTAACACATAACCGTTATGACCACCTCTCCGAGGAGAATTGTTAAATGATAATTAATTCTATCGTGTGTAACCACCCAACCGCGTGGTGAAACCACGATCTGAATTTATAGCCGTTCAAAATTCCATATCCCATAACAATGAGATATCATCTTTATATCACGCTAGAAATTATTTCTTCTTCCTCTTGGCGAGTCTCCTTTTCTTCTTTGTGCATTTGGAGTTCCCCTTCCTGAGGCAAGTGGTGCACCTGTGCTGGAGCCTTTCTGCTCACCCTTGGAGTCCCCGACGTTCCTCCCCTGCAAGTCACGTATTCCCAGTTCTTGGAACGTGGAGAAGAACTTCGATCCTTGATCAACCAGGTAGGGTTTTTCCTTAGCCTTTTTTTACTGTGTATCATGCGGGGTGGGTACGCCACTGTTTTTGTGGGAATGAATGAAACCAAACCTTAACAAAGATAATAAACAGACTGTTAAAGAATGATGGGGTGCGTTTGAAAATTCTGCTGTACTCTTTTATAATTGTTATATGTTGTGAGCTGTATGGGCTTATGCTCACTGAAAATCATGGCTGTTGGTGGTCTTTCCTTGTGCACTAATGAACTCTTGTCTTCTGTGATGATTAAATGACTGTAACATAGAAATTGGTTAATCACCTAAACTCGGTTGGTTAAATGGATGCCCAGTGAACATAAATCCTTGTGTGGTCACCCTGGTTAACCAATAGAAAGAAGAACCTAATGAATGATGTGCTTGAACCTGGAAGTTTCCCTACTCTGTTTTGGTAGTAGGTGTGTTGTTTTGCTTGATGCTTATGGGGTGATGTGGATGGGGATGAGATCCTCTGTTGTGGCACGGTTGTTAGTTGTGAATATAAAGTTGTGTGGGGATGTATCTCGAGGCTTGGTTTAGTTCCAGTACTTTGAGGGATCTCACATATCCCTTTGTTGTTGTGACCTTACAAGAGAATCGGGTGTAAATACTTAAATTGTGGTTTGGGTGTTTCTCTTTCTATGGCTTGTGGTTATGCCTGTTAGTTTCCCATTAGTGCATAATTTACTTAAATGGGATCACTTTAACATGAAAAAAAGAATGAGATCAATAGGGAATTGTTTTCCAGGATGAGTAGTGACATAGTCGTGGGTTCAACGTTTCTTGTGAATGAATAGTAATGAGGGTGTTTGTGCTTAAGTTGGTTTTGGAACTCATAGGTTGGGATGAGTGCTTATTATATATATTATATAATTGTAGTCCTTATGTTTCTTATCCGCGCCCCACCCAAGTTGATCACCTAGTGCCGAACACCCCCATTTCATTGGGGAGGGTGTTTTTTTCCAAACACTCCTATGAGTGGCTGATTATTAGCTCCTTTTCTGCTCCCTTTCCTGAATAGCCCAAGACTCATCGGGCAGGCTGTGATAGATTGAGGTCCATTATAGCCTAATATTCTTCGGGAAGGGTAGTTATGGTGGTTGCCCAGGTGTGTGCGGGTAGGTTGTTTCCCAAGTGTCTTTGAGATGAGGCCCAGGTGTCTTCGGGCATGATAGTAGTTATTCTGGACTAGGTGTTTGTGGGCGTGGTTATGCGTGGTTATTGTGGCCCAGGTGTTTGCAGGCGGGATGTGTGGTTATGGCCCAGGTGTGTGCGGGTGGGGTGTGGCAGTGGGACTGCAGTGAGAATGGCGGGAGAGGTTTGATGCGTAGGATGTCTTCAATAACCAGTGGGAAAGTGGCGCGGGGTACCCAAATATCGATGTGCTATTATTATACATTACTTGACTTGCGTTATTTGGGGAGTGTTCCTTGGTGAGGCTTGGGTGGATAGTTTTCCTTTCTAGCTGTTTCGGTTATCTCTTTTCTCACGGGGTATTAGAATGCCTCCCCACATGTGCACGAGAGCTTTTGATTTTTCCTATTGAGTATACTTGTATGCTCACCCTATGTATATAAAATTGTTTTTAGGTTTTCAGGAGGACTTCAGGGATCATGCAGGGTCGTACTAGTTCAGACGTTGGGACAGTTGTTGTTGTTGTTTTTCTTTATTTTGGTACTTCCTTTTGGGGGTTTTCTTTTACTTTTGTATCATTTACTTTTGGAACATGCATATGAGAATGGTTTGTTTTGGCTTTACCTGTACTTCCACTTTTGGTGTTGTTTGGATTTACTATCTTATCTCCCAATCCTATTAAATAAAAAGGGTAATGTCTTCCATATTGTGTGTAATTTTGTACCCTTAGTGCTATTCGCCACTCTGGGACCTATTGAAGGCAGGTCTCAGGGGTCATTATCTCTCCTTAAACTTGAAGAAGGAAGATTCTGACAACCTGTTGTCCCTTCTCTCATCTTGGTGAAGGCAGGTCGTGACACCATCTATCATCGTTTTTTCTAGCGCTGACAAAGGTCGCAATGAGTAATTTAATTTATATATAAATATTTATATATTTTAAAATATGATTTATATTACAATAGGCACATATATGTAAATATGATATATAAATATGATTTATATAACTTTTAATAAAAAATGAATCTTATATTCATAATTTTATATATACAAAATTATCAAATTTATATTAGTCAAAATGTTTAATGGTTTATTTATATACATTAATTACAAAATATATATATAATTACAATAAATATAATATATTAATATTTTATTTAAACCATTATATAATATATAAATGAATGTTTTTTTTTAGATATATATTTATATCGATATTAAATAATCTAAAATACATGTACATGTGTAACTGTATGTGTGTGTGTGTGTGAATGTGTATGTGTACATATGTATGTCTATCATGTGTACATGTATGTGTAAATGTTACAAATTTACTTTTTAATATTTTTGTAATTTATTAAATTTTATTTATTCATTTATTATTATATATTAATTAATATTATTAAAAACATATTTAATAATTTTGTAATATTTATTTATACATATATTTATTTACTACGTATAAAATTATAATATTTATATTCAAAAATTAATGTTTATTTATATATATTAATTATAAAATGTTTGTATATAATTAATATAAACATGATATATTGTTGTATATATTTTAATAATTCAAACAATTATATAAATAAAAATGATATATTGTTGATATGTGATATCTGAACTTGTATATTGATATCAATGTCTATGTGTATGCATTATGTTGTGTGTGTGTGTGTGTAGATATTGTACATATACATATGTATGCAGGTGTATGTGTATACACACACACACACACACACATGTACGTGATATGTACATATATATATATATAACATGTGTACATGTGTATGTGTGACATGTACTTAAATGGTTAATTATAAAATTATAAATGAATAAATATATTTATTATATTTACAATTATATATATATATATTATAAATATATATAATCATATAAATATATTTATAAATATATACAAATATTTATAAATATATTTATTTATAATTAGAATTATAAATAAATAAATATATGTTTAAATAATTATAAAATTATAGTAAATATATCTAAATAATAAATATACTTATATATTAATAAATATATATACATAATTATATAAATATATATAATTATATACAAATATTTATAAATCTATTTATTTATAATTAGAATTATAAATAAATTAATGTATATTTAAATAATTATAAAATTATAGTAAATATATTCAAATAATAAATATATTTATTATATTTATAATTATACATACTTATATAGCTCACACCCTCAAACTTTATTAGAAAAAGTAAAAAAAAACAAGCACATGGGGATGTCATGCCAAAGAAAAGCGGTAAGACCACCATCACAAACGTGAAAATCAAGAAAAGAAGAGATCATCTTGTAGACTGGTATCATCCACTACCCCTACCTCTTGGATGGCGGCCCGTCCTCCAGGTTTTGGGTTTTTTTTCATGTCTTGTCATCATCAGCTCGTGTGTCGTTGTTGTCATCTGATGGGGTGAGATCCTTGAGAGGTTGTGGATCTTGTTTCCCAGCCAGACCTGAGCCCTCCGATAACATCTTCAAATCAGAAGTACTCCCTCCTTTAACAGGCTTGGTGCTTGGGAAATGACCTTCTTGGACGTGAGTGTTGCTGAATTCCTCAATGAAAACCTGTCTGCTATTGGATTTATTCAAAATGTAAAGTGGATTAAGTGACTCCCTTAACTTCATTTTCTCATTGACATAATCACTACCACAGAATTGGGTTTGTGCAACGCCATCTTTTAACAGCGCTAAAAAAAGTATTGATAAAGGGGGTACCTTTATCAGCGCTGTTAAAAGGTGATTTTAACAATGCTAAAAAAAGGATGATAAAAGTACCCCTTTATCAACATTTTTTTTGCGCTCATAAAAATACCCCTTTTATCAGTGATTTTTTTCGCCGATAAAGGGTACTTTTATCAGCACTTTTCTTAGCACTCATAAAATGTATATTTTATAAAAAAAATATTTATCATTAAAAATCATATATTAATATATAAATATTTGTATACTGATATAAATATAATATATTTTATAAAATATGATTTATATAAGGCTAAATACACATTTACACTTAATATATAAGATATTTAGTGAAAAATGGATCATAAAATAATTAAAAAAATAATATTAATTATTAATTTGCTAATTATTATCGAGTAATATCCATTTAATAATAATTTGAAGATAGAAAAAAAATCAAAAAATTAATAATGGATTTCAAATAAGTTGAAAATGTGACTCAAATTTCAAACGACCATAACTTTTGATCTAGGAGTCCGTTTGAGCTCTATCACATATCAAATTGAAGCCCACGACAAGCTCTATGCTCTGGTGACCCGGGGGAACTCTAGTCACATTTTTCAAGGCAAAAAAAGACCCAAAATGCCTCCAAAACTGAGTTTTTATTTGGGGAATCCCATTTTTTTTTAATATTTGATGAAATTTCATCCCCGTTTAAGGGGTCATTTTGCCAATTTTTAGTGGGGAATGGATTTATTCTCAGGCCTTATACTCATATTGATATTATAATTTTGAAATTTTATCATTTCTCATATCAATGTAGTTTTATTTATAATCAAATATATAAAAATATATACATATTTTGTATATATTCACACATAAAATTTTAATTTTACAAATATATATGTAAACATATTTACATGTAAAGTATATTTCTAAATATATAAACCTTATCCAAATAAAAAATAATAACCATTTTATTTAAAATAAAAATTTATGAATATTTATATACATATACAATTAATATATATATATATATATATTGTTTATATATATATAAATATATCCGTGTGTGTATTGAAAAAAAAATGTATATTTATCTATATATTATAATATATGTATATAAATATAAATATATAATATGTGAATAAATATAAATATGTATAATTATAGTTATATATTCATGCACATATATAAATATATGTATATATGTATGTATTTATAAACACACACACACAAAACATATTTTATATACATATTTATATATGTATTTAAATAAATAAATAAATAAATATATATATATATATATATATATATATATATATATGGATAAAAATGAAGGAATCAGGCACACAGAAGAAGCCCCAGAAGGTGGGATTTTAAAAAATTTCACCGATGATCGACGTAATCTTGTCGATGTCGGTGAATAGCTGCCCGATTTAAGCTGAGGATCACACATGAAGAGTTTTAAGAAAAAAAATAAAACCATAAAACACCTGGTTTAGATTCGAAGCTGCAAACGGTGTCTGCTCGTCATTGGTGATCATTGCTCAAAGAATCTGAAGTCGAATTCCTCTAGATCGTCCACATATGCTTCAAGAAATCTGCGAGAGCACTGATCGTCGAATTATGGGTGCTAGCACGGAGATCTGACGACGCCTTCGATGCTCTGACGATCACTGCATCGCTTCGCTAGCGATACCTGAGAGAGAGCTCGATCTGAGCTCCTTGGATATAGAGCCTATCTCTCTAGAATATGGTATAGAGAAGTATAGAGAGAGAGAGGCCATGAATAGTCCCTAGCAAATCCCTCTTCTCTATTTATAAAGTGTAATGAAATTACCCATAAATGTCATCTCAACCCCCAAATAATTAACACACTATATAAATAATATTTTGATTACTAAACTGAGTCATAAATATTATTCATTATTATTATCACTTTACTGTAATATATTAAATATATCACATGATAATAATTAATCCATTAACTCGGCTCTTACTCCCACAAATATAAATGAACCTTGAATATTTTAATATTCGTTCAAATAGTATTTTTCATGTATTTACATAAAACTTGTAAATACATTTAATAAATAAATTTGATTCTCATTATTATTAACTTGAATAATATGAATTTATTTATTTCTTGGTGATCACATCTACTTAGACAAATCCCGAACCCCAGTGGTGGGTCCCACCATGTCCAAAACTCATATTCAACTGAATATGACACATTATTGAATACACTATTGTGTGTGACCCTCTAGGCCCTTATCTCAATAACAATGAATAGTATTCATAGACCAAGGGCAGGATATAACAACCCATCATGACCCCTAAATAGATAAGGATTGTCACAGTAGTGACAACCAACTTACGAACACATATTGTGTAATATAACCTCTTTGTTTTTAATATCTCAAAAAGCAGGATGCACTCCCGTGTCATCGCCCTTTTCTTGTTTTATTATTTATTGATCTAACTGAATAGATTTACCTTGGACTAACATGACCATGGATTTATCAAGGTACTACCATCCTGATCAACATGGCCTGAGATATATAACATCTTAAACCCAGAAGTGACAAATCTTTTCTTGACCATTAAACCAATGTCATATCACCAATGACACACCCAATACAAACAACCTCGCCACAATTTCAATATCATGGTTTTTGTCTTGTATCAAAGTACAAAATCAAACAACATCCATCAGTAATGATCTCAAGTCAGGAGACCATTACACATGATCATAGATAGGAACATCCAATGACACCCAAACATGTAGTGTTTCTATTGGAAAGTTTGTCCTCATTATCTCACTACTATAGATCACCAAGTGAAAACTTTATGAGAAGAATTATCAATGCTTATGAGCCCCCAACACCTGATAGTCAAACATCTACTGTTTCCAATCAGTAAGATGTATCTCGACCATAGAACATATATTTAAGATTAATGTCATAGTATCTCGAGGTTCTCATTATAATATGGGATCTGCTATAACCTCTCGATATAACAACTAATCTTTGGACATTACCAATATATAGTGGATGCAAAAAATTCTATACTATAAAGATAGGAAGACATCATGTATGGATAACTATATACATGATACGGTAATAAAAAATACTAAATAGTTGGGTCTAGGGAACCCACTATTTCAACATCTCCCACTTTCACTAGATCCAACTTGCTAACCAAACTTGTTAGTTACTCACATGATAAAGATCATGTTTCTACTCAGTAATGAATTTAGCTACTGAGCCTTCCACAGTTCCACCACGTTGCAATTCTGCTATAGCGACCTCATCTCCTTGAGTTAAACTTCTCAAGAGATGATATCGAAAAGTATATCCCACTCGTACACTATCATTACTTGACATCTTGGTTAGTAATTATATCATAATTTACATTATAAAAATCTTTTCCTTAATAGGTTCGATTCTAATAACTGGAACAAATCATTGCGTTTAACTATTTCTTAGCTACCTCGGAAGCTTCAACGTACTCGGTATTTGTAGGTATGATTACCACTGACTTATATGAGCTTGTCTCACTTATCACCATACCCTAACTGCGATATTAGATCACACAGATATATAGAATACTAGTTTGAGTCCCCTGAAAACTAGTATCCCTTATTCTCCATTTACCAGGTACTTATCTTTTATACTTTTCGAAGTACAATCAGATAGTTATGACTGCTTTACTTGCAGTTCTCCTGGATATAATTGATATTTGACTACTATAAAGGATATCCTAGAAATATTAATTTTTGTACATATTATGACATACATGATTGATCCATCACTTAAGTGTATGGATTTTAACTCGCCATGTTAATATCCTTCCATGCCCCGGACATGTCAACCTGGAGAGATTATGCCATGTGACATTGGTAACAATTCTCTTGAATTGTTCCAACTTGTATTTTTCAATACCATGTCACTATATGTACAATTGAATAGGTACAAGAAAACTTTAGATCCATCACAATAGATCTTGTTCCCTAGAACTTAGGTTGCTACTTTAAGTCAATCATTGGAGAATAAATTTCATCCCAGTCTTAACTAAATTGGAGACCAATCTGTTTTCCATATGTTGCCAAACATATTTTACTTGGAAAACTTTGGTGCTCCCACTAACCTTTGGTAGACACATGACATTCATTCGTTCCAAATGAATTTTCTATGATCCTGTTGCTTACTTCAATCCTAAACTATATTTCAGTAACTTGCAACCTTTATTTGTAACGCCCCGACCCCAGCTACCCAGAGTCGGTGCATTACTTCGTAACATTGGCATGATCACAAGAAAGATCAAATCTCGAAAGACCGATTGGTTTAGTAGCCTTGTAAACACTAGATATATTCATAAGTTTTACATTACATCATAAAATCAAAAACTACTACAACAACATAATGTTTCCACAGTCCACACTACAATCCCCTCATAATATCCCTGCAGGTCATTCATAACTTACATCTTCACTTCCTGGGAAAAATAAAACATAGAAAAGGGGTGAGCTCAAATGCCCAGTAAGGATAACAATATAGCGGAAACTTTCATAAATAAGAATAAACATTTAAGGCAATGTATAACTAAAACAAAAGCCTTTTAAACTTGAACATCAACATAATATGGCAAAAGTAAAATGAAATAATGCCATTTACTCATTCACATGGATATTCTACTAATCGAATAATCACATGAAAAAATCACTAACCACTTTCATAATGTTGGAATGCATAATGCCAGACTATCATAACCACATAGCCAAGGCCTCGTGCCAAGACTACAAATAAGATTTTGTCAAGGCCTTGTGCCAAGACACTAGTTTGTCTCATGAGACCTACCGATGCATCGAGGAGCTATAGCGGGCTCCACCCGTCACTTATTAAGTCCAATGCATTCCCATATGAAAAGGTTTAAACATAACATAAACATTCGTATTAAAACTAGCATACGAAATGTCAATACTTTCACAATAAACTATGAATGGTATAAAAATAGAACATCCACAGTCAAACATATCACAAAACCTTCAATACAATATAGAAGTTTTGTATCATAATAAATCAACTTCAAATAATCTTAAAATCCATCAAAGGATGTTGACATAGATGAAATCAAAATTCTTTTTAAAGAAATATCTCCTTTTATTTTGAAATCATTTAAGATCCATATAAAATAAAACATTTTCTTTGAAAATATTCTTATAAGCTTGTAAGGAAAGCTTTGAAGATTTTATAACGGCGTAAAATAACCGCACCCGCCGTATAAGTTAAAAAAACATTCTTACCTCAATTCTGTCGAAAAGGTTAAAAAGGACCTTGTTTTGAAAACGACGGAAAGATTCCTTTATAAACCTCTTATAAAAAGTCAAAAAAGGGTATAAATGAATTTAACCCATATTCTTGTAAATAGTAAAAATGTTTTGAAATACATTTTTAAGAAACATGAATGTGGATGATAAAGAGATCCCAGTAGATTATTACATATAAACAACCTCGGATAATGAAGAGATTGTGAAATAACCCTTACCTTGTACTTTTCCTTGGTTGGGGTAGGTTAACTCCCTGTATAATGGTGAAATAATTGTTATTAAATTATACAAGAATCATATATATTAATATGATATCATATATGATCTTTTAACATTGATTTGTTAATAATATCTTAGAATTATCGTCGTTTCGGGTGTTAACTTACTCATTTTCTTTTATATGTTTTGTTACATAAGTCATGTTTGTTGTATCTTATTAATATCCAGAATTATATCAAGTCCTTAAACATCATTTTTAAATCATTAAATGGTAATTATACTTGAATGGATACGATGGAGAATGAATCTCATCGCGTTCGTGGAGACGGTAGTCCGTACGTACGCACGAACGCTACTTCCATTTAATTTTTATTTTAAAAGAATCAAATCCAAATGATACATAGGTATATTACTATTCCAGTATAATATAATATTTTATATATGTTACTTAAGTTCATTAACACCATCCTTTATACGTTCCATGTGTGGTATGAACGAGTCATATCATTTTAAGGGGGCGGTAGTCCGCACTTCCTCAAATGAAATTATCGTATGTATATACAACATGAAACGAATAATGGAATGAAATAAAATGGAATTACAGAAGCTTATATATAAAATATATATCATTAATATCATATTTAATTACAGTGCCATCATAATGGCCACCATGAGAGGTGGTAAGATGTATTTGAACAATCATCGTTTCGTGAGGCGTTAGTTTGCCATCCACAGAAACATTATGTTCATCATCCATTAGATGGAGTTGTGTGTATGTGTAGTTTGAATACTTCTTATAACAACATCCTAGTATATTGTGTATACTGGTGTTGTTACAAAAGAAAGGAAATAAAAAGATTTTGGGGGTTGGAGAAGCAAAATAAATGAAAATAATTTAAGAGAAATCGTTACCTTTAATCTAGGTAACTCACTTTGGTTGGAACCAAAGGACTTCTTGAAATTCTTTCTGCCTAAGGGGAAGCTTCAAGGAGGAGGAGAGGGATGTGGGAATCTTAGTTGGGCAGAGTTTGGACGAGCCAAGTGGCTTGAGAGGTGTGAGGAAAAGAGAAGGAGGAGTGCCCTTTTATAAGAGGGGTGAGGGGCACCTTTGGAAAAGCTAGAAATATTAATTTATAATAAATTCATATTCGGTTTCTAAAGGCTCAAAAGTTGACTATTCAAAGTTTAAGGTGGGGATAGGTCGAAAACCACTCAACCAATAGAATTTAGACAGGTTTGGGTACTTATATTAACCTTATCTTTAAGTATTAACTCTAAGTTAATTAGTTTCACTTTTACAATGTCTCTTTGTATTTTTATATAATATGGTTAATAAACTTACTATATACATCCAAGCGACCCCCAAGTGGTCCATTAATGATTAACCTATCATAATATAAGTCTCTTGGCCGAACCTTAGATTTTTAGGAATTTAATATCAATTAATAATATAATATTTGTTTTAAGAACTCTTTTATGTCAATTTTGACACTATTCAATAGTTGATTTTTGTGAAACTCATAACAGATTGATTACTTCGAACAAAGTCCATTAAATCAATCCTAATATATCATATTAGCCTAGAAAATTAGTTTAATTCATTAAAAGTTTCATATTATATTTATTTGGGTATTTATAATATCAATTATTTTAATTTTTCACTATTTTAGTAATTACTGCATCATCATTGTGTCATAAATAAAATAAATTATTTAATGTCTAAAAATTATAAATAAAATATCATTATGTAGGAAATCTTTTTAGATTTCTAATGAATATTTATAATCTAAAATCCAACATATATAACCCTATGTAAAAATTGTTGTTCTAAAAGATATATGCTTGTGTCATTTTTGTATTCATTTTGACTTAATTAAAATAAAGTGTCATTATCACTTACAAGTGGATCCATGGGGTCCCAAAATTGACACAAAGATGCCCATGGTCGACCATCTATCAACAAATAGGGTTAAGACACGTTTTTAGGGTAATTTAGTATTATTATAATATTATTTTTTTAACCCTTATTTACCGGATTTACCCTTAACCATGGTAAATAAAATATTTACCGCAGTAATTATTCAAAATGTCTAAAAATAAAAGTTACCTATTTACACAATTTGAACATACTGATTCCAAATATGGAATCCATTTTCCTAAATTCAAAACACAGAAGTGGCAGAAATTAATTTAAAATTAATTCCCGCTGTCAAAACAAAAAGCGTGTTTTTAAGAGGTAATAACTATCAAAAGATTGACACTTGTTTATGTTCAGTTTAATTGTAAAATTATGTCCAATGACCAAAATTATATTAAATGGTAAAAATATATTCTAAATATACTTTAAAACTACTAAAATTCACAATTTATCACTATTAATTATTTTGATTAAAAAAGTTGTTTTTAATTAAAATTTAGTAATTTTCACTATTCATCAAAATATGAAAGTTATCCGAAAAGTACCAAAATTTCACCTTAGGCTAAATTCGATATTCCGAGTCCAAAAATGAAGTCCATTTTCAAATATAAAATATATATAATTTCAAAAATTAGGTATTACTATTCACAACGGCTAGTTTAATTAGTTGTGGTGTGTGTTAGAACTCGAGGTTGCGTACAACACACGCTATCGCATTATTCAAAGGGAAACGTACCGTAGAAGCTTGGGGTGTTACATTATTAGCATTCTGTGACGTGACCATCCCTTTCTGGTTGCGTTTTATAGACACCATCCATGATTGGTGGTCATGATATCCAATGATAAATAAAATTATCATAGAAGTTATATATAATAAGAAAAATTCTAACGGATTTAGGCATAATGACTTGGTAAAACCAATCAAACCTTATTGGTACTGCACTAGTACCACCCATGTATCAACTAACTTGAATAACCACCACAATATTCATTATGTAAGCCCCTTTGCAATGTGATACATGGAATCCTTTATTGAATTTTATTTGGTCTTGTGAATCTCAGCTAATTTCCATACACTATTTGTAGGAAATATTATTCTCAATGAATAATAGATCACTAGACGCAGTGAATATAATACCATCACCATGGTTTTAACCTTCCTACGTAGTATGTGTCTTTGAAACATCCTCTATTCCACATGCACTTGTGGAACTAGTTCCTATGCCAAATATTTGTGCATCTGAAGCATTGAATAATAACAAGTCAATCTAGCTCCCACTGTCTCAAAAGAGATGTTCACCCTCTTATAAAAATACATTCTATAACTTGAAGATATATTTTATATCATAAGTATTTATGTAATATCCTAAGCAACCGTTGTGATAATTATAAAATATGCACAATGTGTTTGTTCCTGATGCGAGTTTGTTTATGTCTTAACAAACTCTTTGCATCCAAACACATGTCCATATAACATAATGGATTTATCACCATAATATGATTCATATGATATCCATTTTTCATTTTAGATGGCATATTATTATGGTATTACACTGTTATTTGCGAAACACGCCATGAAATATAATGGAAGTTTCTGCAAGTTGTCACATTGATACACCTTACATCATAACCTTGATGTATAAAATGTGTGTTTAGTAATTAATCCACACTACATTTTTTTGGTCAATGATAACATGTAAGACTTCATAATTGATCCTCCTTATTAACATCAATGTCGTGATGTAGATAAGGTAATGTGTGTTTAGGAATTACTTCACACTACATCAGCATGATTGATAATTTCATTATTAAGTTATTCTTCGGCATGTTGGATTGAAGCAACTAATATCTTATGACCATGAACTCACTTCACTTTACCATTTTTTAATTGCTTAAAGAAATCTTATGAAGTATATATACCTATAGCTTATCCTTGGAATAGTTCACGTTCACTTGTTGAACTAATTTTGAAAGCTTTGTGACATACCTTTATTTTTAAAGGTTTCTTTGTCCAAAATAAAGATGTCAATGATACCAAAGGTGTTTAGCTATACTGAGACTAAATACTATACCAGGTATCTTCTTGATGTCCACTTTTAGTTTGGATTGAAAAAGAATTAGTTTTCCACAACTATGTATAAGTCTTACATTTTATATTCATTAAGTATTGCCTATAATTAAAGTGTGACTGAACTATAAGTTGAGTATTAAACAAAATTAATTACTAAACCTATAATAATGTCACATTGTTTCCAAGTACAAACAAGATTAATGTTTAATTTATATTCAACAATAGTTCTACGTGAATATTTCACTTGGCAATTAGGAAGCCGTGTACTTCTCACCAATAGACTAGGTATCACCCTTTCTCAACCACTTAGAGAATATACCTGATTTCTATTAATATTTCTATACTTGGTTACTATATTATAATACAAATATGTCACCAGTATATTATATTTAATACCCAAGTAGTAAAACTGAAACATTACAATTGATGAATGTTTTTGAAGAAGAAGCGGGTAACTTGCTTCTTTAATTAAATTTTTTGCTTTTAAACTTCCATTATTTTATTTTATAATATAAAATGAAAATAACCTTTTTTAATACCTCATTCATTTAAGGGCGCTACGAATGTTCCATTGGAATTACTTTCCTTTTGGATTTTTTTGCAATGTCTTTCAATTTATTCACCATAATAATTAAAGACGAAACTTTCTTTAATATTATTATTTACTTGGTGATCATTACCAAAATTGATAATGAAGTGTTTACTCAATACTTGGTCGCATTATAACTTAAAATGAAACTTAAGTAAAGGGGTAAAAATGATATGAGAAAGGGATACATTTAAAGGTCATGACCCATCTTTCAATTTACACATGCCAATGTAACCATCGCCTTATTCATATCATTGATTCGCTTTCTCCTTGAAAACATCTTGGAGATGAAACTTTATGTTTTATCTTCCATGTCCTGATGTAGAGACCACAAATAATATCGAACGTTGATGAAATCATAACGACATAACTATCATATGCTTTGTACATTAGTCTCCTGTAAGCAATTTCAACCTCTCTTATTGAGGTAGTTTTAACAGTGTTGGGGACACTGGCACCTTGAGTTTCCTATATCACCATACTATGCGCAAACACCTGTATTATTCTTATATACTCATGCCAGTATGGACATTTACTTTTTCCATTATAATATTGCAGTTTTTAAACTTGTGGTATAATTTTCCATTTTACTACAAAAATAAATACTAACAGATTAATACTTTTTTATCACGATTACTAGTTTAGACATTTTGATTAATTAATTAAATCATTAAGTGTCTCCCACTATTTTATAAGATTCTAGGAACCCTCTGTGCTAGAATCATAATAATCTATCACTTGATTATTCTAGTGGAAAGGATCCCTGAACCACCTCTCATAGTCTACAAGATATGGCTATGCCACTACTTGGAGGGTTCAAGGTAGGCTTTTGGCTGACCAACTGCATAAACTCACGGTTCTTTGATCTGTTGAGTGAAGTCCCAGCTTCTAAAATCAGAACTTGATTTACTCAACACTTGCCTCTAAAATGATAACAAGTTATCTATGGATAATCCTTACTAGCACTTTATTTAAGTCAAACCATCACTCTTATAAGGACTCCCCAGTAGTAAGAGAGACCCTCAGCTATGACATGACCGACACCCCAAACACCTGGTTTTGTCCAAATTAGAATGATGGAAGGCAGTTATGAATTAATATATCTTTGAGGGTTTTATTAATTTTAGCGTGACAAAAGATATCTTTTACTATCTCTATGTGATCACACTCACAACTGACCATGCATGAAATAGAAAAATTCATCGCGTCACATGTTTATTTTATCTTGCATGCTTGTTTATTATTATACTATGTGATCATGCATTAACTACACATTCACAAAAATAATAAACCATGCAAAACAAAATGATGAATTGATCACGAACCGATACTAAAGGTTGATCCATTGAGTGAATAACGGATCAACCGATACCCTAGAGGTATTTCCTTAAGTCATGTGGCTTGCAACTCAAAAAGCAATGTCTGCCCATCCAATGCATTCAACTCCGATCTGGTGTGTCTCCTTCACTCAGCATGAACTACATCACTTGTCATCTCATACTTATACAAAATTACTCACATGTAGGCAAGGGGGTTTTAGGGTTTGAAAAAACAACTCTAAGAATGGGCGCTCATGCCCTTATACATATAACGACTCTGAGACGACACACATGTCGCCTATTAATTAAAATAATTATTACAAAAACATTGTAATAAATAAATGATTAAATAATCAAGCACCATACATGCATTGGTTAGTCTCTAACTCATGATCATCATACACATTAACTCACATATATAAACTAAATGCAGAATAAAAATTAAACTTAGATTAAATAAATTTGAGGACATTGAATTGAATTAAAAACTTCACTCCAATTTTTAATTCAATATCTTAGCGTCGTTTGATCCCAATCGATGAATTTAATTTTAAAACTAAAAATTAAATTAATCAATTAATTTAATTAAACACCAAATTAAATTAATTTACGCCAAATTAAATTTTTAAATAAAAAATTAATATTTAATTAATTTAATTTTAAACCAAAATTAAATTAATTGATTTAATTAACTTTTGATTAAATTAAATTATCTGAGCCCCTGAAATCCTAGGTAGGGCCTGTGCGGGTTGGGTCAGACCCGCTTAGGTCCAGTCCGGGCTATACCGACCCCATGCAGGGGTGATCTAGGCCAAGAAAGTCCGTCCAAGCCCATTCTAGGCTGGACAAACCTGTAGATGCCCATATCAGGCCTATCTAGTTAGTGTGGAGTAGTAAGGGAGTACCTTGCAGGAGGAGACACCACGGTCAAGTTGTGCATGAGCTCTAAGGTGGCTCATAACGGCTGTGCAAGGCGGTTAAGGCAGGCTACAGATTGCCGAAGCTGACAGGGGGTGTCGCCACATTGGTTTGACAAATTGTGTTGCGGCCTGGGTAGCTGAAGGCGGGGCTCCCTACGGCGGGTTGTGGGGATCCGATGCAGAGGAGGTGCAGACAGGGGGTTACCTCGCAACAAACGAGCAGTGGAGACCGGAGGCGGAATAGTGCGTCGTGGGGTGGTGTGACTAGTGCGGTGTCGCCAGGGGGTTCCGGGAGGGTGGCCCAGTGGTGGGGCACTAGTTCGCAGGTGGTCCGATCAGGGAGGAACCCAACCAAGGAGGGGGCTGCCGGGAGAGGGGCGAGCCAGGAGCAGGGCACCACCAGAGGTAGCTGGCTGGGAGCGGCTGGGGTGGCCAGCTTCTGTTCCTGCTACGCGGTGAAGGAAACTAGGGGGACTGCTCATCCCCCCAAAAGTTGAATCTTTTTTTTGTCATTTTCAAAAGACCTGAAAAGCATGTCTTTTTTTTTCATCTGAGACCTGCAAATCAAGTATCTCCTCACCTTTTTTTCTAAAGCCTATACATTAGACTTGAAATAATAATAATATTATTTTAATAATAATAATATTATAATAAAATTAGTATTATTATCAAATATTATTTTACCATGTCAGAAAAAACTATTCCGGCCGTAAACTTGGCCAGAAAAAATTATTTAAATGGAATTCAAATTTTCATCATCATTGAAGCATAAAACAACATATATTTTTATATATGTTATTCAATTTTAAACTTTCAAAAATTGAATTGAATCCATATTTAAAATTTCAGATACATACCAGTTCAAATTCGCTCTAGAATTTCAGATGACAGCAGAATGGTCATCTAATGTCGGACTAAAATGCGTTTTGTGGTGTTGGGACCGTAACGAAACCATCTTTAAGATTTAATGAAAATTTAATTATTTCATGGGCTTAAAATTAACACACTTCTCTCTGATACCACTTGAAGGAACTGGGCATGCAACAGAAGCCCCCAAATGTGGGATTTTAAAAAATTTCACCAACAATCGACGTAATCTTGTCGATGTCAATGAATAGCTGCTTGGTTTAAGTCGAGGATCACACGTGAAGAGTTTTAAGCACAAAAATAAAATCATAAATACATGGTTTAGATCTGAATCCATGCACAATGTCTGCTCGTCGTTGGTGATCGTTGCTCAAAGAATTAAAAGCTGAATTCCTCCAGATCATCCACACGTGCTTCAAGAAATCTGTGGGAGCACCAATCATTGAATTTTGGGTGCCAGCATGAAGATCCGACGATGCCTTCGATGCTCCGATGATCACCGCATCGCTTTGCTAGTGATGCCTGAGAGAGAGAGAGATCCGAGCTCCTTGGATCCAGAGCCTCTCTCTCTAGAATGTGGGAGAGAGAATTAGAGAGAGAGAGGCCATTAATAGTCCCTAACAAATCCCTATTCTCCTTTATTTATAGAGTGTAATGGAATTACCCAAAAATGCCTCCTCGACCCCCAAATAATTAACACACTATATAAATAATATTTTAACTACTAAATTGAGTCATAAATATTATTCATTATTATTATCACTTTCCTGTAATATATTAAATATATCACATGATAATAATTAGGCCATTAACTCAGCTCTTACTGCCACAAATATCAATGAACCTTGAATATTTTAATATTCATTCAAATAATATTTTTCATGTATTTACATAAAACTTGTAAATACATTTAATAAATAATTTTGATGCTCATTATTCTTAACTTGAATAATATTAATTTATTTATTCCTTGGTGATCATATCTCCTTGGAAAAATCCCGAACCCCAGTGGTGGGGACCACCATGTCCAAAACTCCCATTCAACTGAATATGACAAATTATTGAATACGCTATTGTGTGTGACCCTCTAGGCCCTTATCTCAATAGAAGTGAATAGTATCCACAGACCAAGAGTGTGATCTAGCAACCCATCATGGCCCCTAAAGAGATAAGGATTGTCATATCAGCGACAACCAACCTATGAACACATACTATGTAATATAATCTCTTTGTCTTTAATATCTCAAAAAGCAGGATGCACTCCCATGTCATCACCCTTTTCTTGCTTTATTATTTGTTGATCTAGCTAGATGGATTTACCTTGGACTACCATAAACATGGATTTATCAAGGTACTACTATCCTGATCAACATGAACTGAGATATATAACTTCCTAAACTCAGAAGTGACAAATCCTTTCTTGACCATTCAACCAATGCCATGCCACTAATGACGCACCCAACACAAACTACCTCACCACAATTTCAATATCATGGTTTTCATCTTATATCAAAGTATGCAATAAAATAACATACATTAGTAATGATCTCAAGTTAAGAGACCATTACACATGATCATAGATAGGAACATCCAATGACACCTGAACATGTGGTGTTCCTATTGGCGGATCTGTCCTCATGATCTCACTACTAGAGATCACCAAGTGTGAACATCATGAGAAGAAGTCTCAATGCTTATGAGCCCCCAACACCTGATAGTCAAACATCTACTGTGTCCAATCAGTAATATGTATCTAGACCATAAAACATATATTTGAGATTAATGTCATAGTATCTTGAGGTTCTCATTATAGTCTAGGATCTACTATAACCTATCAATATGAAAATAATCTTTGGAAATTACCATTATATAGTGGATGCAGAAAAGTCTACACTATAATGGTAGGAAGGCATCATGTATAACTAACTGTATACAAGATATGGTAATAAAAAACACCGAATAGTTGGGTCTAGGGCACCCACTATTTCAACAAAAGAATGTAATGATATATATATATAAATATACAAATATATCATAAAATAAAAAATAAAACAATGTAGGTCAGTTGAAGAGGTTTGGGAATATGAGGGAGAGGTATCAGGTTCAAAACCCAACAAAAGCAAGAAGGCAGGGACACATGCATGGGTGAGCAGCTGCCTAACACTATTAAAGGGGGTGTTAAATGCTGATGGGGGGGGGGTCGAGCTCTAATAAAAGTGGGGGTGGAGTCCACCCTTGAATATTAAGGGAAAAAATTCTTTTTAAAAAATTCTTTTTTTGACCTTTATCATTACTAATAAAAGGGGACTTTATCAACACTTTTTTTGTGTTGATAAAAGGGACCCCCTTTTAACATCACTTCAATTATCATCATTTTTTAGCATTGTAAATGCCCTTTTTGCATGATTTTAAAGACCATATCTGCAATAGTGAATTATCCTTCACTGCCACATCCAAACATGCATCTTGTTCACTCACTACCTCCTAAGATGATGCCTTGATTTGAGCCTAAGGGGAATCAAATGAAAAAGGGATCCTCAAATTGTGAGAACCTCTAAAAACATAAGGCTGCAATTGAGAAATCGATTCAATAACAGGGGTTGACGGCCCCCTCATATACCCTGGTTTAACTGAATTCTCTGCATTAAATATAGGTTCAAGTTCTACTAGAATACCACCTTCATTACCACTCTGCAGCGACATAATTTTTTGGGAAAAACCCACACCACCATCACTAGATGTACAATGCTACTCTCCTTTAACACCATTCCTAGGTCCCATCTGAGTAGATGAAATCATATTATCCTTGTAATATGGTTGAGCCTTCTTAACCTACAATCTCACTCAGCTAACTTGGTCAAAGTTCTTCTTCCCTTTTTGGGTACTCAAGGACATGAAAAACTCTTCCCGCATGTTAGCTCGAACCACAACCATATCACCATCTAAAGACCCCAAATTATCACTATTATTTATATCTGTCTTGGTATCAAAGCCAAAAATTAACTCTATCAGAAGTGGGCTGTATAGGAACTCACTGACAGTCAGCCTCAACAAAGTTATCACACCTACCATGTCCTTAGCCTTGCACCACTCTTTATTAGAGTTCTTCAAAATACGTTGCACCTCCTCCCTATCTCCAATATTCACCAGGGGAAATTTAAAATTACATTCCTCAACAATATGAGCATGCTTTCAGCAGCTGTAACAATTCAAACCCCTGTGAAAATTATCCTCAACATGTCCAATACAACAAAAATTATGAAAAAAATCAGGTACATGATCATACTCTATAGACAATTTGAACTTTAATTCATTATCAACTAAGTGGATGATTTCAATCAGAGGATATCAGAAATAATACTCAACAAGGATTCAAGAAAAGTTCCCAAATCCTATAGTATCATCCTCCTTATCAATTTTGATAGGAGTTCCAACAGTAGAGGCAACATCCCAAAATATATGGGGATTCCAAAAAAACTAGTTCAGACCTATAACCTTGATCCAAGATTGAGTCATTGACTTCTTCACCTGAGATGGATCAAACCAATGATCTCAATATTGAATTCAAAAGTTACTCTACTTAACAAGAATGTAGCCAAAGCTCTAGGATTTCAATTTCATGTACAATGAAGGAAAAATGATATGGAAGAAACCCATACCAATTGAAGTGATGCGCCAAGATCCAAACCCCCAGAACTGAAGATGACACCCCTTCAAATATCCGAGCTTCCAAACAGTGACACCTCACTATGAAGAAAACTGCGCAATGATGGAGTGTTTGAAGTCCTCAATTCAGTCCCTAAAAAATTTAGGGTTCACTTTGACAAAATCCAATGAATTATTCTTCATAATCTTTTGAGGGGGATTCAAATTCTTGTTGGGTTTCAAAACCTAACCACACCATAATTTGGCCCCCAATTAAATTGTGGGGTACCGTTATAATATTGGTTAGCGTGACGCCAGTGGGTACGTGGGCCCGTGCTTTTCGCAAGCAGTAGGTGGTAGGGCTTTGGCGATGGGGGGTCCGGTGGTGCAAGGCTGGGCCTTCTGGTGGTGCGTCATCCCAACAATGGCCACAGATAGGCAACCGATAATAATAAGGGGCACTTGTGAGGCAGGGCCTTTCAATGGTGCGTCACTTGATGATGGTCAATGGCAGCCGGTTGAGAGGGAGCAATGATGCGACACAGGTGGTCGTGACTGAGGAGGGTCTATGATCCGAGGAAGGGCATTGTCGATGGAAGACCTAATGACAGATGAAGGAGAACGAAGGTAGCGATCTTCAAGGCGCAGGCGGATAATGTCCTCTTCATACAAACCTAGCGACAAATGGTGCATGGAGTGAACCAATGACATTGAAAATGACAAAGAAATGGCACTACCTCAGACGGTGTTCCTTCATCAGACTTCGAGAGGTTTCTATGCAACTGTCACCCATCGATACTAGCTTTTGAGGGACAAACTTGTGCGATGGAGGGCCACCTAAGTTACAATGAGGGAACTTTGCTCTGATTGTGGAGGATGGTCATGATGAGGGTTGAAACTAAAGGGTTTTTTGTGATGGACATATCACTACAACAAAACAGGTTTTTAATAATGATAAACTTTATCAGCGCTCAAACAAGCGCTGATAAAGGAAACCTTTTATAAGCACTTACTTTTAGCACTGATAAAAGTCATCCTTTATCAGCGCATTTTTTTAGCACTGATAAAGGGTACCCTTTATTAGCACTTTATTTTTAGCATTGATAAAGGAAATCCTTTATCAACACTTTATTTTTAGTGCTGATAAATGGTATCCTTTATTAACACTTTATTTTTTGCACTCATAAAGGGTGTCGTTTATCAATACTTTATTTTTAGCACCCATAAAGGGATCATTTATCAACACTTTTTTAGCACTGATAAAAGTTTGAATAAAATAAAATAATGAAATAAATAAAAAATAAAATGATTTTATTAAAAAAATTAAAAATTTTATTAATTAAATAATTATTGATAAAAAGGAATAAATTGATTATACTATATATAAATTATAAATACTAATAAATAATATATATTAAATATATAGATATATGTAAAATGAAAATTAAACAAATAAAAATTAAAAATAAGTAAATTGAGAAAAATATTAAACATTTTATTAATTAAATAATTATTGATAATGGTATTAAATAATATATATTAAATATATATATATATTAATGTATATAAATATGATTTATATAATACAAAATATTTATAATTTACATTAAATAGTAATATATTTAGTAAATAATGGTGCATAATTAAAATTCATATGAATTAAAAATACTAACTATTTGCATCGAGTAATGAACATAATTGAATGTCATTTGATTTTTCAATTAAACATAGATCAAATGTATTATATTGATTTCACATATACGTAATTAATGTATTTTTATATACAACACACACATACAAATATTTTTTTTGGAAATTTAATCAATTTCTATTTTTTATTTTATATATATTTATTTACTATGTTTTAAAATTTTCAATATGTATTCATATTTATTTAAATATATATCCATTTTTTAATAATTTATATTTAATTAATCAAACTTATCCAATTTTTCAATATTGTTAAAATGTACTCATTTTTAATTATTCAATTCCACTCATTTTTAACATGCATGCACTTAAGATTAAATATTCATTAAAAATGTTAAAATATATTTGTAAAAAAATATTTATAAATAAATATATTTATAAATGTACATATCTACTATTTTTATACATTTATATATTTATAATTATAAATAAATAAATATCATTTTAAAAAAAAGTATTTATATAATTACAAATAAATAATAACATATATTTAAATAATTATAAAATTATAATAAATTTATTTAAATAATTAATATATTTACTATATTTATATATTTATTATATATATAATTATATAAATATATTTACATTTTTTATTTATAATTATAATTATAAAACCTTTATCAGTGCTAGATTAATTAACACTGATAAAATGAATATTTATCAGCGTTTTTTTAGCACTGATAAAAGTGATCTTTATCAATGCTTTTTTGGAAGCACTGATAAAAGTGTCTCAATCTATTTAAATTAACACTAACCAGTAGCGAACTCATTGGGATATCCGAAGCTTTTCGTGGAATCCACCCTCTGCTGGCGCCCCTCCTTGGTGAATTGAAGCTCAAATCAAGGCTCAAATCAAGGTTCAAACAATTTCAAGGCTTAAATCCAATGCTATAATGATTCAAGGGTCATATTAATCCAAGGATCAATTTTTTTCCAGGTTTTTGATATCTCTACTTTCTCTTAGACAATTCAAATTTTCGATCTAAGGTGCCATATTTTCTCCTCATCCCCCACTTGTTGATTAATTATTTGGTGAGATCTATTTGTGTTTTTTATCATCATTATTGCTTTACTACCAGTATATCCCTATGGTCAACAATATTTATTGGGGATGTTTGATTGAAAGGATATAGAGATATCATTCCTTTCACCCCCACCCCCCCCCCCTTGCCAATTCTGTGCAACCCACCCACCCCAATGCCATTGAAGAAAGTAACCGTTTATTGTCAAGTCTAAAAATTTCATTGGAATCATGGATCATTAATTATGAGACTTCATTCCACTTTATAACCAAGAAGGGATGCATGGATTATTATGTATCTCATTTTTTCAGCAATTTCCATTTATTCAATGATAAATATCTTCATATTATAGGGAAGGGTATTATTAAAAATGATATTGTTAGAGTTGGTGTCCTAGAACCAACTGTTTATACTTTGATTACATGAATATTTTATGTATTAAATATTTAATTAAACATGTTATTATATATTGTTCATTGTTCTGCATGACCATAATGTAATAATTTCCTAGAGTATTTTTCGCATTGATAAGATCATAGTAGTTCTCTTCTATGATGAGAAACTTGAAGTTCTATGACAATATTATTAATATAGTTTTCTAGTTAGATAATATACTATGATAGGACACATAGTATATAGACCACCGGGTGTGAGTACTCGTAATAAGATGAGATTTCTTCTCATGAAGTTCGCACTTAGTATTCTCCAAGATGAGACATTATGAGAATAGAACTACCAATAGGAATTCCACATGTTTTGGTGTCATCATATATTCCTATCCGTGAGCATGTGCAATGATCCTTAGACTTTAAGATTATCATTAATGAATGTCACAATTCACACACTTAGATTTGCTGACGAAAACCATCATTCCATATGTTGGTAGGAAGTAGGTTACATTGGGTGCATCATGAATGACATGTTATTAATGGATAAGTAAAGAAAGGATTTATCCCTTCCATATTTATGGAAGTTGATATCTTAGCCCTTTTATTGAAATAGAAGCATTGCACTAAATTCTATGGCCATGGTGTAACGACAAGTTTATTTTAGATATTCAAAGAATGATATATCAAGCATATAGGTTGATGACATTGTCATGAAACCTGCTTGATGAGATTATGTGACAAAGGGATTATATTACACAATGAGTGTTTATATGTGGTTGTCATCTTTGCGACTTTAAGTTCTTTCTCTTGGGTGCCTTGACCTGTTGCTAGACAATAATCTTGGATTTTAGGCAAGTCCACCTAATTCCAATGAGAAAGAATCCTAGAGGGTCACACACTAAGTGTTTATGGTGGTCTCTATTAAATTCTATTTGAATTTAATTAATTAAATAAATATTATTCTCAAGACAGAGGAATAATTTTATTTAAATTATAATGATCGCATAAATTAAATAAATATTTATTCACCAGATTATTAATAAAATTTATTTATTTATTTATTGAATATTTAATAAATATTTATTTACTAGTTTGGTAATAAAATATTTATTTAAAATAATAAAATATTTATTCAGGTTTCAATAAATACAAGAGGAGTTCAAACGGACCAAGACCGTGTTCAGTGATAAAATAATTATTTATGATTCGGTAAATATTATTTATCCATTTTTTGCAAGTTGGTGCACCACAAAATAATAATATTGTATTATTATTATGTGGCATGAGATTTCATTAATGGTTATAATTATATTTAATAGCTCTTATATAATTAAATTTTGTAATCAAAATCCTAGATCTATAAATAGACGCCTACGCCTATTGTGTAATTCATTTAAAACAAATTCCAAGTTTGGGAATAGAGAATTGTTGCACACAATGAATTCTCTCTCGACTCCTCCTCCTCTCTCCCTCTCAATAATGAGAAACCCAAGAGATAATTTCTTCAAGACTGAAGAACGAGCGATCAAGAACGAACAACACAGGACATTTGATTCACCACGCCAACATCTAGAGAATGAGTGATATTTCTCGGAGACCATTGAAGCACGTATGGATCACCGCTAGAGGGATTCTACCCTTGGATCCTCACAATCTCAACAAAGGCAATCCAGAAGGGCCTTTTTGGATGATCAAAAATCATCAAAAAAGAAAGTTCCTAAGCCCAGATAGTTATTTCTTCAGATATTAACTAAATTAATTTTAAATTTGACATGCAAGATCCCCGCTCTTGGTTTCAGGAAATGATTATTAAAATAATTTTTAATATGACACCCACCACTACATGCTTCTATTGTTCTTGGAACCAAAAAGTGGTATCAAAGCGGTCACATTTAAATTTATAATTATTTATTTGATTATTGATCTATACACAATTGTGGTTAGATTCTATTTCATGTTATTCGTTCTTTAATCCGATTTGAATTAACATGTTATCGATATATTAATCATGTTTGTTTAGTGTTTCATTTTCTTAAAGGTTTAAGAACAAATGAATAACAACCATATATGCCATCAAGAAGTGCCAAATCAATGGCTGGTAAAACTAGGTTACATGACATGTGGACGAAACACGCATTGTATACCCATGTGTAGTGCATCTAGATGCGTCAAGTAATTAATTACATGTGGTGATTTTATTACACACCGCATGTTGATCAGGACAACCTGGCACATGAAAAGTAAATACAAGGTGTGTAATTGGCATGTACACACCATGTAGTCTAGTTGAGTCAACACACTGAAGCCCCAGACGTGTGACTTGGATATATGACAACCGAGGTACATGATGTGTAGCTACATGTACATGCCATGTAGTCTTCCATTAACGGAAAAAATTAAAATTACATTAAATTTGAAATTGAAGCATTAAACCTTATTTTATTGATTAAAAACCATTGTTTGTTTGACAATTTAATAATGGTTTTAAAGAATTTTAAATGATCAATTAATTTATTATAATTAATATGTCATTATTGGTTCTGATTTTTATTTTCCATGAATTCCATTAATGATGGGCATCTTCAAATAAGATCACATTATCATTAAGATGAAAGATAATTAATTAATGCAAGCATGTTTATCTTAAATAATAAAAGAATAAATAATGAAATGAATGCTAGCCGTTTACTTTTACATATTCATTGCATGTGTGACTATTCATGATCTTGACCAAGACCTATGTATGTGTTGGTATTTATTTAATTAAATTTATTGTATGGTTTTGAAATTATTTAATATTAAATTAAAATATGGCCTATGAGTCATCCCTCCCTCCATTATTATGTAGGACCTACGCGTCTAAGGATATTTATGTAATTACCTTTAACCAATCCTTTGGTTACCCTCTCCTGTGTGTGAGTAGTAAATATTTGTAATTAATGGAGCATACCAAGGCATGTGGGGATGGTTCAAGATAGAACCATAATGATTCCAACTCGGTGATACATAGGTGGACACGTGGAATGTTGTATCTCATTCCGAGTCTGACATAAGGAGTTATTTCCCCTAGGTCATAGGTTTTTTTAATGTCCTCTCATTAAATCAACCATTAGATAAACTCATGATTGGTTCATTTAATTAATTATTTATTTTTACTCTAATTCATTAAAATTATATTTATTGATTCAAGACCATGATCACATAAATGAATGGATTAATATGAAAATACAGAATTTAAATAAAATTGATTATGCGTAAATGATTTATCCAAATATGGTTAATTAATTAAGTAAACATACTCTTAAATATTAACAATACATATAAAGGATAAAACAAAATAAAAATTTATGCATAATAAAATAAAATCCCTCAATCTAATATTAAGTCAGACTAAGACTTATGTTACTTGATTAAGAAAAAAACTCAATAGAACCATGTGTTTGATCAAACCTTGTTGGGACACTTAATTTTATAAGGGGAGTTCTTATGAAAGTTTCAGGTTGACTTAAACATTTTACATCAATAGGAGTAGCCCTTGCTATACTTGGTGTAATTTGGAGGCAAGTGTTGAAAAAAAATCTAATTCAGGATTTCTGGATTGGGGATTCCACTCAAAGGATAAAGGAGCTGCAAGCCCATAGTTGACAAAGACTTGCCTACCTAAATACCTTCAAAATAGCTTGACCAACCCTTGTTGGGGTTATGTGAAGAAGAATATGGATCCTTGACACTAGAATGTCCTAGAGACTAGACATTCCATGTTCAATGGTGAGGGCTATTGGGACTTGATAAAATAATGGTAGATTTAATAAAATCAATTAAATATTTCTCACAAAATCCATAATCAAGAAAAGTACTAATAATCTGCTCTTTTAATGATAGAATAAAATGAAAATCTCATTATCCCTATGATCAATATTGGATAAAGACAATATTATCACTGGAAATAACTTCCAAGAATGGTTTATATTCCTTCGGGTTTTTATATGCCATGAATGGAAATATTACGTGCTAGAATCCTCAATGCCTGATCCGCCTACTCAAGAGGCAAGTGATAAAGAGTTCATAGTCTACAAAAAATACATAAAGGACGTAGTCGATGTTCAATGTTTGATGCTTTTATCTATGTCTAGTTAACTCATGAAGTCTCATGAAAACATGTATGCATATAGCATTATTGAGAACCTCTGTGGTCTTTACCAGGAGAGAGCTAGTCAGGAACGGTTTGAGATTTACAAGGTGCTCTTTCAGAGTAAGCTTAGTGAGGGTTCCCCAGACGGGCCTCATGTAGTCAAAATCATTGGCTACATTGAGACCCTAGAGGTTCTAGGGTTTAAACTCCCTGAAGAACTGGGCACCAATCTCATTCTAGCATCACTCCCTCAGAGCTTCTCTAGTTTTGTTGTGAATTTTAATATGAACAACATTAAAAAGTCTCTTCCATATCTTCTTATCCTCTTTTTCCAAGTAGATAAATATATAAAGCATGAAAAGACTTATGTCCTTATAATGAAAAAATGGAAAGGGAAAGCAAAGAAATTTAATCCCAAAGCTTCTTCATACCCTTCTAATAAGAATAAGATCAAAGGGGAAGCAAGGGAACAAGACACTATCTATTTCACATATGGTAAGAAGGGCCACTGGAAGAAAAACTACACCCAACTAAATAAGCAAGGAGAAGTTTTAGGTGCATTTATTATCGAGTGAAATTTATCTATTTCTACAAATTGGGTATTAGATACAAATTGTGGTGTTCACATATGTATTCAAATATAGGTACCAAGTAGTTTCAGAAAAATTGACTGAGGAGAGGTAGATCTATGAGCAACCAACAAAGCTAAACTTGCTATTGTAGATATTGGGGATTACCACCTCACATTGCTGACTAAAATAATCTTGGGTTTAAAGGGTTGTTATTATGTGCCTTCAGTTACCAAAAACATTATTTTTGTATCCAGACTAGATACAGATGGATTTATTTTCAATTTTGGAAATAAATGTTGTTTCTTTTACAAATATAGCATTTGTTATGAAAAGACACATTTACATAATGGTCTTTACGTGTTGGATTACATGAACCGAGTAATGACAATCAAGTTATTTCACATGACTCATACCACACCCAACTTTGGAATCACTGGCTAGGTCATGTAAATAAAAAACGATTGAAAAAATTACATCAAGATGAATATTTATATTCTTTCAAACTGAAACCACTTGGTGTATATCATGCATGTTTACAAGTCAAAATGACCAAATCCCCATTTATTAGGAAAGGTGAAAGGGCTAAAGATATTCTTGAATTAGCTCATACTAATGTGTGTGTACCATTTCCTATTGAAGTAAGGGGTGGGTTACACATACTTCATAAATTTTACTAATGATTTTAGTAGATATGGATAAATCTACTTAATGAGGTATAAGTCATATTCTTTTGATAAATTCAAGGAATACAAGAATGAAGTCGATAACCAGATTGGTAGGAAGATTAAGAAACTCTGATCAGACCGAGGAAGATAATATATTAATCAAGACTTCATTGATTACTTACAGAAGTTTGTGATCCTATCCCAACTCACTCCTCCTTACATGCCTCAGTGGAATGGTGTAAGCGAAAGGAGGAACCACACCTTGTTGGATATAGTGAGATAAATGATGAGTCATACAAGTCTTCCATTATCCTTTTGGGTATATGTGTTACAAAAAGTGACACAAATACTAAACCAAGTACCAACTAAATCAATAAATGATATTCTATACGAATTTTGGAGTGGAAGAAAAACCATGTTATCTAATTTACATGTGTGGGGAAGAAGAACATTTGTTAATGCCTCTTTAGGTAAAAAACTTGCACCCTAAGGCACAAAGTGTACCTTTATAGGATACCCTAAGGAAACAAGAGGATATTAACTATATGAGCCCTTAGATAAAAGGGTTATAGTGGAAAGATATGCCATATTCCTTGAGAGGGATCACATCTACAGAAGAGATAGTGGGAGTAAGATAAACTTCGATGAAGTTGAGGCTCAAGGCAAAAAAGAGTTGGTACAAGATCAGATTCCACAAATCCCCATGGAAGAATAAACTATTTTAGAGATATAGGAACTATGTATAAGTACAAGAGAGGCTAGAGAACCAGAATGGTATGGTTTTATAGTTACTGAGTATGGTGACTCATTATTTATTGATAATAATGATCCTTTAACCTATAAGAAAGTAGTAAGTGGAAATTATGTTTCCAAGTTTCAAGAATCCATGAATTTTGAAATGGATTCCATGTACCAAAACCAAGTTTGGATTTTGGTAGATCCTCCAGTAGATGTAAATCTTATTGGTTGCAAATGGGTATTCAAGAAAAAACTGGACATGGAAGGACAATTTAATACCTATAAGGAACAATTGGTTGCAAAAGGTTTTAAACAACATCGAGATATTGACTACGATGAAACCTTTTCGCTAGTTGCAATGCTGAAATCCATCATAATTCTAGTTGCCATTATGGCTTACCATGACTACAATATTTGGAAAATGAATGTCAAAATAGACTTCCTTAATGGGAACCTTCAGGAAGATGTCTACATGACACAACCTAAAGGTTTTGTGACTCCAAAGGATTCCAATAAGATATACAAGTTACAAAAATCCATTCATGGATTAAATAAAGAATCCAGGTCATGAAACATTCATTTTTATGAAGCCATAACATAATTTGGTTTTATAAAGAACGAATGTGAGCCTTGTGTCTACAAATGATTTAGTGGGAGTGCAGTCATTTTCTTAATAGTATATGTTGATGACATATCACTTATTGGAAATAAAATACCAATCTTATAGTCTGTTAAGTCATGGTTGAATAAATACTTTTACATGAAAGACTTGTGCGAGACAACATATATTCTTGGGATCAAGATCCATCATGATAGATCTAAGAGGTTGCTCAACCTAAGTCAAAGTACATACATTGACAAGATAATGAAGAGATTGATTATAGAACAGTCTAAGTGGGGATTATTGCCAGCATCACATGGAATTCATCTTTTTAAGAAAATGTATCCTCAGACCCATGAGGAAAAAAATAGAATGGAAATGATTCCATACACATCGGTGATTGGGTCAGTCATGTATACTATGATATATACTAGGCTAGATATCACCTATGCATTAAGTGTAGTAGGAAGATATCAAACTGATCCAGGTGACCACCAGTGGATGACAATCAAGACTATCCTTAAGTATCTAAGGCGTACTAAGGATATGTTCCTGGTTTATAGAGGCGATGAGGAACTAGTCACCAGAGGATATGAAAATGCTAGTTTATAGACCGATCAATATGACATGAAGTCACAAATAGGATACATCTTTAGTTTGAATGGACGCGTTGTGAGCTAGAAGAGCTCAAAGAAAGCTATAGTCACAGATTCTACAGTAGAGTTTGAGTATATTGTATCTTCTGAGGCAGCTAAAGAAGTATTTTGGATGTGAAATTTCTTCCAAGATCATGATGTGGTACCTATTAGTAAAGATATCATCACAATCTATTATGATAATACTACAACAGTGGATCTCACAAAAGAGCCAAGGTCACATCAGCGGATGAAACACATATTTAGGAAGTATTATCTCTTAAGGATTTTTTATCAGAGAGGTGAAGTTGCATTGAGTAGTATTTCCATAGAATACAATGTGGTGGACCCTTTGACTAAAGCCTTGACTCTGCAGAAACATGATTATTATGTTAGGTCTAGAAGACTAAAAGTTGTAGGAAGTTGTCTCTAGTCCAAGTGGAAGTTTTTTAGAGTTTGTGTCCTAGAAACAAATATTTTTACTTTGATTACATGAATATTTGATGTATTAAATATTAAATTAAACATCTTATTACATATTGTTCATTGTTCTACATGAGCATAATGTAATAATGTACTAGAGTATTTGTCGAATTGATAAGGTCATAGTAGTTCCCTACTATGACGAGGACCTTGAAGTGATATGGAAATATTCTTAATATAGTTCTACAATTGGATAACATACTATGATGGGACACATAGTATATAGAACGTTTGGTTTAAGTACTCATAAGCAGATGAGACTTCTTCTCATGAAGTTTGCACTTGGTAATTTCCAAGATGAGAGATTATGAGAACAGTACCGCCGGTAGGAATTCTGCATGTTTTGGTGTTATTGGATATTCCTAACTACGAGTGTGTGTAATGGTCCTTAGACTTTAAGATTATCATTAATATATGTCACGACTCGTGCACTTAGATTTTATAATGAAAATCGTCATGCTATATGTTGGCGAAAAGTATGGTACATTGGGTGCGTCACGAATGACATGTCATTAATGGATAATTCAAGAAAGGATTTTCCCTTCTATATTTATGGAAGTTGATATCTCATCCCTTTGATTGAAATAGAACTGTCTCCCTAAATTCCATAGACATGGTGTAACAATGAGTTTATTTTAGATAATCAAAGAATGATGTATCAAACATATAGGTTGATGACACTGTCATGCAACTTTCTTGATGAGATTATGTGACAAAGGGATTATATTATACAATGAGTGTTCATATGTGGTTGTCATCATTGTGACTTTAAGTTCTTTCTCTTAGGTGACTTGAACCATTTTTAGATAGTAATCTTGGACTTTAGGCAATCCCGCCTGATGTCAATGAGAAATAATTCTAGTGGGTCACACATGAAGTGTTTCTGGTGGTCTCGATTAAATTCTATTTTAATTTAATTAATGGAATAAATACTATTCTCAAGATTGAGGAATAATTTTATTTAAGTTATAATGACCTCATAAATTAAATAAATACTTATTCACCAGATTGTGAATAAAATATATTTATTTATTTTATTGAATATTTAATAAATATTTATTTAATAGTTTTTGAATAAAATATTTATTTAAAAGAATAAAATATTTATTCGGGTGTTCAATAAATACAATAAGAGTTTAAAC
The DNA here is from genome assembly GCA_963277665.1 of Viscum album. Taxonomy (NCBI): domain Eukaryota; kingdom Viridiplantae; phylum Streptophyta; class Magnoliopsida; order Santalales; family Viscaceae; genus Viscum; species Viscum album. The sequence goes on from OY728158.1 coordinate 1,276,220,411, forward strand.
GGACCAAGACCATTTCCGGTGATAAAATAATTATTTATGAGTTGGTAAATATTATTTATCCATTTGGCTCAAGTTGGCGTACCACAAAATAATAATACTATTATTATTATTATGTGGCATGAGATTTCATTAATGGTTATAATTATATTTAATGTCTATTATGCAATTAAATTTTGTAACCGAAACCCCAACTCTATAAATAGACGACAACATCTATTGTGTAATTCATTCAAAACCAATTCCAAGTTTGGGAATAGAGATTTATTGTGCACGATGAATTCTCTCTCGACTCCTCCTCCTCTCTCCCTTTAAAAAACGAGAAACCTAAGAGAGAATTTCTTTAAGACCGAAGAATGAGCAACCAGAAACGAACAACACAAGACATTCGATTCACCATTCTAGAACCCGAAGAATGAGTGGAATTTCTTGAAGACCATTGAAGCATGTGTGGATCACTGCTAAAGGGATTATACCCTTAGATCCTCACAAGCACAATGAAGGCAATCTGGAAGGGCATTTTCGGATGATCAACAATCATTAACAAAGAAAGTTCCTAAGCCTAGGTATGAATTTCTTTAGATATTAAATAAATTAATTATAAATTTGACGTGCAAGATCCTCGCTCTTGGTTTCAGGAAATGATTATTAAAAGAAATTTTAATATATCACCCACCGCTGTACGCTTCCGCTGCACTCCAAACCAACATATATTTCATATGAATGTTACTTAAACTTAGACAGAGTTAAGACACATACCAAGTTTATGGATGAACATAATTTCTGTTGGTCAGTTGGATAAATTAGGATTTGGATCATTGTTCATGAATGAAAAGTGAAAAATTACTCGGGGTTCCTTGGTTTTGGATGGAGTTGTAAAATATAGGATTTTTTATACATAGACACACACACATGTATATTTTACAAATACAAATATATATATATATATAATATAAATATATACTATACAAATGTATCATACAAATATATTATACCAATATATTATACAAATATATTATATAAATATATTATAAAATTATATTATAAAAATATCTATTATACAAATATGTTATACAAATATATTACACAAATTTATATGTATACAATTAAAAAAATACAAATTTATTATATATTTATATATATTATATTTATATGTAAATAAATATATATTAAATATTAAATATTTATATATTATACAAATATTTTATACAAATATATATATTATACAAACATAAATATATGTTATATTACAAAAAAATATAAAATAAAAATATATATCATACAAATAAAGATATATATTACACAAATAAATAAATAAATAAATATATTATACAATGTACAAATATATATTATACAAATATATATTTATATTAAGTACAACTGCCAATGGCAGCTCACGCACCCTACAAGAAATTGTAAAGAAACCTACTAGCCTGAGGACTTGACCCTGCAACCACACCCTAAACCCCATCCCACCCTCAGCATTCCAACCGAACGTGGGGGATTATACAAATATATATTACACAAGTATATTATGAAAATATATTATACAAATATATTATACAAATATATTTCAATAGAGTCCATTCAATGGTTGAAATTCATCATCCAATTTTACTTATGAAGTTTTTTCTCACTTCGAAACTATTTTTGTACAAGTGAGTCACCTCCCATTTAACTTAAAACCTCTATATTTTCCATAATTACTATTATTTATTTCATTGTGACTAAAATTATATACCATGTTCCCAAAATCACCATAGAACACATAATGGCCATGAAAATGAAATTTTCTTATAAAGCCTACTCTTCATCTGCTTGAAAATAATTATTGTTTTCAACCCGTCTAGACATAATTATTGAATCAATTTATCAAATAATAATTTTGAGGTGTTTAAAACCTTTATCGTTATTAGGTATATTCTTTTCCAAAAATTATTTTTCCATTATTTATCTATTTTTAATTGAAATTATAATTTTTATATGTTTTAAAATATTTGATATTCCATTAATATTAAATGTAATAATTCCTTAGGTTGTTAAATCAATTGTTCTAAAAAATAGAATAGAGGTTATCAAATTATATACATGTTGGAATAATTATTAGATTTTTTTTAGGTATTCATCATTTTAGGTCTACATATATTGGTTCCACCCCTAGGAATCTCTAATTACTATCCATTTATATAAAATAACTCTTTACGTCCCCCCAAATCCCAGCTTCAATAGGCCATGAGTTAATAACTAGTACCGATGGTGTAATTCTCACAAATGAGAGGCATTACCCCTTTTAGAGAACACAATGCAGTACAAGTTTCATCCTCATCAACTTCATCTCCCAAATAGTTATTATTGCATTTTTTTCCTTGAGACTCATCCTCCATCTCTTTTATATTGCTTTTAATACTCTGATCATTGGTCATTCCATGGATGACTACTACTTAGAGTATTTCAAGCAACACAGGTGCATGTCCACAAGATATTGAGGATGTGTGTCAAACAACAAAATGGAGTGATAAATGTTCAGGATATAAGTTAATGAGGACGAAAGTTGTCTATAAATTTCATTAGGAGATCATAATCAGTTCATGTAGGTCCAAATATAGACAATGTCTTGTATATCAGAGGGGACCACAAAGAGGGGATTTGGATTCTTGATAGAGGAACCAAATCCCTAAAACCTTTAAAAAATAAAGAGAGTTCAATTATAAGGTAAAATTGTTTTTTAATATACTATGTTCTTATTCATAATATTATATGTTCTCTACTACTCAATCAAAGAGGTAACCTTGATATTTGCACAGTAAAATCATTTTCCATATAATTAATGTATTGTTTCATATTTATGTTTATTTTTTTAGTATTACTCATATAATATCATACAGGTGGATTCTTTTGTTTTAGTTGAAGTGGTTTGTTCAAAGTTTATCATGATCGTGAGAGATTATACTTTGAGCCTATAACTTAGATAATGACAACACGGAAATTCATCACAAATTCATATGACCATCATGAAAAGGTGAATTCCTACTACTTATTTAATTATTTTTTCATCATTTTATCTATTATTTGTAAGTTATATTTATTATCATTTTTATCTAATACTTATTTAGTTTTTTTACAAATATTTTGGGAATTCATAGTTTTCTTTCAACTATCTGAAACAAGCCACAATATAGATAAAATGTTTCTTTCTTCCCATGTTACCATGATTTCCATTTCCATTGCATTTATTTATCAAGATGCCAACAATACATATTTATTCGATATTCTTAGCCAAAAAACCTTTCTTGTTGTTGAAATCTAGAATATTAGAGGAAGCTTAGGTGCCCATTGTGGTGACTTCTTGTGATATAATGGACACATAAGCTTCCTCTGATCTTCCAACTTTCAACAACAATAAAGGTTTTTTGGCTAAGAACATTAGGTCAATATGCAGTGTTGACAACTCAATAAACAAAGACAATGAAAATAATGGTAATATTGTATTTTATTATTGTTTTTAGACTTTGGGACATATAGGAATCAACCACATCTCAATCTGACACATGGTGTGACCGGTATGACTCAAAATGCTTCTTTTTATTTAAAAATGACATTAATTTTAGTAAAAATGAAAAATAACATACTCAAAACATATAAAACATATTTATATTGTTTTTATACTTTAGGAAAATGATCCATAAGTCATTTAGGATGTGTAGGAATCAACCATAGCTCAATCCGACACATGGTGAGACCGGTATGACTTCATGTGCATTTTTTTATTTAAAATTGACATTAATTTTAGTAAAAAGGAAAAGTAACATACTCAAAACCGATAAAAAACATTCGTATTGTTTTGATATTTTAGGGTAATGATCCATAATTCATTTGTGACATATAAGAATCATCCAAACCTCAATCTGATACATGATGTGCCCAGTATGACTCAATGTGTCTGTTATCAGTTTAAAATCGACAGTTTAGTTCAAAAAGTGTCACTCACTAAAAATTGAGAAAACGATCTCGTATTTTCTTGATAATTTATAACATAGTTTCATAATTTATTTTTGATGTGTATGAATTAGTCTTATGTCAAACCGATACACGATGTGATTAGTATAAGTCAAATTGCGTGTTTCCAATTTAAAATGACATTTTAGTAAAAAAGACAAGTGACATACTCAAAACTGATAAAACATATTAAAATTATTTTGATACTTTATAAAAATAATCCATAAGTCATTTGGGATGTGTATGAATCAATTGAACCTCAATATGATATGCGATGTGACCGGTATGACTCCAAGTTCATCTTTTTATTTAAAATTGACATCAATTTTAGTAAAAAGGACAACTGACCTACTCAAAACCAAGAAAATACATTCATGTTGTTTTGATACTTTAGGAAAATGATCTATAAGTCATTTGGGATGTGTAGGAATCATCCTCACCTCAATATAATGCATGATGTGACCATTCTGACTCCAAATACATCTTTTTATTTAAAACTGACATCAATTTTAGTAAAAAGGACAACTAACCTACTCAAAACTGAGAAAACATATTCATATTGTTTTGATAATTTAGGAAAACGATCCATAAGTCATTTGGGATGTGTAGGAATCATCTGCATCTTAATCTGACCCACGGTGTGACTAGTATGACTCTAAGTGAATCTTTTTATTTAAAATTGACATCAATTTTAGTAAAAAGGATAAATGACATACTCAAAACCGAGTAAAAACATTCAGATTATTTTTATACTTTAGGACAACAATCCATAAGTCATTTGGGACATGTATGAATCAGTCTCACCTCAATCTGATACACAGTGTGACCAGTATGACTCCAAGTGCATCTTTTATTTAAAATTGACATCAATTTTAGTAAAAAGTAACTTACTCAAAACTAAGAAAACACATTCATATTATTTTGATACTTTAGGAAAATGATCCATAAGTCATTTGATATGTGTAGGAATCAGCTGCACCTTAATCCCATGCACAGTGTGACCAGTATGACTTCAAGTGTGTATTTTCAATATATAAGTGTCATTTTAGTTTAAAACGCGCATCACATTTCCAAAACCAAGAAAATGAGCTTAGATTGTTTTCTCATCATTCTATTAACTATTAATTAATTAATTTCCTTATTATTTTTATCTTATACTTATTTAGTTAATTTTTACAGAGATAATTCTTGAAGACGAATAAGAAATGGTGTGACGTGCAAGAATCAACTGCAACTCAATCCGACACACAATGTTCCTGGTATGACTCAAAGTTTGGTTTAAAATTGACAATTTATGTTAATTTATTTCTTTATATTATTACTAACATAATAATTTTTTCTTATACATGTGTATTTTTTGCTCGAGTAGGGGTTAGGATCAAAAGACAAAGGAACACTGATGTTTTTGAATGTATGTAATAATTTGTACTTATGTAATTGTATAAACCAATGTTTAAAATGTCTATAATATAGTGTTTTTTTCTTATATTTGTGTTGTAAATTTTATTTCATTTAAATTCTGAATTGGTACTTGATTTTTCTAATTTTGTGATGTTTTTGGTGTTGTAGTGTGCTGTTATAGCACACTTCACTGGCGCTACTGCAACACACTAAAGCATTCCCCTTAATTAGTGATGATAAATACCCCCTTTATCAACACTTTTTTTTATCACTGATAAAATATTAGGGCTTTTAATCTCGCTTCGGCAGTCAGCGCTTCTCTAGCGCTGATAAAGACAATTTATAACACTGTTAAAGACCTATTTTGTTGCATTGTATGGGCTTAGAACTAATCATTGCGAGTCATTTGGTCATTTAATGAAGGGATTGTAGACATTCTAATAATAAAAAAGGGTATACAAGGGCCATATAATAAGGGTCAGATAGGACAGGTTACCACTGGGGGGGGGGGGGGGCTATGACCTGCTCGTTCGGCCTACGAGTGTGAGGTGCGTGTGTGTGTTTATTTATAATTGTATCCCCAAACATCTAATATATTAATATATATATATAATTATATATAAATATATAAATATATAAATATATATAATTATATAAACATATTTATAATTATATACAAAGATTTATAAATAAATAAATAAATATATTTAATATATTTAATATATTTAATATACTTATAATTATATATATTAATATATTAATAAATATATATAAATATATATATTTATTAATATATTTATAATTATATACAAATATTTTTAAATATATTTATTTGTAATTATAAATATAAATAAATAAATAAATATATTTATTTGTAATTATAATTAGAAATATATATATATATATTTAAATAATTATAAAATTATAATAAATATATTTAAATAATAAATATATTTATTGATAATTATATTTATAAATACATATTTTTAATTCTTTAAGTATTCATTTATAATTATATAAATTTAATTTTTTTAATTATATTTATTATATCATTAAAATTGGGTCTTTTTAGCGCTTTTTTGAAAGCACTGATAAAAGTCTTACCTGATATTTTAAATAGAACCCTATCAGAGTCCTCCTTACTCACACCTTTAAACTTTCACGAAACCGAACCCTCACCGCCGCTCTTCATCAAGCTTCTCGATGAATCAATCCTCTCAAGATCTAAGATATGTGATTATTTCTTCTACTTTTTAATCACGATTTTCTTCCATCTAGGTCTTTACCACCGAACCCTACCTTGTTGTAGATATTTAACATGAACAACATGAACCAACCTTGTTTTAGATATTTAGTTTCATGATGTTGGGGCTTCATTTGTGATTATTTGTTTCCCTTACTACCTAACTCACTAGTTTTGTCCCTTCTCGATTGAGTTCATGGTTGTTTGGGGTATACTAGAGGTGTCATTTTATTCTCCTTTATTTTTTATATGGATATGGATCCATGTTGAATCCATCATTTAGTTCTCCCATCCCGCATTCTAGATCCCATCCTAGTCTATTTTTTCATTCGCTAACAGTTGAAGTTCTCACAAAGTTAGTGTTTGGTATCTTCTTCTTTGTTTTTGTTTGATGTCTGAAAATTATTTCTCATGTTCAACCATTTGTTAGAGATGGAGAGGTCATGATTTCATCTATTTTGTGGAGTTAAAACTGTATGAGCCTTCTCGCATTTTTATTTTGGGGAGATTCAGATGTTCTGCCTATAACTTGGAATGACGTGAACCATGGGTAAAAACCCATGGTCCCAAAATATTTATTATTAAAAAATAAAGTACACAAGGAAAGAAGATAAGGGGATGCAATGTAAAAAAGTTTCACAAACAATGTAACCAAAAGAAAAAACCTCCAATAGTCACATTCTTTTAAATCTGCCTTCCTTCCTTAGAAACCACCTCGATTTCTTGGGTGGATACCTATTTTCCATTGCTTAGGAGTCTGCCAAGTGTTATCCTAATCATCACCACCTGATGATTCATCTTCCTCATCATGATGCTCAATGTCTTGACCTCCAATGCAAGCATTATTTAAAATCAAAGTAGAGCTATCTTGATTTAAGGTATTACCTATTAGATCAGAGATGCCCCTTTCCTTGACAGTCCTAGCATCTGAGGATTATCCTTCAACTTGAAAAGGTCCATGAACATTTCCAAATTCCTCATGTAACAATTCCCTACTATTAGATCTATTAAAAATATAAAGCAAACTAAATTTAGTTTTACTAGGACAAAAGTTTGGTGTGATAGTGGCAACCTCCGTAGTTTCCACCTTCCTTTATAGTGTGTCGACTTCTTCAGCCCTTGCCCTACATGACAAATTAATTGAGACCTTACCCAGGATAGGGGGCATGACCAACCCTCATTCTCTGTTAAATCACCTCATACCCTTATAGGGGGAGGATTTAATGGAGGATCAATGTATCCCACAGTATCCTAAACATCTTTGGGGTCAACGTTGAGCACCTTATCCTGTTCATGCACTTTAATATGCACAGTCATAGCCTACCTAGTCATAGGTGAAGAAGTCTTGGGATTTCTAGAAGTGACCAACTGAAATCCATCTTCATCCACCACTTTTTATTTCCCCTTCCCTTTGGAAGTAATTAACAATTCTTTCCGCATATCATGATCAACTTCCCCTTGGAAAAAAACCTCACAGTAAGACTATTTAGAGGAAGCCTCATTATCCATTGCAACTTCAGTGCTCTTGCAAATAGCATCTTTAAAAGAAATATTCACATGAGCTACCTGTACTTCTGCCTCCTCTTCAACTGCAATATCATCCCATGATGCCTTCAGATCTAGTGTTGAGTTGTAACCTTCCCCCTTTCCACCAATCCCAACCCCATCAACATTCCCAACACTAGGTACAGAATTAGGTTGTGGTCTAACCACAACAGAAGAGCCTAAAACCAGACTAGGCCCATCCACTGCCCTACAATCCTTTCCATCAGTGTCAAAATTTTTGACTTTAGATCGAGATATAAAGTTTTCATTGATTCGACCAGCCTTCCTATAGTAATAGTAAGAAATATTTTTCTGACACTTCTCAGGCAAGCATCTAATGGAGTTTTAAAAAAATATGGTCGTCTCTCATAATCTACAGATAGATCAATTCGATGTTCAACATCAACCAAAATAACAAATTCGATCAAGGTATAAGAGAAATCAACCTCAACTAGAACCCTTCAAGATAATCCATAGCGGGCATGATCGATCTCCATATCAAATTTTTCTGAGGCACTAATAGCCGAAGCAATGCCCCATAGGATTTTAGGATGCCAGAAGAACCAACTCAAACCATAGATGCAAACCCAAGATTGGGTTACTGATTTCTTTACCTTATTAGGATCAAAAAGAGGACCCCAACCCTATATTTTCAAAAAATATGGTTTAAGAGGGAAAAAGGCAATGACCCCAAGCCCCGATATTGAGATACTTTGAGGGGAAGACAATGTGATAGAAACCTTTCCCAAATAGAAACAATTATCTATCCGTCAAAGCCCCAAATCCGAAGAAGTCGGGTCTGCAAATCATTTGAGACTCCATGGGTTTTCCTCCTGTGAAATAACCAGTCAAACAGGGATCAAGTACTTACATTCATATATTTGAGCATCCATGACCTTGAGATTATCTTAAACATCCAAAGAACCATTGCAAGCGATTCAATTTTGCAGAGATCCAGACTCTCCCCTAATCTCTGAGAAGAAGCAATGATGATCAGGCTCTTTCACTGCACAATTCAATGACAATAACACCATCATATTCTTAAAAGGGTCAATAAAAAAATCGACTTGATTAAATTAGAAATCTAGATGAATCTCATCATGAACGGAAGCACTAGGCACCATGGGGTTTTAAAGAGAGAAGTTCCCGAGACATTGCATCCTATCCTCTATTTTTCCAATAGATTATGTGTATGTAAATAATTATAAATAATTTATAAATAATTTTGATTATAGATAATTTTTATTATAGATAATTTTGATTATATATAATTTTGATTATAGATAATTTTGATTATAGATAATTTTGATTATCTTGAATTAATAATTTATATAAATAATTTATATATAATTTTGATTTATTATTTATTTATAAATTAATAATTTTGAATTAATAATAATTTTGAATCAATAATTTTGAATTAATATTTTTTTTTGAATTAAAAATTTTGAATCAATATTTTTGATTATATTGAATTAACAATTTTGAATTAATAAATTACATAAATAATTTATAAATAATTTTGATTACCTTGAATTGATAATTTTGATTCTTTGTATGTAAATAATTTTGATTATGCATGTATAAATAATATTTATTATAAATAATTATGTGCATATAAATAATTTTGATTATATATATAAATATTTTTTTAACATAATTTATAAATAATAATAAAAACAATTATAAATATATTTCTAAATATATATTTAATATATTATATATATATAATTATAAATTTATTTTGTAAATATATATACTTATGATGTAACACCCCAATATTTCATAGTACGTTATTTCTTCAAAGTAACTCAATAACTAGTGCTACACACAACACCGAGTTCAAGCGCACCACGACTTACCAAACTAACCATTCAAAAGCGGTTATGAATAGTATTAACTGAATTTTAAATTTTATATATTCTATATAATTTTAAAATCTATATTATGTATTTCTTAGACATAATATAAGAACAAATTCAATTTTTTAGATAAAAGAAGTATTTTTCAGAAAAATGCAATTTTACCACCTTTTAATGGTCAACCCTTTTTAAATCCAATATTTGACACTTTTATATATTAAATTTGTCAAAATTAAATTCTTCTTTATAATCGGGACAAAAAATTTTACTTTGGATGAAATTTTGATATTTTTCTGATAATGTTCATTTTTTAATGAATAGTGAGAAATACTGTATTTTAATCCAAAACTACCTTTTAATCTAATTTATCTATATGGTTAGATTATATTTTTAATTGGTTTTTAAGTGTAATTAGATTATATTTTTACCATTTAATCCAATTTTAGTCATTGGAAGTAATTTCACTTTGAAATTGAACATAAACAAGTGTCAATCTTTTGATAGTTATTATTTCTTAAAAACACGCTTTTTGTTTTGACAATGAGAATCAATTTTAAATTAATAAATGAAAATTGTATGTTTTGAATTTGGTAAAATGGACTTCATTTTTGAATTTGGGATATCAAAATTAACTTAGGGTAAATTTTTGGAATTTTTCTAAAAACTTTCAATTTTTTGATGAATAGTGAAAAACACTACGTTATTATTTAAAACCAACTTTTTATTTAAATAATTATTTATTTTATTTAAATTTATTGTAAGTAAAAATAGATATATAATACCTATATAAGTTCAATGTAATTCATTAGAGTCATTTTATAATAAAATTAGATGTATAAAATTTTATTGAACTTTTTAACGTTTTTACCCACCTTATAGGAGCATTTGCAAATTTGCATAAAACTTAATTTTACCACTTTTGTGAGTTGAATTTCAAAAATCCGAGAGACACGATTGACATTAGTAAGTAAAAATTTGGTTCAATAAGTTGAAAATAATTTTTGGTGAATAGTAACTTTTGACTTTTATTATAATTACCCTAACATATTTCCTAATTCTATTGGGTAAGTGTAATTCGACAAAAAAACCTTATGAATAAAATATGATCCTCTTTGTGTAAGAACCCAAGCCTTCTTTTCAGGTATGTTTTTCCTTTTTCTGGAGTTTTTGAGAAAAGAGGAGTTTTCTGGAAATTTTTGAAGTACACGCCGTGTACTCCCTTGCCGCACAAGGCCGTGTGCTAGTCGTGTCCGAGCCACACACACGACCATGTAGGGGTGATGTGGAGGCTTCTTAAAGCGGAGTATGAAAAAGACTGGTACATTCCGTGTACTCCAAAAGTACATGTCGTGTACTTTGTTTTTTTCATTAAACGGGCTGGGGTCACATCTAATCACCAGAACACGCTTCTTCTCCAGCTTCTTCGACCAAGAGCGTCCCGTACGACTGCGAATATCCTTCGAGACCCCAAGCCTCTGTCTGTTCTCCGAATCGACCACCGTCAATTGCATTGGAACCGCAACGATAAGCTCTTTCTTCTTTTGGAGATTTGTTTTCCAATTCCTCCTCTTTCTCAAGTTATCGTGGGTTGAGAATTTTAGATGTTTTCTTAGATCTACGATGTTCCAAGGAGATTCAAGCCTCTTGGTTCAAGTATATCTATCTCCTAACATCAAGGTAGATGGTTTGTGCCTTTTTGTAGAAAGTCTTTGAGTATTTTGTGAAAATTCCACCAATACCCTTGAACGGGGTGTTGTGTGTTTCCTATTTTGTCCTTGTTGTTTGCCTGCTTTGCTTATATGCTTGAGTAGAGGATATTGTTTGTGAATAGGGTAATTTAATGTGCTTTGGATGTTTTTCCCATGCACGTTTTTCCTGTTTGGTTGTTGTTTACTTTTCCCATGCCTAGTATTGTAGGATGGAGTGAATCTTGTTCGGACATGCTGTTATGCTGTAGACTGCTAGACAAGTAGTTCTTGAGGTTTACTTTGGACGTTACGCGATGTGATACTTGTTGACTTTACACAGGGCTGTGAGAACCTAGTGTAGTACACCATAGGGAGAATGGACGTAAGGGATTCTACAGAGTGTCTTTAACTTTACGACGCGGGCCATAGGGGGAATTAGACGTTGAGTGCTTTCCCAGAGTGTCTTTAGTATGATACGAGGCTATAGGGGGAATTGACGGTGAGTGCTTCCCCATAGAGTCTATTCTTTAGCTGAACCAAAGGGGTGAGATTGTGTGTGCCTACCAGAGGGTTGATAGTACTTCTAGGTTGAACCATAGGGGTTAGGCTGTGAGAACTACCCAAAGGTTACCTGTTTGTTCTACTTTCTTGAGTGGATGCTTACTTGTTTGTAAATTAAATGCTAGAAACTGTGGATTGCTTACTGTTGTGTATTTTCCTATTTACTGCTTACTGTTTACTGCTTACTGTACTTTACCTGCCATATACTCACTGACTATTAGGAAGAGATCTTTGGGTGGTTTCCTACTGGGATTTTTATCTCACACCCTGTTTGGGTCATGCTTTTGGGCCCAAACTGATTATATTGTTGCAGGTATAGATAAGGGAAAGCGCCCTTATTTTTCAGGTATTTGACTTGCATTGGATCAGGAGAGCATGAGACCAAGCTGAGGCTTTCGATACTGAGGATTTATCTATTTTTCTTTTGTAATTGGGTTTAATACTGTATTCCGCATTGTGACTTGTTTGGATATTTTCCTAGACATATATGTATCATGCATTATTTACATATATTTCTACTCTAGTTGTTTATTTATCAGTCTTCTGCTGTTATTGTCGATGGATATTTACTGCTTCTGTTGTTGTATGTGTTGTTACTTCCACTGTGTACTCTGCCAATGAGGGCATAGTTTCCCCACTATCACACCCAAGGCCCTCGCTGCTAGTCGGCAGCCTCTGGCATTCAGGAAAATGCACTTGAGGCCATGTGACCAACCGGGTACGGGGTGCCTCTGGGTGTCTTCCAGAACCGGGACGTTACAAAGTGGTATCAGAGGAATTATTTTCTCTTGATTTACTGTTTGTAGCCTATATCTAGGGATAGGATGGAATAAGTACTTGGTAATAAGCTGTGCTCGGGAGTATCTAACCCGTGTACAGGGAAAATCCATACTACCTCATTTATTGTAATTTTACTGGTTTTCAATTTTACAGTTGATTTGATTTCACCATTGGGTGATTCACATGCTTTGTGTTGTTGCCGTTGTTGTTGATGCGGTTCTATTTCTGTCGCAGCCCGATGAGATGAGGGTATTGCATCTCATGCATCATATAGACACTTATTAGAAATCACATGCCATACATTCTTTCCATGACATCTAGGGTGCATTAGCGATTGCATGTTGTTGTGATAGACGTTGTGTAGATTATGCATGCTGTTGTGACAGATACTTTGATAGAATCCTTGTTGTTTGATAATAAATTTGTTTGTATAGTTCTTTGCTTAGATGGACACCAAACTTTGGTTCTTGAGGTTTTATGGGACCTCATGGACTGGAATTTGGTGAATCATTGTTTTTTTTCTTTTTTATAACTTGTATAAGATGCCAAGTTTTGATTCGTGGGGAGTATGGGCCCTCACGGATCGGAAATTGGCATCTTAACGTTTATTTTATGTGTTTTCTGGGATCTAGAGTAGTTTATGAGGCTAATACCCAGAAAAACCCAGAATACACGGCATGTAATTTATTAATACACGGTGTGTAGTTTTTAACCGTGTCACTGACTGTGTGGGAAGGGACACGAGGTTATGAAAAAAATCTTCCAAAAACATGCCATGTACCAGATGTGCACGCCGTGTAGTGTGATCCTAGGAGTCCGGCCATGTAGTTAACAACACGGTTGGTGGAGTCTCCTCTTATACATGTCGTGTCCACCTTGAACACACCATGTAGTCTGACCCAGGTACCCGGCCGTGTCGCAAACAACACGGTACAGTGACATCCTTTCTCATACACACCATGTCCGCCTGGAACACGCCGTATAGTGTTAGCCTTATAGCCGGTCGTGTAGCTAACCACACGGTCTATTGGGACTTTGGGGTACACACCATGTTCGTCTGGAACACGCCGTGTAGTGTGTCCTGGGTACACAGGCTGTGTCACTAACAAACATGGGCCAGTGAAGTTTATTGCGTACACGCAGTGTCTACCTCGAACATGCCGTGTAGTCTTGTCTTAGGAGAACCGTGTGGCTTAACTGTATAGAAGGAATCAGGTAGGGGAATAGAGTTCAAGTACACACCGTGTGTTAGGATAAAACACCGTGTGTTTGGGGTGTTACATGACCAGTTTTGGCAAAGGTACACACCCATGTGAATGGATTAAAAGAACACGCCGTGTAGTTTATATACACACCGTGTAGTCATGTTTTGTAATTTTTGAATGATTTCCTTCCCCTATTCCCTTCTTACATTCCTATTTTTCAGTCCCTGATAATGTGATCTAAAGTGTGCGTTTTACCTTGTAGAGTCATGGAACCGAGACGTCCTCCGGTTGTCCGCCAGTTGTAGGGAAGTGATCAGACACCAGATATGTCTAATCAAGGACTTCATGCAGATCCTCCTATTGTTCCAGCCTTGACATTAGCAGTGATACCGATTTTAGGTGCTGATGCGAAGTTTAGGGAAGAATTTCTGAGGATGATGCAGACCTTCCAGGGAGCACCGCCTCCTGCCTCGACTATGGTGAACTTGACGTGGGTTATCCAGCAGCAGCATCCTCCCACCTTCTCAGGGGAAGGAGGACCTCAGACTGCAGAGTCATGGCTAGAAGCCACGATGATGATCTTTGAGCATCTGGAGATGCCTCCAAAAAGGCGGGTCAAGATCACTACCTACATGCTACGAGACTCCTCCAAGAGGCGGTAGGACGTGATCTCATAGGTGGGTCATCAGCAGTTTATGGTGTGGGAGGAGTTTCAACACGTCTTTTACGACTACTTCTATCTAGAGACCCTAAGGGCTGACCGAGCCCGGGAGTTCATGATCCTAGAGCAGGGTCCTCTTTCTTTCATGGAGTATTCCTCTCGTTTCACCGAGCTTCAGCATTTCACACCCCTCTAGGGCGGAGATGAGTTGTTCTTGTCAAGGAAGTTTGAGGATGGTCTTAGACGGGAGATCTTCTCATAGGTGAATATCTTCAGGCTGACTTCCATCACTTCCATCATCAACCAGGCACTGATTGCATAACACAATATGAGATATTCTGGAGTTGAGATCCAGGGCGGTTCCATTTCCAGAGTTATTACTTCATCATCTGATAATAGGAAGCACCATAGGGAGTCTATGTGTGGTGATCTGAGGTGGCGAGACACATCTTCAGGTAGCCAGGTGGTATGCTACCAGTGTGGAAGGGCTGGGCATATGAGGCCGCAGTGCCAGAGAGACCCAGTGGAGTGCTGATCTTACAACAAGATGGTTCACCCCCAGCGCTTCTAACAGGTTTTCTCACCAGTAGCTGGTGACAGGGGTTCATCCATGACTCCTCGTTCAGGAGCAGTGCCACCCGTTTCTCACCAGTCTGGGAACTGGAGTTCTTCTGGCTGTTTGGGCCGAGGTGGAGGTCAAGGCCGTAGTGGTCAGTCACCGGTCTTTTAGAGATAATAGGGTGGATCAGCTCAGAGCGGTCAGGCAGGGTCACAGGGCCATGGTACAGGTAAGGCTTTTACGGTGGAGCAAACCCACCAGGAGCATGATCCTGGACCCTCTACAGTTCGAGGTACGATCTTAGTAGCCTCAGTTTTATCTTCTACTCTTTTCGATATAGGGTCTTCCCATAACTTTATCTCTGTTGCTATTGTGGAGAGCCTTGGGATCTGTATCTTTTCCTCTACCGATACATTGACTCTAGACACATCATTGGGGACTAGGACGACTAGTGTACGTTAGTGCAAGGAGTTCCCTCTAGAGGTGACTGGGTATCACTTCTTATGAGATCTCTATATCCTAGAGATGACGAGCTATGATGTCATTCTTGGAATGGACTGGCTAGTTCCCTTCTAGGCAGTCATCGACTGTTATCACCGTAGAGTGAGTTTTGTATCACTAGAGGGTGGATCCTTTCTTCATATAGGAGAGTGGGATGTCCAGGCGAGCAGAGCAGGTCCATAGAATCATGGTTTGGGAGGAGTTACAACCCAAATCTATAGTCTTTATATAGATTACCAGAGGATTTCACAGTTAGACTTTCCTCCAATGGTGGATCATTTTAGGGATGTCTTTCCAGAGGAATTTTTAGGTTTGCTTGCAGAGCATGAGGTAGAATTTTCTATTGAGCTCGTGCTAGGAGCAGCACTGGTGTCCATTCCTCCTTACAGGATGGCTACACCTGAGTTATAGGAGCTCAAGAGGCAGTTGGAGGAGTTACAGGCAAAGGGTTTCATCCGAACCAGTACTTCTTCTTGGGGTTCACCTGTCCTGTTTGTGAAGAAGGCAGACAACACCCTTAGGCTTTGGGTGGATTATCGGAAGCTAAACCAGTTGACGATCAAGAACCGATATCCCTTGCCTAGAATTGACGATATCTTTGATCAACTTCAAGGATCCCGGGTGTTTTCTAAGATTGATTTGAGGTCCAGTTATCATCAGTTGTGCATTAGACCATCTTATATACCTCTTAAAGCTTTTTGGAGCAGGTATGGTCTATACTAGTATATGGTTATGCTGTTCGGTCTCACGAATGCGCCTGCAGTTTTCATGGCACTGATGAACTGAGTGTTCCATCCATACTTAGACTCTTTCATGGTGGTCTTCGTGGACAATATCTTGGTGTACTCTCACACTCGACACAACCATGCTACCCATCTTGAGATCATTCTGAGTACACCGAGGGAGCATCAGTTATATGCTAAGATCTCAAAATGCCACTTTTGGATGGACCAGATTCACTTCTTGGGTCATGTTATCTCAGATACAGGAGTATCAGTAGACCTAGAGAAAGTGAGAGCAGTAGTTTTCTGGGAGCATCCAAAGAATGTCTTTGAGGTACGGAGTTTCCTAGGGCTGACTGGGTACTACAGACGCTTCATAAAAGACTTTTCACGCTTAGCAGCACCGCTGATGGGTCTGACCAAGAAGGGTGCAGAGTTCTTATGGTCAGATTCTTGTGATTCAGCCTTTCAGGAGCTGAAAGGGAGGTTGACTTCAGCACCGATACTATTATTTCCAAATCCAGCCAAGTGATACACTATCTACTGTGATGCTTCAGGTATCAGGCTAGGAGCTGTGCTTATGTAGGGAGATGAATTCGTTGTGTATAGGTCTCGGCAGTTGAGGACACATGAGAGGAATTACCCAACGCACGATCTGGAGCTAGCAGCTATTGTTCATGCCTTGCATTGTTGGAGACATTATCTTCTGGGAGAGCATTTTGTGGTTTTCACTGACCACAAAAGTCTCAAGTATATATTCACTCAGCGTGATCTGAATATGGGACAGCGCAGGTGGGTCGAGTATCTTCAGTCCTTTAACTTTGATCTTGCCTATGCACCTGGGAAGGGCAACACAGTGGCTGAAACATTGAGCATAAGAACTCAAATATAGGCAGTTCAGGAGGCCAACAGTGAGTGGAATCTTATGGCTCTGTTCTCTGAGATGCATTTGGAGGTGCACGATAGTCAGGGGCAGACATTTCTTTCTTCCGTAGCTGTTACCTCTACTCTTATTGATTGGGTATGAATGAGGCATCTATCAGAATCAGAAGACCTAGTCCTACGGGAGAGTGTTTCAGGAGGGGACCCTCTTCCTGGATGGACAGTAGGCGAGGATGAGATCTTGTGTTTCCAGGGATGCGTATGGGTGCCAACAGACATACATGAGGAGCTGATGCAGGATTTTCATTCCTCAGTTTGGGTAGTTCATCCTGGCATCACCAAGATGTATCATGATCTACACCACCAATATTGGTGGCCATGTATGAAGATAGATGTTTCTGATTTCGTCATGAGGTGTTCCACTTGTCAGTAGGTGAAAGCAGAGCATCAGCGACCAGAAGGTCTTTTGCAGCAGTTACCCATTCTGGAGTGGAAGTGGAACAATGTCGCGATGGACTTCGTAACTGGTTTTCTGAGGTCACCTCGAGGGAGTGATGCTTTTTGAGTTGTCATCAACAGGCTTACAAAGGTTGCTCACTTCTTGCTGATCAAGGATACCTTCAACATTGATGAGATGAGACAGTTGTACATCCAAGAGATTTTATGTCTACATGGAGTTCCACACTCCATTATTTCAGACAGAGATGCACGCTTTACTTCTTGGTTCTGGAAGGGGCTTTATAAGGCTTTGGGTACACAGGTAATTTTGAGTACAACATTCCATCCCCAGACTGATGGCCAGTCCGAGCATATGATTCATGTGCTTGAGGATATGCTCCGAGCTTGCATTTTAGATTTTGGAGGTTCTTGGGAGAAACATATATCTCATGTAGAGTTTTCCTACAATAATAGTTTTCAAGCAACTATTTAGATGGAACCTTACAAGGCTTTGTACGGTAGGCCATGCCGATCACTTTTTTGCTGGCTGGAGGTAGGAGAGGCAGCTTTGTTGGGACCTCATCTTGTTTAGGAGACCTCAGAGTAGATAGAGTTGATTAGAAAGAGGATGACTACGACATAGTATTGACAGAAGTCTTATGATAATCAGTGGAGACGACCTCTGGAGTTCGAGGTCGGGAATCAGGTTTTCCTGCATGTCACACTGAGGTTGGGACACAAGAGGACTCAGAGACAGGGTAAACTTTCACCGAGGTACGTCGGGCCGTTTGAGGTGTTGGAGAGGGTTGGGCCGGTTTCCTATCAGTTGCAGTTACCTCAGAGGTACCGAGATATGCACGACATCTTCCACAGTTCTCAGCTCTGACGTTACTTTTCAGACCCGTCTCGTGTCTTTCAACCTGAGGAGGTTGAGCTCGAAGTGGATGCATTGTTTGAGGATCATCCTATCCATATTGTCGATCGCAGTACAAAGGTTCTTTGTGGCTGGTCTGTTCCTCTGGTACGGGTGCTATGGCATCATGGGCGAGTACAAGATGAGACTTGGGAGAGGGAGGCCGATGTACGATCGTAGTGGTTGGAGTTGTTTGGGGTTTTTTCTTCTATGCCGCGCTAGGGAAATTCGGGGATGAATTTATTTAAGGGGGGAAGTTTGTAAGAACCTGGAACTTCTTTTCAGGTATGTTTTTCCTTTTTCTGGAGTTTTCGAGAAAAGAGGAGTTTTCTGTAAATTTTTGAAGTACAAACTGTGTACTATATGAGTACACGCCATGTACTCCCTTATCGCACAAGGCCGTGTGCTGGCCGTGTCTAGGCTACACACACAACCATGTAGGGGTGATGTGGAGGCTGCTTAAAGAAGAATATGGAAAATCCTGGTACACGCCGTGTACTCCAAAATTACACACCGTGTACTTTGTTTTTTTATTAAACGGGCCAGGGTCACGTCTAATCACCAGAACATGCTTCTTCTCCAGCTTCTTCGACCGAGAGCGTCCCATACTATCGCGAATCTCCTCCGATCCCCCGAGCCTTTGTCCGTTCTCTGAATCGACCGTCGTCGATTGCATTGGAACCGCATCGGTAAACTCTTCCTTACTCTAGATCTTTGTTTTCTTATTCCTCCTCTTTCTCAAGTTATCGTGGGTTGATAATTTTGGACGTTTTCTTATATCTATGACGTTCCAAGGAGATTCAGGCCTCATGGTTCAAGTATATCGATCTCCTAACATCAAGGTAGGTGGTTTGTGCCTTTATGTAGAAAGTCTTTGAGTATTTTGTGCAAATTCCACCAATACCCTTGAATGGGGTATTGTGTGTTTTCTGTTTTTACCTTGTTGTTTTCCTACTTTGCTTATATGCCTGAGTAGAGGATATTGTTTGTGAATAGGGTAATTTATTGTGCTTTGGATGTTTTTCCCAGGCATGTTTTTCCTATTTGGCTGATGTTTACTTTTCCCATGCCTAGTATTTTAGGATGGAGTGACTCTTGTTCTGACATGTTGTTATGCTATAGACTGCTAGCCAAGTAGTTCTTGAGGTTTACATTGGCCGTTACGTGATGCGATACTTGCTGACTTTACACAGGGCTGTGAGAACCTAGTGTAGTAGACCATAGGGAGAATGGATGTAAGGGCTTCTCCAGAGTGTCTTTAACTTTATGATGTGAGACCATAGGGGGGATTGATGTTGAGTGCTTCCTCAGAGTGTCTGTAGTTCCTCAACATGGGCCACAAGGGGAATGAGACGTTTAGTGCTTCCCTAGGGCGTCTTTAGTACGATACGATACTATAGGGGGAATTGAAAATGAATGCTTCCCCAGAGAGTCTATTATTTAGTTGAACCAGAGGGGTGAGACTGTGTGTGCTTCCCAGAGGGTTTCTAGTACTTTTAGGTTGAACCATAGGGGTTAGGATGTGAGAACTACCCAGAGGTTACCTATTTGTTATACTTGCTGGAGTGGTTGCTTACTTGTTTGTAAATTAAATGCTAGAAACTGTGGATTGCTTACTGCTATGTATTTTTCTATTTACTGCTTACTGTTTAATGCTTACTATACTTTACCTGCCATATACTCACTGACTGTTAGGAACAGATCTTCAGGTGGTTTCCTACTAATATTTTTATCTCACACCCTGTTTGGGTCATGCTTTTGGGCCCAAACAGATTATATTGTTACAGGTATAGATAAGGGAAAGTGCCCTTATTCTTCAGGTATTTGACTTGCATTAGAGCAGGAGAGCATGAGACCAAACCAAGGCTTGCGATGCCGAGGAGTTATCTGTTTTTCTTTTGTACTTGGGTTTAGTACTTTATTCAGCATTGTGACTTGTTTGGCTATTTTCCTAGACATATATGTATCATGCATCATTTACATATATTTCTGCTCTAGTTGTTTATTTATCAGTCTTTCACTATTATTGTTGTTGGATATTTACTACTTCCTCTGTTGTATGTGTTGTTACTTCCTCTGTGTACTCTTCCAATGAGGGAATAGTTTCCCCACTATCACACCCAAGGCCCTCGTTGCTATTTGGCAGCCTCTAGCGTTCGGGAAAATGCGCTTGAGGCCATGTGACCAACCGGGTACGGGGCGCCTCTGGGTGGATTCTAGAATCGGGACATTACACTTTGGTCCACTTGGATTAGATTAGAAAATTTATTATTATTTTATTTGAAGAAGAGTTAAAAGTGTTAAATTCAAAGTTTACTAACTAAACCATTTTTTATATAGGGTTACACACAATATAAATTTTACTATAAGTATTCATTAGAAAGATAAAAAGATTTAATACATAATGATATTTTATTTATAATTTTTAGACATTAAATAATTTAATTTATTTATGATACAATGAGGATGTAGTAATTACCTTATTAATGAAATATTAAAATAATTGATATTATAAATATCCAAATAAATTTAAATTGAGACTTATGATAAATTAAATTAATTTTATAGGTTAATATTACATTTTAGGGTTGATTAGATAATTTTTTTTTGAATTGATAAGGTTTTTATGACTTTCACAAAAACAAAATACCAAATAGTGTCAAAATTGACATAAATAAGTTTTTTAAAAAAATACTATATTATTGGTTGATATAATATTTATAAAAATATAAGGTTCAGAAAAAGGGCTTAAATAATATTATATATGTCATTAATGAACCACTTGAGGTTCTCTTAGAAGTTTAGAGTAAGTTTATTAACCATATAGTGTAAGAATACAAGAAGACGCGGTAAAAGTTAAACTATTTAACTAAGAGTTCAATCTAAAAGATAAGGTTAAAATGGTAACATAAACTTGTATAAAACCTATATTTTGAGATGTTTTTGACCCATAACCACCTAATTATATAAATAAATTCATTTTTATCCATTATAAACCGAAAATTATTTTATAATAAATTAATATTTTAATCTTTTCCTAAAGTGACCCTCACCCCTCTTATAAAAGGGCACTTCCCCTTCTCTCAAAATCACACCTCCAAAGCCATTTGGATCAGACAAAATCTGCTAAAATATCCTCCCAAATTCCCTCACATAAATCTAGAGTCATTACTTTTATCAAAAATCCAACCTAAGGAGCCCTTTTGATCAACTCAAAAGGAAACACCCGAAGAAGAGGTAATAATTTCACCACCCTCTTTCATGTTCTTTTCTTCTTCCACTTCCTCTTTCTTTGTTGTTTCCATACAAAAATAACAAATTATGTACCTAATACATACTATTATGTTATTATAAATATGGTAAAACCATATTTGTTATTATATCCTTCCTATAAATGATAAAGTCACCATACGTGCGTACGTACGGCTTACCGTCTCCACGTCGTGGTGTAGTTTGTTATTCAAACACTTCATTATTTGGATGGGTATAATAATGAGTATAACTGATGTAAATAATAAATATAACATGTTAATTATTCTTTATATATTATATAACATCCAATTACATACGATTTCACCATTAATTTAATGATATTGTCACTCGTGCGTACGTACGGATTGCCGTCTCCACGACGCGATGAGATTCATTCTCACGTTCACCATTCAACGATGATTATAAAAATATATATTATTAATAAGTATGTAATATATGAAATAATAATTCTATTGGATATATATATATATATGTATTTACTTATATATATCTTATTCACTTACTTCCGTTTAATACGATATGAAAACAGAAACAACGTTTATGCGTACGTACGCCATACCGTCTCAATAAACGGTGCCTTCCATTTAATATATATATCTATTATAAATATTTATATTATAAATATATATTATATATAAACCAAGGTTTATATTCTAGTAGTATTTAAATCATGATCTAAATGATACGATCAATAATAAAAAGTAAAAACACGTACGATAAAGAAAGTGATTATTACCCAAAATGTTAATTTAACATGGAAATCATTATTAAATGGGTAGTATAAAGTCATAAATGAATAATTTATGATATAATAAATATGAATATGGTTATGGTATAATTTAATAACATACTATGGTCATTATACATTAGGTTAAACGTACCCTCGACCAAAGGAAAGTGCAAGGTAAGGGTTAATTTAACAATCTCTTTATTATCCAAGGTTGTTTTTACGTAAGTATCTAATGGGACCTCTTTATCATCCACATACGTGTTTCTTAAAAATGTATTTCAAAACATTTTTACTGTTTACTATAATATGAGTTAAAGTCATTTATACCCTTGTTTGAATTTTTATAAAATGGTTTGAAAGAAATCTTTCCGTCGTTTTCCAAAAAAGGTACCTTATGACCTTTTCGACAAAATTAAGGTAAGAATGTATTCTTTTTAACTTATACGGAGGTTGCGGCTATTTTCCACCGTTAGAACATCATTGAAGCTTCCCTTACAATCTTATAAGAATATTTTCAAAATAAATGTTTTCTTTTATAATTATGTGACTTTTAAATGATTTCAAAATAGAAAAAGGCATTTCTTTCAAATAGTTTTCATTTCATCTATGTCAACATCCTTTGATGAATTTTAAACTTGTTTGAAGTTGATTTATTATGATACAAATCTTCCATATTTTATTTAAGGTTTTGTGATATGTTTGACTATGGATGTGTTATTTTTATACCATTCATAGTTTATGGTTAAAGTATTGACATTTCGTATGCTAGTTCTAATATGAATGTTTATGTTATGTTTCAACCTTTTCATATGAGGAATGTATTGGACATAATAAGTGACATGTGGAGCCTGCTATATCTCCTCGATACATCGGTAGGTATCATGAGACAATTAGATGTGGAATTGGTTGAGGCCTTTCCCAATTTGATATATGGTTTTGGCTGAGGCCTTAATCATTTTTAGACATCTTGGCTGAGTGATTGACAAAATGTTTCAGAATGTCTGGAATTATACATTCCCTCATTATGAAAATAATATCGATGGTTCATATGGTTATTATAATAGTAGAATACTCATGACTATGTTTTATTATGACATTATTTACTCATCTCATATTCCTGCCATAAAGTGTTCATGTTTATTATTTGTAAAGGCATGTGTTTTAAATTATTTACCATGACTAATGTTTATGTTATCTTTAGCTATATTGCTTACCCTTACTGAGAATTTGAGCTCACCCCTTATGTTTTATTTTACTAGGATTCTAAGAAGTGTATTATGATTGATAAGAAGGGTTAATCCATGGGATTAATGGCATTCTCAAAGGATCATTTATGTTGTGTTTTATTTTCTAAGGAGTAATGTAACGTTCATATATGTAATCTATTTTCCAAGACTTCTAAATTGATCGGTCTTTTAGGACATGATTACCTTATATCATGCCAATGTATTAAAATAATGCACCGAATCTGGGTAACTAGGATCGAGGCGTTACATATGAATGCACACACACACACACATGTATATATATTAGGAGTTTGGAGTTATCATTACATTAAAACACACACACACACACCACACACGTAAGGACAAAAATATAGGCCATAACCCCCCAAGAGGATAACCCACCTATCAAGACATATTTATTTAGTACATGGCTCATAGACATAGTGTGCAGCACCCCAAGAATTTACAAATAAATTTAATATTGAATGTATGAAACACTGAGTCTATGAAACAATACTTTGTTATAACCTAGCCTATGAACATAATTTTTCTGCTTATGTGATTTGAATTTCAAAAAATTGGCATACATAGTTGCGATCAGTAAGATATTTAGAGTCTGATAGGATTGACTTATATTTTTGGTGAATAGTAACTTACCCTTATGAATAGTAACATACCCTTATGAATAGTAATGTACCCTTATGAATAGTAACCTCACCCATGTAAGTATAAATAAAATTTAGGCACCATATAAATGAGAGTGAATATTTTAAAAATTAATAATTAAGTGTTGGTATTTTTGTGAGTAATAAATATTCATTTAAAAATTTAAATTAATAAAATTAATTTTCATAAAATGTATTCCTAAATAAATATTTTATTGTCCTATGATTTTAGGATAATTTTATGAGACCTCAGTTAATTTTTTAAAGTATTATAAAAATTAGTTTTAAATTTAAAATCTGTATTTTTCAAGTAAATAATAATTTTATTTAAAAAATAAATTTATCTTATTTAGAAAATTATTTTGATAAAATGGAGTTCATATTTTAATTATACATGTCAAAAAAATGTTTAGGATGAATTTTTGGTATTTTTATGAAATACTTGAATTTTTAGTGAATAGTGAAATTCAATAATTTACGAAATATGCTAAATAAATGAATTTTTGCATAATGATTGAGTCATAGATGATGTAAATGGGCATTGGTTTGAATTAAAATGAACTTATTACTGTTTTTAGTCACAATAATCCAGACTATTCATAGTCTTGATCCAAAATAATAAAATAATGATTAAAATAATTGAAAAACTCTCATCTCCTCCACTATAAAACCACCCCTCACTCCCTTTTCTTTTCATTCCTATAAGACTTTAAGGTTATCAAAGTTCTACCCAAAAACTCTTCCCTAGTCCCTCACCACATCCAGGTTCTCTTGGTCTTACCAAAATACCAAAACCCCTTCCCTTAAGGAGGTTCTCAAGGAGGAGTACTGAAGAGGTAAAATCCTCTTCCTTTTTCCTTTTAATTTCTTTTAAGTTTCTTCTTTTATTATTATCTCCTCACCTAATCTATACAAATTATTATGATAACTACAATATCATTTATATACTGTAATTATATCATGTTAATGGAATATACATCATCAATCTCCTTACTCTCTCTTTTATTTTAAAAACGAAATCATCGTTCGGGAGGTGCCGATTTACAACCTTCATGGACGATGAACCTTCGTTCTTCAATTTATACTTTAATTATGGAAATGAAACCATTTTTATGGTTTAACCAAACTATAATATATGTATTATAACATATTTAATATTCTTTAACCAATATATATATATATAATACTAATTCATATGACAAAACTAGTTCTTAATAATCGAAATATCGCCAAAATGATCTTCATTAACATTTCATCTAATAACTCATCCTCATACCATATAACCAAATGAATTATATGAAAATTTAGTCTCCTTAATTTTCATTAGTATCATATAAAATCAATTCTATAGAATTATATCCATTCCATATGAACTCCATTACTTATAAACAAGTGAACCGATAATGAAAAAAAACAAACACTCCAGAATGACAAAATTCAATAATATAACCTATCAATAAGGATATAAATGAACTTAAAAAAACTATAATGAATCAAATATATGTATATAAGTTTATTAATTAATTAATTAATTAATTTAATTTTATTATCCAAGACATTAAGGTCAAGATCATAATACACTCGGACATAAGGTAAGGGTTTCCTCATCTCACTACCAATTTTTGAGATATTCCTTATTCACCACTATTTCTTATGTATGGTGTAAGTATACAGCCCATTTATGTATCATATAATTAATCTATTTATTTTCATGGAATTTAATTTATCATTTTATGGTTATTAATTTTGGGGCATATGATTCGATTGATTATAAAGTGGTAAAGGATTCCACCCGAACCTTCATTTTTCCTTCGAGTTATTCCTTCACTATCCTTACCCAAATATAATACTTATTTTTTTGTAAATATTCTATATTCTGTTTGTATGTTCAAAAATCATATATTCAGATCATTTCATCTTTAGTTTATGGTGATTATATTTTTTTTAAAATAGTTACATTATTAATTCTTCCTGATAAACAAGCCCGATTCAAGGGAACTTATCAAATTATTACCCATTTTTAAGTGCAATATATATTATATTTTAATCCATAATTATTTTTTTGAAATCACACATTTTATCATGAAAAAATATCTTGGTTAATTTCTGGTTTTATGAAAACAAGCATTCCCTTTCGCTTAAAAATCTCTTTACTATTTCCCTTAAACTGCACTAAAATGTTTTATTTCTAAAGCTTCTTTAAAAAATATTTTTACAAGATTTCACTTTAGTGGGAAAAAATTTATGCCTAAAATATAATTTAAATGACCTTCCCTTTTCATTTCTGGGATATATAAGTTTACAATCTGATTTCATGACAGATACAAATGATTTTACAAAAGAACTCTTCTTTCCAAAGTAAAAAAGATTTTTCTCATCCCACTTTAACTTTTATGAGATATATGCCTTGTTCACCAATTATAACTTGTATGTGATGTATGTAATTACCTTTGTTATATCATATCAAATGTATCCTTATTCACATGATATTATAAGGGATTATTATTTGAATGTTTCAAGGTGGTATGAGACACTTTGTAATGTTTAAGGATTGTTTTCTCAAGAATTTTTCAATAGTCTCATTTAAATGTATCTTCATCTATGTAAAAATCCTTTGTTTAATCTTGTACTTAATTAAGATTTATCTCTTATGATATCATATATAATATTTTTTTGAATGGTTTCTAATTATTTTAACCATGGATGTTCTATCTTGATACCATTCACCATATTACTCCAAATTGTTAGTGTTTATGTTTAATGATTGGAGAAAGTTATTTACATTTAATATGCTAGTTTAAATATGAATGTATATGTCAATTATGTTAACCCCTTTCATATTAGGAATTCATTAGACTTAGTAAGTGATGGGTGGAGCCTACTATAGCCCCTCGATGCATCCGTAGGTCTCATGAGACAAACTAGTTTGAGTTTGTACTCGTTTATTTATAGTCTTGGAACAAGGTCTTGACATAATGATTATGATGTAAAAAATTATGAATTCACTCATTATAAAACTAATAATTGATAGTACATGTGGTTATTCTACTATTAGAATAATCATGGTTATGTTTTATTATGACATTATTTATTCAGCTCTTATTCCTGCCATGTTATACTCAAGTTTATTTTTTAAAGGAATGTGTTTTTTTGTTATTCACCATGCCTAATGTTTATGTTTACGATATCTTCTGATGTATTTATTACCCTTAATAATCATATGAGATTACCCCTTATGTTTTATTTTTCCCAGGATGAAAGGAAGTATATTATGAATTAATTATAGGGATAATCTAGGAGTTGTGGATGTTTCCAGTTGAATTTATATAATGTATTTCATTTCAAGTTGTCATATTGAACTTATATATGTATCTAGTTTTCCAAAACTACTAAACTAACCAGTTATTTAAGGTTTGATTCCTTGTAATCATGCCAATGTAATGAAATATTACACCGGCTCTGGACAACTGGGGCCAGGGTGTTATAGTTGGTATCATAAGAAGTTTAATAGAATCTTTGGAAACTTGATTTAGAAAATGTAGATTAGGGAACAAAACCCTAAGATATAATTTGAGAATAAACATACAAGAACATCCTATAATTTTGGTAAGGAAGATATTATGTGGATATTCCTAGAAAATATATCCCTATATGGATACTACAAGTGGACATGGTTCTGGTACAAATGTACCAAGGAGTAACAACTTCGACAAGGTGTTTCGGGCTTGACTCGGGGTAATCTGGTACACAATAATTGGCCTTACTATGCACCTGGTTTGACACTCTCTAGGGATATTCTTAGGAAAATTAACATTTAATTTACTCAACATTATGAAGTATTTATACCCCCAAAGTAACCAAAGTATATGGTTCTAGGATTTACGATGCATAAATTTATATTATGTGCTATACCATGTTTAGAGTTATAGAAAGTTCATAATTTTATGAGCTAATATAGTATATGTAATTGATTAGAAATGGTTCCTAGCATAATGAATGAGAACTTCACCAATTAATATGATGCAAAGAGTAATAAGGATAATATATATCATGGTCTTAAGCCATAATTTTGAAGTGATATAGTCTCTCAAGTATCCCTATCATATGATTAAATAGTATCATGTGTTAACGATATGTATAAAGAATTATGTGAGTCCTATAGATTTTAAGGTAATCAATAGAATAATAGGATGTTAGAGAAAAATATGGATAATGGGAATAAGGGAAAGAAGGGTTTTCTTACATGTGATAATTGTGGAAAGAATCACCCTGGTAAATGATTAAAGGGAATAAGAGTTTGTTATAAGCGTGGATAAAAAAGACACAAAGTTCATGATTGAAAGGGTAAGAAAAAGTTTTCCAATGTAAAATGATTCAACTACAAGGAGATGGGACACTTTTTCAATAAATTTCCCAAGAATCAAAGTAATATAACCCAAATGATGTTACTGGATAATGATCAAGTTATGATACTGCCACAGATAAAGTAGAATGACTAATATTCCTATTCAAGAATCTTGTCATTTGAATATTTTATTATCAATTTACTGGTTATAAGAATTATGGAATATATAAGGATTATACTATAATACTTTTTCATTAAGTATTTTAGACCATAAGTTGAATGGTACAAAGAAAATATATTCAGTGGAAGGTTAAACTTTTTGGAAAACACATGATTGATGAAAAGAAAACCCTAAATATATTCTTGATGTTGAGATAATGATAAAGAAATGATTGATTTGGATAAGCGCTGACTACCTTAAAACTGATTAATGACTTGTATACAAGTGGTCTATGCTATAATTTAAGGGAGTTATTGGATGATTCCCATAGTTCGAATTTCTCTATACACCTTGTTAGCACTATAATGTATAGATTTTTTAAAGAACATTTCTGGGGGGACAACATGAAATGGGAAATTGAAGAAAATGTATCAAGATGTTTATTCTATCAACAAGTTAAGGTTGAAAGACAACATCCTAGATGATTCATGCAACCTCTACCTATTCCTACATGGAAATTGGATGACATAACTATATATTTTTTCACTATATTACCAAAAACTCCAAGGAAGAATGATACAATATGGGTGATTGTTGATCAACTTACCAAATCTACTCATTTCCACACTATAAGGGAAGATTTTCCACTGGAGCACCTTGATCAGATCTATATTAATAAAGTTATGAGACTTAATAGGAAACCTCTCTCAATTGTGTCTAATCTTGATCCACAATTTACTTTGAAATTTTGGAAAAGTTTTTAAAAATATTTGGATATTGAGATTCGATTGAGTACTGCTTATCACCCTCAAACCGACGGGCAATCAGAAAGGATGATACAAAATTTATAAGACATGTTGAGATCATGTTCACTTAACATTTAGGGTATGTGGGATTGATATTTACCTTTGGTGGAGTTTTACTAAAATAATAGTTTCCATTCTAGTATTAAAATGGCACCATATGAAGCATTGTATGGAAATATATGTCTTACACCAACATGTTGGGATGAAGTTGGTGAAAGGAATCTTTTGGGACCAAATTTTGTGGAGGAAACAAAAAAAAGGTAAATAATATTCAAATCCATATCAAAAAATCTAAAAGTTGGAAAAATAGATATGCTGATAATCGAAGAAAGGATTTGGAATTTCAATAGGGAGATCACATTTTCTTGAAAGTTTCTCCATGGAAGGGTGTTATAATATTTGGGAAGAAAGGGAAACTGGGCCCCAGGTACATTGTCCATTTTGAAATTCTTGAGAGAATTGGAGTTGTGGATTATCATTTGGCAATGCTTCTTAGCCTATCTAAAGTATGTAATGTGTTTCATGTCTCATTGTTTAGAAAGTACATTCTAAACCCAACACATGTCCTCACTTATGAAGGTATATAATTGGAACCTACCTTATCTTACTATGAGGAGCCTATATGGATTTTAGACACTAAAGAACTGGTGTTGAGGAATCATATGACTTGACTAGTAAAGGTACTTTGGAAAAATCATAAAATTGAAGAGGAAATATGGGAGCCTGAGGAACTTATGATGAAGAAATACCCAGATCTTTTTATAAGGTAACATTTTGGTAATTTCGAGGATGAAATTTTTGTAAGGGGGGAAGAATATAGCACCCAAATAATTTCAAATAAATTTAATATTTAATGCATGAAACACTAAGTCTATATGAAATAAAACCTTTTTTATAACCTATTTAATGAACATAATTTTACTACTTCTATGATTTGAATTTTGAAAAACTGACATACATGGTTGCGATCTGTAACATATTTAGAGTCTTATAGGATCAACTTAAATTTTTGGTGAATAGAAACTTACCTGTATGAATAGTAACATACCCCTATGAATAGTAATGTACCCTTATGAATAGTAACCTCACCCATGTAAGTATAAATAAAATTTAGTCACCATATAAATGAGAGTGAATATTTTAAAAATTAATAATTAAGTGTTGGTATTTTTGTGAGTAATAAATATTCAATTAAAATTTTAAATTAATAAATTAATAAAATTAATTTTCATAAAATGTATTCCAAAATAAATATTTTGTTTTCCTATGATTTTAGGATGATTTTAGGATAATTTTATGAGACCTCAGTTAATTTTTGAAAGTATTATAAAATCATTTTTAAATTTAAAATATGCATTTTTCAAGTAAATAATAATTTTATTTAAAAATTAAATTTCTCTTATTTAGAAAATTATTTTGATAAAATTGAGTTCATATTTTAATTATACACATATAAAAATAGTTAGGGTGAATTTTTGGGATTTTTCTAAAATACTTGAATTTTTGCTGAATAGTGAAATTCGATAATTTATAAAATATGCTAAATAAATGAATTTCCGCATCATGATTGAGTCATGGATGATGTAAATGGACATTGGTTCAAATTCAAATGAACTTATTACTATTTTTAGTCACAATAATCAATAATATTCATAGTATTGAGCCAAAATAATAAAATAATGATTAAAATAATGGAAAAACCCTCCTCTCATCCACTATAAAAACCACCCCTCACTCTCTCTTCTCTTCAATCCTCTAAGACTTTAAGATTATAAAATTTCTACCCGAATACTCTTCCATATTCCCTCCCCAAATCTATGGGCTCTTGGTCTTTCCAAAATACCCAAACCCCTTCCCTTACGGAGGTTCTCAAGGAGGAGTACTCAAGAGGTAAAATCCTCTTCCTTTTTCCTTTTAATTTCTTTTAAGTTCCTTATTTTATTATTATATCCTCACCTAATCTGTCCAAATTATCATGATAACTCTATTATCACATATATACTGTAATTATATCATGTTAATGGAACATACATCATCAATATTCTTACTCTCTCTCTTTTATTTTAAAAAGGAAATCATCACCTGAGAGGTGCCGATTTACAACCTTCATGGACGAAGAATATTTGTTCTTCAATTTATCCTTAAAGTATGGTCATGAAACCATTTTTATGGTTAAATAAAAATATAATATATGTATTATAACCTATTTAATATTCTTTAACTGGTATAAATACATAATATTAATTCATACGACAAAACTAGTTCGTAATAATCAAAATATCGCCAAAATGATCTTCATTAATGTTTCATCTAATAACTCATACTAATACTATATAAACAAATGAATTATATGAGAATTTAATATCCTTAATTCTCATTAGTATAATATAAAATCAATTCTAGATAATTATATCCATTTCAGATGAACTCTATTACTTATAAACAAGCAAACCGATTATGAAAACCAAGAAAACAAACACTTTAGAACGATAGAATTCAATCTTATAACCTATCAATAAGGACATAAATGAACTTAAAAAAACTATAATTAATCAAATATATGTATATAATATTCTTAATTAATTAATTAACTAATTTAATTTTATTATCCAGGACATTAAGGTCAAGAGCATAATACATTCAGACATAAGGTAAGGGTTTCCTCATCTCACTACCATTTTTAAGATATTCCTTATTCACCACTATTTCTTATGTATGGTGTATGTATACTACCAATTTATATATAATATCATTAATAAATTTATTTTCATGGTATTAAATGTATAATTTTATGATTATTAATTTTGGGCCATATGATTTGATTGATTAGAAAGTGGTAAGAGATTCCACCCGAACCTTCATTTTTCCTTCGGGTTATTCCTTCACTATCCTTACCCAAATATATTTCTTATTTATTTTTATTTAAATATTATATATTATATTTTTATGTTCTAAAATCATATATTCAGATCATTTAATCTTTCTTTTATAGTGATCATATGTTTTAAAATAGTTCCCTTCTTAATTCTTCTTGATAAACAAGCCCGATTCAAGGGAACTTTTCAAATTCTTACCCATTTTCAAGTGCAATATATATTCCATTTTAAGCCATAATTATTTTTTTAAAATCACAATTTTTATCATGAAAAACTATCTTTGTTCATTTCTAGTTGTATGAAAATAGACACACCCTTCCGCTTTAAAATCTCTTTACTATGTTCCTTAAACTGCACTAAAATGTTTTATTTATAAAGCTTCTTTAAAAACTATTTTTACATGTTTTCACTTTAGTGGGAAAAAATTTATGTCTCAAATATAATTTAAATGTAATTAAATTTTGTTTTCTAGGATATAAAAGTTTACAATCTAATTTCACAACAAATACAAATGATTATCCAAAATAACTCTTCTTTCCAAAGTAAAAAAAGGATTTTTCTCATCTCACTTTAAATTTTATGAGATATATGCCTTGTTAAACACTTATTACTTTCATGTGATTTATGTAATTACATTTGGTATATTATATCAAGATCATACTTAGTCATATTATATTATAATGGAGTATGATTTCAATGTTTCAAGGTGGTATGAGACACTTTGAAATGTTTAAGGATTATTTCCTCAAGAATTTTTCAATGGTCTCATTTAAAAGTATCTTCATATATGTCAAAATACTTTGTTGAATATTTTAATTCATTGAGGTTTATCTCTTATGATATCATCTACAATATTTTTTTGAAGGGTTTATGATTAGTTTGATTTTGAATATGCTATCTTGATACCATTCACCATATTACTCCGAATGGTTAGTGTTTATGTTTAATGATTAGAGAAAGTTATTTACATTTCATATGTTAGTTTAAATATGAATTTATATTTTGATTATGTTCACCCCTTTCATATTAGGAATGCATTGTACTTGGTAAGTAATGAGTGGGGCATGCTATAGCCCCTCGATGCATCGATAGATCTCATGAGACAAACTAGTTTGGGTTTTTACCTGTTTATGTATGGTCTTAGCCCAAGGACTTGATAAAATGATTATGATATTTGACACTATGAATTATCTCATTATGAAACTAGTAATTGATATTCAATGTGGTTATTTGGATAGTATAATACTCATGGTTATGTTTTATTATGACATTATTTATTCAACTCTTATTCCTGCCATGTTATACTCAAGTTTATTTTTTAAAGGCATGTGTTTTTTTGTTATTCACCATACCTAATGTTTATGTTTACAATATCTTACACTATATTTACTATCCTTACTAATAATTTTATCTCACCCCTTTCTTATGTTTTATTTTTCCTAGGATGCGAGGAAGTATATTATGAATAAATTATATGGATAATCTAGGAGTTGTGGATGTTTATAGTGGAATTTATATAATGTATTTCATTAAAAGTTATAATGTTGAACTTATATATATATATCAGGTTTTACAAAACTACTAAACTACCAGGTCCTTAGGTATTTGATTCCTTGTAATAATTCCACTGTAATGAAATAATGCATTAACTCTTGGAAACTAGGGTTGGGACATTACATAGTGGGCATAAAGCCCATTATATAGCCTAAAATCCCAGTGCAACATCATACCTGCATCATCATGTCTGCATCACCAGACCCGCGTCATGCCTGTGCCATCACCTATATGCATCATCGTCTGCATCACCGCCAATATAGTACTGTAATAGTACCTACGACCAACATGGCTTGATCCCAGGACCTCCTGGATTCCAAGCGGTAGCCTTTACCAGTCAAGTACAGACTCATTGACAATATATATATATATATAATTATATATATATATATATATATTTATAAATATATAAATATTTTTTTAAGAAATATATATAATATAATATAATATAATATAAATATAAATATATATTTATTTAAAAATAAAAAATACAATTTAAAATTATAATATTTTTTTATTTAGAATAATTGAGTATTGGAAAACTATATCTTTAATAAGAGTTATTTTTGTCATATTTTCAAAACATTTATTTTCTTTTTTTTTAAAAATTGTCACCAAACAATACGAAGAGAAATTATAATCATTTATTTTTCTTTTACTAAATTTTACATTGAAATAAAATGAATAGAAATTAAAATTGAAATCATTTCTTTGTTTAAATTTTTTTTTAAAATTTTAAAATCTTTATTAATATATTTGTCTCAGTTTAATGTTTATCTAATTTTGTTGTCTTGAAATTATAATTATATATTAAAATCAAGGTATGTGATCACTTGTGATCCGTTTCTCCCCCTCAAACATCTTTTTTCATTTTTAATTTTCCCAAATTGTTTGAACAACATGCACGTAAGTGATCTCATTTATCCTAGATCTTCCCATTTGCTTCCAAGTATCCCTCTTACTCCCATGAATTAAAACCTCAATGTCTTTTTAAAACATGTCATTACCTTATGTATTTTATTTTTAGTGACCATTAGAGTATTATCTTTCAATATTGTCTTTTTTTTAGAAAACCAAAATTTGGAAAGTATATTGTGCCAAACATTGAAATATTTTTTTTAAATTTGAGCAATTGTAATTTCTGTATAAAAATAGTTATCAATAATTGATATAGATAGACAGTTTTAAAGATTTATATTAAATTGCTTATGTTGATCATCTCTATGTTGGGTTCTGATAGGGGAGAAGTCTCTCTTGGGACCCAAATTAGTGAAATAGATGGTATATTAGGTTAATATAATATAGAAAAGATTAATGACAACCTTTGTTAGTAAGGCCATAAACATTAATAATCCAATTTATGTCTTTAAAATCATAACAGTTAATAATATTACCTTGTAGTAATATTTTAATCATAAGATGAAATTTTTCTATGAAATGGTTTTTTACGCTTTATTTATTTTGTTAAATATTAATATTATTGAATCAAATAGGATGGATATAAATCAAAAATGGATGGATGCTAATATTATGAAAAAAGAGTATGAGGATGAGGTGAAAGAATTCATCAAGTTTTCAAAAGATCATGCATTCAAATCCTTTATCAGTGTTTACGATGTTGTTATTAAAGACTAATTAGTCTAGAGGTGTTGAAAGAACATTGATTTATCACAGAATATGTTGAAGTTATAAATGTTGGAAAAAAATAGGGAAAACTGAATGTAGACAATGACTGGGATAAGACTATATTTTATGGAACATCTAATGTGATTACAATTATAGATAATGATGAAGACCATATCGAGGATGTGATCACATGTGTGAATGATAATGAAGATCATATCGAGGAAATGACAATGATAGTTGGAGATAAACTTTATGATTGTCTAAAATTATTTGAGAAGTTAAAGAGTTGTGAAAAGATGTCATTTTATACTTATTGTACTAAATATACAACATCGTCAGCCACAATGAAGTTGTATAATTTAAAAGCTGACAATATATGGAGTGATGCTAGTTTTACTAAACTACTTTCTCTCTTGAATGATATGCTCCAAGAAGATAATGAGATTCCTTTCTGAACATATTTTGTTAAATGAATTATATATTCAATGGGAATGATCTTTGAAAGAATAAATTCCTTTCCAAATGACTGTATACTATTTCTCAAGGACTATAAATCACATAAAAATTCCCAAAGTGTGGTTCTTCTCGATACAAGAAAGATGAATTGGGTCCTACAAAATTTTTATGGTAATCTCCAATCATTATAAGGTTTAGAAACCTATATAGAAGTGAGGATACTATAAGACAATTAATGTGGCACACAGATACAAAAAATAAAGATGAAAAAATTCATCACCTGACAAACTCTCCTCAGTGGAAGAGAATTGATCATGAGTATCCTGAATTTAGAAATGATCTAAGAAACATTCATCTTGTGATATCTAAATATGGAGTGAATCCTTTTGGTTTTCAAAGCATCACTCACAGTACATGGTAAATTATGTTGGAAAATTATAACTTTCCACCTTGGTTATGCATGAAACTAATATAAATCATATTATCTATGCTTATATCAGGACCAAAACAATCAAGTAATGATATTGATGTTTATTTGGATCCATTAATAAAAAAATTGAAATTATTATGGGATTCAGGTGTTACGTTGTATGATTCTTATAGAAATGAAGATTTCACATTGAGATCCATGTTGTATAGGACGATAAATGACTTTCCTACTTATGGAAAATTTTCAGGATATAACATTAAAGGAACTTAATGGTGTCCCATTTTTGAACAAGGTACACATTCAATTAGGTTTAAAAATTAATTGAATATTGTGTTTCTAAGACATCATAGATTTATAACCCAGTGACATAAGTATTGATCTTAGATGACATCGTTCGATGGGAGTTCAAAATATTGTACAACACCATCTCCACTAACAGACAATAAACTATTTGAAAAAGTAAAAGATATGGATACTACTTTTGGTAAACCTTTTTTAAAAAACATTACAAAAACTGGTTGGAAAAAGAGATCAGGTTTTTTTGAATTACCATACTGGAGTTTTTTGCACATCAGGAATTTTCTTGATGTCATGTACATTGAAAAATATATATGTGATAATGTCATTGGAATGTTACTCAATACAATAGAAAAAAAGGATGAAATTAAGGCTAGTTTAGACATGATTATCATGAGAATATGTGAAGAGTTGGTGCTAGTGAAGGGTGAAAAATGAAATTTTCTTTATCTAGTTTCTTAAACTCTTTCTAGGAAAGAATAAATATCAATTTTGAAACTTCTTGAATGATGTAAAGGTTCCATAGGGTTATTCTTCAAATATCAAGAATATTGTGTCAATGATTTATTTAAAGTTAAAGGGTCTGAAATCACTTGAATATAATGTTTTATGCAAGATATAATGCTTATAGATTTATGTTGCATTTTACCCAAGAATTTCCTCCATAAATTAACCAAGATTTGTTTCCTTTTCAAAGCTATATGCAACAAAGTTATATACCAAAATAAATTTCCAACTATGAAAAGGGAATTACATTCATATTACATGAATTAAAATTTTTCTTCCTAGTGATAGTCATTGACATGATGGTTCACTTGATAGTTCATTTGGTAAGATATATTCTACTATTTGGTCCTATACATTATAGATGGATGTATCCCATTGAATGTTATATGAAGATTTTGAAAAGGTATGTCAAAAATAGAATTCATCTTGAAGGTTGTATTAAAAATCGATATATTATTGAGGAATCCATTGAATTTTGTACTGACTATTTGTTCAATGTGGAAAGCATTGGTTTACCATAATCTCGTCACACCAGTAAGCTTGTGAGTGAAGGAATTTCTGAAATAGATATTATTACAATCATTATTACAGATTGGGAGAAATCCCACCTTTATGTTTTCATAACAGTTTAGAGGTTTCACTATATGTTGAAACCCATAAAAAAATTCTTAGGCATTTGAATCCATCAAGGGGTGAAGGTTGGATATCAATTACACATAATCAATAGTTTATAGGATGGTTTAAAGACCATATTTTTAAGGAGTTATCTGAAAATACAGATTCAATTTCAGAGTGACTTCAATGGCTAGCCAGAGGAAAAAGTGTGTATGTATCATCTTATAATGGTTATGTAATTAATGATTATATTGTCTATAAAAATGAACATGATGAATGAAATACCATGAAAAATAGTGGAGTTACACTTATGGCTAAAGCGATGTATGTATATAGTACCAAGGATAGAAATCCAATTTATGAAAATATGTCATACTTTGACATCATCAAACACATATGGAATTTTGATTATACAACATTCCAAGTGAAAAATTTTCAATACAAGTGGGTTGATAATAGGAGTGCTGTTAAAATAGATGAATTGAGATTCATGAAAGTGGATTTTAGTAAGGAAGGGTACAAAGATGAACTATTTATATTAGAATCATAGGAATTAAAATTATTTTATATTCTAGATCCCACAAACTGAAATTTTTTATATAGTGACTCAGGTTTTTCCCTATGAAACTTTGGAATATTTTTGAAGCCAGATGTTGAGTCAGTGTGGTATTCTAGGGCCTGAAGATCCTCAGTGTAGTGATATTAAATATATTAAATATATTTTATCATTCATACATAGTTTCCTTGGAATCATAGAATAAATATAGTGGGGAGTCTCAGATTGGAAATCTGAGCCTGTAGTTGTGTTCAGAACATGGTGTTTACCCTAAGCGTGACATAAAATTTTTCATCATCAGGTGTCAGGTAGAAGGAACGTGTTGATAAGGTGTTCAATAGAGGATATTGATTTAATAAAAATCAAATCAATATCCCCCCCCCAATTTGGTGTGTGAACAGAAGATGAGAGGATATCCCCCCATCGTGCAATAGATGAACCAAGGAAAAACTAAGGAGAGGAGGCATCACTAATCTCTAATACTAATGGCGATCACTCCCAGATCATGGTGCAGTGACTTTAGAGCATGGATCTCACCCAAATATTAAATGTTTCACTATGAGGTAGGAATATTTGATTTTTAAGTTTTGATCCCATTTTTATGTGTTTTTAAGGTTTTATAGCCCTATTATGACTGCTAGAGATCCCCTGGGGGTTGATCGGTAGGTTTCAAGGGAAACTTGGGTGATTCAGGTGGATCATAGGTAATTTCGGATCACATGGCATGTAATGAAAGGTCACACACCATGTGTTATTCCCATTCATGGAATATAAATTTTAGGGACTACATGTTGTGTACCAGGGTTACATGCAATGTAGTAATCCCAGGTCATGTGGCCATGGGACATGGACAGGGTATCCATCCATTTTGGCAAGGGGTCAGTACCCCCTCAATCTCGATGAGGTGTGGATCCCCATATTATAGTCAAATATGATACCCCCACATGATGGTGCATGGGTTCCCCACCCATATTGGTTAGTGTTCCCCCCCATGAGACACGGTGCCTATCCTTTTTCTGTTAGCATTCAGTAACCCCTCAAATAAAATGAATACCCTGATAAGGTATAGGTCACCTTCCATAGTTTTAGAGAGGTATCAAGATAGATATGAGGTCTAGGTAGTTGTGATAAGGTGTAGTGCGAATTTTGTAGGTCCTGCAACATAACATGCATGCTCGGTTACCTTCAAGATATGAATTACAACTAGGTTATTGAATTCAATATTTATGGGTATTTTGATACTCTGGGTATCTTGAGTTGTTTATGAGATGCGATCCTTCATGGAATTAAGATCTAACGACTGGAGATATTTTATCATCCATGGTTGTACTAACCTTTGAGCATGTCCAAGATTATTCTTATTTCCCATAGTCTTAGATCTGACTTGTTATTTCATCTTTACTTTGCGTCTTTAGGGAATTCTATTAGGTATGTTTATACTCACACATTTGTGAGTTTTTTACCACACTTGTTGTGTTTATGAAGATGATTTATGGTTTGTGGGTGACATTGGTGGGTGTGGAGCTAGTGAATCTGTTAGAGTGGGTGCATAATGACATAAAATGGGTTATGACAATGATGACTATTGTTAGAGATAGATTGAGGAGTCCTTGAACTGAGGAGGTGTTTTCCCATGTCTTTTCCATCATTCTATGAGATTTTATATGATTAATTGTTTCTTCTCAGGGCATATACATTTTGTGCCATTGTACTTGTTCACATACATGTATTGTTATAGAATTTAGTTATAAATCAATGTGATGGTGGATGATGATTATATTGTGTATTAGATTTGCATTTCTATTGTATGTTGTTATAAGATAAGTCCTACCATGTATGTTATTACTTATTAGTGCTAGTATCCAATCCTATATTATTTGAGGTGGGTTTGGGGTGTCAAAATCATATTAATGTCAACCTAAGAGGGATATTAGTGGCCCTAGTCACGTCAGAATGGTATCACAATGGTTGATTCCTAGGGAAGGAGTTCAGAGTTAGTAGTCTTTTGGGGATTGTCTTGGGAATTTAGGATAATGGTGGTATGGTTTTTTAGTCCAACTTCTAAACTAAGGAACCCAATATTGGCACGACAATCGAAGTATCCATTTACTAGGACTTTGATGGTCTATTGGTTGAGTTAAAACTCCAAATCACCAATTATAGGGTATAAGTAAGTTGGTACATGTATCATATAAGTAAAATTATGATCTTTCATGTCCTCCATATGTCATCTCACCCAAAAATTATTTAATAATCACAAGTATTTACTATTGATCAAAGTATGCCACTTGTGGAAAACTAACCCATATTCAAAATAAGGGTCCTGATGAGCCCTTTTTAATGATTGAGCCTCCCACTTCTGGTTAATTGAGTAATGAGGAATTAATTATGAGACTTTATTAAGAGGTTTTCATTCCCCATAGGTTGAGGGAATATCCTTCACTATGTGTTCTATGAGAAGACCTTATTGTAGAGTAAATTTCAGTTCCTGATGGGTTGGATGAGATTTCATGTAGTTTGAGTACACTGAATGTGTTATGTTGTCAAATTCCTCCTATGTGTTGGGACCACTTTGTGTATGAAGATTATATTTGTTGTCAACAGTTTTCAATACTGGTCAAAATAAAGAAGGAGATAAATAATGACTAAAAAGTTAATGGAGATTGGCTGAAGTGAGGTTTCCTGGAAAATTGTTATGGAATCATAGCATTGGATGTCATACTTGAGCAATTCTCTAAGAAGATCAATTCATATGATTATTGAACTAATCCTAAGTTCAAATAACTTGTGTCAAATGTGACACATTGTTTACAACAAGGATTAATGGTGAAGTATCATCCATCTAAGGATGATTGAAAAAGAATGAGGTATTGAAGAAGACCATGTAATGCTTCATGATTTCATGAGAACCATGCAAGAGATTACTTGAAGAAAAGAATCATATGATTTTAATGAATTAGAGAATGATGGTTGAAGAAGAATAGAGAGCGTGGAAGGTCATGGCATTCTAATATGGTCATACATTACACATTTCCTTGAAATCAGACGACTGTTGCACTGTTCTTAAAGTTCAAAATACATGTATCAAAGGCGATACATTGTCTACAACATTTAAGGTGTTTGAAGAAGCCTCAATCCTTCACTTTTGGATGAAGATAGATTATTTAAGTTATTTTGAAGTCATAATACATGTGAGAAGTTCTTTGTAATTCATATTCCAAAAATCTTAGAAGAAGAAGATTAATTAAGGGTCATGCAATATTTCATTATTTCAAGAAAACCATGGAATCTAATTTGCATGAAAGAAAAAATATGTTTATTCTTTACTGATTTGTATTTCACAAATATCAAAATTTTATAGAACTTGTGATGCAAGACTTATGAAGGATAGGGTGAGTGAAGAAGTGTTTTTTGGCAAAGGAAAGAAGGTGGTGCACAAGTCAAAAAATTGGCACGCAAGTGTGGCACACAAGTCAAAAGTGGCGCACAAGTATATGTGGCATGCATGTGTATGTTGTGTGCAAGTAATATTTCAAGACCAATACATAAAAATATGACAAAGTAAATAAAGTGGCACTCAAGTTAAATATTGGCGTGCAAGTGTGGCGTGCAAGTATATGTGGCATGCAAGTGTATGTTGCACACAAGTCATATTTCAACATCATCATATCAAAATATGACAAAGGAAAGAAAGTGCCGTGCTAGTGATGGAAGGGCCCACAAGTGATGGAGCGATGTACAAGTGATGGAGTGGTGCACAAGTAGGAATGAAACGCAAGTTTATGTGGCACGCAAGTCACCAAAATTCCTATAAATAGATGACTATCCTCCTAATTTTTGTAGGCTCAACACTTAAGTGAAAAATTGAGCTCTGATCACGCAAGTAGTAGAAAGTGGAGTGAAAGCTGAAGTGGCACGCAAGTTGAGGGTTATTTATAAGGTGCACAAGTAGGGAGGTGCACAAGAAGAGTGGCACGCAAGAAGCTTGGCGCGCAAGCAGAAGTGGTGCGCAAGTTGTAAGAGGCGTGCAAGCAGGGAGTTTTGGGAAACAAGTGTGTTGTGTCTAACCCCAAAATGGAGCACAAGTTGTGATTTGTGCACAATTGTGGAACACAAGTATTTGGTGGCACACAATTAGGGAGGCACACAAGTAGGGTGGCACACAAGTAAGGATTGATGCGCAAGTTATGAGTTGTTCTAGAAGTTCTTTCCAGCTTCTGATCAACTGTGATGATGCTAAGTTGAGCTGAACTTAATTGTTTTAACAATCACAAAGAGAACTTT
Source organism: Viscum album (assembly GCA_963277665.1). NCBI lineage: Eukaryota > Viridiplantae > Streptophyta > Magnoliopsida > Santalales > Viscaceae > Viscum > Viscum album. The sequence continues at coordinate 1,276,263,771 of OY728158.1, forward strand.
TGATTATAGCAAGAAAAAGAAGAAGAAGAGTTTAGTGCAGTTGGTTTTTCACTGAAAGAGAAAGTGTGAAGACGAGCAGGTTTCAGTGCAGCTGATTTTGAATTGAAGAAACAGAAGAAGAAAAATAGTGTGAAACCTACAAGTTTGATGTAGACAAAGAAGAGGTTGGTTACTTGCATGATGCTAATCAAGTAACAAAAATAAGAAGAAGGTTATGGAAGAATAAAGTAGCATTGTAGCATCCAACAGGTCTCAACAGGTGGAAGATTCTTTTGGTGTTGCAAACTCTTTGAACATAGAGAAGACTGTCTTTAAAGGCAGTATAAAGAACCATCTAGAGGCTCCAAGAGACTCTCTACACTGGCAGTATAAAGAACCAGCGAGTGTAAGGGTATATCCTACTCACTGTAAGTTGGAAGAGGATTGTTTCTCTTCCCCCCTCTGAGTGTAGGGAGAAACACTGGGAAGTGATTATTTCCCTCTCTCCTCCAAGTGTAGGGAGCCACACTGACTAGAGGATTGATTTACTAGTCAACCACTGTAATAGTTACTACATTATAGTGGAGAATCTGTGAAATGGTCATTACCATACATGGAAAAGACATAGCTTCTCTTATTTAGTGGTGAACCTTGTAAAAATATTGTGTGCATATTTTTACTACTTTCATATTATTGCATGCGACAGGGAAAAGAGAGTAAGAGAATCAAGATCCTAATAGGTCAAGAGGTATCAGGATAAAAAGAATAAATTGGTTTAAAAAGGTCCCCAACACCGATTCACCCCCCTCTTAGTGTTAGGAATATCCCAAACTGGTCCTCTCAATTGGTATCAGAGGGATAGGTTCACCTCTGTTGGATTCTCTATAGTGAAGTTATTCTCTTTTGAAAACTTGAGTTTCTTTCCTAAGTCAACAATGGAGATTAGTGTTTGTAAAGATTCAGCTATCTCTGAGTAGAAAGATATATCTACCAAGACCATGATGAACAGGAAAAAGAAAGAGAAGAGGAAATTAAAGAAGAATTCCCTCTTATCTAAAGAAGAGGAAGCATCTAGTTCTCCATTTCTGGCTGACATTGAAGACACACTAGACTTGGAAAGTAATGAGAAGGTGGCTCAAGTCCCTACTAAGAATATGGACAACCTTCCTACCTCAACTGATCAAGATTCATGTGTTAGTACATTTGGAAACTATTTTCATAATTAAAATGCTAGCACAAGTGGTGTTGATCAATCTACAACATCTCAAGAAATATCAGTTGATAGATTAAGAATGATTCTACATGGTATTCATGAAGAAAGTGCATCCTTGGTTTATGGAGTATTTCAATGCATGCAGGAAAATATCAACCAGCTGGAAGAAGAAACTGATGTTTTGGAGAAAGGATTACAAGAAAAAATTGTTTAATATTTACATCTCTCTAGACAGGTTAGAGCCTTTGAAGCAACCAAGAGGGGATTTTAAGAAAGTTCTTCAAAGTGGCTCAAATATGTAGAATAAAAATAGGGAATCAACAAGACTCTAGAAGAGAATATCCATGCACTTGAAGCTGAGCTGAAAAAGAGCAATGATGTCAAGGAGTTATATTTGGAAGAAGACTCCAAGAATATAACAAAACTTGATACTTTGTTACAATTCAAAGTAAAGATGCATGAAGATGAAGTTGAAATATTAAATAATTATTGTGAAGAGAAGATGACTATGATTTAAGACCAAGAAGTCATCCTCAATATGAGATGTTTAGAATTGGAAGATGAGTTGACCAATCTTGAGAAGACACATATTGAGTCTCCACAAAATAAGGAAATAGTTGCTGCTAGTACTCAATGATCATTGGAGGATTCTAATGCAAAAGACCTCCAACATGTGACAAGAAGATCATGGCTTCACTCATTGATCTATCACAAGAATCTGAGAAAGTAAAGGTACCATCCATACCAACTTGTACTCATGGTTCTAAAATTGTTTCTAAAAAAAGTATAGGTTGGAAGAAAAATTATAAACATGTATGGATGAAGAAAAGTTAGGAGATAACTATCACCATGTATATGGTGAATATGAAGAAGATTGTAGAAGATAGCTCCCCAAAGAAAGCACAACATATCAAGAAGAAGATCCAACAACCTTATAAAGAAGATGACAAGAAGTCAAGGTTTGTTGGTCAATGATGGTGCTGTAATAGATTTGGGCATTGTGCACTGGATTGTTGGTACAATCCCTTAAATGTAAAAGCACATAGAAATCCCATCTCAAGGGGGAGAAAGACAGAGAAGAAGAAGCTACATCCATAGATCCAGAAGCATCTGTATACTGCAAATAGATTTGGAATGCTGGAAAACATATGTGATGTATGCAATGGGAGTGATCATAAGAATGGTGCATGCTTATCTCATAATGTATTCAAAGTTAATAAGAACAGAAGACCACAAAAGCTGGAGAATAACGAAGAATCTATCTTGGGAAGTAATCAGAAGTATGTTGCAAAAGAAAATGCTCCCAAGAAGATTACAATGAGGAAAATTGAGAAGTCCTTAGATTCTATGTCTAAGAAGGTGAATAGTGGTGCATCCAAAAGAACTACTATGAAGGATTCCACTTAGAAAAAGCCATGTAGAATATCCAATCTTTATGCCTCAGTTCCTAATGACATATTGGTGGTTTGGCCAAAAGATTTGGAAAGAATGAGGAAAATAGAAGATGCACAGGCTAAGGCTAGTTCTAAAAACAAAAAGAAGATTCTACATGAAGACAAAGAAGTTTTGTGTGTGAGGTGCAACAAGGCTGGTCATACTATTAGAAAGCGCTTTTAATTTATTTCATCCCAACAAGAATTCATGAAGAGGATGAAAGTTGCACCGAGAGATTCTAGTTATTGGAAAGCTCTTGAAGAAAGAAGATTCACACACAAAGAGATGGAATAAGTACTGAGATCCACACAACCAAATTCGAAATTAAAGGTAAAATGTAAAAGTGTGAGGAGTGGAACAAATGGATCATCTTGGTTGAGAAAATAACATCAGCCTTCCTGCTCACATTGAAGAAGCATGGAGGATCCACCTTATTCCCTTAAAATATCTGTGTATTGAATTTGTTCTTTAAATAAATGGAATTGAAGGTGAAGAAAGATCTTAGGGGGATAACCTAAGATTTAGTGATGAGAAGTGTTCCCTTGAGAGGGAGACACATGAAGAAGCTTCCAGAGTCATTATCTCAATAATTATCAACTTCAGTTGGTACTAAATTCAACTACTCTAAAGATTGTCTGAGGAAAATGTAATTGGAAAAGGTATTTCATTTATTAATCTCTCATACCTGATTACTCAAAATAAAGATATTTTTACAAAGGGGGAGTAACTAAGTCAATCATTTACATAAGAATAATGAAAGTGGACCAAGGCCACTTATCTTACCAATTTAACTTGAATGTTTTTGATTCATTTGTTGAAGTGAGTGTAGGAATTTTAGGTTGATTATTTCTTATCACATTCAATATCTTTAGCCTATAATGAAAGTGGAAAACCCTTGAAGACAAGTGTATGAGTTCTCATCTCATGAGGTATCATATTCAGTGGGTAATGGACAACTTTGTTGTCTAAATCAAATCCTCTTGTTTTCTACACTGATCATTGCTCAAGTATACTTAGAGTGAAATGATTGATGACACATTGATTTAGTATGGAATGATACCCTCTCTACCATGAACTTTGTATTTCTTGTCAATAAGGGGGAGAGAAATGAAATGAAAGTCTAGGGGAGAGAAATAAGTAAAGGGGGGAGAGAAGATTATCATTTTGACCTTGACACATTCATTTGAGGAGACTTTAAGGTATTGACAACAAAATAAAAAGGGAGAGATTTTTGGGACCACTTTGTGTATGAAGATTGTATTTGTTGTCAACAGTTGTCAATAATGGTCAAAATGAAGAATGATATGAAGAATGACTAAAAAATTAATGGAGATTGGCTGAAGTGAGGTTTCCAGGAGAATTGTTATGGAATCATAGCATTGGATGTCATACTTGAGAAATTCTCTAAGAAGATCAATTCATATGATTGTTGAACTGATCCTAAGTTCAAAGAACTTGTGTCAAAGGTGACACATTGTTTACAACAAGTATGAATAGTGAAGTATCATCCATCTAAGGATGATTGAATAAGAATGAGGTATTTAAGAAGACCATGCAATTATTCATGATTTCACAAGAACCATGCAAGAGCTTACTTGAAGAAAAGAATCATATGATTTGCATGAAGTAGAGAATGATGGTTGAAGAAGAAGAGAGAGTGTGGAAGGGCTTGGCATTATAAGATGGTCATGCATTACACATTGCCTTGAAATCAGACGACTGTTACACTGTTCTTAAAGTTCAAAATACATGTATCAAAGGTGATACATTGTCTACAACATTAAAGGTGTTTGAAGAAGCCTCAAGCCTTCACTTTTGGCTAAAGAGAGATGATTTAAGTTCTTTTGAAGTCATAATCCATGTGAGAAGTTCCTTGGAATTCATATTCCAAAAATCTTATAAGAAGAAGAGGAATTAAGGGTCATGCAATATTTTATTATTTCAAGAAAACCATGGAAGCTGATTTGCATGAAAGAAAAAATATGATGATTCTTTGCTGATTTGTATTTCACAAATATCATAAGTTTGAAGAACTTGTGATGCAAGCCTTATGAAGGATAGGGGGAGTTAAGAAGTGTTTTTGGAAAAGGAAAGAAGGCGGAGCGCAAGTCAAAAAACTGGCACAGAAGTGTGGCGTGCAAGTCAAAAGTGGCTCACAAGTATATGTGGCATTCAAGTGTATGTTACGCGCAAGTCATATTTCAAGACCAATACATAAAAATATTACAAATGAAAGAAAGTGGCGTGCAAGTTAAAGATTGGCGCACAAGTGTGGCGCACAAGTATATGTGGCGCGCAAGTGTATATCGCATGCAAGTCATATTTCAAAATCATCATATCAAAATATAACAAAGGAAAGAAAGTGTCACACTAGTTATGGAAGGACACACAAGTGATGGAGCGACGCGCAAGTGATGGAGTAGCGCGCAAGTAGGAACAGTGCACAAGTGTATGTGGCGCTAAAGTCACCAAAATGCCTATAAATAGATGAATAGCCTCCTCATTTTTGTAGGCTCAACACTTAAGAGAAAATTTGATCTCTAATCGTGCAAGTAGTAGAAAGTGGTACACAAGATAAAGTGGCGCGCAAGTTGAGGGTTATTTATAAGGTGCACAAGTAGGGAGGTGCGAAAGCAGAGTGGCGCGCAAGTAGCATGGCACGCAAGAAGAAGTGGCACACAAGTTGTAAGATGCACACAAGTAGGGAGTTGTGTGAAGCAAGTGTGTTGTGTCTAACCCCTAAGTGGATCTAAAGTTGTGAGTTGTGCACAATTGTGGCACACAAGTATTTAGTGGCGCGCAATCAGGGAGGCGTGTAAGTATGGTGGCACGCAAGTAAGGATTGGTGTGTAAGATGTGAGTTGTTCTAGAAGTTCTTACCAGCTTCTGATCAACTGTGATGATGCTAAGTTGAGCTGAACATCATTATTTTAACAATCACAAAGAGAAATTGTGATTCTATTAAGAAAAAGAAGAAGAAGAGTTTAGTGCAGTTGTTTTTTCACTGAACGAGAAAGTGTGAAGAAGAGAAGGTTTCAGTGCAGCTAATTTTTCATTAAATAAATAGAAGAATAAGAAGAGTGTGCAGGCTATAAGTTTTCTGTAGACAAAGAAGATGTTGGTTACTTGCATGATGCTAAGCAAGTAACAAGAAGAAGAAGAAGGTTGTGGAAGAACAAAGTAGCATTGTAGCATCCAATAGGTCTCAATAGGTGGAATATTCTTTTGGTGTTGCAAACTCTTTGAACATAGAGAAGACTATCTTCAGAGGCAGTATGAAGAACCAGTTAGAGGCTGCAAGAGACTGTCTACACTGGAAGTATAAAGAACCAGCGAGTGTAAGGGTATATCCTACTCGTTGCAAGTTGGAAGATTATTGTTTCCCTTCCTCCCTCCGAGTGTAGGGAGAAACACTAAGAAGTGATTATTTCCTTCCCTTATCCAAGTTTAGGGAGCCACATTGACTAGTGGATTGATTTCCTAGTCAACCACTATAAGAGTTACTACATTATAGTGGAGAATCCGTGCACTGGTCATTACCATACACGATAAGGATGTAGCTACTCTTATTGAGTGGTGAACCTTGTAAAAATATCGTGTACATATTTGTACTGCTTTCATATTATTGCATGCAATAGGGAAAAGAAAATAAGAGAATCAAGATCATAAAAGATCAAGAGGTATCGGGATAAAAAGAAGAAATTGGTTTAAAAAGGTCCCCAACATTGATTCACCCCCTTTTAGTGTTTGGCATATCCCAAACTGGTCCTCTCACTATGTTTTAAGGTAAGTCTAGTTATTAGGAAATAGAGGATTGGTTAGAGTCTAATACTTGAGTTTCCCAATTAGTTTAGACACCCACTGGGTAGATGGGGGTTCTTTTATTAAGTTCCCTCTATGGAACAACAAGCCATTAGTTGAAGTTTTTTAATCAAACTCATAATGGTAATACCCTAACATTGTTATATTTTGATCTCTTGTTCAGGTAGATTTCTATATAGATATGTTCAGATGGTTTGAGTTTAAAATACATCAGACCCACCTCAGGGAATCATGTCATGACCTGGTACATGTTGAGGTTTATGGATGAGGTAATCCTTAAAATATAATTTAGAGTATATTCCTTTGAGCTCAAGAGTTTGAGTGTTTCCTCTAGAGTGATATATGAGTTGAGTTTATACCTTTCTACACCCCCACCCACACTAGATTCCTTGAGTGTGCATTGAAAACTAAGATTTTACAAGTATAAATGCTCCCTGATTTTGGAATATAATAGTGTTCTCCTAAGGTTATCCAAAGCAATATTGTAGATAAAACTCCACATTAGAGGTAGAATTGATTAATATAGGATCAATATCCTTTTAAGAGGAAATATCAACACAATAGTGGGTAGTGAAAGAGTATATAGTGATAAGAGACACTTTAGACCATCTACACCACCAACTCTAGGAGGTCCTCATTAGGAAATAAGTGCTAACTTCCAGGTCATATAGTTGTGTGAGATGGATGGATCTGGTCGGGTGGCACCCAACATGGCTTGAGGTATAACCCATGTATTCTTTATTAGAACACATACTCATCGATATTAGTGTGATCCATTACTTTCTTCCTATTTCATTGTTTAGAAGTTGGGAATTCCAATGGAGCTCCTAGCCAAAACTATTTAGTCAGAGACTCTCATCAACAATGATCATCCATTTACTCATATCGGTTGGTAGTGTGATCTTGTTCTCAAGTAAGAGGTATATTTTGTGGGATTACATCATGTTACGATGAGAATCTGTGATGTTATATATAGTGTTGTTTGTATATTTTTTGATTGTTTTAAGGTAATGTACAATCAAGAAAATGAGTTAAGGTCCACCTACAGTGGTGCGTGGATCCCTGAGGTAGGATGAGTAAGAAAAACCTTAGGTATTAGTGGTCTATCACCCCCTATTTAGAAAGTTTATATTGGTGCACTATGGATGTTATAGAGGAGTGGTTTTTTCATGGTGGTGGAGGGTTCCCCTCTCTAAGAGACCATTTTTTGTATTGGCATGATTTCTAAGATTGAACTGATATATTTCATAGTTTATCAGATAGTTGGGCATAGTTTAGAGAGCAGATGATGTATTTGGTATATCTATTAGAGAAATTTTTTGTTAGTTTGACTGTGACCTATAAAACCGATGTAAAGGATAAAATGGATATTGGTCAAATTCATGACTTATTAACCTCATCCTTGGTATTCTAGGAAGGCTATTCCATGGGAAAAATTTAGGCATCACTAAAGATATTTTGAAATCCCAGTGGCGCCATAGGGGGTAGGGAATTTTCCTTCTATGATTCATAAGACCTATGTATTATTGGCGGCGGTCCTCATTGATAACACCTTTGGTTGAGATAATATAGAAGGTGGTTATCTTGAGTGTTTGGGGTTTATTATCATCTTGTTTTGAGGGTACCATATGTGCGGTGAAATATTGATGTGTGATTTTTAGATGCGAGGGATCTATTTTTCTGGGAAACAACATCAAATAGGGAAAATAAGAAATGGGCCTCCATAAAGTTTTAAGCTATGATGGATTATGGGGATAAATCAACACAATGTTAACATGATGGATAATGTCCTTAATAAGAGTTTTTGTGCTCAAAATATAGTAGAGATACCCAGGTGGCTAGCCTCAGTGTAGTTGGTTTTGATGGTAGCGTGATATGTAATGTATCTTTCAAAGATACAATGGCCCCAACTTTTCATCTAGTAAGAGAGGTCCAACCCAAAAATAGAAAATATGGAATCTATCATGATCAGATATTATTAGGTAGTGCACCTAATAATTTTTGTTAAAGGTTGGGAGTATTTCATCCTATTCTAGGTTTGGACTATGGTATCCCCATGCATCTCATCTTGGATACTATAATGAGCAATTTCAAATTGAGACCACCGAATAGAGTATGATTCCTTGTTGGTGCTAGTATAACTTAAAATTAATGTTCACCATGTGGAAAATCCAACTATATGGTGGATTATTTTGGGTTGTGGTTTTTATCGATCAAGTTTTGGTTGGTTTTATCCCGGGGTTTGGATCCAACATAGTACGTTCATATAAATGAGTTAGGGATGTCTACTTCAAATTGTGGTGTAATGGGTTATCAATGAGCTAAGGTTCAATTACATAGAGGTTTGAGGTAGTTGGTGGCATTTCTTGATGTCTCATCAGTCAATTTCATAAAGTAAAACCACAATCTAATTGAGTTATCTCTGTAAGTGGATGAAATCATATTTGGATTCAGATATATGGATGTGTGATTTCCGCTGATGATAGAGAGAAGAATGGGATTTGGGGTTAGTGATATCCTTATGATTGGTAATCTTATCATGGATATGTGTGCCTTATTGGGTGATGATGAGAAGTTTTAGAAGACATTGAGGAGCCGTTTCTGGGAGCCCTCATGAGGCCAATGAAAAATCTTTAGTTAAACCACCCACTGGCAGGGTTTGATATGGAACAATGATTCTCATGTGGAAGTTTTCATGGGTTTCTCTTTTAAAAATGGGGATAATTTTACTCCCGTAGGTGAATTTAATAATAATTAATCTTTTATATATTGAATTCAATGGTTAATAGTGCCACTTCATTCTTTGAGGATGAATGATCTATGGATATAAAGGTCTTTGGTAAGGAATCTTGGCAATATTCATGTGATGTCAACTCATGATTTTGTTTTAGGCTTTTCACTAGAATGGCCTTATCCAATTTATCCCTATGGGAATATAAAAACTAGGAAAGGTAGTCAAAATGAAAGTGGTAGGGAAATATGATATTATTTGGTGTGGTTGTGTCCCAGGTTCGCATAGAACTTGAACCTCTAGAGATAGATAAAGTGTGTTCAGGGATGGATTATTTCTCAATAAAGTTGTTTTTATGTTATTCCTAGTTAGTTTCTCTAGTGATTTTCCTTTTTAGGGATGAAAATATTTAGAAGTGGGGAGGATATAGTGACCTAAGTTTTCCTTATCCAAGACTTATCACATTTTGAGTTTTGAAGTCTTAGGTCCTCTAAATGGGTAAAATGGTAAATTTATCCTAGCATATGGTCTCATAAATTTTTTTATGGTTCCTTTAAGTTCAGGATGTGGTGTTTCCCCTCAAGTTGAGTTTTTATGGAGTTTTGATATAGATAATTTTAAGGAATATTTAATATCTATTTAATAAATAAATAATTATCTCATATATAAAAGTAGTGGAATATCCTAAAAATATCTCTATATGGTAATTATAACACCATAGTTATTCTCTGAATGTGGGGTTTAGAGTAGGATAGATGCAATTTTCATATTTGATATTTGGATCATGGACCAAGTCTTTTTAGGCATTTCATTATTTTATCTGGTTGATCTACCTTGGAAATATAAATTCTTTCTTAAGACTTTTATCCTAGGTTTATCCACTAGTGAAAACACATCCCAAAGGAGAATTTAAGGTTCCTTGGTTGGAGGATTCTCCATGAGACCACTGATTGAGGACTGAGTTGGAAGTGTTGGTGAATCATCATCAAGGTAGAGTGTGAATTATTGTTCTTCTCAACTCATTCCATCATTATAGGTGATCAATAAATCCTAGTTTTATATTGTTTCTTATAATATAAATCATGGTGATTTCATACATCAAATATCTAACATATTCATCAAATGAAGAAGAAAATTACAAGATTATTCATAATCACTAAGTGGTAGGTATTGTTTTTGAATTCCATGCCTCTCTCTTTATGTTTCGACAATCCAATTCATTAGAATGGAATTCTTATTATTGAAATTATTTAAAATATATCATGATTTAAAGGGGTCTATTGATTATTTATTCTAGAAAATTATTTTGTGTTTTGTGGATAATTATGCCATGAAATTTCATATTTGATTCATGTAATTCTTGAAGCATTGAATCCCCATGAGCGATTCCATTTTTATCAGTATTGTGAACTTCCCCGGAGAATTATTGATTTTCCACATACCATGTTTGAGTGGTTATAAATGAAAAATTTGGGTGGTTTTTATCCACACAAACCACCATTTTCCTATCATATTCTCCCCTAATGTGATCAAGATGAAGAGGTGGCCAGTGAATGATGGTGATAGAGCTAGTATGAGTGGAGAAATATCAAGGAGGTGACTCAATAGATCGATATTATACTAATTTCATGTGTAATAAAACAATGGTGACTATAGGATAGTGGTAAAAATAAAAGGTATCATAGGTGGAAGATATAAGTAGTAAGGTCCAGACAACTGGAAGGGTCAGCAACCAGTGACAAAAAACATGAAAACAACAGATTGGATGATAGAGAATCCATATCTGGTAAATTTATCCTAATTATATAGAATGTGAACATCAATGTCACATGACATGTTCCTTGTTTCTATATGGTACTTTTGTTTCTATATAAAGTTAAGTATTATTCAGTGTGTGGGTCTAAAACACACATTGTGTAATGTGATAGGTAAAAGTTAGGGTTACACATGAAGTTAAATATCACACAAGGTATAACTACAGGTCACACAAAATATATAGTAGACCATGATACTTGGGTTAATACCAATATACATGCTTGACAAACCACTTATCCCCACACACTGTGTTGGAAAATGTATATGATGTGTATAACGATAACCCGAATCGGACAACATAGGCAGTACATGCCCAGGATGTTCACATGTCCCACACACCATGTACCCTTCTTTATACGTTGTATAGGTCTACCCTACACCAACTATACAACAAAAATACACACCCCAACTACTATAAAGGCTCACACACCTTGTCTTGGGAAGTACATGTCGTGTACCTTATGTCCTTCAATAGTTTTTTTGTATCTTTTCACTCGATTGTCATAATTGGGTAAAAGATTAGTATGTTCTGATCAATCTTTTACATAGAACATAATGGTGAATATCACATCATAAATAGGGGTTATTTATAAAGAGTTCATGGTAAATGGTGTTCCTTATCTTATTAGATACAATGTTAGAGTGTAGACGAGATGTTCAATGATGACACATGGTTGGTAGCCTCCTTGGGGATATTTTGATGACAAAGTTTGGTTCAATCATATGTGTTGTAGAGATGGATACTACCTAATTGACATGGGGCACAATAATTCCATTCATGGGGAATGGTTAATCCATTTAGGTATAGGGTCATCACCCCTTCAATCCTGATGAGGTGAAAATCCCCTATATTACAGTTAAAGTTAGTACCCCCATGTAATGGGGTGCAGATCCTCTACCTATAGAGGTTAGTGTTTTTTCCTAATAGATAGAGTGCATTCCATTTTTCTATTAGGGTTTAGTTCCCCCTCAAATTACATGTTCACCCTAGTAAGTCAAGTCCCCTATTACAATTTTAGAGAGGTGGCATCAAAGTTATGAGGTTTGGGTAGTTATGAAAAGGTGTAGTGAAAATGTTGATAGTTTTATGAAATGAAAGGAAATATCAGTTTCCTTGAATATACAACTTATAATGGATTTTAACTTCAAGATTCATGGTTTTTTTGATACTATAGGTGTCTTGGGTTTCCAGTGAAACACGATCCTCCATAGAGCTAAGTTGTATAGACTAGAGTGCTTATATCATCCCTGATTATCTTAACCTTTGAGAATATCTAGGTTTCTTCCTATCTCCCAAAATCTTGGGTTTAATCTGACATTTTGTTTCATATTTATATTCTATTTTTGAGGAATCATACTGGGTTTGTTTATACTCACCCCTACATGAGTTTTTTTCCCACATGTGTTGTTTATGCATATAATGTGCATGGTTTGGGGGTGACCTTGATTGTAAGACCGATATTTCATTTATAATAATTATAATTTCATTGATATAAACTATTAAGAAAACAACTTCACTCACACTAAACTATTTATAGACAAAAGGCTCTCATTCATTTTTTATGAAACCGAATTTCATTATGGATTCATCAAACCGAATGTTCCATGACCCGAATGCTTACTTTAATACATAAATGGATCTATGTAATTTTTATAACTTTTTAGAATCCTTTAGAGCCAAAAACCCTTTTGGTTGTTTCATATAGACATCTTACTAAAGTTTCCCATTAATGAAGGCTATTTTGACATCCATTTTTCAAATCTCATAGTCATGATAAGCTGTTACGACAAGTAAAATTATGATGGATTTTAATATAGTAATTAGTGAAAAGGTTTCATCATAGTCCATGTCTTGATTCTATTTTGAACCCTTTTGAAGCCAGTCATGCCTTATAATCAATGAATTTTCCATCCATGTCTTATTTCTTATTGAATACACATTTACAAACAATAGGATTTACATCCACTAGAGGATGTACCAAAATACAAACATGGTTTTGGTACATGAAATCCATTTTAGAATTTATAATCTCTTTCCATTTGGAAATTTCTGTACCAATTACTTATTCCTTGTAGGTTATAAGATCATTGTCATCAACTAATAATGAGTCACCATTCTAAATGACTATAAAAACATATCTTTTAGGTTATCTAACCTCTCTTGTACTCCTACGTAATAGTTGTGTCTTTGGAATGTCTTCTTCCACCAAGCCTTAAGGAATCCATTCTTATGACAACTCTTGTGTACCTTGATCCTATAATTCATAAAATTCTATCTCTCTCATACTATCTCTTTTCTAGATGTTCTCCCTTTTAATGAATATGTGTGTCTTTCCACAATTACCTTTTTATCCGAGGGGTTGTATAGGTTATATCCCCCCATTTCTTTAGGGTATCCTATAATGGTACACTTTGTGCCTAGAGGTGCAATTTTGTTTCCCTAAGAGGCCTTAACAAATTCTTCACATCCCCACACATTTAAGTATGACAAAACGAGTTTCTTTTCACTCCATAATTGGAATGAAATACCATCTTCCACTTTAGTTGGCACTTAGTTTAATATTTGTGATGTTGTCTATAATGTATATCCCCAAAAATATAATGGAAGACTAGTATAACTCATCATTGATCTCACCATGTACAATAGGGTGTGGTTACTCCTTTTTCTTATACCATTCCATTATGGTGTATAAGGAGGATTGAGTTGAGATAGAATCCAAAACTTATATAAATAATCAATGAAGACCTGATTAAGATATTTTAATCCATGGTCTAAGCGAAGTTTCTTGATATTCTTACCGAGCTAGTTCTCAAATTCATTCTTATATCCTTTGAATATGTTAAAGGAATCCAACTTATACCTCAATAAGTAGGCATATCCATATCTACTAAAATAACCATTAAAATTTATAAAGTATAAGTACCCACCCCTTGATTCAACTAGAAATGGTCCACACACATCGATATGACCTAATTCAAGAATCTCATTAGCCCTTTCACCTTTTACACTAAATGGGAATTTAATAATTTTTCCTTATGAGCATGCATGACATACATCAAGTGTTTTTAGTTAAAAGGAATCCAAATATCCATCTTAGTGTAATTTTTCCAAATGATTTTATTTTACATGACCTATCTGGTGATGCCATAGTTGGGTGTGGTATGAGTCATGTGAATTTGTTTCATTATCCATTTCCATTATTTGGTTCATGTAATCCAACACATAAAGACCATTATTTAAATATAACTTACCATAACATATGATTTCTTTATAAAATAAGAAATATTTATCCCCAAATTTGAAAATAAATCCATTTGTATCAAGATCATTCTCATCAACAATGTGAGGTGGTAGTCCTAGATAACTGAAACAACAAGTATGGATTTGTTGGATTCTTGTATATATACCTCACCCTGAGAAATATTCTAAAATCTACTTGGTTCCTATATCTCAATACATATGTGATAACAACATGTTGTATCTAATACCCAATTTGTAGAAATAGATAAATTGCACTTACTAAAAAACGCACCTAAAGTTTTCTATTACTTCTTTTCCTAAGTGTAGTTTTTCTTCTAGTGTCCCTTCTTACCACATGTAAAATAGATAACATATTGTTACCTTTCTTGTCCTTTGATCCTTATCTTCGTGGAATGGCATTATGAAGAGGCTTTAGACTTATATCTCTTTTCCCAAACTTTCTTTTTATTCAGTATAAGAATAGAATTATTTTCATGCTTTATATTATTATCAACTTGGCAGAATATAGTGGAAATATCTAGGGGATATTTCTCTATGTTTTTCATATTGAAATTGATAACAAAACTAGAGAATCTATTAGGGAGTGATGAAATAATGAGACCGATGCATAGTTTTTTAGGAAGTTTAAACCCTAGAACCTCTAGGTTCTTATTATAGCTAATGAGTTTGATCATGTGAGTCCTATATGGCACAAATTTTCCATGTTTTCTATAAAATAGTGCCTTATATATCTGAAATATTTCTAGTCCCACTCTCTCTTGATAAATACCATGGATATATTGGAGCATGCTATAAGCAACCATGTCTTCATGTGACTTTATGAGTGTATTAGACATGGATTAGAGTATGAAAAATTGAACACCAACTACATTGATAAGGTGTTTATCATAGAGAGAAAACTCCTCACCACTCACCTCCTTAGTAGGTAGATCAAGCAGTGAGGATTATAACACGTAAGCCTTCCGTTCATGGAACAACACTAACCGTAGGCATCTAAACCATTCCTGAAAGTTAATTCCAATTAGAAGATGTTTTTTTCTCTATAACTGATCACATGGATAATATGGTTGATGAGTTTGACATTATTCTAAAATATAAAAGGATAAAATTATTTTTACTTCACTTGATTACAATTTAATGTGATATATAATAATAATTTTTAATTTTATCAAGTCTCCCACTATTTTATCAGGCCTCATTAAAAATTTCCATTAGACTTAGAATACCTAGTTTCTCATACATTCTAGTGGAAATGATTCATATACTCCTTCTCATAACCCAATAAAGGGCTCAGTCAATTACTCAAAGGTATTTAGGTAGGTAGGTTTTTTTCCAACCATGGGATTGCATCTCCTTGATCCATTGAGTGGACTCCCCAATCTTGAAACCCTTTCTTGAATCTCCTCAAAAGTTACCTCCAAGTTACATAAATTCTATCAAGGGATACTTTCCTTGATTTAAATTGGCTAATTCAACCAAAAATATTCATAAGAACTCCCTGATAAAAGTAAGTTCCCAAAAGAGGGTTGGTCAAACACTTAGTTATATGGTTTAATTTCTAATCAAGTGATAGAAGGATTAATATAATTTAATATTTAGTTGATTAATTTTATTTATCATGGATAAGATTTTCTTGTTTTATCCTTTACATGGATTCTTAATATAAAGTGGATTTTACTTTATAGATTAACCATTTTCTGATAAAAAATTTACACATAACACATTTATTTTAATTCTATATTTATATATTGGTCTATTTATTTATGTGATTGTAATCTTGCATCCATAAAATAAATCATGCATAAGATAGAAATAAAATAAACAAGTAAATGACACAACTATGAGATTTATCTAATGGTTGATTTATTAAGAGAACAATAAATCAACCTATGAACATAGGGAGAAAATCTTTGTGCTTGTCTTGGCACAGGTTGCAACATTACACCTATACAATTATATATTATTTGAGTCGGTTCTAATTCGGTTCTATTTTGAACCACCTCCATGAATCTTTATATGCTATTTTTATTATATACATTTTATAACTCACATGCAGGTGAGGGGAACCAAAGGATTGGTTAAGGGGAATTACATAAACAACCTTTGAAATTCAAGTCCTATATAATAAAGGAGGAGGGATGATACACATACCATCATATTTTATTTAATAATAAATAATTTAAAAACCATATAATAAATTTAAATTAAATAAATCCATAACATACATAAGTGTGGGAAAATCTTATGATCTATCACACATGTTCAATAACCACACATTTAAAACATCCAGTTAGCATTCATTTCAATTCATTCTTTAATAAGATAAAAATAACTCAAATTAATCTGATTAATGGCTTTACTAATTAATTAATTCATTTTATCTAATTTCATCCAATCATCCTGAAATTACCATCATCTGTAATTTTAAATAAAATACAATTTTTTTTATTTTAAATAAAATAAATTAAATTAGTACACAACTTTGTACTTGGAAGTAACTAGGAGAATATTATTCAAAATATTCATTATGGTTCTTGTTGTATATAATATAGTCATATGACATACTATGTACATGAAATATTTTGTAATTTCATGGTGTGTACTAACAAATTAATGACACATGAAACACATGAATATTACATTTCCTGTACAATTTAATGTGTTTAGTCTTTAGTATACAATGACTGTACATGATTCATAGTTTTGAATATTACATAGAATTAATTAAGTATTTAATATAATATAAAACCTAAAAACTATTGTGTACTATAAAATTAATGACATGAGAAACACATATCCATGAGTTTTAATGGATTAATTAATTAAATTTAATATTTCTATGTAAACAAGTAAAGTATACAACCTATGCAATTTGGACACACAACACGTACTTTGCTTCACTGGATATCCATAGTATATTCCCAAGGACTTGGAATGTACTTCTCATGAACATTTATGAGATACATGAAATGTATAAAGGATACACAACATGTACTTCAAGTTGCACAACTTCCAACCTATACACATCACATATTAAATACATATGGTATATTAATTATGTGAAAAGTCTTGACCCTATGTTTTACACCATGAAAACATGTGGACTAAATGACATGTAGTCTATTAAATTCATGTGCCACTATATCCAGCCAACATGTGTTGTATTTAATGAATGGATCATGTATTAATTACAAGATGACCCGAAGCCCACGCGGGTGCCCTAGTCCAATAAACAAGGATAAATGACATGTAACAATAGAGTACATGCTGTGTAACCTTGTATTATCTGACCATAATTCTTAGAACCTCTGGATGGGTTGTTTAGATACGTTCTTCATTAATTATTAACTGAACTGGGTTATGTGAGCGAGAAATAAATAAGAGGAATAAGAGATTTCAACAAAGGATCAAGAATGGATTAAAACTTGAAATGACATTTAACTTTTAAATTCATAATGTTAAACAAACAAAAAAATAATTATAAATTTGAACATGATTACTTTGATACGACATGATGGTTCCAAGCACAATATAAGTGCTTATCAGGGCTGATCTTGACTCAGAAATTGTCAGATTTGATGGATCATTCATATATTGTACATGGTGTAAACGTCATGACCAATGAAAATTTTCCAAAGAATAGTGACAAAGAAGGACACCAAAACCAAGAGAATATATTTTCATGCTAATTCATAATTAATTTAAATAGATAATAAGAAATAATACCTTGGTCTTGAGATCTTTCTTCAATGAAGATTTTGATAATCCAAAACCATTTTCGGTCAATCATCACTGCTTTTTTAAGATCCAAGTGTAGAATATATTTAGAAGTGATCCACACATGCTCTTTGATATCTAAACAATGTCGATAGATTACTAGGTGCTAGCATGAGGGATCAACAATTTTTTAGTGTTCATCTTGATCAATGTGATGATTCATTTGGTCTTGAAGAATCGTGCTTGCAATCTAGTTCTTGAGATGATAGAGGATAAAGTGGAATCTCTCAAGCTTTATTCAGTCTTGATAGTAATATCTAGATTTTTCTTTTTAAAAAAATTCTCAATTTCAATCAATCTCTACACAATAGTCATAATCACCTATTTATAGAGATAGGGTTAGGGTTAAAATATTATTTCATTGCACAGAGACCCTTACATAATATGTTAAAACTTATATGACCCCATGCTATGTAATAATAATAATAATATTTTTCATGAAAATATCATTTTACCAGCTTGTAAATTAATTTTATCACCGGACATGATCTTGGTCCATTAGTCCTCCTTAATATTTATCAAATACCCAAATAAAAATTTATTCACTAAATAAATATTATATATCTTCATAATTAATAATTACCTCATGAATAAATATTTATTTAATTTATGTGATAAATAAATCCTAAATAAAATTATTCCTTAGTTTTGAGAATAATATTTATTCTAAAAAATTAAATTCAAACAGAATTTAATTGATATTAACAAAAACACTTGGTGTGTGACCCTCTAGGATTATTTCTCACTAAAATTAGACAGGCTTGCCTAAAGTCCAATATTACCAAATAACAATGGCTCAAGGCACCCAAGAGAAAGAATTTAATATTGAAACATTGAAAACCACATATTATCACTCACTATGTAATATAATCCCTTTGTTATGATATCTCATCAAGCAGGTTGCACACCTGTGGTATCAACCTCTATGCTTGATACATCTTTCTTTGACTATCTGAAATAAAATCATCGCTACACTATGAAAATTGAATTTAATGTGATAGTTCTATTTCAATAAAAGGGTCTATATATCAACTTCAATTAATATGTAAGGGACAAATACTTCCTTGACTTATTCATTAATGATCATGTCATTTGTAACGCACCCAACATACCCTACTTACCATGAACATATGACATCACAGTTTTGGTTAGTAAATATAAGTTCACAAGTCATGAAATGAATTAATAATAATATTAAAGTTTAAGGACCATTAAACACACTAACAAACAAGAATATCTAATGACACATAAACATAAAAAATTCTTACTATCGGGTCTGTTATCATAATCTCTCATCTTAGAGATTAACAAGTTTGAACTTCATAAGATAAAGTCTCATGTTATTATGAGTAATCACACCTGAAAATCAACATACTATGTGACCCATCATAGAATGTTATCCGATCATAGAACTAGGATTAAGAATATCATCTTGGAATTTCATGGTTCTCATCATAACAGGTAACTACTATGAACTTTTCAATGTGATAGATACTCTAGGACATTATTACATTAAAGTCATGAAAAAAATATGAATGATATGTAATAATATATTTTTAAATAATATCAACTTATTTGGATATACATATAATATAAAGTAAAAACTGTTGGTTCTAGAACACCAACTATAACATAATATACATTTTGTGTCATTGTACTTGTTAGTTGATATCACATACATGAATTGTTATACAATTCAGTTATTCATCCATGTGAAGGAGGAAAATGAATGTATTATGTATTGGAGATGAATTTTTATTGGAGGTTGTTATAGTCCAAGGACTCCCATGCTTGATATATTTTTTTGGTGTCATTATACAACCTTTGTCTTATGAGAGATGGTCTTAGTGTAATATTTGTGACCCAAATACTCATATGAAACTTGGTTCATGTCCGCTACTACCCCAAAAATAATTTATGATCCCTAGGGGTTAGCAAATAGTATAAAAAATCATGGTAAAAGATTTAGGGAATTATCTACCCACTAGTTTAAGATCTCTAGACATGCTAGATTCTACCAGGAATTCAACATGACCTATTTATAAGTTGGAAGTACCATCAATAAAATACAAACAAAATAGGTCCTAAAAAAATAAATAGGAAATAAAAAAATCCAATAACTCTATAAACGAAGGAATAAAATATCAAAACTTGTATTCCAATTCATACAAACCAATTTATGGTGAACATGCATGCCAAACATGTCGTAAGACAAGTGACACCACCATAAGACTAGGTGATGATCCAAAAAAGTCCTATGAACACCACCAATAGCTATAACTTTGAAGTGGGATCCAATATTTCTTCCATTTTAAACATGATAAATTAGGTATAAATACCCAAAAACTATCAATGTACTTATAAGTTCCTGAAAATCAGAAAAAGATAGGTTGTATCTTTACTAAGGTATCTATAAAGGGTGTGGGCATAAAATACTCAGTATGGCATCACCAATAGTGTCTCAAAACAAAAATGAAAAACATTTATATGAAATAACATGTATTTAAATTTAAATAAGTATAAAAAATAGGTTTTCAATCATCAATTAATATTTAGTAGTATATTAGAAACAGAGAAGAGAAGTAAATAAAAACTATGCATGTAACATCTATAACTAGTAACTCTTTAGATTGGGAGGTTCTATACCAGAACTCACCTACTTCGCGAAAGCCCAATAATGATGTAATGTTGGAGGTTAGGTAATCTTGTAGATCATATCATCCATGTTTTAGGTAGGATAATCTTATATCCCATCCCATCCAAGTGTAACACTTTTAGATTCAGTACCTAATCCCATAACATGGAAAGGGGATAGTATATCCAATAGTCAGGGCCTCTGTCTATCCTGTGGAATAAGGGAAGTGGTATACAAAATAAATTCTTAACAACTCATCCCATGAGATGTACCTATTCATCAATGGATGATAAACTTGCTTAAACCATTTATAATAACAAGATATAAAAACATCTACATTATACACTAATCAAGGAAAATGAACAAGATCTATTCCAAAAGTAATCATGCTTCATCAATCATAAACCAATTATGCACCACATATAACATGATAAATATTTATCAAAACAATATCCATGATCAATATAATATAACAATGATAAAATTAATCATTATTTTCATAACAAAATAATAAAATTCTTATTATAACACAAAACTATAACCAAGTTTAGGATACAAATAATCATAATAATATTTAGGTATAATAGTGATCAACATGGAATACAAGAAAGAATTTAATTAGTATACAAGTTCAAGAAATAGTTACAATCATACATTAGTTAAATAATGGTAGGGTTATTCTAATGGAACCATAAGGGTTTGATACACCCGGCCCCAAGGCATAATAAGGAGGTACCAATTAATGAAGTATACATTTCATCATATTAATTCTGACTAATTTCACCTAAACCAAATGCGTTTTGGGACTAAGGTATACAAGTGGTAGTTCTTAGGATAACATGGGAAAGGCATAGCCTATAACCAAGGGAATTAGTAGTTAAGGGATTATTTAATACAATTTTATAGGTTTGATATCTCTTTTTAATAACTCTTATTATAATAAAGATTTAAAACTGACACATGACATTACCAAACTTTATTTAAGTATCTATGTTTCAAAATAATAATAATGTATTCCATGGAAAAAATATTTTATCAAGCATTTAAAAGAAGTCATAAGATAAAGAAAAGGAAACTAATTTAGCAATCATTTTCCAAAATAAGGTTTTCATAAAACTTTATAAACCCTTTTAAAATATTGGTGGTTTTAAAGTATCTAGGTTAGGTATAAACTAAAACCCTAATATTTTCATTTTTAATTACTTATTCCCACCTCTAAAACCTATCCACTAAATCTCCATTTAAGCACTATCTTAACCATAGGTTAATTGTAGTTTTCTGACTTATAGATCATTCATGTTTAGGTGGGAATACGTGATCCCTATTAAAGAATATATGTGGGACTCAAGGGAGTACACCTTAGTGATATATTAAAACCCAACAAAATTTAGGATAGATGGGGACTCTTTATTTACAATACTTCCTCAATATGGTTTAGTGAACATTGACACGTATAAGGTTTCAATTTAGCTCATAACTATTATTAAGGAAAGTTATTAACATGTTGAGAAAATTTGTGTTTAGAGAAAAGAGTATAACACAAATTATTTAGCTCACATATCTAGGGGAAATCAGCAACATGGGTTAAAACATGCAAGGTTACTGTAAGAACTACCTTAGTTAGTAGAATTTATACTATGCTCAAGAGGGATTGGGTTTTATTACATGATTACAAATGAACATCATTAAAAACAATTAAATCATCATATGAAAAGATGACTAAAAACCATTCATTCATATCTTTAAAATATAAGTAGGCTTCTTTATTAATTTAGAAAAACCAAAGGAAGTCATGTTGCATGCATAAACTGAGAATCACCATTACATTAGCATTGAAGAACCACCCCTTATACTCCAAAAACCATGTAGAAACCCATAAAACCATTATACTAAGATATGTACCCAAATGAATTCAATAAATAAAACACCATAATCAATGAGGGATAAACCTCAAAGGAAACCCAGGAAGACTACACCCAAAGTTCATCTATAATAACAATAATATAAATCCCTAACCAACTTCAAGAAAACATCTCCAAAATTCACCCTAAAATATAGAAATACCTAGAAAAAACATACCTAAATTTACTTCAATAAAAATATACATTGATGGTGAGCCATAAATTATGATCCTCCCAAAAGTAAGAGAAGAAGAAAACCTAATATTTAGGTTGAATTCTACCTTGCTACGATGAAATTTATATTTGAATCTCTAAAAATCACATGGAAATTATAAGAAGAATAAAAGAGTAGGGGGTGGAGAAGTGAGGGGAAGATTTACCCTAGATTTAGAAATTAGAACACCCATGGATCACCTTGAATCAAGAGGGATAAATGAGGAAAAGAAATGAACTTAAGATATCCATGGAGAAATCTCCCATCGACTGGGGTGAAATGAGTTTCAAAGTAGAAAGAGGGAGAATAAATAATTTTTTAGGGTGAAAATAACTAAAAACCCTCAACAAAAAACTCTAAGATAGTCTATAGGGTACCCAGTGTCACCCTAGGTCACTATTAGGGCTAGTGGGTAGCTAGAAGCCTTCCATTGAGTATCGAGTGTCACATTCAGTGTTAAAATACAGGTGTAACTTCTTTGTAAGCACCCTAAAACCTTGAACCACCTAACAAACCTCAAAGCTCATAAAAAAATCCTAAAAATTTATTGTCAAACACCCAAAAAATACTATGAATTCTCAAATTAAATTCATCCCCTCAATCAAATCCAAAAAGTTAAAAAAACCATGTTTTAGACCTTCTAATTCCATGCATAAGGCCATAATGAATCCTTAATTAAGGTAATCAGGATAAAATCCATTAAAAACTCCACACCATATGAATTATAATCCCTAATAAGTATTTAGAGATGTTTAACCAAATGATTATTACTCCTGAGTCTCTAATTCATACATCAAAGTATCTATTAAATCCATGGAACACAACTCATGAATCCATCACAACTCACCAAAATAGACCAATTCCAAGTCCCAAATAACTAAACCATGATCATATAACCTATATAAAACACAAAAAAACTTTGAATCATATCTCAAATCATTTATACCATTCTAATTAAAACTTCACAAATGTAATCTAAATAAAAAAAACTGCTAAATTCAATATCCATAACCATAAAAATAAACAAATTCAAATAACTAAAAGATATATCAACTACCATAATTCCATCACAACCTTATATTCTCCCTCACGCTCTCACTACTTGACTCCTGTATCCAAATCAAGGCACTAAACCACCATGAAATATCAATATTGAAGGATATACTATAATATTTTTTATTCTAAAATTACATTAACCAATTAAACTAAAATCTAAGATATTCTCCACTATAGGATTCTACTAAGGATATCTATGCCTCACCTTCCAAAAAATTTCTTGTTTACTCAAGAAATATATATATCTGAAGGTTTATAAAAAAGAGTTCTTTATTTAAAAAAAATATATATACCTAATCACTTTTGAAAACATTATATTTTACACACCCAAGTCATTATAAAACTCTAGTATAAGAAAACACATTATCCAATTTTACTTTTTAAAAGAAAACCTCATGTCATTTAAAAATTTGATTAAAAATAAAAAAAGTTTGATTATAAATCATGTATTTTAAATTTCATTTATTTTCAAAAACAAAATGAAATTTCATTTCAAGACCCATTGGGCGTAGGTACTGTAGAAGTACTGTAGCAGTACTGTTGCAGCGGCGGTACTATAGCAGCGGCGACACTGTAGCGGTGGTAGGTAACTGTAGCGGCGGCAGGGTACTGCAGCAGCGACATGTACTGTGTAGTACTGTAGCAGTGCATGGTACTATAGCAGTACTATTCACAGAATGGGCTTTGGGAAAAAGAATGGGCCTACGGGCCATGTAATGGGCCAAATGCCCACTGGGCCTTCGGGATATGTAATGGGTCTCCCTCTACCCAGTTAAAGAGGTCTTTGCTTTGCTTTAATAATAAATGAGGCTTTGGCCCCAACCTTTAAAAAGAAATACAAAATAGTTTTCACCTAAACTCTTTCCATTTTAAAAATTAAAAATAGAATTCCCAATTTAAGAACACCAAGTTTTTTCCAACACTAAATGACATGGACAACCAATTTTTAAAGGAAACAAACTCCTTATTTCAAAAAATACTTCCATTTAGAACACATTCTAAATTTTGTAAAACAAAATATTATAAACCATTTCATTTACCCTATTGACACTAATATAATCCAAATAGCTACTTATAACAAATTATATAGACCCATTGTCTATGAACAAAATGTAGAGACTATAATGTTTGACTACTTCATTTTCAAAAATATTTCTAGAATTTTTTTAGAAATAAATCAATTCACAATAAATAATCAACATGCTCACTAGGAGCACGTCACATCCTCAAAAATATAACTAAATATAATAATAAATACTATTCTGAGAAACATAAAATTTTACAAAAGTAATATTAGTAGCATACTTAACAAGGAAATATAAACAAAAAAATAACGGTAGGATAAATAGGTAACACTAATCAAGAAGTAAGTATCATTATCAGTGACTAAATATAACAAAAATACATAGAAAATTCTCAGTAGTTAAAATAAAAGTAAAAAAAGTTATGCTTCAACAAATAAATCATTAGACATAGATGACTAGTTATCAAAAAAATAAACACGTTTATCACAATCAATGAAAATAATTATTGGTCCACATTAACTTAGTCACCATCAATATATATATATAAAAACACTATATATATATTAATGATGTTTTAGTTAATATAAACCTCAGTTGGTTTCAACTATAGTATAACAATCATATGTAGGCATGCAGTATGGAATGACATCCTACACGTGCCTATCAACCAATACCTAACATGATAAATGAACATAAAATTGATGTTGACACCTAGTTGAGTTCTAAATGCACGTATTTAGTTCCATTACACCATATCTAAGACATAAAAATGAAATCTACAATTAGATCTATAGTGCCTATTGAGTACATGAACGTCCCCTGGTAACTTGATCTTATGCTATAAACAGGCCCATGATGCCTTCTTATGGGTTACTTCTCAAGTCTTTATAGTCCTAACTCTTATATAAACCTCAAAACCCTAGTTCCTAGATAACCTTAAAATAATTATCTAATACAAATTTATAACATTCATGACTTGAATACCCATACCACACCTAATTCACATATGCTAATATCCTAAGATTTCTCCTTAATCCCTAGAGGCTAACGACTAGAATTTTAGGTCTCAATAAATATTTTTGGGAATGGTTTACCTGATTTTTATGATCACCAGTTATGAATGTGTTCGACAAGACATTCCCATAAGTTAGACACTCAAAAAATAAACTACGAACCAAACATATCTTAAATAAATAAATATAAAATCAAACAAGCCAAAATATCTCTAAATGAATGTATACAAGACCAAGAAACATGAAGTATAACACAGGAAAAACAATTTATGGAAAACATGAAACCCAAATGTGGAATAAGATATGTAACACCACTATAAGACTAGGTTATGGGCCATAAAATACTTCCAACCACCTCCAATATATTCGATATTGAAATGGGGATTGATCCTACTTATATGATAAGCATAAGAAATTGGCTATGAATACCCAACAACTATCAACATAACTATAAGTACTTAAAAATTAATAAAAGAGTGGTTGCATGTCCACAAAGGTTTCCATGTAGGGTGAGAGCATAAAATACATAATAGGGCACCGCCAACAATGTCTCAACATAATAGTAAAATATGATTTTATGTAATAACATGTATAAAAATTTATATAAGTGTACAAAATAGGTGTTTATTCATTGATCAAGATTTAGTAGCATGTTAGAAACATAGTAGAGAAGAAAATCAAAACTAAGAATCTAACATCTATAATTAATAACTCCTTATACCGAGAGGGTCCATACCTAGAACCACCTACTTTGGGAAATACCGATATCAATTTCAAGTTAGAGGTGGGGCAATATTTCATCCAATCCCATCTAGTATATAGGTAGAGAAATCTTAAATCCCATTCCATCTAGGTATAACACTTATAGTTTCATATACTAATCTTGTTTTGTGGGAAGGGGAATGTGTATATAAGACTTAGGGCCTTGGAATATCCCATGGAATAAAGGAAGGGGTATACTCATTTAGAGATTAATAACCTATCTCATGAGATTTAACTTTTCATTAATGGTCAGTGGACCTACTTAAATAGTTTATAATAATAAGATATAATGACATCAACATGATACACTAGTCAAGGAAATGAATAAGCTATATGCCAAACAATAAACATGATTTATCAATCATAAAGTAGTTATGCACTCCAAATAACATGCTCATTATCTATCAATGTAGTATTTTATCTTAAGAAAATATAACAATGATAACATTCATCAAGTTTTTCATAACAAATTGATAATATTCTTGTCATAATAAAAAACTATATCCATACTCAAGATACAAAAAACCATAATAACATTCAGGCATAATAGTAATAAATATGGAATACAATAAATTATTTAAGAAGTATACTAGTTCATAAAATAGTTATAATCATACAATAATCAAATAATTCTAGGGTCATTCCAATGGAACCATATGGGTATGACACACTCAACCCCCTAGGAGTACTAAGGAGGTTCCAATTAAGAAATAAAATATTTCACGATATTAACTCCAACCAAGTGTGCCTGAACCAAACATGGTTCTAGACTAAGGCATATGGGTGGTAGTACTCAATATAACACAAGAAAGGTATAAATTATAACTAGGGTGTAACAAACTATCTTGGGGTATCCTAACTTGATACTCAAGACGGTCCACCACAAATCCCAAAGTGTGTTCCAAATCACCATAGGTTAGAAACTAGTGCTGGGATATCAAATGAGAAAAACAATGGGAATAGTTTCACCCCTGAATCATATTAAAAAAGTAGTATAAACTACTGATAATTCAGCATGGTACGTCTATACATTAGACCTCCATGCATATCAAATGAACGAATACCAATAAATAAACTAACTAAACATGAAATAACAAAACAAACATCCAAATGAGATATAATCAATAAAATTGATCACTATCATATAAGAATATACACAATAAAAAACAAAAAACATTCTTACATAACATACAATATATAAAAAAAGAAACAAACAACAAGGATTATCACACACCTAACCAAATTGGCCGATATATAACCATCCTAATAAAAACAAATAAACAACTTGAGTCACCACTTTAACATCTCCTTGTGACCCATGAACACTCACCATATCCATAATTTCCATAAATATACTACCTGAATGATATTGAAAACACTTTTTTTAGGGTGAAAAAATATTATTTTTTTCTTTATGCAATGAAATTTTTGACCAGAACCATCTCACTTGAGGAGATTTAATGGTTCAAACACTTATTATTTAAAATTAACTTTATTGTACTTTTGTATATATTTTTTCAATTCATGAAAGTAATTAAATTTTGGGTTTTTAGTTTTATGGAATGAAAAACATAAAATTAAATATGCATATGTAATGAAAACAAAATTAATGAAGTTAGGAAGAAAGGAAATTCTCCCAAGAGAGTCATATAGAGAGAAACTTCATTGTATTGTTTCATATTTACTTAATGAACACACTAAATCATATGTGTGAAAATATTATTTTACCTAGTTGTGAATATACAACGCACTCAATAACTTACAATTAAAACACATATCCACCTACCTGATCAAGGAAAAATGGCTGCAGAAGAAGAATCCAACCCTTAGATAACCACAACAAGTATTACACTCACTATAGATCATCATCTGATTAACCCAAATCATATATTAAACATAGACTTGGGTTAAAATACTAGATTGACCCCCAAGATATTCCTAGGGTTAATTAATCATGCTCAAGAGTACAAGATATCACAATGAAGAATGGTAGAGAGAGAGAGAAATGAAGGAATGAAAGAAATTTATTAAAATATGAGATGAAAATTATAGAAGAAAGAAAAGAAATAAAATAAACCAGTAAAACTAATCTATGTAGTAGTATCATAATTTCATAGTGTGGTGGATGATCCCCTAACTTCCTAGTGCTATCCCCTATTTATATAGTGAAGGGTATGCTTTGGGTTAAAGATTACAAATTTGAAAGTTGAAAAAAAAGTCAAAACCAATCCCTAATTTTGTGCCACATGGTTGACCCTCCATATGACCGAACTAAATGTTTTTCCAGTTTAATGAAATCTATTTTTTATTATTCTAATTTGTATCAAAATTTCAACAAATTCAACTATGTATGGTAAATTTATGATCAAATCATTGAAGTAAGGTCAAGTTAGATGAATCCAGTCCAGGGTTAACTTGTGGGCCCGTTATCATTATGAAAAATCATGATCTATCTCAAGATCTTCAAATAAAATGTATATCTCCATATGTGTAGATTTATTTTAAAATTTTTAAATTATAAATCAATATATGGATAATTTTATAATAAAAATACTAATGTGTAGTTGGAATGGAAAAATAGGAATTTCTAAGTTCATGCTCAAATTACAAATTCCTAATAAATAACCACTTAAAAATTATGGAATTATCAAATAGTATCAAAGATGAATAAAAAACTTTAAAATACATAATTAATAATTTTTTTCAATTCAACCCAAATTATTCTTTTAATCCTAATATGTGATAATTACCTATAAATTAACAATTTTGGTAGGATTTTGATCATTAAAATTAAAGTGAAAAAGTATGAAAATATTAACTATGTCAATTACCCCACACTTAAACAAGGTAAATCCAATGAAATTAACTTAATAAAAAAGAATTATCCTACCTAGGTTCAAACATACAAACTATAAAAGAATATAAATAAAAATTCATTCATCATTGGAAATATCATGCCTCCTAAAAAAGTCTTAACAACTTCCCCATTTTAATTTAAGGAAAAGTTCATGTTCTAGGTTTGTGAATAGAATGAAATTTATTGGAATTAATATTTTAACCAGAGAAACTAACATAAATCCCTCTTTTACAAGATTTTTATAAAAAATTTCCATCTTTAACTTCCTTAATAAAACCTAAATGATATTATTATAAGTCAATTCCACCTTCTTTATTTGGTGTTCAATACCCCTCACATAAATCCATTCCTTTTTAATAATTAGGCATTGTATTTTTTTCTCTATTTTTTTTCAAAAGTTTCACTTAGGTCAAATATCAAATCCATCACCCAAACCCACATGATCTCATCATGATACTAATTGTAATAGTTATAATATTATTATTGGTCAAATAATGGTTATTTTTGATCCACCCAAGATTCAACCCCATTTTTTTTGTTTTTTTTAATTTTTAGTTCATAATATCTCAAAACTTCATATGGGATCCCAATTACCCAATTTACTATAGTTTCAAAGGACATATATGAATGTTTTTTTGGTTGGATCCATAAGGTTTTCCTTTTCATAGTGGAAATTTTTCTCAAGTTAGAGTTAAAAATTCTAGTTTCCTCATGTTATAATTCTAATTACATTTAATTATTTTTTTCACAATAATTTCCTAGTTCCAAAATAAAAACTTCCATAAATACCATGAAAAAAACTTTCTTAGTAATTATATAAATTTAACTTTTTAAAAAGAATTAAATCCACAAGTCTATTATGTTATTTTTCACTTGGAATGAATCTATTTAAATCTCAAATTACTAACTTAAAAACACTCCAAAAAGGAGAAAAAATGAAACATGATAATCTTAAGAAGATTGATACCACTCCCCCACACTTAGACTATCACTACCCCCCAATTTTATTAAAAAATTATTTCCTCAATTTTGCACAAAATTTTAATTAAACTACAAACAAATCAATTATATAAAAGAAATAAAACCTAATTTATTAGCATTAATAACCTTGAGTTAAGATCCTAAGTGTTGCTCACTGAAAACCTAAAAGTAAAAGTAGAAAATAAAACATAAAAATCAACATAAATAGAAAAATAAAGAGAAAGGAAAGAAAGGGACAAGACATGGTTTGTCCCCCAAGTGGACCCTGAGTTTTGAATACCCCTATAAGAGTAGTTCTAGTTATTATCCATAACCAGATGGTGGGTGGGTTTTTGTGAGATAAACCACTATATAGATTTAATTATTATTTTCACCAGATTACCTTGCTTATTAAGGTCTCCATGGATAGAGTTCATTAGGGATATCCCCATTAAAATGATATATATCTTTCATGGTGAAGTAAAAATAACATATAATACCTCTTATTCCTTGGATTCCATTTGTATAACCGCATTTTATT
Source organism: Viscum album (assembly GCA_963277665.1). Taxonomy (NCBI): domain Eukaryota; kingdom Viridiplantae; phylum Streptophyta; class Magnoliopsida; order Santalales; family Viscaceae; genus Viscum; species Viscum album. The sequence continues at coordinate 1,276,294,768 of OY728158.1, forward strand.
CCACTAGGGATTTCTCACAATGCGTTTCATCAACAAATTTTTCAAAGGGAAAGTTAGAGAATAGTCTTATTTGAAAAAATTAAAGCATAATGAGTCGATATAAAAATATTCCCTTTCATATTAGTTATCTTGTGACTCAGTTGATTCAATAAAATCTAATATATACTCCTCATGTATTCCCTCCAATAAATATTCAATTAGTTATGGGAGCTATATATACTCATCATTAGGTGATTCTTCTTGTTCTTATGCATATTATAGGGAAAACCATGTATTGGTTGAATTTGAAAATTTAAATAAGGTAAATTAAGGCTTAACTTATTTTCAATAAAATTAAAGGAATTTAATTTCATTAAAGGAATGTCTCCCTGATTTGGTTTAGATTTAAGTGTTTCTTCATTGGTCAGTGTCTCTTAAGGTTAGGTTTATGTGGATAAAATTAGGTAGTTAGACTCCTCCATATTTTATTCACCACTTGGATATTTTCTTCTTCTATATACAAATAGAATTCAAGAGGTGTTGGTTCTTTGAATATGGGATGGGGGGATCATGTGATATGTTAATACTTAAAAATTCATCTATAAATTCATTAAAATCTTATTGATCTTCCATATGCACATCAACAGGAAAGTATTCTTCATATATCTCCTCTAGACATGAATAAGTGAGGGATAATGAGAACAGTTCTTCATGTAAATCATTAATGGCATCCTTAGGTCCTTTAACTTGAAAAATTAGGTGGGATACATATTTCTACACAAGTTCTGGTTCTGGTTCTAGTTCAGGTCACTCTAGATACATCTCCTAAAATACACAGACATATTCATATATCAATTCTATTTGGCTCTCCAATTTCTATATCTTCTATCTAATACCTTTCAACTAGTATTGTTCATTATTATGTCCCACTTATTCTTATGGATACACTAGAGAGAATTTATTTTATATAGAATAATCGCAATTGGAATACATTATAGAGAAATAATTTTTAGATTTTTTTATGAAAACAAGAAAATTTTATTTACAAAATGTGAATAAGAAATACCGATTGAAAGACCACTTGGATCCCCAGTAACGATGAAAAGTTTTTATGTGCCTGTTAGAGGGAGGTAAAAAACCTATAATTTTTTTCCTAATACAACATAGTGGCTGGATAAGGTTATCTCACTTGAGGATCTATTTCAGTTTAATCACTCACTATTCCCAATTCAGTTATTATATTTTTGGTATTTTTTTATTTTATAAAATCAATGAAATTTTGGGTTAGTCTTTTTATGGAATTAAAAACATAAAAGTAAATATGCAGATGTAATGATAACAAAATTAATGAAGTTAATAAGAAAGGAAATTCTCTCTCAAGAGTTATCTGAAGAGAACCTTCATTGTCTTGTTTCATATTCACTTAATGAACACACTCCATTTTTATAGAGACCCAGTTTTTTCCTTATAATACTTTAAAATATTTATACATATATTTTCAAATCTAGGTGTTGAGACGACATGCGTTTCTGAGGCCCGATGTGCTTGAAATTAATTTTATAAAAAAAGAATTAAATATATTTTATATTGCGCACACACAGTTTCTTAAATAAGATGGGATAAATCTTAAATAGAAGATCAAATTAGAAATCTGATACCACTTTTGAGTCCAGAACATGATGTTTACCTTAGGCACAACCTAAAACAGGTCGGCGTAATACGTTCAGATATCTCACCCATTAGTAGTACATTTAGTGGATTAATTAATCAATATAATTAGTTTATCAATTTAACCTAATATATTTTCATATAAATATATTGTTATGGTGAATTGACCAGGGTTAGCCTCATAATCTTGAGACCATCGAGAGCTTTACTTTCCTCTTTCTGATGACAGATCATATCGGAAGATAACAGAACTCTGGATCAGAGCAGGTCAGGACATAGTGAATGAAAAGACTTCCTTTGATCATTTTCGAGCATGTTATTTGATGAGAAATGATCAAATATCTAGGTAGGACTCTTTAATTTATAGTTTATGACATTTTTGATTAAATTGATTGAGCAGATCAATCCCCTCTTTTGATCTGCACCAATTATTTCCTTTTCATACGCCTATGTACCAATTAAATTGTTTATTCAATTGTACTCTCACCCCTAATATCCCCATTATTGGTCGTTGTCCAATTAATCTTGGAAATGATCGATCAGACATTTTTTGGTGCATTTCTCCTTAATTTATTCACATTCTTTACTGGTAGGACCCTGTGGTCTCGGTTCGACATTTTCGGGTGATAACGAGCCCAACCGGACCCCAAAAATCTATATGAAACAACATGAAAGTGATGGATTGATGAATTAGGGTTAGATATGGTCTGTTTTCAAGATGTGGGTGATCATTTTGGTGATCAGAGACCAAACCATCAACAAAGAATGAACTGGGGGGGGGGGTGCAGGACATGCGATGATCCTACAAAGACCAACGAAAACTGATTTCTGGCCACCAGATGGTCAGAAATGATAGATTCAAACTAGATCCAATAATATTGAGTAGAAAGGAGGTAAGATCTATGGTATAATGGTCAGATTCAATATGTGGAGCATGGATTTTAAATTTAGAAAAAATACCGACTACACGTCGTGTAGTTCGAAGAACACATGACGTGTTAGGTCCTGGCTGTGATGAATAGGGTTTTAGCAGATTATAAGTATCACATGCCATGTGATACCCCCACATGATGTGTGACCTCATGATGGAGAACTCAGTGTTCACTCCGAGAGTACATGAGCATGGGAATAACTAGGTATGCCGTGTACCAAAGTACACAGACATGGGGTAAAGTACATGGACATGTGGTGGATACACAAACAAGGCCAAACACATGGGTGAGACCCTGAGTGTCATGGGAATGCCGTGTATATCCACCAAATTCTATGTATACCTACATGGTGGGAAATCTTTGTACCTCTATGGACACATCTAGGTGATAAGTGGGACCACACTTCATGTGGGTCCCCTCACATGTTGTGTACCCCTTGTCTCCTTTTGAGGAAACTTTAATATTATGTATATCCTTCATTTGAACTCATATTTTGGCTAGTGAGTAGCCTATACTGAGTGTTTTTCTATGTATAATGTGATGCTTCCCTCCATTATGGTTTTTTGGATATGATGTGAAATGTTTTGGGTATGACATTTATTTAGGATATGATCGATGAGAAAAGTGATCAGGAAGAGGATAACCAGTGAAACTAGAGTAAACCCCCATGAGTACCAGGTCATGAGTCCTATAAAAATAACTACCGAGTGGAACCCCCTATTAGATAGGGTGTTGGTCCTCATGACACTAGAGCGGAACCCCCCTGATGCATTAGGGAACATGTCCTCTACTGATGCTTATAGAGTGGAACCCCTAGATGAACTAGGACATGTGTTCTTTATTTGGAGTTTATTCCTCCTTGGATGTATGAAATAGTGGTGAAGTGTGGGCCTTTACATGGTTACTTCTGGGTAGAAGCATGAGATGTTGGGAATCATTGATGGACTTTTGGAACTATTGGTGGATCTTTTTTAGGCTGATATGTGATATGGATATCTCATTTCTTTCTCATTTGGGATTGTTTTACTGAGCATATATATATATACGTCTATATCTATAACTTTGGATTTAGTTACTCTCCTACCATGGGTTGCAAAGACACATAGGGTATGCCACGTGCTTTCTGTGTTTATCTTCTCATGGCTAGACGACGTTACTCTCTAAATATAGATGGAAAAGTCTCAATGTGTAGTTCATCTACACATTGTGTTGAGTCCCTTGTGTTTGGACAATTTTACTCTCTCTATTAGTCTGGGTTGATCTATTCTCTTTCACTGCTTGTTGTATCCTATTTACTATCTACTATCTTTATATTCCTATGGTATCTATCACTGCCCCCTTTATTTTTTGGGTCATCCTAATGGGTATGTATATAATTAAATGTGTTGTCATGGAACATCAAATTGATCATGATTTTATAGTCTAGGGAATACCCTAGTTCATCTCTCAATAAGCGTTGATAGGTTTAGAGTGCATATTCTTAATAAAAATTACTAAAAGAGGGGGTTGTTTTGAAAACAGTTTAAAGAAAATTACTTAATTTAAAGAGTTTAATAGTCGAAGAACAAAGTGGATTTTAAAAAATATTATAAAAAAGATTCATTTTGAGTTTACTACACATATATAAAGTTCATCTATCTTAGATATTAATTAATTTTTTATGTATGTCTTCGGTTGAAATTAATCGGAATCCCAATTACTTTACAAGTGTTTATATCAATGCATATTGAACCAAACCTTGACATAACAATCATATAGACAAGGTCCAGATCTTATTCATGGTATATTAACTTCCAAATAAATAATTGGGGAATAAAAAGATTCTTGTGTTGTACAATCGGAACAACACAAGTCACACACTCAAAACTTCACACTGATTGGTTAAAAGTAAATCACATTCCATTTGGTTTAATCATATAGGAATTAAAACATGAATCAAATTAATATAATTTTGAATAGAATATTTTAAAACTCAAAATAAATCAAACCAATAGTAGTAAAATTATCATAACCCACTTTATAATATGTGTATCCCCCTCACAATGAACACCCGTTGTTTAGCCCAACATCGAGAGGAGGAGAAAAGTCAGGTGGATATCCTCATTAATTTCAGATCTCCCTATGAGGATAGGGAGATCCAAAAACTTAAAGGGGATTAAAGGAATTCTATTTAACTTTAATTTGTAAGTACTTCACTCTCTTGGTCGAACTTGAAAATGGGGATCCCAAGGTGCTAATGTTTAGGAAATGTGGAAGGTGGTTTTGGGCACCCTGATTTCAAGAAACCACTTGGACCATATTTTTCGATAGCTATATAGTCTTATATCACTTTTGAAAAAAATAAAAAGCTGTATCCCCACCTACTTAATATCTCCACAAAAAATTTGTCACCATTTGTACAATTATAATTAGAGATATGGATGACATACAGAACCCACTTTTTGACTTCGAGTAGATTCAATCCCCTAGAAAAATCAATTCGGATAGGCCCCTTAATAGATGAATAGGGCTTTTATGTATTAATATTAAATGTATCCAAGTGAATTTTGGACCATCCCATAAAATCTCATCCCATTTGGATGCATGGTTTAGCAGCAGTGTGAGGTTGAGTCCACTGGTGTGCTTGGATCCTGCCCAATTTTGCCCATTTTTCTTGAACTTCATCATGGGCTCTCTAAATAACCTCCACCTACAATGTAATTATCAAAACAAGTATTATTTACCATTTTAATATCAACAATCACAAAAATAATTTAATAAAAAATGAAGTGAAATTTTTTATTATTTTTATAATTTTCAATACAAAACTAGTTTAGTATAGTGGTGTAAGGGTGAAAATGAAATAGTGAATCACGGTGCGATCAATACTCACCCCTGCATGGGCTTTACCCACATGTGTCATGTCTTATACAGATGAAAAAAATAATTATAATGACTATGTAGGAGCTTAGGGATATGTGTTACTTTGGACCACGCACAATGATCTTATATTGGATATTAGGAGATGGGATCTCTCAACATTTTACTTTCTAGTTTTTTCAGGTTGGGACATCTTTCTGGTTGGGTGTGTATTTTTCTCCTTTACTTTTCAGTTTCCACTACTATACTCTTGTACCGTCTAAAGGTTTTATGTGCATGGTTGTTCCCTCGGTATTTTGTGTCTTTTAATATTATTCCTCTTCATTTATACATCGATATGGCTATGTGTGTGTGTATAGGTACTTAGGAAAAGGCCTCCCCATGTTAGTTATGACTTTAGTGCTGGTATCTAGCCCTTGGTCTATAGAGGTGGGATTGGGGTAATTGTGGATCGAGACTCGATATGGGTCAGGTATGAAAAAATTAGTATCAGAGCCCTGTTCGATCCTTGGGATGGTGTTTTGAGCAGTCCCCTTATAAGGATTTCATTGTGATTTATAGTAACCATGTCAGAGTGTCTCAAGTGTGGCTCTCAGGATAGGGAATCCAATGACAATATAGGTAGCTAACATATCCATTCACTAGGACCTTAACTACCTACTTGAAAACTCAGTTTACTGAGACATTGGTTGTAGGGATCAATGGTACACACATAATATATAATCAAGTCTTTGATTTTACTTCTTGAGTTAGTTCCCTATTGTTTATATATATATATATGATCATCTAACCATGGTATGTCTTAATTAAATTTGAGGATACCTCCATGATGACAACTATCTAGGATACCAGTTCTGGATTGTGATGATGATCTAATGAGCTATGAGGACTTAGTTCAGGGTCTATCCCATGAGATTATTCCTCTAAGTGGGCAGGTAGCAGTTCCACCACCTGTCGAGTGGTAGATTATACCAGCCGAGCAGGCTGAGGATTTGTGTAGTCTTAGCACAATCTGTGAGTTCCGGTGCCATAGGTCTTTGAGGTACCACAACGAGATAGATCCTTAAGTAGTAGAGGATTCACTAGAGTCATTGGTTTGTGTCTTCAGACTCACATGCACACTAATAAATTAGGTGGTTGTGCTGACAACTATCCTTTTCCATAGATCAGTTGGGAGCTGGTGGATTTTCATTACCCAGATGCATGATGAGTTGATATTCTCATGGATTGACCTTTAGCAGTTGTTCCATGAAGAGTAATACCCCTCCTTCTTTCACTCAGTTTAGATTCAGGATATTCTAGAGCTGTAGTAGGGAGGGATTATTATGGATTATTATGTTGTGAGGTTTACAGACCTTACATGCTACTCTCATGACATGATCCCAGATGGCTACTTCTAAGTAATTTTTTTTGAGAAGGGACTCCATAGAGAGATTTATGCCAGTGTGGTGGCCCTTTGCATCCCCACCTATTACAGGGTGTTGGAGTGGGAACTGGTGATAGATATATTCTTTTAGAGGGATGCCAAAAATATGGAGCTAGCAGTGGGCATCATAGGTCTAATTTTTCTGCAGTAGTTAACAGGTTCTAGACGACGAGATCTCGATGTAGGAGACCTCCCCATGATCAGAATCAAGCATGTGGTCAGGGGAAGTGCATAGGGCCATGACATCCTGGAGAGGTTAGGTTATATTCTTGTGATGAATTAGGTCACATGGAATGAGACTGCATAACCCAACGTGCTGAGGAGAACAGGTAGATAGCTGATGGACCACCAGGAAGTGCTGTGATCATATATCTCCCATGTGAGGGAAGGTTTTCCCCCAGGGAGTAGGAGCTGACAAAGCAAAAAGAGCTGTGGAAGGTGAAAAACACTATAAGATCCTTCCACCATCACCACCACCACAAGGTGGCCCACATTAGGCTCAAGGAGTTGGTGGCTGGGGCCATGAACAACTGTAGGATTTGGAGCCTTATGACCCCATGGTGCACAAGATGATTAGAGGTACATTTTTTGTCTTTTATACTCTTTCTTTAGTATTAGTATACATAGGTTCCAATCATTCCTTCATGTCTATACTTTAGGTGTGAGATCTAGAGCTCCCAATTGAGGTGCTATCCGAACAACTTCATCTTGATGTTCTTATAGGGAACACTTATTATATATCTTTTATCTACCGATAGTGAGAGCTATCAATTAGTGGATAGAGGTTCACATGGGACCTTTTTTTCATCACTATGGAACCCTAAAACATCATCTTAGGTTTTGATTATTTGTCCATGGTTCGAGCCCAGATTAACTTTCAACACAAACAAGTTAGATGCCTTCACATTGATGGGATGAAATTCACCTTTATAGGTGAGAGAGATATCATAGTGGGATTACTGGGTTCTGTAAACAGAATGTTGCAACCCATCACCCATTAGTTAGTGAGTATAGACCTTGGTGCATAAGGTTCTTTTGGAATCTGGATTTCTTAAGTTGTAGAGGATTATATGGACGTCTTCCCTAAGGAAGTTCTGAGACTAACTCTGAGGTGGGATATAGATTTTTGTATCAACTTGCATCATAGGACCACTCTGATATATTCTACGACATATCAGATGCAGCCTATCGAGCTCTAGGAGCTATAGTTTTAGTTAGAGGACCTTCGAGAGAAGGGTTTAATCAAGCCCAGTGTACCCCCCTAGTAGCTCTGGTGTTGTTTGTGAAAAAGGAAGATGAGAGTTTGTGGATTTTCATATGTTATCATCACCTGAACCAGGACATGATAAAGAAAAATTACCATTTACTGAGGATTGGAGACCTCTTTGATCAATTTTAAGGTGTGATATGGTTCTCAAAGATCACTCTTTAGTTCAACTATCACTATTTCAGGGTTTGTGAGGTTGATATTCTAAAGATGTAATTCCAATGTCGCTATAGACACTATGAGTTCCTGGTGATGCTCTTTGGTATGAAGAATTCCCCCACCATGTTTATGGATTTGATGAACCAGATCTTACAGCCATACTTGGACTAGTTTGTGGTCATCGTAATCAAAGATATACTCATCCACTCTACATCTTAGGAGGATCATGCAAAGCACTTAAGGATGGTTCTAGATTTTCTTCAAGAGCATAAAATTTATAAAAATATCTTGAAGTGCCAGTTCTGGATTCATGAGGTTCACTTTCCGAGGCATGTCATTTCTAATCATGGTTTAGCTGTGGACCCAAAAAAGATCAATGTAGTTCTTTCTTGGGAACCACCCAAGAGATTTTCATAGGTGAAGAGCTTTATTGGTTTGGTGGGGTATGACATGAGGTTTGTGGAAGACTTCTCTTGGATTGCATCCCTTTTGAACACCCTGATATGGAGAGGGAAACCTTTTACCTAGATTGAGTAGTACCAAAGAGTCTTCAATGAGTTGATACTGAGGTTGATGAGTGATCCTATGTTGTGACTACTAGAGGAGGGCATGGAGTACATAGTGTATTACGATGTCTTAGGAGCTGGGATCAACTACATGTTGATGTAGTAGTAGGAAATTATCACATACAGGTCGAGGAAGTTGAGACCCCACGAGTAGAACTATGTGACTCATGAACTAGAGCTGGTAGTGGTAGTATTCACCCTGAGGATGTATAGATACTATATTTTGGGAGAGCGCTTTGTGATTTACTCAGACCATTAGAGTATCAGGTACGTCTTCATGATGAGATACTTGAACCTAAGATACAGACACTGGTTAGAGTTCCTACATGACTATGACTTCGAGATAGCCTATACTATGGTTATGGACAACATGGTAGTAGATTCCCTTAATATGAAGTCCCAGTATCACTTGGTGTAATATGTTTTAGATCATTTGGCTTCCCTGCAGCTAACCTTGGTGGAGCAGGAGAATACAACTTTTCTACAATCGATGGTGTTAACTCCTTCAATTATCAAGAATGCGAGAGAGTCCCAGCTAGGAGACATCAACTATGAGGTCTTTCATGACTTGATATCTATGGGGGATTCACCAGATGGATATTTTTAAGGAGAGAATCACATTATCCTTTTCTATGTATGGATAGTTTTACCATTCATGATGTAAGAGGAGGTGATGCGAGAGTTCCATACTTCTTACCTAGATGTAAATCCTGATGTGGGGAATATGTATACATACCTTCAATGGAAGTTTTGGTGGTCCTAAATGAGACATATTATTATTGAGTTCATCTCTCAATGCCTCACCTATCAGTAGGTGAAGGCTGAACACTAGGTTCTGACAGGTTTTTTTCAACCCCTTGAGATCCAAAAGTGGAAGTGGGATGACTTTTACATGAATTTTTTCATAGATATTCCAAGGAAAGTAAAGGGACATTATGCTATTTGGGTGCTATTTGGATGACTCATGAAGTTGGAACACTTACTTGCTATCAAATAGAAGAGTTAAGTGGAAAGTTTGGGGTAGATGTATGTATGGGAGATTGTCAGGCTTCATCGGGTTCCCTTGATGATTGTCTTTGATCATGACATGCAGTTTATGTAATAATTTTGGAGAGTCCTATATGAGGAATTTAGGACCCAGATGAGGATGAGTAAACCTTTAACCCATAGAAAAATGGGAAGACTAAGCACAATATCCAGGTGTTTGAGGATATGTCGAAGTCTTGCATGTTAGACTTCGGCCAAAGATGGTAGGATCACTTCCCCTTGGTAGAGTTTTCATATGAAAATAGCTATGAATCTACCATCGACATGACACCTTTTGAGGCCCTGTATGAGAGACACTGCAGGTCACCCTTATGCTAGTCATAGATTGACAAGACATCTCTTATGGGTCCATAGTTGGTGCAAGAGACAACAAAGAAGGTCCATGTCATCCGTGATAAGATGAGGAAGACTCAAAGCAAGCATAATTATTACGCCGATCACCATCGTAGGCCCTTGGAGTTTGAGTAGGGAGACCACATTTTCATGAGAGTCTCCCCATGACAAGGATTGTGGAGTTTCAACCAGGAAGGAAAGCTATTCCCAAGGTTCATCGATCCATTTGAGATCATGCATAGGGTTGGCGAGGTTGATTACCACCTCGCCCTACCCCCACAGCTAGAGAAGATTCATGAAATCTTCCATGTGTTATAGTTGAGGAGATGCGTGAATGACCCCACACACATAATTGATAAGGGTGAGCTGAACATCGAAGATGGATCCACCATTATGAAGCACCTAGTGGCAATTGAAGATCGATAGTAGAGGAACCTCCATTGATATACCATCCCCTTGGTTCGCAAGTTGTGGCAACACAGGAACATGTAGGAGAGCTCCTGGGAGCGGGAGAGCTAGATGCGAGCTCAGTATCCTAAGTTTTCTGTTTATTTTTTCTTTTTTAAAGATGAAAATATTAAAGGAGGTAATGATTTAGAGACCTGGTTTTTGACTTATAGGATTTTGAAATATTTCTACATATATTTCCAGAGCCAGGCATTGAGACAACATGCAATTTCGAGGATCGGTTTGCCCATAATTAATTTTATAAAAAATATAAAAATATATTTTATATTGTGCATGAAAAGTTTCTTAAATAAGATAGTATAACTCTTAAACAAAAGCTCAGATAATCCCCAATGTTTTTTTAGTATTTTCAGAATAAACCACTTTTAAGGGGTTAGTGGGAACCCACATGCCTTTCACATCGAATATAAAAACCAAAAACCCATTACATCAAAACCCCATTAACCCGCTTTCAAATTTCAAACATTCAAAATTCAAACATTCAAAATTAAAATCTAAAAGCATAATTGTCACCTACCGTGGATTAGGTGCATCGAGCATGGTGCATCCATCGACGTCACCAGCTCGGTCCAATCACCTAACCTCTATCACCACTATCGCTGCAACCCATCAATACCGTCAATAACAGAGTTTACACCCGCACAAACAAAGCTACGGTGAAACTGAAACCTTCATCGAGTTGTGCCCCCGGCATCGACCCGTCGCTCATCATCTTCATCACCTTCGTCCCGATGAGAACCCCGGACGTCCTGCTTCATCAAACCACCATCAGAGCAGAACCAACCACATCAAACGTAACTATCGTCAACTCGTCGTAGAAGATAACTCGAACAACTTCCACCAAATCCAGAAACAAGTGAGATCCAAGACCATGATGCCGAAACAGGCCACCGCTGTCGATACCCTGAACCGGCCACTTGAACTCACAACCCAAATAAACAATACGACCACTGCGCTGCTCCGCCTCGGAGAGATCAGGGGAGTCCCAGAACCATAGCAGAGAAACTAACGAACCGAGACAGGATAAAATGCCGGTGGAACCTCGTCTAGACATCGTCGCATCGCCATCGCCTTCAATATAACATCATGAACATCAATGACATAAAATGGATCTCATACGCAGACATGAAAACCCTAAAAAAAATGGGAAAAAAATTCCATCGATGAAGTGCTGCGCTATGCATGCCGACCACCGCCACACCCCACATCTCAAAGTCTCTCCATTTCCACCACACTCAATCCACCTTGTAGGGGTGAAGAAGAACAACAGACTAGAGTAGGGAAGGAGAGACCGAGGGCTTCGAGCGCCGACACTATCAGTGAGGCAAAAGAGCAGAACCAGATGATGCCAAAAATAGAAGTCCAACACCCGAGCGAGAGGAAGAAGGAGAAGTACGAAGGGAGAGGGAGAGATGATGTCAGAGATCCATGCAAGGCCTCCCCCACTCCGAGCTGCCACCAAGGGTAAACCCTAGTGTGAGAGATAAATCCAAAGATCAGATAAAAAATCAGATACCACGACTGAGTTCATAATGCGATGTTTACCCTAGGTTGGACCTAAAATAGTTTGGCATAGGAGTGTTCAGATATCTCGCTCGTTGGAGATAAATTCAGTGGATTAATTAATTAATTCATTTAACCTAACATATTTGAATATAAATCTATTGTTATGGTGAATCGACTAGGGATAGCCTCATAATCCTGGGACCATCAAGAGATTCTCCTTCCTCCTTCCATTGGTGGATCATATTGGACGACGGTGAAACTATGGATTAAAAAAGATCAGGATGGAGAAAACACAAAAAATTAATTTGATCATTTAAGTGCATGTTCTTAAATGAAGAACAATCAAATATCTAGGTAGGACTCATCAATTTGTGTTTTAATCCCTTTTTGATTAAATTGATTGAGTAGATCAATCCCCTTTTTTGATTTGTGCCAATTGTGGCCTTTTCATGCGCTTGTGTACTGATTAAATTGTTTATTTATATGTTTTCAAACCCCAGATATCCACTTTATTTATTCTTGGCCAAGAAAAATCAGCAAAGATCAATTAGACATTTTTAGTGCCTTTCTTCTAAATTGATTTTCATTCTTCAACGGTAGGACCCCACGATCCCAGTTCGACGAAGTTGGGAGGTACTGAGTCCAATTGAACCCCCAAAATCAAGATGAAATGACATGTGAGAGATAGATTGATGAATTAGGGTTAGATATGGGTTGTTTATGAGATGTGGGTGATTGTTTTGGTGATCATATATTAAACTGTTGATGGTGGATGAATCAAGGGCGTGCAGGATGTGCGAAGATCCTCTAAAGATCAATGGAAACCGATTTCCAGCCATCTAATGGACACAAATGAAAAATCCATACTTGATCCAATAATCTCATGTAGAAAAAAGGTGATATCTATGGTGGAATTTCTAGATTCAACACATGAAGCACATATATGAAATTCTAGAAAAATTCCGATTACACGTCGTGTAGTTCAAAGAACACACAACGTGTCTGGCCTTGGCTACGACCACTAGGGTTTAAATGGATTATAAGTACCACACGCCATGTGGGATCCCCACACAGCATGCGACCTCATGCTAGATGAATTGGTGGGTACTCTAGGAGTACATGGGAATGAGCATGTCCAGGCACACCGTGTATCGAAGTACACGTACACGGGGTGGATACATAGACATGGCCAAGCACATGGGTGGGACCCCAAGTGGCATGGGAAAGATGTGTATATCCCCCACACATTGTGTATACCTACACGATGTGAAAGTCATGTACCTTCAAGGACACGACCAAGTGATGGAGTAGGACGACACGCTGTGTGGGTCCCCTCACATGCCATGTACCCATTGATTCATTTTGAAGAAACTTCAATATTTCATATCTCCTTTGTTTAAACTCATATTTTGGCTTGTGAGTAGCCTATCCTAAGTGTTTTTCCACATAGAACACAATGCTAACCTATACTACGGATTTTAGGATATTATGTGAAATGTTTTGGTCATGGTGATTATTTAGAAGATGCTTAAAGATGGTAATGATCAAGAAGAGGATCAACAATGACACTAGAGTGGAACCCCCCTGATGCACTTGGGTGTGGGTCCTCTACAGATACCTACTGAGTGGAAAACCCTGACAGATAGGGTGCGGGTCCTCGTGACACTAGAGTGGAACCCCCCTAATAGACTAGGGCATGGGTCCTCTATGTATGCTTATAGAGTGTAACCCCCTTGATGCACTAGGGTGCTTATCCTCTACTTAGAGTTTGTGCCCCCTCATCTATATGGCACAATAGCAAAGTGTGGGCCTTCACACTGCTACTTCTGGGTAGACGCGTGAGATACCTGGCTTTGTTGATGGACTTTTGGAACTGTTGGAAACTATTTTTCATGGGATGAGCTATGAGATGGAGATCCCCTTTCTTTATTGTTAGGTATTATTTAACTGAGCATATATATATATATACACACTTTTGTATCCATACCTTTGGATTTGGTTACTCTCCTTACAAGGGTTGTGTAGACTCAAGTGGTATGCCACGCTCTTTCAGTTTTTAGCTTATCATTGTTGGATGAGGTTACTCTCCTACTATGGGTGGAAAATAATTGATGTGTAGTTCATATATGCACCCTATTGAGCCCCTTGTGTTTGGATGAGGTTACTCTCTCTCTTAGTTTGGGTTGAGCTGTTCTCTTTCACTTCTTGTTGCATCCTATTTACTATTCACTATCTTTCTATTCTTGTTGCATATCTTACTTCTCCCCCTTTATATTTTAGGGTATCCTAATGAGTATGTATATACTCACCCTTGTATGGGATTTTCCTACATGTGTCGTGTCTTATACATATGATAAACATATCGATGGTGACTACAGAGGATCTTAGGGATACATGGTACTTTTGACCGCATATGGTGGTCATAACTTGGAGATCAGGAACTGGGATCTCTTAGCTTTTTAATTTCTAATTTTTTTAGGTGGGGACATCTTTCTGGTTGGGTGTGTATTTTTCCCCTTTACTTTTTAGTTTGCACTACCGTACTCTTATACTATCTAGAAGTTTTACATACATGGTTGTTCCTCTGGTATTTTGTGTCTTTTACCATTATTACTATGCAATTTTGCATCGAGATAACTATATGTGTGTGTATAGGTACTTTAGAAAAGGCCTCCCTATTCTAGTTATGCCTTCGACATTAGTCAATTTACCCTAGCTTATTGAGACGAGCTTGGGGTATTTGCGGCTCGAGCCCCGGTATGAGTCGGGTCATGAAAATCATATATGTGGACATCTTCTTTTACCACAATTTTTAATATATAGTGAACTCAACATTCACTAATTAGACCACATATCCACCTTCTATATCAATTTATAATGGTTGTATAATAATAATATAACCCTTAGATAACCACAATGAGGATTAAACTCACTGCAGATCATCCAACAATTAACCCAAAATAGATATTAAACATATTCCTGGGTTCAAACACTGGATTACTTCCCTAATATATTATTTAGTTTAGTTACTCATGATCACGAGTATAAGTGATCACAATGATGAATGGGATATAGAGAGAAATGAAGGAATTAAAAAACTTTATTAAAATATGTGATTCAAATTACATAATAAAGAAAAGAAATAAAAAAAATAGAAAAAATAATATATACAGAATCAACGTAATTTCATTGTGTGGTGGTCTATCCCCTCACTTCCCAATGATCACCCATATTTATAGAGTTAATGGTAGGCTTTATGTAAAATATTATAAATTAGAAAGTTGAAAAAATAAATTCAAAAGTAATCCCTAATTTTGTGCCACATGGTTGACTCCCTAAACAACCAAACTAAATGTTTCTCCATTTGAATGAAATCAATTTTTTATTCTTATAACTTTTGTCAAAATTTTAGTCCAATTTGATAATTTATAGAAAATTTATGATATGATCATTAAAGTAAGGTCTAGTTTTATGAATCCAATACAGGGTTGAGTTGTGGGCCTATTATCATCATAAAAAACATGATCCATCTTAAGCTCTTCAAATAAAATAACTATCACCATATGTGTATATTTATTTCAATAAATTTTCAATTAAAATTCAATACATAGAAAATTTTATAATAAAAATACTAAAGTGTGGTCAGAAGGAAAAAACTAGAATTTCCATGAAATTTACAAATTATCACTCAAATTACAAATTCCTAATAAATAATTACTTAAAAATTATGGATTTACCAATTAATATCAAAGATTAATAAAAAATTTAAAATCCATAATTAATCCATTTGTTCAATTCAACCAAAATTACTCTTTTAATCTGAACATGTGGAAAATATCCATAAATTAACAATTTTGGTGGGATTTTTAAAATTAAAATTAAAGTGGAAAATAAGAAAATATTGACTCTATCAGATATCTAGTTCAAGGTCATAAACTGAGAACCTATAATAATATATGAGAGTTGTATACATGTAAACAAGTGTGTATGTAGGGTGTGATCTAAACAAGTCTAGTAGGGTCTCACCAAAGAGTCTATACAATTACTTTTATAAAACATTTCATATATTCTAGTTTTAACATCATACAAAATATAAGGTTTCCTACATACATTACATAAATAAAACAAATATCATGCATTTAAATTTTTCCAAAAAAACAAAGTATAACCTGGACTTTCCTTTAAAATTATTTCTTTTAAAAATCCTCTTTTTATCAACCAAGAGATGGAATCCACCATTTAAATTGGAAAACACTTTAAAACAATATAATACTAGACTTCCAAGTTTATGATACAAAACCAAATCATTTTTACTTATTGTAAAACATTTCCTAAATACCTATTTTTAATCATTTCAAAAAAGTAAACCACATCACAAGGAAATAAGGCATATAGTCAAAGAGCACCATCATATCAAAGAAATAAGATGCACAAAAACAACAATATTTCAAAAGGTACCACTAAACCAAATGAAAAATGGAAAATAACATAAAGTGCACAATGAGAATCCCTAATACAACATTATCAACAACTAGATATGTATAATGGAAAATCAGTAGGTTCAATATGAAATAATCCTAGACCTAATATCTCCGAACACCTAGTTAACTATGTGAACCTATCTATCATCCCGACATCCCACTTGGTCTAACTGATCCACATAATACATCCTCATTGGTCCATATAATCCATCCCAGTAAGCCTCTTTAGACAAATAGAGCCACAATCCCCTAGCCATATCATAATATAAACTAGGGGTAACACTCATCTAGGTTTTGTATACTAATCTACCTATGGTTACCATGATATATAATTGAAGGTATAGGTGATAAAACAAACAAAAAGTGATCAACACACACATCAAATGTATACACAATAAACCTCACATCACCTCTAAGACCCTCAAATGAAACAATCACTTTTATATGTATAAGAATCAACATTAATGATTTAAGGCTATCCAAAGTAAAATAAAAGGGGGCTCATAATAGGGTGCAAAATCATTAACTAAATCACTTTATAAAATGAAAATTTAGCCTTTAAAACATGTTTGTAAGGCCAATACTTGAAGCATCCACAACATGAGAACATGCACACAAACACACACAATAGAATCCATTTTTATCAAATCCAAAGGGGCCTTTAAATCCACCATGGATAACCAAGTGACCAAATTTCCTTTGAAAACACACAAAGTTTCACCACTTTAAAAACAAATATTTTATCCCTTAAGATTCACTTAAAAATCAAAACATAATTTTCATAAAACCAACCCTTAAAATGTGGGTTTTGTTATTTAAAAATAAAAATAGCACTAAAACCCTTATTTTATCACCAAAACCATTTCAAATTTCCACAAAGGCATTTTTACAAAAAATTAGCATACAAACAATTTATTTTAAAAGGAATCATAAAAAATCCATTGAAAAATCCATTATTCCAAGTATATGAAACCATGAAAATAGTTTATAAACCCCTCATGGGTATAAAATATATGTTGAACTTTATAAATGAAAGCATTTATAAAGATAAATCATTTTATAACTTTTCAAATAAAATAATTACATAAAAACACCTACCTCATTCAAGTGGAAACCACACACCTTTGATGGTGAAAGCCAAACTAAGAAAATAAATGACACATGTCAACCTTTAACAACAAAATCCCCATGATTAGACCTAATTAGAACCCTAAATTCTCCTTAGGGTATTATGGTTTATGGGAAAAAATTAATCCCATGCGAATGGAAGAAGAGAGAAGATGATATAATGAAAAGAGGTATTACCATGTGAAAACCACTTGAATCCAAGAATTTGATGCTAAAATCCAAGGATGGAGAGGAAGAAAGATCCCCTGAACTTTCTACTAATAATTTGTGTGATAGGGGAAGTAAAATAGGGCCAAGATTACTTAAAACCAAAGTGGAGGAAAAGGAAGCTCACTTTTTAATGAATATGGAAGGCTACATGATTTATAAAACTGTGTAGAAACCATGTTGACTCCACTAGAATAAAGCCTCACCACTATTATGGTTTCCTAAAGTATTTCTCCCTAATCATACACAAACCATGAAAAAAATACCCTATACAAAAGTGAGTCATGCGGTTTATCCATATAGTCACATGGTTCCTCACACGGTTTCTTATAACCACGTGACAACCATGCAATGGAGAAAAAATTCTTAAAAATCAAACTTTAAAATCTAGAACTCCCAAAAATTAAAAATGACTCATAATTAAATAATATATAATACAATAGTGATATAAGGGTGTCACAATTCTCCCCATCATACCAATTTCTACCCCTAGAAAGTCATTAGAAAAGTAGATGGAATATAAAATTGAAAACCACAACACCCAACATATAAGGTGAGAGGGTCAAGGAAAACATTTAGAAGGATCCAGTGAAGATTCAATAACCTGAGATTATAAAACTAAATGATAAGATGAATCAACATGAATATCATCCTTAGAAAAAAAAATTCCATGTTCCATCAAGACCTTTATAGTAGGAATATCTAAATAACTCGAAGCATAAATCAAACCCATCAATGCTCCACAACCTCAAATTAAACAATCTCATGATACACAAAGGATCAAACCCAAAATAAAAATTCCATCAACAAAACCCACTTTTAAGACAAAAAATATTTAAAAACACTTTACTTTGTTTATAAAACTAAAAAAACTGGTTTCATAACATAAAATACCAAATTCCCAACCAGGTAATTTTCAAAACATTTACACTATATTTGAAAACCATCAAATGTTTTAAAAATAAAATCCCAGTTGAACTTTATAATGTTCTCCTTTATTTCCAAAACATGTTGGGAGTTACATTATAAAACTAAAACATTTCATGAAATTATGTTATATTTTTTTATAAAAATACACCTTCCTTTCAAAAAAAATTCCCAAATCCCATAATCAAAATCAACTACATTTGAAAAAAATTTAAAAGGGAAAAATTTTATTTTGAACAAAACATAAAACCAATAACTCTTGGAAACATTTCATGGGAATAAAAATCTATTCTCAAATAAACCATCAAAATTGGTTTTAAAATTAAAATACTTTATATTAAAAGATTTTACACTATCCATAATAAAATCAAACACATTTGAAAACATTCATATTTATTTGGAAAACTTAAGAAAATCCACTTCCAATTTTAAAAACACTTTATAAGAATAAAAAATTCCTTTTATGTAAAATCTATAAAATATTCTTTATAAAACCAAAACATTTCATAAAATTAAACTCCTATAAAAAACCTTTATAATACATATATAAATGAAGAAAAAACATGAAAAATAAAATAATTTCCACAAAAATAATCATTACAACATAAAAAAACCCTCTTTGATTCTTCTTCAGTAAGTGGAAAACACTTTAGGAGCAATTAGAAATCAAAATAGGTTAAAGAAACAAATTACAAAGGGATAAAGATCAATGTCCAATTTAACCACATGATTTTTCAAGCCATGTTCGAATTATGATACAACCCCAGTTCTTTTGTCATTTTCACCACAAATCATAAAGAGACCACCAAAATCATTGGTACACTTAATGGGAAAAAATATATAATCACATAACATAAAAATACATCAAAACCAACCAAGAGTGAAGTTAAAATTAAAGACTCAAACCCATACTACCCATGGTAAGTCAAGTTTCACCAATAGAGTTAGTGATCAGGAACCTAGTCATGAACTACCTCCCAATTTTCGATAGTCCTAGTCTAATTTATACTATGAAACATTAAAAATAACAAGTGGTCACTCTATTACCATTTTTTAATGAACCAACCCAGGATATTCTGACCCGATACTCAAGCTGGTCCACCATAAGGACTGAAGCGTGTCCTTGATTTCCACAGGATGATAACTAGTGTTGAGGTATCAAATGAGATAACTAGTTGGAATTATTTTACCCCTAAATCATAATAATAAATTAGTGTAAACTACCCATAATATGACATGGTATGTTTATACATGGTACCTCTATGCATATCAAATGAACAAATACCAATGAATAAATAAATCAAACATGGAATAATATAACAAACATCCAAATGAGGTATAATCAATAAAAGTGACCACTCTCATCTAGGAATATACACAATAATAAATAACCAACATGATTGCACAATATAAAACATATAGTATATGTAGAAAATAATGATAATTAGAATACATACAAATGAATTGGATGATACGTAACTATACCAAAAAAAATAAAAAAACAACATTAGCTACTGCTTGAACATATTTATGTGACCCATGGCCAGTCACTACGTTCAAAATCTATTAATGGATTTCTTAAATGATATATAACCTAAGGCCACAACTTGGGAACTTATAATACTAAATGAGAGCTGTACACACACACACAAATGTGTATGTAGGGTGTTTGCTAAAAAAACCTAGTAAGGTATCCCGAGAGTCTATGAAATTAATTTTATAAAACATTTTATAAATTATAGTTTTAATATCATAAAAAATATAAGGTTTTATATATTTAAAGCATAAATAAAAAAACTACCATTCATTTAACTTTTTCCTTAAAACCAAAGTGTAATCCAAACTTTCCTTTAAAATTATTTATTTTAAAAAACCTCTTTTTATCAACTAAGGGATGAAATCCACCATTTAAAATGAAAAAAATTAAAATTATTTAATGGAGGACTTCTAAGTTTAAAATACAAAACCAAATCATTTTTCATTGTTGAAAAACTTTTACTAAATACCACTTTTCAAAAAATTTCAAAAATTAAACCACACCACAAAACAAGAAGGAATATAATAAAAGGGAACCATCATATCAATAAATCAAGATAAAATTAAATTTTAATAATAATAGATGTTCTACAAAACCAAACCAAAACATGGTAAAGCACATAAAGTGGGTAGAGGGAATCCCCCATACAACATTACCAAAAATTAGATATGCATCATGGGAACTCAATAGGTTATAACATGAAAAGATCATGAACATGGGGTTTCAGAACACCTAGCTGGATATGTAAACCTATTTATCATACTCTTATCCCTTTTATACTAACTAGTCTATATAAACCATATATTTAAATCCATATAATCCATCCCGATAAGCTTACTTAGAAAAAACGGGCCAAAATACCCTAGAAGGAGAAAAATATAAAATAAGGGTAAAACTCATCTAGGTATTTTATACTTATCTAATAAGGTTTCCCATGATATATTAATCAAGGTGGAAGTGAGAAAACAAACAATAAAGTGATCAACACACACATAAAATTCATAAACAATAAACCTCACCTGACCTACAACACCCTAACACAAAACAATACCTTTCACATGTATAAGCATTACCAATATTGATTTAAGTCTATATAAAGTATAATACAATGGGGATCATAATAGGGTGAAAAATAATCAACCAAATCACTATAAAATTCCAATCGGGACTTTAAAACAAGATTTTTAAGGCCAATAATTGAAACATTCATGACACACACACACACACAAACACACCATGAAATAATTTTTTTTATCAAAACCAAATGAAACTTTAAGTCCCTCATAGATAACCAAGTTTGAAAACATCCTTTGAAAACACATAGAGTTTCATCACTTTAAAAACAAATCTTTCCTTTCTTAGTAGACATGTAAAACCCAAAACATATTTTTATAAAACTAACCCTTAAACCATGGGATATGTTCTTTTAAAATAAAAACAATTCTAAATAATTTATTTTACCACAAAAACCATTTCAAATTGGCTCAATTTTTTTTTACCAACACTTGGCATATAAAAAAATTAGTTTAAAAACAATTCACTAAAAATATACTAAAAAATGTACTATTCAAAGTATAGGAAAGCATGAAAATATTTTATAAACCCCTCATGGGAATCACATATATGTTTAACTTGATAAACAAAATCATTTAGAAATCTCAAAAATTACATGACTTGTAAAATCAAAGAATTGTATAAAAAAACCCACCTCATTCAAGAAGAAACCACTCAACTTTGATAGTGAAAGCCAAACCAAAGAATTAAATTCCTTATAACAACCTTAAAAAACAAAATCCCCATGATTATACCCACACCAAACCCTAAATTCATCCCCAGGGCATTGGAGTTCATGAAAGAAAAGTAAACTAAGGGTAATGTAAGAAGGGAGAATAAAAGAGAAATAAAGGATGAAATACCTTGTAAAAACCACTTGAATGCAAGAATAAGAGGAAAAAATCCAAGAAGGGAGAGTGGAGGACCTCCTTTGCACTATTTAATGGTCATCCACATGAAAGGGGAAGGAAAACAGGGCAAATATCACTTAAAATTGAAGGGGTAAAAATATAATTTCACTTTTTAATGAATCTGGGTCGACTGAATGATTTAGATACATGTTTTACCAAATAATGTGCCAACCATGCAAACTCCACTAGAATGAAACCTCAAACCTTACACAATTTCCACACAAGTTTCTTTCTAATCGTTAAAAAATGTTCACCAAAAACCCCTACATAAAAGCAAGTCACATTGTTTACCAAGTTATGCTCCAATCGCATGACCCCCACTAAAAAAATATAGCACACTGCACAATTTTTGTTACATGGTTTCTCCTAACCATATAGTAATTGTAAAAAAGAGGAAAATCCTTAAAAATATAAATTCCAAATACAAAACTCCTAAAAATTAAAAATAATATATAATTAAATAATATATAACACAATAGTAACATGGAGGTGTCACATAGGGGTGTAAGTGGTTAAGGTATTAGGTAATACAATCATGAAGGTTCAATTTATCTTTTTAATAACTAATATTTTTCTAAATATTTAAAACCAATAGTTTACATAACCAAAATTTATTCATTTAATCACTTTTTAAAAGAAAAAAAGGGCATGCCATGTTTTTTTTGAAAACATTTAAAAGAAGAATGAAAATGAAGAAAATGAAACTATTTTAGAAATAATTTTCCAAAAGGTTCATTTTAAAAAATATGGATTTCATAAAACTTAATAAACCCCTATAAAATATTAGTATTTATCATGTGTATAGTTTAGGTAGAAATTAAAAACATAAGGTTTTCCATATTGAATCACTTTTCCCCTCATCGCAAACCCAATCACCAGATCACCACTTAAGCACTCTCTTAACCATAGGTTAAGTGTAGTTTGTTGACTTATATCACATTCAAGTTTAGGTGGGAATAAGCGATTCCTAATAGATAATATATGTGGAACTCAAGGGAGTTCACCTTATTGATATATTAACAACACAAGAATATTTAGAATAAAGGGAGACTATTTATTTACAAGCTATATTTAAGATGGTTTAATGAATTTTGACACATATAAGGTTTCAATTTAGATCATAATTATTATCCATTAAAGTGAAAAACAGGTTGAGACAATTTAGGTTTAGATAAAAGACTCTAATAGGGTTGTACAACTCACATGTCAAAGTGAAATCAACAACAAGGTCTAAAACTTTAAAGCTTACCACAAGCACCACCCAGTTAGTGGAGTTTATACCTCTCTAAACAGGGATTGTTTTTTTATTACATAATGTGAATCAATAATCATTGAAAACATTTAACTCATCATATGAAAATACCATAAAAAACCATTTATTTATAAATCTAAAATACAACTAGTATTCAATATTAATTTAAAAAAGCTGAAGGTAGAAATATTGTGGGTAGAACCTAGAAATAATTTAGTGAGTCGAGAATAACTACCAATACATTAGACTTGAAGAACCATCCCTCATTATTAGGGTCATTTGGGGATATAGTCCCTCCACCACAATATTGTTTGCTTTGGCTCACTGCCTTAGAGTTTTGTTCTTCAACAAGGTTCGTTGCCTACAGGGGGGCTCACTACCATATCCCATATTTGAAAAAGCCTTGAGATGGGGGGGTAGGTCTCTTGGGACTTATATTCTATACTCAATACCCCTATATTCCCTATGTGGGACTTGGGTTGAATGAATCATGACATGACACTCACTGGTCATGCCGTGACACCTTAAAGCTAGCAACCCTTAACCCCTAGGGCATGCACTACATTCAAATTAACAGTCCAAAATTATCCACCTCAATGATTACCCTAAAAATAATAGTATTCCCACCAGGATCTAATAATAATTTTTAGTATCAATTGGGGATACAATCCCTCCACCACAATATTATCCACTTTGGATCACTACCACACTGTTTTGTTCTTCAGTAGGGCTCACTACCCATAGGAGAGATAACTACCACCTTCCATATTTGAAAAGTATTTGTGATGGGGAATAGGTTTCATGGTACTTATATTCCATGATCAATACCCCTCAATGCTTGATTTAGGACTCAAGATAAAGGTTTCATGACATGAAACTCATTGGTCATGTCGTGAAACCCTTTAGCCAGCAGCCCATAACCCCTAGGGCATAAATCACATTCAAATTGGGGATCCAACAGTTATACTCCAATAACCATGTAGAAACACCTAAAAATGTTAAACTAAGATACATCACCCAAATAATTTAATAAATAAAACACTATAATCAAGGATGGATAAACCTTGATAGAAACCATGGCAGAATACACCTAAAATTCATAAATTACCACAACATTTCAAAATCCCTAAATAAATTTTAAAAAATATCTCCAAAATCCACCCTAAAATATAAAAATCACTAGAGTGAAAAATTACTCAATAAACTTAAATAAAAACGACGATAAACGATGATCCATTAACCTATATGATCCTCCTTAAAGAAATAGAAAAAAATACCTAAGATCTTGGGTGAATTCCATCATGCTTAAGTGTAATCCAATTTAGAATCCTTATCCATGAAAATGAAATTATAAGATGAATAAAAGAGAATGGGAGATGAAATTAAAATGCGGAATAGGATAGGTGACACCACTAAAAGTCTAAGTGATGATCCAAACAATACCTTCAACCACCTATAATATCTTCAACTTTAAAAGTGGGAATTGATCCTATTTCTACAAAAAACATGAGAAATTATCCAAAAATACTCAAAAACTAGTAGTGTAATTGTAATTATATTAAAAGTAGTAAAATAGAGGTTTCATATCCACTAAGGTGTTTATATAAGGTGTGAGCATAAAATACTAAGTAGGGCACCACCAATGGTGTCTCAAAACAACAATGAAAAACAAGTGTATGAAATAACATTTCTATACATTTAAATAAGTATAAAAAATAAGTTTTTAGTCATAAATCAATATTTATTTATGAAGGTTGAGAAATATTGTGGGAAATATCATCTAGGATGGAGGTAGGGAAATATTTTATCCCATCTCATCCAGTTATAACACTTCTATATTCAGGGCCTAAACCCGTCCCGTAGGAAGGGGAAGGTGTATACAAGAGTCAGGGACTTGGACCATACCATGGAATAGGGGAAAGGGTATTCATATCTAGAGCTCAATAAACCATATCATGATATGTAACTATTCATCAATGGTTAGTGTACCTACTTAAATATTTTATAATAATAAGATATAACGATATCCACATGCTATACTAGTCAAGAAAATCAACAAGATCTATTCCAAATAGTAAACATGCTTCATCAATCATAAAGTAGTTATGCATAACATCTAAAATTATCACTATCTATCAAAATAGTATCCATTATCAATACAACATAACAAAAATAACGTTTACCACACTTTTTATAACAATGTGACAACATGCTTTCCATAACAAAAAACTATAGCCATGCTCAGGATATAAACAATCAAAATAATATTCATACTTAATATTGATAAAAATGGAATACAAGAAATAATTTAAGTAGTATATTAGTTTATAAAATATTTAAAGTCGTGAAATAATAAAATAATGATAGGGTCATTCCAATATAATCAAATGGATTTGACACACTTGACCCTTAAGGCATACTAATGAGGTACCAATTAAGGAATCAGGTATTTCATCATATTAATTATGGCCAAGTATGCCTAAATCAATCATGGTTTTGGACTAAGGAATATGATTGGTACTACTGAGGATAACATAGGTAAGGCATAACCTATAAATAGGCACATGAGTGGTTAAGGTATTATTTAATACAATCCTATAGGTTCTATGACTCTTTTTAATGACCTGTCCTTTACTAAATATTTTAAACCAACACTTTACATAACTAATATTTATTTAAGTAGGCATATTTAAAAATAATAAAAGTTTATTCTATGGAAAAAATATTTTGGAAAACATTTAAAAGAAGAAGGAATAAGAATAAAATAAAACTAATTTAGAAAGAATATTCCAAAATTAGCCTTTTTTAAGATAAATTTTTTATAAAACTTCATAAAACCTTATAAAACCTCGGTAGCTATCAAGTTTATAGGTTAGGTATCAACCAAAACCAATTTTTTTTCCATATTGAATCACTGCCTCCCATTTCACAAACTTAGTTTCCACATCACTGACAAAATACTCTCTTAACAACAGGTTAAGTGGGGTTTGTTAACTTATATCACGTTCAAGTTTTGATGGAAATGGGTGATTACTATTAGAAAATATAGGTGGGACTAAAGGGAGCTCACCTTAGTGATATATTAACAATCCCAGAGTGTTTAGGATAGAGGGAGACTCTTTATTTACAAGACATCCTCAAGATAGTTTATAAACCTTTAGTACATCTAAGGTTTCAATTCAGCTCATAATTATTATTAAGGGAAGTTCCCAATATGCTAAGACAATTTATGTTTAGAGACAAGTCTCTAACATAGGTTTCACAACTCAAATATCTAGGGTAAATCAACAACAAGGGTTAACATTTTCAAGGTTTCCACAAGCACCACCCAATTAGTGAAATTATTAATATGATCAAGTGGGATTGGATTTTAATTTCATAATGACAAATAACCATCGTTGAAAACATGTAACTAATCATATGAAAATATGACTTAAAACTATTAATTTTTATCTTTAAAATATAATTAGTTTTCTTTATTAATTTAGAAAAACTGAAGTCAGAAATGTTATAGGCATACCCCAAGAATCCCTTAGTGAATCGAGACCACCTACCATTATATAAGACTTGAAGAACTATCCCTCACACTCTAATAGCCATTTATTAACCCCTAAAACCATTAAACTAATATACATTACCGAATGAATTCAATAAATAAAACACCATAATCCAGAATCATTAAACCTTAAAATAAACCAAAGTGAATTACACCTAAAATTCATCCATAACAACATCAGTCTAAAGATTTAACTAATTGTATGAAAACATATCCAAAATTCACCCAAAAATATAGAAATACCTAATGTGAAACATACCTCACTCACCTTAAATCAAAACAACAATGAATAATAAGACATAAACCCATATGAGATTACTTGAAGCATGCAAAGAGGAAACCCCAAGATCTAGGGTGAATTATACCATGATAAAATATAATTAAATTTAGAATCCCTATCCAAAATAAGTAAATTAGAAGAAAAAATAAATAATATCAGAGATAATAAGTTAGGGTAAGGTTTACCTTATATTTAGGCATGATAACTCCCATGGAACACCTTGAATCAAGATAGCGTAAGGAAGGGATGAAGGGAAATCAAGAGAACCACGAAGAATGCTCCCATTAACTAAGATGAAATGAGATTACAAGGAGAAAGGGATGAGAATAAATAATGGGTTAGGTTGAGAAGACCAAAACAATCACACTGAAAAAACTCATAATAAGTTCATTGGGTACATAATAAGGTACCACAAAGTGATTGGTGGCACCCCCAAGCCACCTAGGCCATTGACATGGCTAGAGGGTATCTAGTGACCTTCCACTAGGTACCTGGTGTCACCTGAATTGGTAAAATACAGATGTAACCCCTTTTCAGGAACCCCAAACTACTTACCTAACCTCACACCTCATTAATAACACCTAATAATTTAATCCTCAAACAACTAAAACCAATTATGAATCCTCTAAAAAAAATCATCAACTCAATCAAAGAAAAAAAGATTCAAATGAACCCATGCTTCAACCATTCTAATTCCATGCTTAAGACCACAATGACAACTTAATAAAGGTAATTTGGACAAGTAAGATTACACTTGGTGTGGGAGACTCAACTTAATACCAAACTAATAGGGGTCTCGGTGAGTCAAGTTATGTTATAATGGTATCATATAAGTTGATTTTTCATAACCTCCCCCATTGGAACCCTCTTAGGTTGATAGTGAAGACAATAATAACCCATGAATCTCAACTCCAATAGGCTATGGGGGTGGAGACCAATAATGAGGATATTCAAAAACACACATAGGAGGCATTAAATTCACAAATCTTAGGAATAAATATTTAAGAATCCCAAATAAAATCCATATAATATAAAATAAAAAAAATACCACACAATGCATGTAATTTTATACATAAAAAACTCTAAAATAACAAAGTACAAATCATGAACACTAACCATGAACTCCATGATCTATTAATGTTTATCTCTGTCACTATCTCCACCCTAAAAACATGAAACACACACACACACATATAATCAGGGGTGGATATACACATATACTCAGTGGGATCATCCCCAAAAACTCTCATGAAATATAGAAGAAGAATACTAATGCCTCAGTGAGTAAAAAGCACAACCAAATTGTAACTATACTAGGCTAACTATCACCCAACCCCACCAAGATACGCTCATCCAATAATAAATCCAAGTATATTAACATAATATCAAAATAATATATTCATAAGGTATGCTACAACCACTTCCCCACCGATCTAGTCACTCTCATTCCCTAAAAACATACGTACTAGAGTTTCCATCCCCTCCATATCTATATAACCACATCATAATCACATACCGTATACCATATCCACCTCATACCATAACCATATCTATATCACCACATCAGAATCTATGCATCACATCCTCATCATTGTAGGGTAATGTGAATGTGAAAAACATCAACTGTGTGCCTTACTCCTTCCATGAATTTCTACCACCATGTATCACAACCTATACCGTATCACCAACACCTCATCACATCATAAACAATCTAACTACAAGTAACTATATACTATGAATTATAATGTCAAAACATTATAGCCTATGCTACATCTGGAAGCGAGAGCATGAAAGAGGGAGTAGTCAGTCATTTTTCCCTTTACAACCTAGATATTGGGGAAAACACATGAAACCCATAACCATGTGGGAATGATAGGGATATCTGAATCAAGTGCTGGTGTATAATAAATAACATGAAAATTAAAATATAATATCCATACACAAGAATAGACCTAGGGACTGACTCACAAAATGGAACACCATAATCACCACTAATTTTTAAAGTCACTTATCTCAAACATCACACACTAACACCCACTACCACAACTAGCCATGACCCAAACCAATCACCCCACCACAAAAAATAACCACAAAACAACCTAAACTTAATAATTTAATTACATAATTTATTAATTCTAGATTTACTATTTACCATTTACTTTACAATTTAATTAGCTATATTTAATGTCAAATCAGTCATAATTGGACACAATTATTCTAGACTTTATATGTTTCATTTAAATAACCAATATACCAAATATCATTTAACCATTCCATTATTTAATATTTCTAGTACCTCATTAACCCATCAAACCATTACAATTTTGTTTAGTTACTCATTATTTAATTTATTTCAGCATCAACCATGTTACTGGGAAACTATAATACAACCCACATCAACCAAAAAAACCACTATACCATCACAAGCCAACAATCACCACATTACCTCTACTATATCAACTAAACTCAACCACCACCACAATGAAAATATGACGCTATCCTATCATGAACCACAATAATAACTGTCACACCATCATAATAGAAATCCACACCAAATACCACATTAAACAACAACACACCCCACTATTTAAATTATACTTTCATATTAATTTTGAAACTCAGACATAAACAACAAAATTATAATTCCATATTTCTATGATAACATTTAATTACCATATTTAAGTGATTATCCCATTATGGAAGGTGATTCAAACACTTCACAAAAGTAAAAAAAGGCTTTATAGGAACAATAAATTTTCAAGAAGAATAAACACAAAAGAAATATCATGAAATCATATAAAACACATGTGAATCAACCCTTCCCCTTTAAATTTCATCAGTTTGGTTAATTATATTCCTTATGTTAATTCCTATTATCCACCCAATGAAAGAAAAGTCATGTTAATTCCATAATTAAACATAAATAAATAAAGGATAAGTGTTGAATCCCCTAATTATTTTTAAGCTTAAATGATGTGACATAAAAAAGATGAATAAACCATAGATCAAGTGCCACAAAATCTAAAAGGATCCATAACATAACCTAATCAGATCGATTTCTCATCGAGAACTCAGTAAAAAACCATCCAAGTTTGAAAGAAACCACTACAATAACCCTAGAAGAAGAAGAACTTAGAGATAAAGAGAAAATGGAAGAATTGGAGAAGAGAAGAACCTCAGATCAATGAAGGGATCAATTCTATGATGAAATAGGTTTATACCCACAAGGAGATAACTGAGGAGCACAAAGAATAACCCAAGGATAGATAGGGTTTGAGAGAAGGAAAGAAAGTCAGTGTAAAGAAAAACCTGACCCCTATTTATAGAGAAAACTTGAAAGAACCCTACCATAGAATGGTGGATTATAAAAAATCATCATATCTTTGATCAAAGTTAAATTTAAAAACCAAAATATTCAAAATTGCAACACCCCCACCCAAAACACCCATTTGAGCTAGAGGGCTATGTGGTCTCAAGAGAATCTCCCCATATGCAAGGGGATGTCGACCAGAAGCAAGGGCCTAATCTATTCAATGGGGAGAATATGTCCTCGAATCAGATTCATATAATAATATAAATAACTAAAACATCAATAACCCATAATCATAGTATTCATAAATCAATAAACAATAATGTTATAATAAATTTATCATGCATAATTCATATAATCATTCAACAACTAATCTCCCAAAGTATGAACACATATACAAAATAAACAAGACCCAAATAAATACACTAGCCTTACTACCATTCTTAGACCTCAATACAACCTGATATTCAAAAACCAGTCAAGTTACTCCAACCCAATCCACTGCACTACCTATGATGAACATGAAAATAGACAATAAGGTCTGTATGCATACCAGAGTTCCCATATAGGGTGTGGAAATTTCATACCAATAGGGTCTCACCAAGTACCCATAGTATATTTATGAGGAATAAAATAAACATGTCATATAAGTGTGCTAGATGTTGTGTTCTAACAAGACCACCATAACTCCATGCTTATCAGGTCATCATGTGCTGACTAGGCCACCACAACACCCAATCATAATTTCATTAGCGCTATGTCAGAATCCACCTCATCACCTCATCTCATGACATCGCACCCATAACTTATCCCATACCGAAAGACTTAGGGTTGGTGTCATCTAAGTACTCAACCTACTACCTAAAGGAACATGGTATGGTCTCACATCTAAATCCTGAACCACCACCTTATCACTTGCATCACATTAGGAGCTATCCCTCTCACCTAGGTGATCCAATGTCACAACCCAATAATTCTTATTCAATGAAAGGTCTAGTACTATGACCCAAGCCTCTCAATGAAAGGTCTATTAAGAAAAAGAGGACTCCATCTCACCTATGACAGTCCAGTCAGTGCCATCTCACTCATGACAGGGCCAAACTTCAAGATCCATCTTCCCCACTAGGCCTATTTCCTATCATAAGAACATGAAAAAATAGGGCATACAACCCATCACAAAATCTCGCCAACTCATCACCCAAGTGATAGTCACTCATATCCAGCCCTACACCTTGAACCATATATCACCTCACCTGTTAGGGCATCCATTGTACCTGTCATTTCTCTGCTAACTGATTTTATCTCACATCCGTCACCCGTCGGTGAAACCACTACCCACAGGATCCTATGACCCGGATCTTAAGGGGTCACTCTATAACCTTTTCCAAATCCTAATTCACTCTTATTCCCTCTAACCAAGTATCATACTAAGATATTTCACTCTAATCCCCTTAGAAACCTAATGCCAAGTCTTGATCAACTCCTATAAACTATACTCGAGTCCCATCTTCAATCTCCCAAGGGAGATCTATCAGATTATCAACTAGAGGAAAACCCTCTCCATCACAACTCATCTAGTTCCTGAGGAATCATTCCATTCACAAAGCTCACTGAGCCTCTATCTACCCTCAAGTGTGTGTCACTCATTAGGCATGAGACATACAACCATATCACCCATCCCACCAGGCCTAATCCTATCATTCTCACCTTACTATCACTAAGGAAAACAAATTAGGATAAAAACATATTAGCTTGCATCCCAAGACCCAACCAAGGTCTCCCATCAACTCAGCTAACACCTCCCCCCATTGGAGACATAGTCACTAGGTTACCCCAATTGACTAAAGTGTTAAAGAGAACTTATCTAAAGAATATGAGGGAAAACTCAATCCTAACTATTTTTTTAGGGATCTCTCAGTCCCTATCCATTCTACCTGGTTCCATGAAACATGCATAAATTAGGAAATCATGCATAAATAGATATATGAGATTTTATTAAAGGAACCACCTACCAATGAAATAGAGTTTCCATCCCCACTAATATTTTCACAATTTTGGACAAGCCTATCCATTACTTGTCTAAGCTCATATCACCACCCAAGATCCTATATCATGCCATATGATACAAGTAATTAATTATTCAAAATAAAATAAATCGACATAATTTCCTAAAAACTTATTGTGAATTCTCAATACACCGAAAATAATTCTGATGATGTATGATCATACTCCCAGAACCTCCTTTATCCACCACACATGAAATCCCCATCATTATCACTTTATTCCACCATAATCCAGTGGAATTGACACTGAAATACTAGACTAAATCATGCCAAAATTAGAGGTACAGGAAGGAAAAAAAAAATAGAGTAAGGAAAGAATATCTCAACTCAAATCAACACCATAATGCACCAACCATCCCCGATTAGGGGGATCAAAGAAGGAACAAGAGGGTGAGGCTAGCCAAGAATGATTCCATTCACACACCTCTTTTTACCTAAGTTGTGAAGGGGGATGACCCTAAAATGACGAGTTTTCCCTTGATTAAAAAATTCACCCAAGAATTGGTCATAGTGAAACCATAGGGTTTTTGGCATGATGTTCACCTTCACTTGACAAATTCATGGTTTGATTGTAGGTTCTGGGCACAGAAGAAGCATGTGGATGGATGTACCCAACTTTAATTTTTTCCATTAACAATGATCAATCCGAGATCCGTAATGATAATAAAATGCCATATCTTTGAAATAGAAAGAAGAATGAAAGAAAAGAGGGGAGTCTTGGAACCATATAGAAGATCATCATATGTTTTTTATAATTAATTTAATCAAAATACAAGAATTACCTTGATAGAATTATCTCTTCATTGATGTTTTTGGTCACGATCTGATGTGATCCTTCATTGCGTCATAGAATCCAAGTGTAGGCTTCATCTAGTGGTGATACACACATGCTCCACATATCTCTAGACGTCACCGAAGGAATATATAGGTGCTATAATAGAAGAGACTTCACTTGCGATGTCTACCTTTGATCACCTTGAGAGCCACTTCCAAATCTCCCTCCTTGATTTGGTGGAGGCGGATCTCTCTCATAACTTGAGAGCATTATTGGTGTAAAAATAACTCTCTCTTGTCTTGAGATATTTTCTAGATACATTGTGCACAACCAAAAATAATGGATAGGACAATGATAATAATATAATTGGGATTTTGACTGACTGAAACTTAATTTTTTTTATTTCCAAACACTTTTAGGGAAATTGAGAAACCATGGAACATAACCACACAAGAACACAACTGACACAACCTGAAACAAAGATCACCAAAACAAACAACAAGAACAATTAGCACAACCATTAATAATCATAATTACCATACTCATCACCACACCCGACACATGAGTCCTCCTCCACAGTGGCCGATTCCCATTCAGAAGCTAGTTTATATTGTCTCCAGAGATTATCACCTTGGACCCAGCTCCTCATTTGATCCGGAGAGTGCTGCTCCTGGCTCGGTTGTATGGATATGTTGTATTTTTTGAAAGCTAGGATCACCCCAGGATCACGCTTGGAAGAAGCTCTGGTAATCTCCGGGTGTGGCAGATAAGAATAATACTTCCTTGTTTTTCTTCTTAGTAAAGCCGAAAAAGTTCCACCATCTTCGTTCATCTTCATTTTCCCACCTTGAACTATATCACTAAAGGATCGAGTGCCAAATTCACTCAAATTTTCTTTATCACCCCCGGATGAATACCCTCTCTTTCCAAAATGAATCTATATCACAGGTTCCTTGAATCCCTTGTCCTTGCCCTTCCTCGTTGCAGGTGTGTTGCACTCGATCACCGAAAGACACCTAAGCTCATCTCCGTTATCTTTAGGAGAGTCCTTCCACTCACCCTTTGCCACTGTCTTAGTATCCTCTTATTTGTCATTCAAGTTTCCAAAGTCCCGACTGGGAAACTCTTCCACCATCAAAGAGGTCTCCTCGTGACCCCCTATTCATACATTTGATTCTCCTGGTCACCCTAATCCACACCTCCAAAAAATACTTCCACATGATCAGTGACCAAACCAACTTCCGAGAGACTATCGAACCTGTTGCTCAACTACAGTAGAGGTCTCACCGGTAGAGCAGTACCTCCATCTTCTTGGTTCCTGACTGAACTGGTCACCTCCATAGCAGTCACAACCCCTTCGCCTTCAGCCAGTTGTACAATCTCCTCCACACTTCCATTCCTTTGAGGTTTTTCTTTCCTCTCTTCACGATAATTATTGGCCTCCTTACGTGAACACTGCCTGGAATGCCCCTCCAAATCCTGTCTCAGCCTTCTAAACACTTCAGACACCGTTGGGTTGATAACCAATGCTTCCTTCACCATAGTACCAAGGGAACAAACTTCAAGATCCTTGCGAACTCCCTCCGAAGCATCCTGCTCCAACATACATAACGACTGAATCCCACCGCAACTATCTGGACCATGATCCCTCTAAACTGAAATATCCCCCTCGAAAACTGTAGGTTCATTATCTTTTGAACTTTCCTCCCTCCTTGCCGATACCTGGGTTGAAGGTCTCCTTCATCAAACCTCCAGCGAGTGACTCAGACGGTTACAAGATGAAAAAAATTCAACCCAATTTTCATAAAAGACCCTTTGCTTGCATCTATATTCCTCTCTTATGGTAATCTAAACATAATAAAAAGGAATCTGGGAGGCATCAACTTGAACACAGACCTAGGGATTAAATGGGTGGCACACTACCTCCGTTAGGCTATACGCACATAAAAACCTCCCGAAAAGGTTACCCAACAATATGATAATAGAAGGATTTTGAAAAGGTAATGGTAGGTTAGGAAAGCTTACCCAAACCGACACCGTGGGAGGATCACGATCCATATGAAAGTCGAATGACCAGTACAGGAGGAAGAAACGAATCCCGTTGCAGCTGCGAGGGGCCGATGACCAGGCTTTGATAAGGTCCTCCTCTAATTCGAACTGTATCATGATGTGGTGACTGTCCAATAAACCAACAACCGCTCTTTCTTGGAGATCCCAAGAGGAAAACATGAATCTGTCAAAGGTGTGTATATTAATATACATGGAATGTATTTTTTGTTTTTCTATTTTCTTTATTTCCTCCACCACATTTATTAGACATTGAATAATGACTATTTATTTCTTAAGTAAATATCACTACATTCCTCACTAATAAATATATTATTTCTCCCTTAATATATTCTCTCGAATAACTAGTGTTGAAATAAATGCAATAAGACATCCTTGAATAATTATTAAACCACAATCGAGAATAATATTTATTCAACTTGTTAAATGAATATTTAACTGAGATACTTAGACACACTTAGGGTGTGACCCTCTAGGCCTCTTTCTCAATGGCATTAGGTGGAACCTACCTAAAGTACAAGGTTAGTGTCTAGAAACATGCAAAGGATTCCATAGAGAAAGAAGTTAACATCGCAATGATGTGTCACCTCCTATGAATGCTTACTATTTAATGTAATCCCTTTGTGTCGATATCTCGAATCAAGCGGGTTGCATGCTAGTTCTATCAAACCATGTGCTTGATTATTCTTTCTTTGACTTCTCAGAATTGAACTTTCCCATTCCTCACCACGGTCATGGATTTATTTAGGCTATATAAATTCCATCAAAGTGCATGAGATATCAAATTCCATTATGGAATATAAGGGATAAATCCTTTATCGAATTATCTATTAATGTAGTATTACTCATGACGCACCCAACATATCCTACCTCACTAAAAACAGTTTTATTGTCATAGTTCTTGTCAATACATCTAAGTGCGTGAGTTGTAATACCCATTAATAATAATATTAAAGTATAAGGACAAATACACATGTCTGAAGATAGAAACATCCAATGACACTATGAAATGTGGATTTCCTACTGGCGGGTCTCATTCTCATAATACCATCCTCATATTACCAAGGGTGCACACCATGAGAAGGTGCCTCGAAGTTTTATGACCCATTACCCCTAATGGCCTATATTATTTATATTCCTCAAATAACATCATTCAGAAATAGAACATATATTCAAGAATAGTGTTATGGCATTTCTGGGTTCTCATCATAGAAGGGATCCGCTATGACCCTTTGGTACAACAGATATCCTTAGGACATTATCACATGCATTGTAACACAAAAGAACAATCAAGATGTAATAAGGTATTTATTAATGAATAAAGTAAAAAGTAGTTGGTTCTAGGCCACCAACTCCCACAGACTCCCACTTGGACTAGAGACAACTGCTAACAACCTTTAACCCGCTAGCTCTCACATGATATCCATGCTTCTATTGAGATATGCCTTTAGTCACGGGGTATGCCACATTATCTTCCATGGACACTCTTCTCACAACAACTTCATTCGTTTTATAGAAATCTATCAAGATATGATATTTATGGAGAATGTTATTTTTCTGTTGATGTGACCTTGGTTATTTTGAAAGATCCACCACTGTAGTATTATCACAATAAAATATGATAGGATCTTTACTGTTAGACACCACATCAAGCTCCTGAACAAAGTTCCAAATCCATATGGATTCTTTGGCTGCATCAAAAGCCACTAAATATTCAGACTCCACTATAGAATCAACAAAAACTATCTTCTTTGAACTCTTCTAGCTCACAAGTCCTTCGTTGAGATAGAAAACATATCCATATTGGGACTTCAGATCATTCTGATCTGTCTAAAAATCAGCATCAACATACCCTCTAATGAAAATCTCCTTATCTCTTCCATACACCTGGAACATATCCTTAGTTCTTCTCAGATACTTAAGGATAGTCTTAACAATAGTCCAATGTTGTTCTCTTGGATCTTCTTGATATATACCTACCATGCTCAGTGCATAGGCAACATCAAGCCTGGTATATAACATGGCATACATGATGGATCCTATAACCGAAGCGTATGGGATATTACTCATCCTATCTTTATCCTATTGTGTCTGAGGAAACAATTTCTTAGAAAGATTTAGGCCATGTGAAACTGGAACCAATCCCCTCTTGGATTGTTACATACTAAATCTATTTAGTATATGTTCAATGTATGTACCCTAACTTAGTCCAAGAAGCCTCTTGGATCTATCAAAAATGATCTTGATCCCTAGAATGTAGGCTACTTCACCTAAGTATTTCATAGAGAAACACTTGTTTAATCAGTATTTAACTGACTGTAATACTAGTACATCATTTATAATAAGTAATATGTCATCAACATATAATACTAGGATAATAACCACATTCCCATTAAACCGTTTATAAACACATGAATCACATTCATTCTTAATGAAATAAAATTACTTTATAGCTTCATCAAATTGAATGTTCCATGACCTGGATTCTTTCTTTAATCCATAAATGGATTTTTGCAACTTGGAAATGTATTTGGATTCACTTGGTGTCACAAAACCTTCTAGTTGTGTCATATAGACATCTTTATGAAGATTCTAGTTAAGGAATGCTGTTTTGACATCCATCTTTCAAATCTCATAGTCATGGTAAGATGCTATGGAAAGTATGATTATTATGGATTTAAACATAGAAACTGGCAACACTACTAGAAAAGGGGGCATTGAAGCCCCCCAGAATCGGGCGACTGCCATTGGCGGTCGCTATAGATATCTAATAGCGACCGCCAATGGTGGTCGTTGGCATTGCTAAAAAAAATTCGAGGCTTTTTGCGCCCCCCCCCCCCCCCCCGCGCCCCCCTCTCGATCGAACCCTGCTCCCCCCCCCCCCCCCCCCGTCGCCGC
This sequence comes from Viscum album, assembly GCA_963277665.1. Classification (NCBI taxonomy): domain Eukaryota; kingdom Viridiplantae; phylum Streptophyta; class Magnoliopsida; order Santalales; family Viscaceae; genus Viscum; species Viscum album. The sequence goes on from OY728158.1 coordinate 1,276,333,423, forward strand.
CCCCCGACGCCGCCCTCCCCCGCCTCCTGGCCTCCCCCGCCCCCCCCCCCCCCCCCCCCCCCCCCCGTCGCCTCGACGCCGCCCTCCCCCCCCGCCTCCCGGCCTCCCCCGCCGTCCGGCCTCCCCCGCTCCCCCCCCATCGCCGCCCCCCTGACGCCGCCCTCCCCCTGCCTCCTGGCCTTCCCCCCCTGTCGCCGCCCCCCCGACACCGCCCTCCCCCGCCGCCCAGCCTCCCCGGCCGCACGCCCTCCGCCCTCCGCCCTCCGGCCTCCGCCATCCGCCATCCGCCCTTCGGCCTCTGGCCTCCGCCCCCTCAGCCCTCCCCCCACCCCGGACGGCTCCGACACCCCGGACAGCCCCCCCCCCCCCCCCCCCCCCCCCCCGCACCTCGGACCGCTCCCCGCACCCCGGACGCCCCCCCACACCTCAAACAGCCCCCCCCCCCCCCGACCCTGGACAGCCCCCCCCCCCCCACTGCCCGTCCCCCGTCCCCTCACCGCCTCCTCTCCTACAGCTCCCCGCCACCGCCGCCACCCGTTCCCTCCCTTGCTGCACCGCCTTTGGCTCCGGCTCCCCTTCGCTGCCTCCTCTCTCTCGCTGCACCACCTTCGGCTCCCCTCCCTTTCAGGTTTGTAGCTCAATCAGGTAACATGGGCTTTTAGTTACATTATTATTTTATCAATGGTTCATAAACAAATGATTAATATTTATTTTAAATATAGTTGATTTGAAAAATGTAAATGTAATAAGTATTGTGTAAATTTTTGTTATACAGATATAATTATGGATAAGAGTTGGATTGATCTTCCAAATCGAACGTCTAGAGAATATTTCAATGGCATTATGCAGTTTATTGACTTCACGAGAGGATTTGGAAGTGACTATATTATTTGTCCATGTAGAAAATGTGCTAACAGATATCAATTCACATGAGATACTGTGAGGGAACACCTTTTCTTTAATGGATTTCTGAAAAATTATAAGAGTTGGACTCGTCATGGAGAAGAATATTTTCGTTGTCAAAATACAGATGTAGCTCAGATGGATGTTGATGCAAGGATGACTGATCCAATGCATGAAATTCTTACTGAAATGGTACGTGGGTTTGATCCTGAAGGCATTGACATCCAGAATCTTGAGACCGGTGAGATAAATCTTCGCTCTGGTGTAGATCGTGATTCGAGGAGGTTTTATGAAGCACTTGATGATGCAAAAATAGAATTATATCCTGGATGTACTTCTTACAATAAACTGTCATTTATCGTGGAGTTGTTGCATTTGAAGACTTTGAATAATTGGTCAGACACATCATTCGACATGATTTTGGTTTTATTGAAAAAAGTTCTTCCTGTCAATGCTAAGATTCTTGAGTCGTATTACTATGCTCGTAAGTTGACAGAGAACTTAGGTTTTACATATGAGACCATAGATGCATGTGCAAACAACTGTATGTTGTTTAGAAAAGAAACTGCCCATTTGGATATTTGTACGGTTTGTGGTGCTTCCAGGTGGAAAGAGAACAGGGGAAATAATACTCATCAAAGTCAGATTGCGATACAGGGGAAACCGATTGATGTAAAGCAAATGCGTTACTTTCCCCTTAAACCGAGGTTGAAAAGATTTTTTATGTCATCTAAAGTTTCTAATTTAATGAGATGGCATGCAGAAAGAGTTCATGAAAGTGATATGTTAACCCACCCGACAGACTCTCATGCATGGAAGGATTTTGATAAGAGACATCCCGACTTTGCTAAAGATGTTCGTAATGTCCGATTGGGATTGGCAGAAGATGGTTTCAATCCATTCAAGTCCATCGTTGGTGCAACTCATAGCACATGGCCCGTGGTGTTGGTTCCATATAATCTTCCTCCGTGGCTTTGTATGAAGCAACAATTTATATTACTTTCCACTCTTATTGATGGACCTAAAAGTCCGGGGGATAAGATTGATGTTTACCTTCAGCCATTGATTGATGAGTTGAATGAATTTTGGGGCGATGGTGTGATGACTTATGACTGCGAAACGAATGAAATGTTCAAACTGCATGCTGCTTTATTGTGGACAATCAATGACTTCCCAGCTTATGCAAATTTATCAGACTGGAGTACGAAAGGGGAATTTTCTTTCCCTTGTTGCAATAAAAGTAAAAAATCTGTATGGATTAAACATTCCAAAAATGGGCATACATGGGTCACATGCGTTTTCTCCCTCCTCAGTACAGATTCAGAAAGGACAGAGTGGCATTTGATGGTTCTAGAGAGTTCATCCCAGCACCAAATATCATGAAAGGAGTCGAAATGTTATCGCAGATTGAGGAAGAAAACATCCGCACGGTATATGAAATTCAGGATTTGGTGGCTCCTCCAGTACGTAATATTCGTGCTGCGGGTTGGCAGCGCAGTCACAATTGGAAAAAGAAAAGTATTTTTTATAGTCTTCTGTATTGGAAAACTAACATGTTGAGGCATAATTTGGATGTCATGCACATTGAAAAAAATGTCTGTGATAACATATTGTGGACCATTTTAGGTGTTAGTGGAAAATCAAAGGACCATGTTAATGCACGCCGTGATTTGGAAGAAATGGGTTTAAGGAAACAGTTGCATTTACAGTTAGATGAGGGAAACAAGGCATATATGCCTGCTGCACAGTATACGATGACTACAGAGGAGAAAGAAACATCTATTTCCATTTTGAAGATGGTCAAGGTGCCTGATGGTTATTCTTCTAATATTTCAAAGTGTGTGAATCTGACGAGCAAGACATTGCAAGGGTTGAAAAGTCATGACAATCACATATTACTTCAGCAGTTTATTCCAATCACAATTTGTGATTGTTTATCCCCCAATGTTGTTCAGCCCTTGATTGAGATGAGTAATTTTTTTAGATAGCTTTGTTTAAGAAATCAACGAATGAGTGATTTAAAAAGTTTGCAGGACCGGATTGTACTTACGCTTTGTCACTTTGAGAAACTTCCCCCCCCTCATTTTTCGATGTTATGGTCCACTTGACAGTGCACCTAACTGATGAAGTAATGGATGCTGGTCCAGTGCAATTCAGGTGGATGTATCCTATTGAACGGTATTTGAGTACATTGAAAAGATTTGTACGCAACAGAGCTCGTCCAGAGGCATCAATAGCCAATGGTTATTTGATGGATGAGTGTACTACCTTTTGTGCAGAATATCTTACGGATGTTGAAACAAAATTAGATAATCCCTCTCGGATTCATGATGGTCCAGTTGGAGAAGGAACCACATTTGATATGGACAACATCGAGTGGATACAAGCACATCGATATATCTTGTTCAATACTCCATCAGTTGCACCATTAATGCAGTAAGTATCTTATCAATGTGCTTGTATAACTTTTACATGTTTTGTTTGCATAAGATGATCTTTTAAACATCACGTTATCATTTGCAGGAAACAAATTAATGAGATAAAAGAAGAGATGCATCGTGCGACTGAGTTGCAAATTCAACAATCTCATTATGCGTCATTTCATGATTGGTTCAAGGATTATGTATGTATAAATTGATTTTCATTATGAGTGAAGTATTATAATAATTCTTTATGCATATATCAGTATTGATTTTTATAAATTATGTAGGTTCGTAAGCTGAGGGAGTTAGGGGACCCCACACTACCTGAAGTATTTATCCAACTGGCTGAGGGTCCATCTATAACGACTCGTCGTTATAAAGCTATTGATGCTAATGGTTTTCGATTTCGCATTAAAGATGTTGACGACAAACGAGCAACACAAAACAGTGGAATCAGTTGTCCCTTTGTCGATTCTGGTTATTACTATGGTCAATTGATAGACATCATTGAAGTTGTATACACACACGGTTTGAAGTACATATTGTTAAAGTGTAATTGGGTTGATCCAGTGCGTGGATGTAAAGTCGATCAATATCAATTTTCATTGGTGAATTTTAACTATATGTTATACAGAAATAATGAACGAGTTGAGAATGAACCTTTCACAAGCGGAACAAGTATTCTTCGTTACTTTGCCTTCGGATCCAAGTTGGCAAGTTGTTGTCAAAATGTCTCAGCGAGGAGTGTTTTTATTTGAAGAAGATGAACCCAAGACTGTTCCGTTTGTTTACCAACAACTTGATCAACATACCGTAGTTCAACGTGAAGAAGATATTTATTGGGTCAGAGTGGCTGTTGAAGGAGAAACGGTCGATTTGCATGCTTAATGAAAGGTATAATTGTTTTCCCGCTATTCAGTAGAATTTCCTAGGATATCATAAATTATCTAATCATTTTATAAATCTTTATAAGTTTTAATACTCACTTTTGTAAGTTAATTCAATCATAAATATTTAGGTTGTTTTTACTCTTGATTTATTGATGTTATGGTTGATGTATCGTCCCTTTGAGGTATTCTTCATCTGATTCATGTGCTGCTTGAATTTTTATTAGTTCTATCTGAAATTTGGCTATGCATTGACTGGGTTTGTACATAATTTGTATATCTGTTTTGTTAACTTTCTGATTTTTTAAAATTCATTCACAACTAATTATTCAATCCATTTTTTGTTTGATTAACAGTTGTACAAGTTTGATTTTTTAAGAACAATCCAATTTATCTTTTAAACACTTTGGACTCATTACTGATGTTTTCTATGACTGCAGACATGTCAGGGGAAGAGGCAGAAGATCCACATCATCCATCTGAGGCATCTACGTCTCAGGGTCGAGGTATGTTTGAATTTCATTGTCTATATTTTTTATGTAATTGACATACATACATATATATATATATATAACATTTGTCAATTTATATATAAAATTGTTTTCAACAGGATCAGACTCGGCTGCTTCTTCCTCTCGCAGGAGAGGCCTTGGTCGTGGCATATTATCATGGAATTCCGACACGACGATAGATGTTTCATTTGATGAGGTTTTTCATCTTGTGGGACCGAATGCCCCAACATTTATTCATCAGCTGGGTCATATCATACGTGACCCACATCGATTTCCATTGACCACGCGTGAATGGGCTTCTATCCCTCAGGACACATTAGATCGTCTATGGAGGGAGGTTCAGGTAAGAAAATCATTTTACTTTATTTTCTATGTATAAAGAATACTGATATGTTTGATTATTTTCTTTATAGCAAAATTTGAAAGTATTCCCTGAAGAGTTTCGGCCCGTGTGTATGAGAAAATGCCGTAAGATGTGGAAAGATTATAAAGGCAAAGTGAAGAGGGACCACTAGGTACCAAATGTGGGTGCCCTAGACATTTTGGAAAAAGTCCCAAGAGGTTTCCTCCCGACTCAGTGGCGTGACTTGGTTGCATATTGGTCTACTGAGGGTGTTGAGGTTTGTATATTAATTATTTTGGTGTATATATATTTTCAAGAATATGTGATTTGTTTGAAATTTGAATGAATTGAATGTAGGAGGTTTCAACACGCCATTCTGAGAATTGAGCGTTGCAGGGACCACCTCACAGGCTCAGGACTCGTCACATGTCTCAGATCCGACATGAGGTATATATTATTCATTTTTTAATTTATTAATTAATATGGTTTTGTGTTTATATTCTTTTAATATACAGTTGCGAGAGCAAGGTGCAACAACTGATAAAATGTCGGTGTGGATGAGGACTCGTGATCGCAATGATCCAGAGGTTGCAGCATTGATAGTAAGTGTCTGTACTTACCAATAATTACATAAATCTTTATATTAACATATATATATTTATATATATTTAAATATTTCACAGGCTCAATTTGAAGCTGAGTTAGAACATCTGCCAGAGGACCAGCGACAGCTTCCCATGCGACGGGATGAGATCTTTCATCGCATTATCGGTCGGGACGGGCATGGCTATAGTTTGACCTATGGAGCAGGGATTCCTCGTTCGGTAGTGTCACGTGCTGCGGTTGTCGGTCCTGCTCTTGCTCATATGACACAGCATATGTCAGATTTTGAGGCACGGCTGCGCGCTTCCAAGGAGGCAAATGCGCAATTGACAGCTGAGGTTAGAGCACTGCGGGAATATGTGCGTCGAGCTGATGGTGCAGGGGATCATACGATGCAGGTATATATTGTATTGTATTTATTTAATTTAAATTATTTTTGTTATTAAAATATTTATAATGTTTATTTGTTGTAGGCCCCTGGCCCACCAGAAGGAGGTATCATTGATGACAACGCGTGACACATGATATATTCACGAGATATGTTTTTTGTTTTTACTGGTGGGGTTGACATTGATGTACTGTATGTATTCATTTAATTTAAATTAGAAGGTTGTGTACTTATAATTTCTTTCTTTTCTTGTTTATTATATGATAGCTAATATTATCTAAGGCGTGCATTTAAAAACTCTAACCCCCCGCACCCCCGTACAGCCCCCGCACAACCGTACAACCCCCGCCCCACCGCACCCCGTACAGCCCCCGCACCCCTGTACAGCCCCCCCCCCCCCCCGCACCCCCCGGACAGCCCCCCCGTACAGCCCCCCGCACCCCCGGACAGCCCCCCCCCCCCCCCCCCCGCACCCCCGTACAACCCCCCGCACCCCCGTACAGCCCCCCCGCACCCCTGTACATCCCCCCGCATCCCCGTACAGCCCCCCCGGCACCCCCGGACAGCCCCCCGCATCCCCGGACAGCCCCCGTACCCCCGTACAGCCCCCCCGCACCCCCGTACAGCCCCCCCCCCCCCGCACCCCCGTACAACCCCCTCGCACCCCCGGACAGCCCCCCCGCACCCCCGTACAACCCCCTCGCACCCCCGGACAGCCCCCCCGCCCCCCCGGACAGCCCCCCCCCGGCACCCCCGTACAACCCCCCCCCCCCCCCCCGCACCCCCCAGACAGCCCCCCGCACCCCCGTACAGCCCCCCGCACCCCCGTACAGCCCCCCGCACCCCCGTACAGCCCCCCTGAACCCCCGTAGAGCCCCCCGACACCCCCGTACAACCGCCCGCACCCCCGTACAGCCCCCCGCACCCCCGTACAGCCCCCCCGCACCCCCGTACAGCCCCCCCCCCCCCCCCCCCCCCCGCACCCCCGTACAGCCCCCCCGCACCCCCGTACAGCCCCCCGCACCCCCGTACAGCCCCCGCACCCCCGGACAGCCCCCCCACAACCCCGTACAACCCCCGCACCCCCGGACAGCCCCCCCGCACCCCCGTACAGCCCCTCACACCCCCGTACAGCCCCCCCGCACCCCCGTACAGCCCCCCCCCCCCCCCCCCCCCCCCCGCACCCCCGTACAGCCCCCCCGCACCCCCAGACAGCCCCCCCGCACCTCCGGACAGCCCCCCCTGCACCCCCGGACAGCCCCCCCGCACCCCCGGACAGCCCCCCCGCACCCCCGCACAACCCCCCGCACCCCCGGACAGCCCCCCCGCACCCCCGTACAGCCCCCCCGCACCCCCGTACAGCCCCCCGCACCCCCGTACAGCCCCCCCGCACCCCCGTACAGCCCCCTGCACCCCCGTACAGCCCCCTGCACCCCCGGACAGCCCCCCGCACCCCCTAGACACCCCAGGGGGAGGCGACACGTCCATCAGACGTGCGGTGCGCGCGACATGACCGAATGTGTCGTTTTTAGTAGCGCGGCGCGCGCTGAAATGGCGCGTTGGGTGGTCAAAACCACCCGAACGACGTCCGAATTCCACGAAACCGTACGACAACAGCCGATACGTGAATTGTGAAATGGTCGTCCAGACGACACGTCATTCGGAGGTGCCGTTTGACCGTGGCGGCCGAAAACGCGTTTGCAGCGCCATAAAACACCAAAACGGCGTGCGGCGGTCCAATTCGGAGCAAACGTGCTCTGAACGACCTGAAACCGCACGAGAACGATAGAAATATTATTCCTGAGATGCAGGAGGAGGCGACACATCCATCGGACGTGCGGTGCGCGCGGCACGACTGAATGTGTCGTTTTCAGCAGCGCGGCGCGAGCTGAAATGGCGCGTTGGGGGGTCAAAACCACCCGAACGACGTCCGAATGCCACGAAACCATACGACAAAATCCGTTGTGTGAATTCTGAAATGTTCGGCTAGACGGCACGTCATTTGGAGGTGCCGTTTGACCGCGGCGGCCGGAAACGCGTTTCAGGCGCCATAAAACACCAAAAACGGCGTGCAGCGGTCCAATTCGGAGAAAACATGCTCCGAACGACCTGAAACCGCACGAGAACGATATAAATATTATTCCTGAGATGCAGGAGGAGGCGGTATGTCCATCGGACGTGCGGTGCGCACGGCACGACCGAATGTGTTGTTTTCAGCAGCGCGGCGCGCGCTGAAATGGCGCGTTGGGGGGTCAAAACCACACGAACGACGTTCGAATGCCACGAAACCGTACGACAATAGCCGGTGCATGAATTCTAAAATGGTCGGCCAGACGGAACGTCATTTGGAGGTTCCGTTTGACCACGGTGGCCGGAAACGCGTTTCCGGTGCCATAAAACACCAAAACGGCGTGCAGCGGTCCAATTCGGAGCAAACGTGCTCCGAACGACCTGAAACCGCACGAGAACGATATAAATATTATTCCTGAGATGTAGGTGAAGGCGGAACATCCATCGGACGTGCGGTGCGCGCGACACGAGCGAATGTGTCGTTTTCAGCAGCGCGGCGCGCGCTGAAATGGCGCGTTGGGGGGTCAAAACCACCTGAACGACCTCTGAATGCCACAAAATCGTACGACAACAGCTGGTGCGTGAATTTTGAAATGGTCGGCCAAACAGCACGTCATTTGGAGGTGTCTTTTGACCGCGGCGGCCGGAAACGCGTTTCCGGCGCCATAAAACACTAAAACGGCGTGCGACAGTCCAATTCGGAGCAAACGTGCTCTGGACGACCTTAAACCGCACGAGAACGATAGAAATATTATTCCTGAGATGCAGGAGGAGGCGGCACATCCATCGGACGTGCGGTGCGCGTGGCATGACCGAATGTGTCATTTTCAGCAAAGCGGCGCGCGCTGAAATTGCGCGTCGAGGGGTCAAAACCACCCGAACGACGTCCAAATGCCACGAAACCGTACGAAAACAGCCAGTGCGTGAATTATGAAATGGTCGGCCAGACGGCACGTCATTTGGAGGTTCCGTTTGACCGCGACGGCCCAAAACGCGTTTCCGGTGCCATAAAACACCAAAACGGCGTGCAGCGGTCCAATTCGGAGCAAATGTGCTCCGAACGACCTAAAACCGCACGATAATGATATAAATATTATTCCTGAGATGCAGGAGGAGGCGGCACGTCCATCGGATGTGCGGTGCGCACGGCACGACTGAATGTGCCGTTTTCAGCAGCTCGACGCGCGCTGAAATGGCGCGTTGGGGGGTCAAAACCACCTGAACGACCTCTGAATGCCACGAAACCGCACGACAACATTCATTGCGTGGATTGTGAAATGTTCGGGTAGACGGTACGTCAATCAGAGGTGTCGTTTGACCGCGGCGGCCGGAAACGCGTTTCCGGAGTCATAAAACATCAAAACGGCGTGCGGCGATCGAATTCGGAGCAAACGTGCTCCTAATGACCTGAAACCGCACAAGAACGATAGGAATATTATTCTTGAGATGCAGGAGGAGGCGACACGTCCATCAGACGTGCGGTGCGCGCGACACGACCGAATGCGTCATTTTCAGCAGCTCGGCGCGCGCTGAAATGACGCGTTGGGGGGTCAAAACCACCCGAACGACCTCCGAATGCCACGAAACCGCACGACAACATCCGCTGCATGAATTGTGAAATGGAAGAGCAGAAGACACGTCAATCGGAGGTGCCGTTTGACTGCAGCGGCCAGAAACGCGTTTCCGGAGTCATAAAACACCAAAACGGCGTGCGTCGGTCCAATTTAGAGCAAACGTGCTCCGAAAAACCTGAAACCGCACGAGAACGATAGGAATATTATTACTGAGATGTAGGAGGAGGCGGCACGTCCATCAGACGTGCGGTGTGCGCGGCATGACCAAATGTGTCGTTTTCAGCAGCGCGTCGCGCGCTGAAATGTCGCGTTGGGTGGTCAGAACCACCCGAATGACCTCCGAATGCCACGAAACCGTACGACAATAGCCGGTGCGTGAATTGTGAAATTGTCGGCCAGACGGCACGTCATTCGGAGGTGCCGTTTGACCGCGGCGGCCGGAAACGCGTTTCCGGCGCCATAAAACACCAAAACGGCGTGCGGCGGTCCAATTCGGAGCAAACGTGCTCCGAACGACCTGAAACCGCACGATAACGATAGAAATATTATTCCTGAGATGCAGGGGGAGGCGGCACGTCCATCGGACGTGCGATGCACGCAACACGTCCGAATGTGTCATTTTCAGCAGCTCGACGCGCGCTGAAATGGAGCGTTGGGGGGTCAAAGCCACCCGAACGACCTCTGAATGTCACGAAACCGCACGACAACATCCGTTACGAGAATTGTGAAATGGTCGGGCAGACGACACATCAATTGGAGGTGCCGTTTGACCGCGGCGGCCGGAAACGCGTTTCTGGAGTCATAAAACACCAAAACGGCGTGCAGCGGACGAATTCGGAGAAAACGTGCTTCGAACGACCTGAAACCGCACGAGAACGATATGAATATTATTCCTGAGATGCAGGAGGAGGAAGCACGTCCATCGGACGTGCGGTGCGCGCGGCACGACCGAATGCATCGTTTTCGGCAGCTCGGCGCGCGCTGAAATGGCGCGTTGGGGGGTCAAAACCACCAGAACGACCTCTGAATGCCAAGAAACCGTACGAAAAGATCCATTGCGTGAATTGTGAAATGGTCGGGCAGACGGCACGTCAATCAGAGGTTCCGTTTGACCGCGGCGGCCGGAAACGCATTTCTGGAGTCATAAAACACCAAAACGGCGTGCGGTGGTCGAATTCGGAGCAAACGTGCTCTGAACGACCTGAAACCGCACGAGAACGATATGAATATTATTACTGAGATGAAGGAGGAAGAGGAACGTCCATCAAACGTGCGGTGCACGCGGAACGACCGAATGCGTCGTTTTCAGTAGCTCGGCGCGCACTGAAATGGCGCGTTGGGGGGTCAAAACCACCCGAACGACCTCCGAATTCCACGAAACCGCACGACAACATCCGTTGCATGAATTTTGAAATGGACGGGTAGACGACATGTAAATCGGATGTGCTGTTTAACCGCGGCGGCCGGAAACGCGTTTCCGGAGTCAAAAAACACCAAAACGGCGTGCGACGGTCCAATTTAGAGAAAACGTGCTCCGAAAAACCTGAAACCGCACGAGAACGATAGGAATATTATTCTTGAGATGTAGGAGGAGGCGGCACGCCCATCGGACGTGCGGTGCGCGCGGCACGACTGAATGCGTCGTTTTCGGCAGCTCGGCGCGCGCTGAAATGGCGCGTTGGGGGGTCAAAACCACCCGAACGACCTCTGAATGCCACAAAACCGCACGACAACATCCGTTGCGTGAATTGTGAAATATTCAGGTAGACGACACGTCAATCAGAGGTGCCGTTTGACCACGGCGGTCGGAAACGCGTTTTCGGAGTCATAAAACACCAAAACGCTGTGTGGCGGTCGAATTCGGAGCAAACGTGCTCCGAACGACCTGAAACCACACGAGAACGATAGGAATATTATTCCTGAGATGCAGTAGGAGGAGGCACGTCCATCAGACGTGCGGTGCGCGCGGCACGACCAAATGCGTCGTTTTCAGCAGCTCGGCGCGCGCTGAAATGACGCGTTGGGGGGTCAAAACCACCCGAACAACCTCCGAATGCCACGAAACCGCACGACATCATCCGTTGCATGAATTTTGAAATGGACGGGTAGACGGAACGTCAATCGGAGGTTCCGTTTGACCGCGGCGGCCGAAAACGTGTTTCCGGAGCCATAAAACACCAAAACGGCGTGCGACGGTCCAATTCAGAGCAAAAGTGCTCCGAAAAACCTGAAACCACACGAGAATGATAGGAATATTATTCCTGAGATGCAGGAGGAGGCGGCACGTCCATCGGACGTGCGGTGCGCGTGGCACGACCGAATGCGTCGTTTTCAGCAGCTCAGCGCGCGCTGAAATGGCGCGTTGGGGGGTCAAACCCACCTGAACGACCTCTGAATGCCACGAAACCGCACAAAAACATCCGTTTCATGAATTTTGAAATGGTTGGATAGACGGCACGTCAATCGGAGGTGTCGTTTGACTGCGGCGGCCAGAAATGCGTTTCCGGAGTCATAAAATACCAAAACGGCGTGCGGCGGTCGAATTCGGAGAAAACGTGCTCCGAACGACCTGAAACCGCACGAGAACGATAGGAATATTATTCCTGAGATACAGGAGGAGACGTCACGTCCATCGGACGTGCGGTGCGCGCGGCACTACCGAATGCGTCGTTTTCAGCAGCTCGGCGCGCGCTGAAATTGTGCGTCGGGGGGTCAAAACTACCCGAACGACCTCCGAATGCCACGAAACCGCACAAAAACATCCATTGCATGAATTTTGAAATGTTCAGACAGACGGAACGTCAATCAGAGTTGACGTTTGACCGCGGCGGCCGGAAACGCATTTCCGGAGTCATAAAACACCAAAACGGCGTGCAGCGGTCAAATTCAGAGCAAACGTGCTCCGAAAAACCTGAAACCGCACGAGAATGATAGGAATATTATTTATGAGATGCAGAACGTCCATCGGACGTGCGGTGCGCGCGACACGACCGAATGCGTCGTTTTCAGCAGCTCGGCGCGCGCTGAAATGGCGCGTTGGTGGGTCAAAACCACCCGAACGACCTCCGAATGTCACAAAACCGCACGACAACATCCGTTGCATGAATTGTGAAATGTTCGGAGAGACGGCACATCAATCGGAGGTGCCATTTGACCGCGGCGGCCAGAAACGCATTTCCGGAGTCATAAAACACCAAAACGGCGTGCGACGGTCGAATTCGGAGCAAATGTGCTCCGAAAAACCTGAAATGATAGCATTTCTTAAATCGGGGGTTTTAAATTATTATAGCACAATGATTCAATATTATACATATATTTAATATTATATATATTAAAACATTTAAAATATATTATATATATATATATATATATATTTAAAATATTGTATTTAATAGTATATATGTGAATATTTTTTTAATATATATATATATTTATTTATTTATTTACTTCAGTGGACATTTAAAAAAAAAAATCTATAGCGACCGCCATTGGCGGTCGCTATAGGCCTCTAGCGACGAGGCTAAACCGACCGCCAATGGCGGTCGCTGGGCGGCCGCTAGAGCCCTATAGCGACCGCTTTTGGCAGTCGCTAAAGGCGGTTTTTTTAGTAGTGCAAGAAGGTTTCATCATAGTCAATTACTTGATGTTTTATGAATCCTTTAGCCACTATCATTGCTTTATAGGTGCTAAATTGACCTTCCATGTCTAGATTTCTCTTGAATACCCATTTTCATCCAACAAGCTTTACATCAACTGGATCATCGACCAGAACCCAGACATAGTTCTGATACATGAAATCCATATTAGAATTCATAGATTCTATCCATCTTGAAGCTTTTGATCTTGCTACTACTTCCTTATAGGAGAGAGGTTCATCATTGTCCAACAATAGTGATTTACCATCCTTGGTGACTAAGAAACCAAATATCTCTGGTTCCCTTACCTCTCTTGAGCTCCTACGTAGTAATTGTGTTTTTGGAACCTCTTCCACGGGGACATGTGGAACTTGTTACTATACCAACTCTTGTGTATCTTGAGCATCAAATTTTTTGAAGTCAACATTGCTCCCATTATCCTTTTTGAGGATGTGCACCCTCTCAAGAAATATGGCTTGTCTGGCGGTAATCTCTTTCTTTTCTGAAGGGTTATATAGGTAATATCATTTCATTTTCTTGGGATATCCGTTAAAGACACACCTCATGACCCAAGGTGCTATTTTAATTCCTGATAAGTCCTTAACAAAAGCCTCGCATCCCCATACACGTGTGTGTGAAAAAATGGGTTTCTTTCCATTCCATAACTCTGAGGGAATTCCATTTTCCTCCTTAGTCAGTACTTGGTTTAATGTGTATTCAAAAATTTGTAATGTATATCCCCAAAAGGATAATGTAAGATCTATATGACTCATCATCGACCTCACCATGTCCAATAAGGTGCGGTTCCTACTTTCACTAACACCATTCCACTATGGTGTACAAAGAAGAGTGAGTTGAGATAGAATCCCAAACTACCGTAAAAGGTCTATGAACTCTTGGTTCAGATATTCTCCACCTCGATCTGATCAAAGCTTCTTTATCTTCTTACCAAGATGATTATCTACTTCATTCTTGAATTCCTTAAATTTCTCCAAGGACTCTAACTTATACCTCATTAATTAGATATAGCCATATCTACTCAAATCACCAGTAAAAGTAATGAAATAAGAATATCCACCTCTAGATTCTACTAGAAATGGTCCACACACATCTGTGTGCACCAATCCTAGAATATCTGTGTCCCTTTCACCCTATCCACTGAAAGGAAGATTGGTAATTTTACCTTGTAAACAAGCATGACATCTATCATGTGTTTTTATCTTAGTAGAGTCTAAATAACCATCTTGGCATAGCTTTATCAAGCGCTTCTTATTTACATGAACAAGAAGGTGATGCTACAACTGGTGTTGTATGAGTCAAGTGAGTTTGTTTTGTTATCGATTTCCAACACTTGGTTTTCATAATTTAATACATACAAACCATTATTTAAATGCACCATACCATAACATACATTGTTCTCATAAAATAAACAACCCTTATTTCCAAACTTGAAAATAAATCCATCCATATCCAAACATGATACAAAAATTATGTTCTTGGTAACACTAGGCACATAATAACAGTTATGTAAAACCAAAAGCATCCCAGTTGGCAATGAGAGATGGTAATCACCAATGGCTAATGTAGCCAGCATCACACCATTGATAGCTCGAAGATCCACCTCTCCTCTTTCAATTTTCTAAATATACTTCGTTCCTGCATTTGAATAAATATGTGAGCCCCACAAGTTGTATCTAATACCCAATGCATAGAAATGGAAATATTACAATCGATAATGAACACACCTTTAGAGTCCCCATGCTTCTGGGTGTAGTTCCTCTTCCAGTGGTTTGGCTTGACACACTAAAAAAACTACCTCCCATTCCTTGACCTACCTCTATATCTTCCCCTTCTTAGAGGGACAATGCTCAGGGGCTTCAGACCGTTTATAAATCCTGGGCCCCTTTGCCCTGTCCTTCTTTTTCTTATTCACCATAAGGACTGTGGGTTTTTCATGCCCCATGTCCTTATCTACCTGGATAATTATGGCCAGAAGTTCCAATAGACTCTTATCATTATTTATCATGTTTTAATTGACAATAAATCTATAGAAGGTCTTGGGAAGTGATTATGGGATGTGATCTGTATGCAACTCATCCGAGAAATTAATCCCTAAGATGTCTAGGCATTCAATGTTGCTAATAAGATTAACTACATGAGGCCTAGATAGTGCAGACTCTCCATGATTAGTTGTAAAAAAATCATTGGATATATCATATCTCTCATGTCTCACCTTCTCTTGATAGAGATCCTTTATGTGAGACATCATGCTATACGTGTCTATGTTTTCATGTTGCTTCAAGAACTCATTAGACATGGTCGATAGCATAAAACATTGTACATCTGTGGAATCCTTCATATGTTTTATATAGATAGATAGTTCCTCATCACTGTCCTCTTTTCCAAGTGCAACTGGAATAGGCGCCTCCAGCATATACAATTTCCTCCCATGGTGAAGGATGACACACAAACGACTCTGCCACTCTTGGAAATTGGTGCTGGTGAGAAGGGTTTTCTTCTCAAGTATGGTTCTCAATGATAATTTTGAATTCATTTTTCTTACCATTTCTACAAATTAATATGATAAAATATTTTAGTACTTTATCATGATAAAATTGAGACAAAAAATAAATAAATTAATACTTATTAGTCTCTTGTTATTTTATCAAAATCCAATAGCACTCACCATTGACTTCAGAATATTCTGTTTCCTGAATATTCTAGTGGTAAGAATCAATATTTCTATTCTCATTACCCCAAATAGGGTTGTTCAAGAAACTTGAAAGGTTTTAGGTAGGTATTCCAAATGCCAACTTTATTAACTCGTAGCTCCTTGATCTGCTGAGTGGAATCCCCAATCCTGAAATACTTTTATTTGGATTTCTTCAACCTTTGCCTCTTGTTTATACCAAGTCCTACTGTAGAAGTCAACCCTTGATATAAACCTAGTAAATTCATCCCAAAACCTTGAATTATAATTCTCTGATAATTGAAAACACTCCAACTAGGGTTGGTTAAGAACTTTGAACTATGGTTCGATTCTAACCAATATTATGGAAAGATATAACAACTTAATATTTCTTTGAGGTATTTTATCCTTATATGTAAATTTTCATTTTATTATATTTATTACATGATTATTAATATTAAGTGGGATATACTTAAGTTATTAAGCATGTATAAGATAATATTTACATATAATTCAGTCTTATTTTAGTTCTATCTTGCATACTTGTTTAATTTATTAATTGTGTGACCACGACAACACACCCACAATAAATAAACCATGAAACTGATAGAAATAAAATAAATGGTATGATCATGATCTTGTTCTATTGGTTAGTTTATCTAGTGGTTGATAAACTAACCCAAGACCTAGGGGAGAAATACATTGAACCTTTTGGGTTTGTGTTTACAGCTTTCCACCTGTCCACATTTTTATTTCCTTGGATTTGTTTCACCTTATCTCCTAACTTGAGCCACCTCCACTATCTTGGGAGATCCATCCATTACATATACTTTTATCTCACTCTCAGGTGAGGGGTAAGATAGGGTTTTACAAAAAAGAAACCTTGGGCACACATGCCCTAAATATTAATGAGGAGAAGGATCACATACCAAAAAATTTAATTTAAATAAATAAATTAAAATAAACCATCCACATACAAAGGTCTGGTCTAGCTCATGATCATCTATACATGCAATGATATTTAGGCATAAATAAAACTAGCATTTAATTCTTTAATAATTATTTTTTAAGATAAATCATTCTCAAATCAATTAATTATCTTTAATTAATCAATCCTTTTATCCTAAACCCTTTTCTGAATTTCCTTGAGATTATCATATATAATAATTTTAAACAAATTAATTTATTTAAAATTATCTTTATACATAACTTGTAACTTGAAGGAAACCTAGTGAATTATCATTCATAACTATCCAATGAGTAGAAATAAACATTACGCAGATGTTAAATTAAATGCACATATATAAAACACCTATCATGTATTGTGCCTCAGCTTTATGCCTACACTATGGTACACGTTTCAAGGGTTTGTATAATATAATAATAAATTTTAATAAATATGCGTAATTTGGATGAGGACACGACATGTAGTTCTAACTACACAACGTGTACTATCATTCACCATCCATCCGAAGTACACGACCAGGGATACGACATGTGAGTGTACTTGGGAAATCTTCAGAGTACACAACATGTCTACTGGGCCACACACTGTGTAGTATCCACATTACATGGTTTCCAGCTGGTCAAGCCATGTACAGGGTACACGGTCCAACCCTAACCTAAAGGGACTACACGCTGTGTCCAATGGGCCACACGACATATAATCTAGAAACTAAATTCCACCTATTCCTGGCCAACACATGGAGTCATTTATGACTTAGATAGACTCCAACACATGGCTTGGTTTGGAGGACCACTCCTAGTGCATGGAACCTAGACTACACAGTGTGTACTACCGAATACACCCCATGTCTTCTGGTGTTGTATGGCTAGGAATATTTGGAACCTCTGGATGAGATCCTCTGTTTTATTTTAATCAAAAGTAAAAGAAAAAATTGTTTCTTTAAGGTGAATGAGAAACGAAGGAGGCGGAATAGATCTCGAGATTCATATTTAGAGAATTATTAACTTAAATTGAAACAACTAAATTATTAAATGCGTAAATCATCAACAAAAAACTAAATAATTATAATCAACAATATGACCCCTCTGATACCACTTTTTGGTTCTGGGTGTAGCAGAAACACATGGATGGGTGTACCCAACTTTAATTTTTTCCATTAACAACGATCAATCTGAGATCCGTCATAATAATAAAATGATGGATCTTTGGAATAGAATGAATAATGAAAGAAAATAGGGGAGTATCAAAACCATATACAGGATCATCATATATTTGTTATAATTAATTTAATTAAAATACAAGAATTACCTTCATTAAATTCTCTCTTCATTGATGTTTCTGGTCATGATCTGATGTGGTCCGTCGTTACATCATAGAATCCAAGTGTAGGATTCATCTAGTGGTGATCCACATGTGCTCTGTGTATCTCTGGACATCACCTAAGGAATCTACAAGTGCTATAATGGAATAGCCTTTTCTTGCGATGTCTGCCTTTGATCGCCTTGAGAGCCGCTTCCAAAGCACTCTCCTTGATCCGGTGGAGGATGATATCTCTCGTAACTTGAGAGCGTTATTGGTGGAAAAAGAATTATCTATTGGCTTGAGAGATTTTCTAGACCCATTGTGCACAACCACAAATAATTTCTAAGCTAATTAGAATAATATAATTGGGATTTTAATTACTTATAATAATAAAATTAATTAATTACCCCCAAGTATTTATTCATTTAATTTAATTATTAGTAAGACCCCATGTCTAATAATAATAGTTTACTATTATTATCGCTTGACATGAGCCCACCGAATTACACCTAATATTATTTAATTAAATAAATAATATTATTTCTCAAAAATCCCCAAAAAAACTACACGACATGTCTTTTTTGTTTTTCCATTTTATTTATTTCCCCACCACATTTATTAGACCTTCAATAATGAATATTTATTTATTAAATAAATATCACAACATTACTCACTAATAAATATATTATTTTTCCCAAAATATATTCTCTCGAATGACTAGTGTCGAAATAAATGCGACCAGACATCTTTGAATAATTATTAAACCACAATCGAGAATAATCTTTATTCAACTTGTTAAATGAATATTTAACCGAGATACTTGAACGCACTTAATGTGTGACCCTCTAGGCCTCTTTCTTAGTGGCATTAGGTAGAGCCTACCTAAATTCTAGGGTTAGCATTTAGCAACATACCAAGGCACCCATAGAGAAATAAGTTAACACCGCAATGACGTGTCACCTCCTACGAATGCTTACCGTGTAATGTAATCCCTTTGTCTCAATATCTCGAATCAAGCGTGTTGCATGCTACTGCCATCAACCCATGTGCTCGATTATTTTTTCTTTGACTTACCAGAATTGAACATGACCATTACTCACTATGGTCATGGATTTATTTAGGCTATATCAATTCCATCAAAGGGCCTGAGATATCAACTTCCATTATGGAATATAAGGGAAAAATCCTTTCTCACATTATCTATTAATGTAGTATTTTTCGTGATGCACCCAACATATCCTATCTCACTGGGAATAGTGTGTTGTCACAGCTTTCGTCAATACATTTAAGTGTGTGATTTGTAATACCCATTAATAATAATCTTAAAGTCTAAGGACCAATACACACATCCACAGATAGGAACATCCAATGACACTATGAAATGTGGATTTCCTATTTGTGGGTCTCGTTCTCATAATATCCTCCTGGATATTACCAAGGGAACACACTATGAGAAGGTGCCTCAAAGTTTTATGAGTCCTCACCCCTAATGACCTACATTATTTGTGTCCCTAAAATAACATCATCCGGCCACAGAACATATATTCAAGAATAGTGTTATGGAACTTATATGTTCTCATCATAGTAGGAATCTACTATGAACCTTTAGTGAAATTTATATCCTTAGGATAATATCAAATGCATTGTGACATAGAAGAAAAATCAAGATGTGATAAGGTATTTATTAATGAATAAAGTACAGAGTAGTTGGTTCTAGGCCACCAAATCCAATAGTGATCATGGGTCATGATATGGCCAATATAGGAAAATGGCCCGGTCCTTAAACAAACACCATTCTGGCATGATTGGGGGTCATGGTGTGACTGACTTCATAAGAATTATCAAACCCCCTTAATATGACTTTATTCATGAAACAAAACCTCCCTTAATGGTGTGACCTATTTTATAAGACTACTACCTTAATACTAACCCCATTAAACTCACCATGTCACGAAGCCCTTGGTTTCAGTGCGCCATGCCTCATTTTAGTCCATCACGGTGAGAACTATGGGCCGTGACATGAACTAAAGTTGTAGAAAAATTTCAGAAAGGCCTCTAGGATTTTCCCTAATACCTTAACAAGAATAAGAAACACCAACTGAGCTTGTTTCCTCATCTAAAATATATTCCCAAGATATCCCAAACCTCATATTCTCAATCTGAATTCCAACTCACGAAGTAACCCTTACCCCAAGAAAAAAAATCAGAATCCCCCTAAAAAGTAAGGACCCTAAAATTCATGGATCATTAGTATTAGTTCCTAGAATAGTGAAAGCATTATAGTGGAGGGATATATATTAAAATTTATTTTAATAATCATTTCTCGAAACCAAGAGTGAGGATCTTTCACATCAAATTTATAACTAATTTATTTAATATCTGAAGAAATAAATACATAGTCTTAGGAACTTTATTCATTTATGATTATTGATCTTCTAAAATATAACTTTAGGATTTCCTTCATTTTACATGCAAGGATACAAGGGCGTAATCCCTCTAGCAGTGATCCACACATGATCTGATGGTCTTCGAACAATTCCACTCATTCTATGGGTGCTAGCATGGCGAATCGAATGCATTGCATTGTTCGTTATTGATAACTTGTTCTTCAGTCTTGAAGAAATTATCTCTTGGGTTTCTCATTCTTGAGAGGGAGGGAGGAGGATGATTCGATAGAGAATTCATTATGCATAACAATTCTCTATTCCCAAACTTAGAATTGGTTTCAAATTCTTTACACAATAGACATAGTTGTCTATTTATAGAGTTGGGATTTCAATTGCATAATTTAATTGCATAATAGCCATTAAATATAATTATAACCATTAATAAAATACCATGCCACATAATAATAATAATAATATTTTTTGGTGTGCCAACTTGCGGAAAATGGATAAATAATATTTACCATCTCGTAAATAATTATTTTATCACTAGACATGGACTTGGTCCGTTCGAACTCCTCTTGCATTTATTGAACACTTGAATAAATATTTTATTTTCTTAAATAAATATTTTATTCAAAAACTATTAAATAAATATTTATTAAATATTCAATAAAATAAATAAAATATTTTATTCACAATCTGGTGAATAAATATTTATTTAATTTATGTGATCAATATAAATTGAATAAAATTATTCCTCAGTCTTGAGAATAATATTTATTTCATTAATTAAATTCAAATAGAATTTAATCAAGACTAAGAGAAACACTTAGAGGGTGAACCTCTAAGATTCTTTCTCATTGTCCTTAGACAGGCTTGCCTAAAGTTCAAGATTACTGTCTAGCAACTGGTCAAGGCACCCAATAGAAAGAACTTAAAGTCACAATAACAATGACCACATACGAATGCTCAATGTGTAATATAATCCCCTTTTCACAATATCTTATCAAGCAGGTTTTATGATAGTGTCATGAAAATATATTCCTAATATACCATTCTTTGAATATATGAAATAAACTTGTCGTTACACCATGGCCACATAGTTTAGGGTGACAATTCTATTTCAATAAAAGGGTTAAGATATAAAATTTCATAAATATTGAAGGGAAAAATCCTTCATTGACTTATCCATTAATAACATGTCATTCATGATGCACCCAACATAACCTACTTCCCACCAACATATGGCATGGAAATTTTCATTAGAAAATATAAGTGTGTGAGTCATGACATGCATTAATGATAATATTAAAGTCAAGGACCATTATATATGCTTGCAGATATGAATATCCGATGACCCCAAATCATTCATAATTCCTACAGGCGGGTCTATTTTCATAATCTCCTATCTTGGAGATTACCAAGTGCGAACTTCATGAGAATAAGTCTCATCAGTTTATGAGTACTCACACTTAATGGTCTATATACTATGTGTCCCATAATAGTATGTTATCCAACCTTAAAACTATATTAAGAATATTGTCATATAACTTCAAGTTTCTCATCATAGTGGGGAACTAATATGAACTTATCAATATGAAAAATACTCTAGGACATTATTACATTAATTTAATACAAAAAAATGTAATAAGACGTTTAATTTAATATTTAATACATCAAATATTCATGTAATCAAAGTACAAATAGTTGGTGCCAATGAGCCTGTACCCAAGTGGTAAAGTCTCTTTCTTGGCATCCAAAAGACCTAGGATCGAATCTAGGTAGGGAAAAATTTCTGGAGTACTGTAGAAGCACTGTAGTAAGGTACTATAATAGTACTATAGAAACAGAGGAACTGTAACAGGAACTGTAGCAGTGGCAACACTGTAGCAGGCACTATAGCAGCCTGAGTACTGTAGCAGTACTATTCACTGAAGGGCCCTTTGGGCCAAAAAATGGGCTTTTGAGCCTTATATTCAGACCACTTGGTCTTGGGCCTTCGGACAATGTAATGGTTCTCCCTCTACCTAGTTTGAAAGAGTTATTTTCTTTAAATAATAAATGAGGCTTCAACCCCAACCTTTTAATTTTTTTTACAAATAGTTGGTTCTTAGGACACCAAATCTAACAAACTCTCACTTAGAATAGGGAAAATGCCTACATATTTTAGTCCAATAGACCTCACATGATAATCAGGTTTCTAATGAGTCAAGTATTTATTTAAGGGGTCTTCCATGTTTTCTTCTGTGAAAAAATTCTCATCACAACCTCATCTCTCTAAGAAAAATCCCTCAAGAGATGATACTTCTGAAGTATGTGCTTCATCCGCTAATTTGACCTTGGTTATTTTTCAAGAGTCACCACTGTAGTATTATCACAATAGTATGTTATGATATCTTTACTAATAAGTACCACATCAAGGTCTTGGATGAAATTTGACATCCAAACTACTTCTTTAGATACCTTAGAAGCTGCAATATACTCAAAATCTACTGCAGAATCTACAACCATAGTCTGCTTTGAGCTCTTCCATCTCAAAACACCTCTATTCAAAGTAAAGATGTATCTTGTTTGTGACTACATGTGATCTTGATTAGTTTGGAAACTAGAATATGCATATCCTCTAATTACCAGTTCCTCATCTCCTTCATAAACTAGGAACATATCCTTAGTATGCCTCAAATACTTAAGGATAGTCTTGACTGCCATCCAATGGAAGTCACCTAGATTAGATTGATATCTGCCTATCACACTTAATGTGTGGGAAACCTATAGTCTAGTACATAAAATAACATAGCATAAGATACATTACTGAACCAATTGTTGATGAATATGGAATCCTTTCCATTCTATTTCTTTCCTCATGGGTTTTAGGACACATTTTCTTGGAAAGATGAATGCCATATGATGCTGGAAACAATCCCCTCTTGGATTATTCCATATTGAATATCTTTAGTATCTTGTTAATGTATGTACTTTGAATTAGTCTTAACAACCTCTTGTATCTATCACAATGGATCTTAATCCCAATAATATATGCTACCTCACCCAATTATTTCATGGAAAAACATTTATTCAACCACACCTTAACATATTATAAGACTAGTATTTCATTTTCAATAAGTAATATGCCATAAATATATACCATTAAGAAAATGACTATACTCACACTATTCTATTTGTAGACACAAGGCTCACATTCATTCTTTATAAAACCAAATTCTGTTATGGATTCATAAAAATGAATGTTCCTTGACCTGGATGCTTTCTTTAATCCATAAATGGATTTTTGAAACTTTCATATCTTATTGGCATCCTTTGGAGTCACAAACCCTTCAGTTTGTGTCATATAGAAATATTTATGAAGGTTCTCATTAAGGAAGGATATTTATAAATCCATTTTATAAATCTCATAGTCATGGTAAGATGCAATAGAAAGTAGAATTATGATGGATTTCAACATTGAAACTGGTTAAAAGGTTTTTTCATAGTCAATGTCTTAATGCTATTTAAACCCTTTTGCAACCAATCTATCCTTATAGGTACTGACTTGTACTTCCATGTACAGTTTCTTCTTGAATATCCATGTATAAACAATGAAATTTACATCCACTAGAGGATCTACCAAAATCCAAAGTTGGTTTTGGTACATGGAATCCATTTTAGAATTCATGGATTCTTGCCACTTGGAAACATCTGTGACACTTACTGATTCCTTGTAGGTTATAAGATCATTATTATCAACTAATAATGAGTCACCATCCTCAGTAACTAGAAAACCATACCGTTCGGGTTCTATAACCTCTCTTGTACTTCTACATAGTACTTGTGTCTCTAGAATAGTTTCTTCTTCCATTGAGATTTGTAGAATCTGATCCTATACCAAATCTTGTATTCATTGATCCTTGAATTTATCAAAGTTTATATTTCTCCCACTATCTCTTTTGGATATATGATATCTCTCAAGGAATATTACATGTCTTTCTATTATGAACTTTTTGTATGAGGGGTCGTATATGTAATATTCCCTTGTTTCCTTGGGGTATCCTATAAAGGTACACTTTGTGATTTAAGGTACAATTTTGTTACATGAAGATACCTTAATAAATTCTTTGATTCCCCACACATTTAAATTCGATAACATAGTTTTTATTCCACTCCAAAATTTTTATGGAATACCATTTATCAATTTAGTTGGTACTTGGTTTAGTATATGTGCCGCTATTTGTAACGCATATCACCAAAATGATAATAGAAGACTCGCATGACTCATTATTTATCTCACTATATCCAACAAGGTGCAGTTCCTCATTTTGCTTACACCATTTCACTAAGGAATGTAAGGAGGAGTGAGTTGGGATAGGATCCCAAACTCTCGTAAGTAATCAATGAAATCTTGATTAATATATTCTCCCCCATGATCTGAGGGGAA
Source organism: Viscum album (assembly GCA_963277665.1). Taxonomy (NCBI): domain Eukaryota; kingdom Viridiplantae; phylum Streptophyta; class Magnoliopsida; order Santalales; family Viscaceae; genus Viscum; species Viscum album. The sequence goes on from OY728158.1 coordinate 1,276,358,538, forward strand.
ATTCTTAATCTTCCTACCAAGCCGGTTCTCAACTTTATTCTTGTATTCCTTGAATTTATCAAAAGAATCCAAATTATAACTCATTAAGTAAATATATCCATATTTACTAAAATCATCAGTAAAAATTATGAAGTATGAGTACCCACCCCTTGCTTCAATAAGAAATAGTCCATGCACATCAGTATGAACTAATTCAAGAATATCTTTAGCCCTTTTACCTTTCCCACCAAATGGGACTTTGTTCATTTTTCCTTGTAAAGATGCGTGACATACACCAAGTGGTTTTAGTTCTAAAGAATCTAAATATCCATATTGATGTAATTTTTTCAATCATTTTTCATTTACATAACCTAGACAGTGATGCCAAAGTTGGGTGTGGTATGAGTCATGAGAAGTAAATTTGTTATCGATTGTCATTACTTGGTTCATATAATCCAACACGTAAAGACCATTATGTAAATGTGCCTTACCATAAAAAAATATATCTTTATAAAAGAAGAAACATTTATTTATAAATTTGAAAATTAATCCATCCATATCTTGTCTAGATACTGAATAATGTTTTTGGTAACTGAAGGAACATAATAAAAACCATTTAAAACCAAGATCATTCCGATCAACAATGTGAGGTGGTAATCCTCGATAACTATAGTAGTAAGTTTAGCTTTATTGGATGCATGTAGATCTACCTCCCCTCAGTCAATTTTTCTGAATCTACTTGGTTCTTATATTTGAATACATACATGTTCACCACAAGCTGTATCTAATATCCAATTTATAGAAATAGATAAATTGCACTTGATAAAAAAAACACAATAAGAATTCACTTTCTTCTTTAGTTGGGTGTAGTTTTTCTTCTATTGGCCCTTATTTCTACATGAGAAATAGACAACATCATATTCCCTTGCTTCCCCTTTGATCTTATTCTTCTTAGAAGGGAGTGAAGAAGCTTTGGGATTAAATATCTTTACTTTCCCTTTCCATTTGTTAACCATTAGGATAGAAGGGGTTTTTAACTTCATATCTTTATCTACTTAGAAAAGTAATATAAGAAGATCTGGCAGAGAATTATCAATGTTTTTCATATTAAAATTCAAAACAAAACTGGAGAAGCTCCGATGGAGTGATGCTGGAGAAGCTCCGATGGAGTGATGCCAGAATGATATTGGTGCCTAGTTCTTCAGGGATTTTAAAACCTATAACATATTGCTACTTAATGTATCCAATGAGATTGAATATGTGAGGATCAGCTGAGGAACCCTCTCCAAGATTACTTTGAAATAACGCCTTGGAAATATCAAACCATTTCTATCTAGATATATTCTGGTAAAGACCACAAAGGTGCTCAAGAATACTATACGCATCCATATTTTCATGAAAATTCATGAGTTCACTAGACATAGATGAAATCATTAAACATTGAACATCGACCGTGTCATTTATATGTTTTTCATAGACTAGGAACTCTTGATCACTCATCTCTTGAGCAAGAGGATCAACTATTGAGGATTCTAGCATGTAATATTTACGTTCATAGTGTAGAATAACCCAAAGGCATCTAAAATACTCTTGGAAGTTACTGCCAGTGAGGAGATTGTCTTTATCCAATACTGATAGTAGGGATAGTGTGGCTGATGATCTTTTCATTTTATTCTATAATTAAAAGGGAAGATTATTAGTACTTTTATTGATTAAAAATTTTGTGAGAAATAATAAATTAATTTATTTTATTAAATCTACCACTATTTTATCAAGTCCCAATAGCCCTCACCATTGAACTTAGAATGTATATTTTTTAGGAAATTATAGTGCCAAGGATCCATATTTCCCTTTGCATAACCCCAAAATGGCTGGTCAATCTATTTTGAATGTATTTAGTTTGGCAAGTCTTTTCCAACTGTGGGATTACAGCTCCTTGATCCATTGAGTGAACTCCCCAAACCAGAAATCCTGACTTGGATTTTCTCAACACTTTCTTCCAAATTACACTAATTCTATAAAGGGATACTTATCTTGATGTAAAATGGTTAAGTCAACCTGAAATCTTCATAGGAACTCCCCTTATAAAAGTAAGTGTCCCAAAAAGGGTTGGTCAAACACATAGTTCTATTGAGTTTTGTTTTTAATCAAGTAATGAAAGGATTAGTATGAATTAATATTAGATTGAGGGATTTTATTTTATTATGCATAAATTTTTATATTGTTTTATCCTTTACATGTCTTGTTAATATTTAAGTGTATGTTTACTTAATTAATTAAAAATGTTTGGATACAATATTTATGCATAATCAATTTTATTTAAATTCCATATTTTCATATTAATTAATTCATTTATATGATCATGGTATTGCATCAATAAATATAATTTTAATTCATTTAGATAGAAAATAAGTAAATAATTAAATGACTTAATCATGATATTATCTGATGGTTGATTTAATGAGCGGACATTAAATCAACCTATGACCTAGGGGAAATAACTCCTTATGTCGAACTTGGCATGAGCTATAACATTCAACATGTACACCTATGTATCACCAAGTTGGCATCATTATGGTTATATCTTGAACCGTCTCCAGGTGTCTTGGGATGCTCCATTAATTACAAATATTTATTACCCACTCATAGGTGAGGGGAATCAAAGGATTGGTTAAAGGGAATTACATTAATATCCTTGGAAATTTAGGTCCTACATAATAATGGAGGGAGGGATGACTCATATGATATCTTTTAATCTAATATTAAATAATTTCAAAACCATGAAATAAATTTAATTAAATAAATTCCAACACATACATAGGTCCTGGTCAAGCTCATGATCGGTCATACATGCAACGAATATGAAAAAAGTAACTAGACATCATTCATTTCTTTATTCCTTTTTATTATTAAGATGGGTGTGCTTGTATTAATTAATTCCCTTTTATCTTAACGATCATCCAAACTTAATTTGAAATACCCATAAATTTTTCATTCATGAAAAATAAATGATATAACCATTAATAACATATTTATTATAGTAAATTAACTAAGCATTTAAAATTATTTAAAACCATTATTAAATTTTCAAACACACAATGGTGTGACAATCAATAAAATAAGTTTTTAATGCTACAATTTTTTAAATTTAATGTAATTTTTATTTTTTCCATTAATGGGAGAATACATAGCATGTACATCTAGCTACATGCCATGTACCTCAGTTTTCATATATCCAAGTCACATACCTAGGTCTCCGGTGTGTTAACTCAGCCATAATGCATGGTGTGTACTTGCCAACTACACACCCTATAACCACTTCCCACATTCCAGGTTATCTTAGTCAACTTGCGACGTCCAATAAAAGAACCACATGTTTTTTAATTGCTTGGTGCATCTTGATACAATGCACATGGGTATACGACATGTGCGTCGGCCACACTCTATGTAACCCAGCTTTACCAGCCAAAGATTTGGAACTTCCTGATGTAATATTCAGTCATTCTTCATTTGTTCTTAAATATCTAAGAAAATGAAACACTGAACAAACATGATTAATATGTCGATAACATGTTAATTCAAATCTAATCAAATAACTAATAACATGTAATGAAAATATATCCATGATTTCACATAGATTAATAATCATATAAATAATTATAAATTTAAAAATTACCCCTATGATACCACTTTTTGGTTCCATGCATAGTGGAAGCATTGCGGTGGAGGGTACTATATTAAAATTTCTTTTAGTAAGTGTTGCCTGAAACCAAGAGCGAGGATCTCACATGTCAAATTTATAATTAATTTACATAATATCTGAAGAAATAAAAACCTAGGATTAGGAACTTTCTTAATTGATGATTGTTAATCATCCTAAAAGGACCTTCTAGATTGCCTTCATTGCGTTTGTGAGGATCCAAGGGTATAATCCCTCTAGCAGTGATCCACACGTTCTCTAATGGTCTCTGAGCAACACCACTCATTCTTCAGGTGCTGGCGCAACAAATCAAATTTCTTGCGTTGTTCGTTCTTGATTGCTCATTCTTCGGTCTTAAATAAAATCTCTCTTGGGTTTCTCATTCTTGAGAGGGAGAGAGGAGGATGAGTAGAGAGAGAATTTGTTGTGTGCAACAATTCTCTATTCCCAAACCTAAAATTAGTTTCAAATGCTTTACACAATAGACATAACCATCTATTTATAGAGCTAGGATTTCAGTTACAAAATTTAATTCCATAATAACCATTAAATATAATTATGACTATTAATGAAATCCCTTTCCACATAATTATAATAATAATAATATTATTTTATGGTGCGCCTACTTGTGAAAAATGGATAAATAATATTTACCGGCTCGTAAATAATTATTTTATCACCGGACATAGTCTTGGTCTATTAGAAATCCTCTTGTATTTATTGAAAAAAAAAACGAATAAATATTTTATTCTATTAAATAAATATTTTACTCACAAACTAGTAAATAAATATTTATTAAATATTCAATAAAATAAATAAATAAATTTTATTCACAATCCGGTGAATAAATATTTATTTAATTTATGTAATCAATATAACTTGAATAAAATTATTCCTCAGTCTTAAGAATAATATTTATTTCATTAATTAAATTAAAATATAACTTAATCGATACCAACAAAAACACTTAGTGTGTGAACCTCTAGGATTATTTCTCATTGGCATTAGGCAGGCTTGCCTAAAGTCCAAGATTACTGTCTAGCAACAGTTCAAGGTACCCAAGAGAAAAAACTTAAAGTTACAATTATGACAACCACATACAAATAATCAGTATGTAATATAATCCCTTTGTCACAATATCTCATCAAATAGGTTGCATGATGGTGTCATCAACCTATATGGTTGATACAACATTCTTTAACTATTTGAAATAAACTCTTCTTTACACCATGACCATGGAGTTTAGGATGACAGTTCTATTTCAATCAAGGGGCCAAGATATCAACTTTCATAAAGATGGAAGGGATAAATACTTCCTTGACTTATCCATTAATAACATGTCATTCGTGATGCACCCAACATACCCTACTTCCCACCAACATATGGCGTGATGGTTTTTTTCAGCAAATATAAGTGCATAAATTATAACATGCATTAATGATAATCTTAAAGTCTAAGGGCCATTGCACATGTTCGTAGATAAGAATATCTGATGATACCAAAACCTGTGGAATTCCTACCGGTGAGTCTGTTCTCATAATCTCCCATCTTGGAGATTACCAAGTGTGAACTTCATGATAATAAGTCTCATCATCTTATGAGTACTCGCACCTAATGATATACTATGTGTCCCATCATATTATGTTATCCAACCGCAGAACTATATTAAGAATATTTTCACAGCACTTCAAGGTTCTCGTCATAGTGGGGAACTACTATGACCTTATCAATGTGAAAAATACTCTAGGACATTATTACATTAAAGTTATACTGAACAATCAAAAATATGTAATAAGATGTTTAATTTAATATTTAATACATCAAATATTCATGTAATCAAAGTACAAACAGTTGGTTCTTAGGAAACCAACTATAACAATTAGAAACCCCCACCATAATAATTATCATCCTTGAGAAGCCACAATATTTCTCAAACCACCTATCCTAACTAATCTTAGCTATCAATTCACCAAGGACTCATTATGTTTTTCTCTAGAACACCAAATTAGTTTCCACTGCATAACTCTAAACACCTGAGCACACTAAACCCCAGAAGTTGACCCACCCACTTAATAACATTTCCAAATTTTAGATTGTGTTAAATAAAACCTATCTATCTTGATATATTATAGTGTTTTTTACTTATTCATAACTATGGATTATGGTTCTCCCAACCATAAGACTCTGGTCATAAAGGCCGATTTTGAGCCATGGTGCTCCCCATCATAGAAATTTTCTAGACAACCCTTTTACAATGGTCTGAAAATATGCTAGGAATTATTTCCACCTCACCACACTAAACTTTGTTAAGAACACTAGTTAGACCTCCTCTAATCAACCTCCCTAAAAATGATCAAACTCAGCTGCCAATGTGCTATCAAGAAAACTCACCTAATCATAATACCTTCACTCCTGATAATATCCTATGACTTTCCAATAAACCAAACTGAATTATGAACCTGAATCCTAGTGTAATTCTATGTTTGGATCACCACCAACCTTACCAACCATCATGATCTCACCCGAGCACCAACATACCTTCGATCCAACTCACTCTCAGACCACACCAACTCCAATCCCGAGCACAATACCAAGGCACCAAATCCAATTTATATTGCATGTGAATCATTGAATATTATATTTACCAAGGAACTAGATCACATCAGATTTTCCCAAACATTAGTATGTTAGTGTCTTCATGACTGTCCAATGAACAATATCACTACACCCATGACCCATATAACATAAGGGTTATACACCCATGACTGATAAAATGCTCCCTAGTACAGGAGTATCATTATCGTCACTCACCAAAACAAAACCTGACTTCTATGTCCCATGTTCTATCCATCACTAAATATAATGAATGGATGTGGTTGCACCTCTCATGCCTGATCACCAACCTAAAACACCAACCACTATTAGTTTCTGGCCTACTAGGAATAAAATCCTCATAAATCAAAAATCCACTTACAATGAGGACCACAACCACATATATTCAATGGTGCACTTCCCACCATGTGGATCTCCTCACACCGCTCCTTTATCACCATATCCAATTATTTGATCACCACCCGCATGTCATTCCTCCTAAGACATGCTCACCAATCCTATTAATTTTGGACAAGGCATGAAGATAGATTGATCATAACATAGTACCCTGATTTATCTATGGTGCCTACTCTCACTATAGGGTGATATCTACCATCTCACTAAACACCTCGGACCACCATTACCATGAGAGTATTTACAAAAACACCCTTACTTTTCCAAACACACCCACTCACCGATCCACAACTTAGTGGGAACCACACACAACCAACATGCACTCACCCCCACATACTGAGAATTTTCATGAAAATCCACATCAAACTTCAGTCTCCTCTTACCGAGGATAATAAATCCTCTAGAGTACCCTCTCACATGTCATATCTCACGATCCTACTTAGTGTCACCTAAAACCAATGGTTGTATAATCCCATAAAACTTGACCGCACAACTCGAATCACACTCTCATAAGTCACATCCCACCAAACCTAGGCCCATGTGCCTAACCCACCGACTCTGCTCCTCTGATAGGTAAATCCCATAAAATAACCCAATGCATTTCACTTATTACAATGTTAACCACATGAGTATCATTCCAAAACCACAATCATCCACTCACACTCTCACCATGCCACTAAAGCACAACCAAAACCATCAGGGACAAGCACCCAACCAATCCCACCCTCTCAAAACCTAACTTTGATACCAGAATCACTCAGAGTGCTTTAAAACTCTAAGGAATAAGGAATTGTACATGAATTTCCTCAAATTTATAGTTTTATTAATTGGAGTTCCACCAAGAACCTATATGAAAAAACACCATATAAGTTATTATTGAAACTTAAAGTACCTAAACCCTATACTCAAGGGAACCCATGTCCACCCTCAGATCATTATGCAAGAATTAAATACATGAAATGAAACCTATAGGGTTCAACTATTGAGGTATAAAATTCCTAAACCAACCCATTAGGGGTATCTATATACCCTTTTCATAAGGAGATCATATAACCATCACCTAAGAACATCCCACACCAGGATTGAAATGAACTATCATTAGAGAAAATACTATGGTTCAATTGAGTATAAATCCACTAACAAGTTATATAGAAAAATTCCATATAAATTTTTCTTGGAACTTTAAATAACTAAACCTACACTATTATAAAACAACCACACACAAGTAATAGTATTTATTATGAATATTACATTCCAAATATGATGTCTAAAAACATGCCCCTTTATAACAACCTAAGATCTAAAACCATAAATAACATCATAAAAAAACATTATATTCAATAAATATCTCCATTATAATATAAAAAAGGATAAAAATTTCATATCGTAGGTAACCAAAAGTTCAAAATAGAAATGTGTTTATGAAACACTAGTTCGAGGTCCATTACAAGGCCAACACTTTCCTAATCCACAAGTCTACCATCTCCCCAAATAGTAAGATAAAAAATGCATAGATACAAATTTGTAACACCTTGAACCCAAACACTCATCTAAGTTGGAGGGATGCATGGCCTTAAGTATACCTCCCCATATTATAGAGGTTTTTTTACCTATATAATACAATTAAGATACTATACCCTTAAATAAAAGTCATAAAAAATAAAAAATAACCAAAAAATATATAAAACATAATTAGAGTATGCATAAATCAATGAAAAACAATTCTATAATAAATGTATAATGCATAAGTCATAAAATAATACAATAGATAATCACCCACTAGGAAGAACACATATAAAAAATAAACAAAAGAAAAAAACACACACACCAAACCCACTACCATCCTCGAGACTCAACACAACGCAGTCCTCGAAAACCCATTGAGTTACTCTAGGACTATCCACTGAGATGCTTATATTGAACCTGAAAAAAGACAACAAGGTCTGAAAATACACGAGAGTTACAATGTAGGGTATGATAAATAAATATTAGTAGGGTATCACCAAGTTTCCCTATTATAAAAAATCACATACATGTATGAATGAGGAAGAAAATAAATATGTCACACAAGTGCGTCAACTATCTTGTGCTAACTAAAACACCATGAATACATGCACATTAGGTCATCATATATTGACCAAGACACCAAGATACCCAATCATAACAGCTTTGGAACCATGATGGAATCCACCTTGTCACCACATATTGTTCCATCACACCCATAATTTAGTTGGTAACTGAAGACATAGGGTAGGCATAATACAAGTCCTAGACCCACCATCCAAAGGAACAAGGCATAATATCACATACAAATACCGACACACTACTTGATCACTCAAGGATGTTTCTATATTTCACGTATCATGTTACATCATGACCCATTATTATCACTAAAGTGGTCCACTATCATGAACTAGGACTTCCAACTCAAGGAAAGGTCTAATACCACAACCCAAGCCTCTCAAGGAAAGTTCTATCATGCACACAAGGATTCCTTCCCACCCAAGATAGTCTAAACGGTTCTATCTCACTCATGGATGGGAAAATCCTCAGGATCCCACCTCCCCATATAGGTCCATAGCCTATCAAAAGAACATATAACACAAGAATAGAACACAACCCATCACATAAGAACACCATATAATCACTCAAGAAATAGTTTCTTAGTCCTTTCCCCATACCTCAAAGCATATATCACCTTGCTCATTAGTGAATCCACTAGGTCCTTCAGACCCATCACATCTCTTCTCATTGATACCATATCACATACATCACCCATTGGTGACACCACTACTCAAAGGATCATATGACCTAGACCTCATGGGACCATCCCACATCCTCATCCAAATCATATGTTACTCCTAGTATCGCTACCTAGTGAATATCCTAAGATATCATTATCTAAGCCCCTTGGAAACCCATTTCTAAGTCTTGATCAATTACCCTGACTCACACCTGGGACCCATCTCAAATATCCCAAGGGAGATAACTCATTCCATCACCTAAAGGAAACCCCTCCCCATAATACTTTGTATAGTCCTAGAAGACTCACCCTAATCAAAAAGATCACTGAGACTTAGTCTACCATCAAGAGGGTATCTCACTAGACCTAAGCCTCTTATTCTTTCCCAAATAGACCTAAGTAAACTAAACTAGGATACCCACACCTCATCTTACATCCCAAGACCCACCCAAGGTATCTTGTTAACTCAATTAACACCTTCACCCCTTTGTGACATAATCGCTGGGTGACCCCAATTTCCTAACATGCTTAAGAAAACTTATTTTAAGCCTCAAAGGCCCAATTACATCCCAAATATTTCTCTAGGGAACTCTTGATCCTTATAAATTTTACCTATTCCCATGAAACATGCATTTAATAGACAATATTTTATAAATAGGTATATGGGCTTGTATTAAAGGGACCTCCTACCTCTAAAACGAAGTTACCATCCATGATACGCTCTACACCACCACATTTAAGCCTGTCCAAGCTTGTACCACCACCCAATCTCCTATATGATGCTATAAAACCCAAATAATTAATGATAAAAATTTATAATTAATTATTCAAAACAAAATAAATAGGTATAATTGCCTAAAGAATCACTGTACATCCTCACCGCACTAAAAACACTTCAGACAATGTGTGACAATCCTATCAGAACCTCCTCTAGAAACCACATATGAAATCCCCATCAACCTTACTACATTACACTATACTCTAGTAGAATCAAAACTAAAACCCTAACCTAGATCACACAAAAATTAGAGGGATATGAATGTGAAACTAAAATAGAAGAATGGAAAATTATATCACCTAAAATCTCTAAAAAAAATAAACCAAGAACCATCCCCCTTTAAGGGGGATCAAAGGAGGAATAATAGGAGGAGGTCCTACCAAGAATGGTGACTTTAACATGCCTATTTACCCCTAAATACTAAAGGAGATTGAACCCAAAAGGATGGGTCTACCCCTGATTAAATAAATCATCTAGGTTTTAGTTGTGGTAGGACACATACCTCCACTTGACAAATTCATGGTTCGACCAAGGGTTGTGGTATAACCAACTGATCGCACCATGATTCACTGTTTCATTTTCACCCTTACACCACTATTTTAAACTGAATTTGTATTATAATTTAAAAATATAATAACAAATTTCACTTTATGTTAGATTAAATTATTTTGTATTTATCACTATTAAAAAGGTCAATTATACTTGTTTTGATATTTTCATTGAAGTTGGAGGTGATTTGGAGGCCCCGAAGATCATCTAGAAGAAAAATGGGCTAAAATACATGAAATCCCATGGACATCTGTCCACTATTTTGAGTAGCATACGAATTTAGTGAATCCAAATGGAATGAAACATTGTGTTCCTCTCCAAAACATCATGGGATACAACTCTTCTCAAGGAATCGAATCCAAATTCAGCTATCTGGTGGCCTATCCAAACCATTCTGTCCAGGGGACAAGATCTATCCAAATTCAATAGTTTGGTTCGGTATTTTGACCATATCTCCCAATACATTTGTCTAATAGCCTCCAAATGTGATAGGGAGACTGTCAAGAGGCCAAAGAAAATTCTTCTATTTTTTAAAGTCGTGACATGAATTTATAATATTCTAAAACTGAGACACAAGTGGTATCTCAAAAACAGGGTGCTCAAAACCATGTTCCATTTTGGCTATAAAAAGGCACCATGGGCACCTCATTTGTAAGTTCGGACAAATAGTGAAGTGCTACCAATTTGTAGTTCCAGAGAAGTCCTCTCCTCATCTTAGAAGTTCTAGAGGCCCCTATCATCATAGGGGGATCAAGAATGAAGAAGGAGTTCTACCCGAGCTTCCTCCTCCACCCAATGTCGAGCTAAATGGTGGGCGTTCGTTGTGAGGGAGCTACACACATGTCAAGGGAGTTTCAATGCATATATTATCTACTGGTTTGGAGCAATTAGGATGTTAAAACATTTCTTTCCATTTATATTACATAATTTCATATTTGAATGCTTGTTTTGATGTGTGCGAATGAGATGCTCATAATTTCTAACAGATCGACGTGAGGTTTTGAGTGTGTGACTTGTGTTATTCCGATTGGGTAACACAAGAATCCATTTCTTACCCACTTTATTTAGATTTAAATCTTCTTTTTAAGCTCTTATTCCATGCATAAGTTTTGTACCTTGAAAATATGATTGTTATTTCAAGGTTTCGTTCTTCAAGCAATGAAATAAAATCTTAGGAATTAATCGGGATTCCAATTAATTTCAACCAAATAATTACTACAAACCTAAATTAATCTCCAATAATTATGAACTTGAAAGTGTGCAGTGAACTCAAATTGAACCCTTTTATCTCATATTTTTCAAAACCCATTTGGTTTCTCAACTTTCAAACTTTCAATTAATTAATTTCATCCTAAAACTATTTTCAAAACCACCCCCTATTTTAGAAATTCTTAGTAAAAACACACACTCTAAACCCACCAACGCTACTTGAGAGATGAACTAGGGTTTTCCATATAATATAAATCAACTTTATAAATATAATAAATTTGATGTGTCATGAAAGCGTGGTCACCAACATAGGCATAGGGATTGATCCTTGGCTAAACAACATCATAGAGTGACCATGGGTCATGGTGCGATTGGATTTGCAAGGCTTCTCAAACCCACTTTGTATGAATTTAGTTATAGTGTGAAACTTCCCTTCATGGTGCGGCATATTTCATAAGACTCCTAACCTTATCCAAAACCCAATAAAAATCACTATGTTATGAAGCCTTTTTTCATGGTGAAATCTACCTAAATATATCCCATCATGGTGGGACTTATGGGTTGCAGTGTGAACTACACCAACAACAACATTTTGGAAAGGCTTATAGTCATTTTCTTGATGCATTATTGAGAACCCAAAACACTAAATAGGCCTCATTCCTCATCTAAAAACATCTTCTCAAAATATCCCACCCCTCAAACTCCCTATCCAAATCCCAACTCATGAAATGAAACTTACTTCAGGATAAAAATTCAGACTCCCCCAAAAAGTAACAACCCTGAAATTTATTAGTGATTAAAGGATCCCCACTATAATACTTCTCAGCCATAACAAGTTGTGTAAGTACTCAAACCAATTATCCCAAACTACCCCATTAATTAATTCACAAAGGAATCTATATGTTATGCTCTATAATGTCAAATTATATTTCATCATGAAAATACAAATGTAACACCCCTGGAAAAGTGAGACATAAAAGGATAAATTTTACTACCCATGTCAACAAGGTGCAAATTTCTTTTTGGGAGATTAACTGATTAGAACTCTATAGTTAAGTGTGATTGGCCTGAATTAGTTATTAGGATGGGTGACCTTCTAGGAAGCTTCCTAGAGTGTGTGTGAGTGAGGAAAAAATACACAGAAAGAACATGTGTTGGAATGTAGGGATAATCCTTAGCCTAATAAGAGACCCTAGTGAGTAGTAGCCTATGGTGTTCTAGGAAGGCAAAAAAGGTATTATAGGAGAAACATGGGGTTAGCTATCTAGGTTCATGGTCTAGGGAAGGATGGGTTGTGAAAAATGGTATAAAAGCTAATACCCAGTCGAAAGTGCAGTGGCATTTTCTGGGTTTGGTGTGTGGGGTCCACAATGAGGAAGTTATTATTTAAAGGGGTTGAGAGTGTAACACCCCTAGAAATGTGAGACTTATAAGGATAAATGTTACTACCCATTTAAATAAGGTTTAAATTTATTTTCAGGAGCCTACCTAATTATAACTCCACAGTTAAGCATGCTTGGCATGGAGTAATGATAAACATGGGTGACCTTCTGGGAAGTTTCTCAGGGTGTGTGTGAGTGATGAAAAAACACACAAAAAGAATATGTGTTGGCCTATGGGTATATTAATTAGTTTGATAAGATACCGCATTGAGTAATAGCCTATGGTTTTCTAGGAAGGCAAACAAGATATTATAGGAGACTCATGGGGTCAGGTGACTAGGTTCATGGCCTGGGGAAGGTTGGACCGTGACACCAAACATTAGAGAGCACTATAAACCCGAAGATGAGCCATATAATCACAACCATCACCAAATTTAATATGGTTATAAACCAAACCTATCTATCCCTATATATTTTGACGGATTTAATTGATTCATCCCTAAGTATTATGGTGCTCCCCACTGTAATTCTACACTCACAATGTCCGATTCGGATCCATGGTTCTCCCCACTATAGGAATCACCTAAAAAATTCTTTTACAGTGGTCCAATGATATAATAGGCATGATTTCCACCTCATATCAACCAAATACATGAAAAACACCAGTTAGACCTCATTTGGACTACCTACCTGAAAACAGGTAGCATGATCCACCAATGTGCTATCATGCAACCTTTCCTGATCATGATGCCTTCATTCCTGGTGGAATTTTGTGATTGTTCAAACAAACACATAAAAGTATAAACCTAAAACCTAGTGTAATTCCATAGTTTAATCACCACAAACCTCACCATCCATCATGCTCTCACCCTGAGTATCAATGCACCTTCAACACGACTCACTCTCAGACCACACCATATCTAACCCCAAGCTCAATACCAATGAACTGAATCCAATCAACACTAAATCCAAATATCTAAATATGATTTTTAATAAGTAATTAGTTCACATAAAATCTTCCCACACACTGGCATCTCATCACTTCCATGACTATCCAACGACCGGTCACACTGCACCCACAACCTGATCAACACGAGGGTTGTTCTCCCACGACTGATAAAATGATCCCCACCATTGGATTATCATTATCATCACTTAATAAACCAAAACCTGACCTCCATGATCCATGATTTTTTAATCACCAAACATAATGACTATATGTGTCCATTAAATTCATTCCCAGGATCCAATCAAAAATACCAACCACCGCCCATTCCGGACCTACCAGGAACGATATCTTTAACATTAAAAAAAATCCACTCACAAGAAGTATCACACCATATAATACCCAATGGTGTGCTCCTCACCATATGAATTCACTCATACCACTACTATATCACCAAACTTGACAAGTCCATCGCCACCCATGTGTTTCTCCTCTTGAGCCACACTCAACTATCCTGTCATTTACCGACAAGGCATGAACCCATATCAACCGTACCATAGTACCTCAATCAATATTTGATACCTCATCTCACCACTAAGAGATATTTCCTATATCACCAAACACTCAAAACTTACATGATCATGAGATTCTTTCCAAAATTACCCTTCCTTGGTCACTCAACAATTTTCAACTCAATGGGAACCATGAACAAACATCATGCACTCAATCCCACACATCAAGACAGTTCCTAAAAATCCACATCTACCCTCACCCTCATATTCCCAGGGAAAAGTGATTATAGGGACCCAAAAAACCATGGGGGGTGAATTAGGGTGTGTGTGGAATTAAACCTTTTTAAAATAAATATATTTATACTCAATACTTTAGGATCTTATTCCCTTGTTTGAAGGGACACAATTCAACCTGTGTTTTATTTCTTATTAACTCCGACCAAAACCCAATCATAGATATGAAAATTTGAATGAATGGAATGAAAATATTTTACTTGGTTCACCTATAATAGTCTAATCCAAGGAGCATACACTCAACAGTTCTACGATACACCAAAATACTCTACAACTCACTATTTTTATGGATACAAGATTTAGGTAAGGGTACTCCTCAATAAGGATCAACACCACTTCCTATCTCCTGCTTATTAATTTCAATAGGATTACATATTTAGATATATCATTATACTTCCTAAGATTCACTCCCTGTTCTTATCCTCTACACATTTCTTTGGTTAAGGTATCAATTTATACTCATAGGAATCTTTTAAATTTAAGAATATGATGGCCCCTCCAAGATTTATTCTTAAAATATTCATAAAAAAATTCTAGATATTGATTCCTAAGAGAAATTTAATATTCATATCTATATTCCTCTTCCAGATTTAAATAAATCTTATAAGTATATTTTAGTCCTTGATCTTCAATCCAACTTCATTCAACAGAAAACCAAACCTCCACACAATAATTTCAGTAATAAAATCATTCTTTAGTGATTTATAATTCTTAACTTAGTAAACTAGATTATTTAATGATATTCCTAAAATATTGATCATCCTAGATATATACACAACACTCATTTTTAACTTTATCAAACCTGATCATGAAATATATGCTGAACAACTTCCAAATTAGAACTCCATATATGCTCACAACACTCCATATCTATAAAACATTAATTATAATATTTAATGTTTCTATATTATTTCTGTTGGAACACACATTTCCACACATTCTATAGAAAAATAGTTCCACTTTTTCTATATTCCTTCTCTATATCATATATAAGTCCTTCTTCTATTTTTTATATTTTATAAAAACTTCTTCTATTTTCTAGTAGAGAGATTTTATTTTTGAATTCGAACTCAAGAAAATAAATAAATCAAGTTCCTAAATCATGAATCTCAAATCCCAGATAATATTCAAGTTAATCATCACCATTATATTTGATTTGGACTCTTTAAACTTGAACCATAACTACCATATTTTTATTGAAGCTTCAAACCTTGAACAATTGATCATAATTTCCAATTTTTTTAATATTCACACCAAAATACCCTTCAAAACAACTTGCTCCTTTATTTCATGGTATGGTATAATGAATCTCTAGGTGAAAAACCCTTCTAAACATCTATCTCCATGACCTATTGGTCATTTTTAATTTCACTATAATACCATGATAAGTTTCTTCTATTATCTGTAGAAAACACCTCCACCATGAGAAACACCACACCCATTAAGGGATCACTATTTATTACTTATATAATTAAATTTCAAAACACACAATGAAATGTTTAATTTCTAGTCACCACAATGTGTTATCACAAGTCCACTATGGACATAAAAATGGATTCCACTTCCAAATTTCCTAGTGCTAGGCTTCACTGTTTTGCACTGGTGATCTAGAAAACTTCCACAGGTACCACTACAACCTAGTCCATCCCATAAAGATATTTTTAGCTTCACATTATTCCACCAAAGGCATGGAAACAAAGTAAAATTATTCACCATTTATAGTAGGTGAAATATTAAATTGAAATAAGGATCAAAATCCCCACTGAATCTTCATTCCATCTATTTAAAAAGTCAAAAGGGCTTCACCAAAATCACCATGATGTATTCCAAGCTGTGGTAAAGATTCCCTTCACCCAATCAATTTAATTTATCTTTGATTAGTTCCTTAATAATTTAGCTCCCAAAATATAGAAAGCTCTAGGAAACATTATCCTTAACAACATTACAAAATTCAATGGTTTAAATGTGAATCCTCTTCCATGTGTACTTCCATCAAACACCTTTCTTCAATAAGGACATGTTATTTCATTAAAACCTCTTCAATTCATCAAATGGATGGATATATTTACATCCAACCTTAAATATATAACTTCAATAGTACCAAAAATCCTCTATCAGCATCCATATTATGAACCACATCATTTACATGAATCATAAAGCATTACATCCAATGATTATATTGTCAACCATTATTATTCCTCTAAGTATGACATCCAGTGCTTATTTAATAAAGCCATCATAACCATTCACCAAGCATGACATCCAATGCTATATTTTTAACAAATTCTACCCAACCTTATGGTTGTAACAATCTATCCCTTTGTATTCTTGAAGAAAGTACCCATACCTCTCCGCCTTTGTCAATAAACTACAAAGGTCCTGCTTACATTTCTTCCCCCACTTTGGGTTTCTTCTATATTTTTCCTTGAATTTATCTCTCCCTAAATTCCATAGGGGAATCTTCACTATCCCTTACCCCTTGGTTAATATACTTATTGCACCATATTTTCATGAGTACTCATCATCATATCACACCTTCATGATTTCTATATTTAGAAATACTATACCAATTATAAAAGCATTTGACTTCTCTCAATTAACCATTTTCAACTTTTAAAAAACTCTTACTGATAGCTGAAATCTTCTCAATAAATATCAATGAGTGAATTTAACAATTAGAAAGGAATCATCAACAAATTCTCTAAGACTACCGACTTAGAGATCAATGTAGGAAATAAGAATAAATGTTAAAAAAATCAATGATCTATATTTCACTTACTAATTCTCATAAAACACTTGCAGATTGAGTAATTTAAAACTTTAACTAGTAATCCTCATAGGATCTCAAAATTATCACACAAAATTATCAGTTCATAACCATTTAAGTATTATATTATAAGTCATAACATATTTAGAATCAATTAATTCCACTTGTAAGATATTGATACCAGTTAATGTGATTCATCTTCTATTATTCATATGGAAACTCCTTAAGATAAGGCTAAATATCCTTTGAATGATATTCATAACCAGATCCCCTTGATTTATTCATTATTAGACTAACACCAATTTTAAAGTAATTTATAGAATGGGTAATTTTACTCTTTAACAATCTTTTAGTATCTCAAAACACATTCAAATGATACAAAATTTTCAATAAAAATATGGATATAACAAATAAGCCTCCAAGATTATAGCTACTTTTTTAATGGGATGTCCATAAAAATTTTCAAGGACTTTCATCACTTCATAGGGCCGGATAATATATAGAAAATTTTAGAAATTGATTGATAACATTTGAATAATTCATATATAGATTTGATACTTATTTTTTTCTAAATCAGGATTAAACTTCAAATTAAGTTCATCATTCCAACATAATCTCACTGATTCCACTTGTGAATAATGTTTTATACCTCTTATGAATCATGATGTGTCATTGATACCACTTGAAACACTTTATCGCTGCATAAATTTCTAGATTCAGTAGAATTAGTCCTTTTTATTTCATCATTTCATGAGATTCCGAATTTAGGAATCTTCTTTCAATATCTCAGCCAACATATAAACTCAACCTATGTCTCTATTACCAATGATAACTCCACTTGTATGTGATATTATTTATAAAAATATATTTCTTCTTTGACATTTTGCAATGAACTTCTTCCAATGCACACATAGTGCGATATCAACTTCAATAGATACACACAAAGTGAATATACTTCTTTACCATGAATTCATCTCACTTGAATTTATATACCCCATGGATTATGTCCCCCCTTAATCCCACATCACTCTAATAATAAAATATAAAAAATTAAGAACAATGGGAGAGGGGTTCCTCTAAAATCCTCATGTATAGGATTATGGTTGACCATGAAAATCTAACCCTTTTCTTCTCATATTGTTCTAGATATTTCTTTGAATAACTCTACTTGTGAAAAAATGTCTTTCTATGTTTAATTTTGAAGTTATTCTTCTTACAAAACTTGGAATTCACTTCATTTGTAAGATTCATCTCACATATTCAAGTTTTATTATCTAATTCACAATTTTTTCTTCCCTTTATAGCCTTCTTTTTCCAAGAAAGAGAAACTCTACCAGTCTTATACATTTATTTATAGTGGTATGGATGAAGTCACTTAATCATACCCCCTATTTTTCTTTAATTATTACCATGAGAGAAATATCTTCATTTTTATTTTCTCTCCACACTTCCTTTTTATCTTTTGAGGAAGTTTGTTGTGAACAATTAATTAATAATACTTTATTCCTTTCCATTTTTCCTTACACTTTATATCTTTCTAAATCCTTGAATCTATTTTTAAATGGTATAGATTTATCATTCTTCCTTTCATGACTCCTTCTAGTCCCATGAGGAGAGGATCTCATCATGGAACCTCTATAACCTTTATTTCTGTAATAACTTTCCATGTGACCAAGGTTATCACATATATACAATATTATAATAAAATATTCATACATTTCAATATAATTCCATGGGTAAGGTTAATCATCTTGTATTCTATGACTTTCCACCTTCAATTTCTCAGTACACAATTTAATTGTGTGTCCTTTTACCACACAAAAATAACACTTCTTCATCACCGAATTTTTAATGTTTTATTTACCATATTTAGTTTATAAATACTTATTCTTTATATTTTAAGTTCTCCTTCCAGATTTTCAATATTTAAATAATTTTTCTTTGACTAATTTTACATTTTATTTAACTATCCTTCTAAATATTCAATGTGAGAATTATTTTATTTTTGAAAAATATTCAATTTATCTTCACACTATTTCTTATATATGTCATTGATGCTTCATGTAATTTATCATTTTCCATACTCATGTTCATATCATGAACATTTTCATCAATTTCATCACTCTATTATTTAATTTTCTTATTGATTTTGGTAGTGAAATCCTTTGAGGCCATCTCTTCCTCTATTAAATTTCTGTTATATTTATCCAAATATAATATATAATTAGAATCATTTTTACTCTCATCCTTAAATAATAATATTTCAATCCTCAACTCTTGAATCTCTTATTATTAGATACACAAACAATCTTCAGATTTACCATATAATGTAGTTGTTTATTTTCCATCATCCTCCAGGATTTTAGGTGATTTGTAACCTATATCTTAAGATTTACATGAAATATTTTTTGTAGTGTTATATTAAAATATGTATTTTGAATCAACTTTTCTCACCTATTTAGAAATTCCCAACTTCTTGGATTTCTTCTTATTATTATTCTTCTTCTTACTTATTGACATATTACATTCTTCTATAATTGAATTAATTCAAAAAAAATCTCAATAGATTAACATTATGTACCAATAGAGACAATCTTATTAACTTATTTTATAAAATATTCTTCACTATATATTTTTTACAATGCTAGAAACATTTACTTTGATGTCTTTTAGTTATATATCTTCTTACAAAAATCTTCTTTTATAGGATTCTTTTGTGCTTCCTCATCACAACCATAAATATTCAATTTTCTCTAATCTAAATCATATATAATACCATGTCGACTTATTAAAAAAATTAATTTATCAAAAATAACATAGGGGATTCAAACATGTACTTATAAATATGATATAAACTCCTTCTAGTTTAAAAAATAATTTTCATCAAATACTTGGTTCATCACAAGTGGTTCCGTATCTTGAATATTATTTACAAACCAAATATGAAAAGTTAAATCCTAAATAGAACCTTTAGGATCTAATTCCACTTGAAGAGACCTGGGAACCCTGAGGGAGGGGGGGGGGGGGGGGTGAATCAGGGTGTGAGTATAATTAAACCTTTTCCATATAAGTCACTTTATACTCTACAATTTATGATCTTATTCCCTCATTGAAAGGAACAAAATTTAACCTATGTTTTATTTATTATTAACTCCAAATAAAAAACAACCATAAACATGAAAAGTAATGTATAGGGAACACATATATTTTACTAGGTTCACAGATAATAGGATACTCTATGGATAATATAATCAGAATTTTTTTCAGTGTACTAGAATATACTATAACTCACTGTCTTCATGGATATAATATTTATGTTAGGGAACTCCTCAACAAGGCTCACTACCCATTAATCTATTACACTCACTACTTTTAAGAGGATTACAAGTTTAAGGATAACATACTAATTCCCAAGGGTTACTCCCTATTCTTCTCCTCCATACATCACTTTGGTGGAGCATTCAATTTATTTACTAGTAGTTCTCTTCTCAGTTTAATGATATGAAGGTCCTTCTAAGATTTATACTTTAAATATAAATAAAAAAATTCCTTATGTTGATGCCTCAATGAAATTCCATATTATACTCTATGTTCATCTTTTAGATATAAACAACTCTTATAAGTAGAGTTGAGTATTTAATCTTCAACCCAACTTTATTCAATAGTAAACTAAACCTCTGAATAATAATTCCAGTAATGAAATCATTATTTAGTGTGTTCTCTTTCTTACCTCAGAAAACTAGATTCTTCAATGATTTTCATCAAAGATTAATCTTCCCAGATATGCACAAAACACTAATGTTTAACTCCACCAAACCTGATCTTGAAATATATTCTCACTAATTACAAAATTAGAACTCCAAATATGATCAAAACACTCCATCTCTATTAAAAATTAATTATGATATTCAATTTTGTTGTTTTCTTTTAGCTGGAACACATAGTTCCACACTTTCTCATAGAATATACCATTCTTATTCTTCTGTATTCCTTCTCTATATTATACATAAGGTATTCCTATATTTTTATATTTAATAAAAACTCCCTCTATTTTCTGGTATAGATATTTGAATTTTAAATTCAAACACAATCAGATAACTACCTTGAATTATTATAGATTTAATATTAACTCTTAGATCATCTTCAAGTTAATCATCACTATTAGATTTTATGTGGACCATTGAAACTCAAACCATAACTACGAGATGGTTATTGAATCACCAAACCTTGTAAAACTGCTTATAACTTCTTGATTTTCAAATATTCACACTAAAACACCCTTTAAAATGGATTTCCCCTTAATAAGATGATGTTGTATGATGAATATATAGGCGAAATTCCATTCAAAAAACCCAACTCCACAACCTATTGGTTATTTTGAATTATGTTGTAGAAACTCGATAAGATGTTTCCATTATTGATACAAAAAATCTCCACCATAGGTAACACCATGCCCGTTAAGGGCTCACTATTTCTTACTGGTATAATTAAATTTCAAAACACTTGGTGAATGATCTCACTATGATTCACTGTTTCATTTTCACACTTACACGACTGTGCTAAACTAGTTTTGTATTGAAAATTATAAAAATAATAAAAACTTTCACTTCATGTTTGATTCAATTATTTTGTATTTATTAATTTTAAATAGGTAAATGATACTTTTTTTGATAATTTCATTTAAGGTGGAGGTGATTTGGAGGGCCCATGATGATGTCCAAGAAAAATGGGCCAAACTGCACATGATCAATGCACACCAATGGACTAAACCAAATATTTCTACTAAACTGTGAATCCAAATGGGATGAAAGTTTTTGGGAAGGTCCAAAATGTAATGGGATAAATTTCATATGAAGTAACCAAAGCCTCATTCGGCCTCTAAAATTCCCATACAAATGGATCTGTCCAAATAATCAAATCTACAAAGTCAAATGCGGTGTTCTGTATTTTATCAATATCTTGGGTTTTAGTTGTCAAAATGGTGCCAAAATTTCATTGGAGATAGTAAATAGTAGGGAAAACATGTTTCTAGTTTTTTCTAAAGATATATTCAACTTTCAATTTGTCTAAAATCATGGGCCATGTGGTTTTACACAATCAGTGTGCCCAAAACCACCTTCCACTTTACCTATAAAATGGAAGCTTGGGATCCTCATTTGAAAGTTCGGTCAGGAGGCAAAGCTCTGGTATTTTGGAGACCCAAAGGATTCCTCTCATCACCCAAGGAGTTATAAAGGCCCCTATCCTCATAGGGGGATCAATGATGAAGGTGAAGTTCCACCCAAGCTTCCTCCTCCTCCCGATGTCGAGCTAAACGGTGGACAATCATTTTGAGGGAGCTACACACACTTGGGAGGGAGTTCCAACACTTGTTCTTATATTGGTTTTTTTTAATTTGTGTTCTAAATATTTCACTTATTTTTTTATCTTGACATGATTATCCTATAATTTCATTTCTATTGTTAAAATTAAGTGAAACACTTTTTAGTTCAACACCGATTGAGTTGAGATTTCAAGTGGGAATCTTGGGTTATTCTGATTGGACAAGACAAGAGTCCTATTTATCTCACACATACATAATATTTCAGTATGATTTGGTATCCTTTGTTCTCTATGCTTGATACCCAAACCTTGACAACACTATTGTTGTGTCAAGGGGTGGTTCTTTGAGCATCATTTAAGAGGCAAGAGGGAAGTTGAGATCTTGACAACCCTCAACCAAAGGATTCCATTAAACCATGTGTATTTTTCAGAATTATAAACTCACAAAGATGTGTAGTGAACTTGAAATGATATCCTTATCTAATAATTCTAAAACACCACTTTTTTTATCAGCTATTAAACTCTTTAAATCAATTCATTTTTTAAAACTTTTTAAAACCACCCCTCTTTTAGTACTTCTTATTAAAAACACACACTCTAAACTCATAAATGCTCCTTGAGAGATGACCTAGGGTCTACCCTAGACTACAAATAAACCTTAAAATAATAATCAGTTTAATGTGTCATGACAACGCGTTCAAATTTTGGCACCATTTCCGGGGAGCGCTTTGGTTTTAGTGCATGTTTTTGATAATTTGTTTTTGTAAATTTTGTGAATGTTTGTTTGTTTTATCTTAAACCTTTACATTTTTTTAGTGTTATAATTTATTTATTGTGTAAGTTATGTGTCTGACATGTTCTACTTTAGGATACTTACAAACTTTCAAACCTGAACTGTAGGGGATCCTACATTAGCGACCCTGAGATACACAAGAGGAACCTTTGAAGGAGGATGCACAAAACATCAACACTTATCTTGATACTACTACTTCTTCTTCTTCTTCAGGAACCCACATTAAAACTGAAATTAACGTGAATAACATGGCTGAAAACAATTGAACACTAAAAGAAATAACCTCACCTAATGTTGATATCCAACCCACATATATTCAATTACAAGGTGAGGCACCCAATTTTGAACTAAAATTTGGTTTAATTCATCTATTACCAAGATTCCATGGACTTCTTGGAGAGGATACACACAAGAACTTAAAAGAATTTTATACTATTTGTTCAACATTAAAACCTACTAATGTGGACGAGTAACAATTAAAGCTTATATCATTTACTTTTTCTTTAGAATACATTGAGAAAGATTGGTTGTACTATGTTAATTCACCAATAAGAGGATGGGAAAACATGAAACGCCATTTCCTTGAAAAATATTTCCTAGACTCTCAAAATACAATTATAAGGAAAGAAATTTTTTGGGATAGGACAATATTAAGGGGAAACACTTCATGAATATTGGGAAATATTTAAAAGATTATGTTCAAGTTGTCCACACCACCAAATAAGTGATCAACTTCTAATACAATATTTTTATGAAGGTTTAATTCCAATTGATTATAACATGATTGATGCTGCTGTAGGTGGTGCACTAGTGGATAATAACCCAATTTCTACAAGAACCTTGATTGATAACATGGCACAAAACACTCAACAATTTGGTACAAGGTCTAGTGTACCCATTCGAGGTGTCCATGAGGTGAAAAGTACCAAATTCGAGAAGAAGGTGGACACAAAGTTCAAAGTGGTAAGAACCCTTATTCAACAACTTTCTCTTTCCCAAGGGAAATCTCAATATCCTCCTCCCATCCATTATGGAATATTCTCTTCTAACACCCATTATTCTGACAAATTCCCCTAATTGAGAGAAACTTCTAAGAGTTGTGAGGCAATATTTCCGGGACACCCCTATAACCAAATTTTTAGGCAAGAACCATACTATCCATATAATCCTGGGTGGAAATACAACCAAGAATATAGGAAAGGGGGGTATTCAAACCAACCTCAACAACCATGGAACCAACATGGTCAGAGTAGTCATCCACCACCACCACCCAGAAATCCTCAACCACCCCAAAGGTCTTTCCAACCGCCCCCTCCCAAACTTGAGCCTAGCCTAGAATATATGATGAAAAAAATGGCTACCAACAATCTCCAATTACAAAAAACCACCCAATATTCCATACAAGACCTCAAAACCCAATTAGGCCAACTAGCTAACTCGATGGGGGAAATTCAAAGTCATGGGTCGGGTAAAATACCTTCTCAACCAGTAGTTAACCCTAGGGATAAAGTAAATGTTAGTTCCATCACCCTCAGGAGTGGAACTCATCTTCAAAGCCAAATGAAACCTATAATAGAGTCATCCACTCCTAAGGAAACCCCTATCCCAACCACTACTAAAAATGATGAAAGTGAAGAAAATCATTATCTTGAGAGAATTCCATTCAAAGGAAAGAGTGTGTATGTCGATGAGTATCCTATCCCAACCATTCCTCTTCCATTTAACCAAAGGTCCACCCAACCTAGAAAACAAAAGGAAACTGAACTTGATAAGGAAATATTGGAAACTTTCAAAAAAGTATAGGTTAACATCCCCTTGATTGATGTCGTGGAGAAAATTCCATGATACACCAATTTTCTAAAGGATATGTGTACACACCGAATGTGACTTCAAGGTGATGAGAAAGTGAGATTAGGGAGGAATTTTTCAGCATTGATAGAGCAATAAATTCCCACCAAGTGCAATGATCCTAGAACATTATCAATTCCGTGAACCATAGCGGAGTATTATTTTTCTAATGCTATGCTTGATTTAGGTGTTTTTATAAATGTGATGCCTCACTCTATTTACTCTACATTATAGGTCGGGGAACTGAATCCCACTAGAATTTTTGTTCAAATAGATAATTGGATTTACGCACACCCCTCTGGTGTTTTAGAGGATGTTCTTATGAGGGTTAAAAATTTAATTTTTCCTACTGAATTTTATGTTCTTAAAATGGAGGATGATAGGATGAATGTACATGCCCCAATTATATTGGGGAGACCCTTTTTGAGAACTACCAAAACCATAATTAATGTCCATAATGGTACATTATCTATGGAATTTGGTGGTGACATAGTCCATTTCAACATCCTTGATGCCATGAATCACCCCTCAGAAGAACATTCCTCTCTCTCAGTAAATTCAATTGATGTACTCCCTTCTCCTAAAAATTCTTCTTTTCATTCCTCTGATCCCCTTTCCAAGTTTTCATCCTTGATTGAATTTCTTGGTAATGAATCATGAATTTGTTGTTGTAGTGGTCTAGAAAAGTGACATTCATGTTTATTAATTGATAATTTCTTGAACACTGAGGATCTAATGACCATCGATGATACTGCTAAGTTTTTAAGAGATCATTCCTCTATTGAGGATGATAACATTGAGCAGTTAGATGATATTGGTGACCTCTCACTTTCACACACACTTCCATCAATAAAAAATCCACCTGAATTGTAACTAAAACAATTGCCTCAAGATTTAAAATATTCATATCTTGAGAATGGAAATAAGATGCCCGTCATCATTTCTAGTTCACTCCCTATTGAGCATGAATTGTGACTTTTTGAACTTTTGAGGGAGTATAAAAAAGATTTGGGATGGAAAATTACTATCATTCCTAGTATTAGCCCATCAATTTGCACACATCATATTTTATTAAATGATGAGTCTAAAACTGTGAGGCAGGCACAGTGTCGACTAAACCCAAACCTCATAGAAGTTGTGAAAAAGAGGTAAAAAAATTATTGGCTGCTAGAATCATTTACCCCATATCTGATAGCCAATGGGTCAGTCCTGTTCAAGTAGTTACTAAAAAAAACTAGCCTTACAGTAATTAAAAATGAAAATAATGAATTGGTTCCAACTCATGTGGAGAATAACTGGCATGTCTACATAGACTATCACTGAATAAACCAACACACTAGGAAGAACCATTTCACTTTTCCATTCATTGACCAAATTCTAGAGAGCCTAGTGGGTAAGTCCCACTACTGTGACCTTGATGGGTATTCTGGATACTTTCAGATCAATATTTCCACTGAGGACTAGGAAAAGACTACCTTCACTTGTCCCTTTGGGACATTTTCATATAGGAGGATTCCATTCAGTCTGTACAATTCTCTGGGTACTTTCCAACAATGCATGGTTAGTATTTTTTCAGATTACCTAGAGAATTTCATGGAAGTATTCATAGATGATTTCACTTTTTATGGCTTCTCTTTTGATGAATGTTTAATTAGTCTTGGTTCAGTCCTACATCGCTGTATTAAAAATAATCTTGTATTAAATTATGATAAATTCCATTTTATGGTGTGACAAGGTATAATTTTGGGGCATGTCATTTATGGGGATGGTATCCAAGTAAATAAATCAAAAGTGGATGTCATTTCTTCCTTACCATTCCCCAAAAATGTACGGGATGTGCGGTCTTTCCTAGGTCATGCTGGATTTTACCATCGTTTCATTCATGAATTTAGTAAGATTTCACTCCCACTCTCCCGGTTACTAAAAAAGGAAAAATAATTTGTTTTTGATAAATAATGAGAGGAATATTTTAATAATTTAAAATGGAGTCTCACATCACCCCCAGTAATCCAACCACCATGGTGGGATTTACCGTTTGAGCTCATGTGCGATGCCTCTAACTATGCAGTTGGGGAAGTCTTGTCACAAAGGGTTGATTGAGTTCCACATGTCATTGCCTATGCCTCATGTACACTAGACCCTGCCAAAAAAAAAAACTACACCACAAATGAAAAAGAATTATTTTCCATTATGTTTGCCTTGGAAAAATTCAGGTCATACCTTTTGGGGTCCAAAGTCATTGTGTTCTCAGACCATGTAGCCCTCTGGTATCTCCTTAAGAAATTGGAAGCCAAACCACATCTCATTCGTTGGATTCTCCTCCTTCAAGAATTAAATCTAGAAATTAGAGATAAAAAAGGAGCAGAGAATGTAGTGGCTGACCATATCTGTAGGATTCCCCCATCCTTGGACATTAACTAATCCCCATGTATTCCTATTAATGATATGTTTCCCAATGAGCAATTATACCAAGTGCAAGATGGTATCCCTTGGTATGCTGAAATTGTAAATTATTTGGTATCATCTTGCATTCCTACTGATTTCAACAAAAAACAGGCCGACCATCTAAAACATGAGTCTCGTTGGTACATTTGGGATGACCCCTACCTTTGGTGCACTTTTAGTGATCAAGTCCTTAGGCGTTATATTCCCGATAGTGAGTTTTAGTCTATCCTTATATTCTGCCACACTCTTGCTTATGGGGGCCACTTTGGTCCCCAAAGGACTACTCGCAAGGTCCTTGATTATAGTCTCTTTTGACCAACAATTTTTTGGGATGCCCATGATTTTTGAAAATCTTGTCCTCATTTTCAAATAATGGGGAATGTCTCTAAAAGAAATGAAATTCCACAACTACTATTGATCTTTAATGAAATTTTTGATGTTTGGGGTATTTAATTTATGGGTCCATTTCCCAATTCATTTGGAAACTTATACATTATTATAGCGGTCGATTATGTATCAAAATGGGTAGAGGCCCGAACCACAAGGACATATGTTTCCAAAACAGTTGTGTAATTTTTGAGAACTTAGATCTTTTGTAGGTTTGGATTACCTAGGTTCATCATTAGTGAATAGGGTTCTCATTTCTGCAACCGAACAATGCAATCACTTTTCCGTCGGTATGGGGTTGGGCATCGAGTGTCTACTGCATATCACCCACAAACCAATGGTCAATCTAAGGTGTCAAATAGAGAAGTAAAACATATTATGAAAAAACGGTTCAACCCAATAGAAAAGATTGGAGTCTTAGACTTGATGATTCATTATGGGCCTACCGCACTGCTTTCAAAACTCCCATTGGAATGTCACCCTATCAGCTTGTGTTTGGAAAGAGTTGTCACCTCCCTGTTGAGATTGAGCACTGAGCCTACTAGGAAATTAAAAAAATTAATTTTTAACCTTTTTGGTGCATATTCTCAGAGAAATTTACAAATTCAGGAGCTGGAGGAAATGAGAAGAGATGCATATAATAACTCTAGGATTTATAGGGAGCAAACCAAGGCTACCCACGACCGTCTCATCCTTCATCGTCAGTTCCAAATTGGGTAGAAGGTCCTCCTCTATAGTGAAAGGCTGAATTTTCATCCAGGAAAGCTTCATTCCCATCAGTTTGGACCATACACTGTTACTAACATATCTCTATTTGGTGTTGTATAGGTTCAAAATGATGAAACCAAGAAAAAATTCACTCTCAATGGGAAACAGCTGAAGTACTTCCATGAAGCCCTTTCGGAGTCCCTGATGGAGGAACTCCAAGTTCAAGAAGTAGTCTATGAATAACACCCACCAGATTTTACCCTTCCTTATCACATTCTATTTTATTATAGTGAGGAAACTACACACTGTAGCTATGGAGGGATGGGTATATTCCTCAGTTAGTTAGGAATTTTCATCACCTTTCTTCTTTTTCTATTTTTTATCCTGCTGAATAGTACTGTTACTTCCCCCCTTTCCATCCCACTCAACTTTGTGCTAGAATATTACTCTTTTTTATTCATACTTTATCATGGAAAATGATGCCTGTTTAATCATGGAAGTTAATAAAAATTCATGTGGAATGTCTGTATTTCATGTTGTTTTAATATTCAGAAAAAAATATAATGAAATGTGTATTTAGGCAATAATTCAATACTACGGTGTGACTTTATTTTGAAATTTAGTTCTTTATCAATGATATAAATGGTTGTATCATTTTGAAACCTTTTAGAAGAATGGTGCCATTTTTTGTGAATAGTTTAAGGGAAAATTGTGTCACTTAATCTCTCTACACATTTTTTTCACCCAACCATGATGTGTGAAAATTTATTACTTAATGTAAGGTAAATATAAGTTAGGTTGATTTTTCTCTACTTTCCAAAATCATTTTTCCATACATTCGTTCCTTTTTCATTCTATTTCATTACTGTACCAGATTGACCTATGTGTGTGTACCTGTTATCTGACTGTTGTACATCCTAAAAAAATAATAATAAATAAATAAATGGTTGTATATTGGGCAGGTCAAAAACCACCATTCCTTGACCTTTGATCTTGTTATAACTATTACAATTAGTGTCGTGAGGAGATCAAATAAGGGTTGGGATAAGAGTGTGATATTTTTTCTAAGTGCAACTTTTGAAAAAAAATATAATAAATGAGGGGAGTGATGAAATGTAAAACATATGGGGATATCTAGTTTGAAAAATTATGTTTTAACTTTTGGGAATGCTTAAGTGAGTGGGTCTTGAAATTTTATTGCAAAGGATGTGGGGAAAGTTCGGTGGAAAGGATCTTGTAAGTAGACAATTATTGAAATAACTTATATATACTCAATAGAAAGTGGAATGAATAGCATGAAATGGTTGTCACACGCACAGATGGAGAATCAGTGACATGATTAACTTTTGAATTATTTTCTTTGATTGTTATCATGTATCTCTTATAATTTCATTTGGATATAATTTTTGAGACATCGTTTTCAATGATCATTGAGAATAACTCCTCGGTCTGATTTTTGATTTGATCACATTTCTATTAGGAATTAAATTTTAATTGAATGTTAAATATTTATGAAGTTGGAAATATCTACATGCATAATTTTTGGAATTATGACTTTTCCCATGAGTGAAAATGTTTAGGTGTGGGTGTGTGATTGCACTACGATTCATTATTTCATTTTCACCCTTACACGACTGTGCTAAACTAGTTTTGTATTGAAAATTATAAAAATAATAACAAATTTCACTTAATGTTTGATTCAATTATTTTTTACTTATTACTTTTAAAAAGGTAAATGATAATTTTTTTTGATAATTTCATTGAATGTGGAGGTGATTTGGAGAGCCCATGATGATGTCCCGAAAAAATGGGCCAAACTACTCATGATCCATGCACACCAGTGGACTCAACCACATATTTCTACTAAACCGTGAATCCAAATGAGCTAAAATTTTGTTACCTAGTCCAAAATGTAATGGTATAAATTTAATATTAAGGAACTTAAGCCTCATTAAGCATCTAAAATTCCTATCCGAACAGATATTTCCAAATAATCAAATCTTCACAAAGTCAAATGTGTTGTTCTATATTTTATCAATATCTCAGGTTGCAGTTGTTAAAATGGTTCCAAAAATTCGTTGGAGACATTAAAGAATTGGAGAAACATGTTTATAGTTTTTTCCAAAGTGATATTTGACTATTAAGTGGTCGAAAACCATGGGCCAAGTGGTTTTACACAATCTGTGTGCCCAAAACCATCTTCCACTTTGCCTATAAAATGGAAGCTTGGAATCCTCATTTTCAAGTTCAGCCAGGAGGCAAAGATCTGGTATTTTGGAGACCCAAAGGAGTCCTCTCATCATACAAGGAGTTCTGGAGGCCCCTATCCTCATGGGGGGGGGGGTCAAGGATGAAGTTGAAGTTCCACTCGAGCTTCCTCATCCTCTCGATGTCGAGCTAAACGGTGGATGGTCATTTTGAGGGAGCTACACACACTTGGGAGGGAGTTCCAACACTTGTTCTTCTACTGGTTTTTTGTAATTTGTGTTCTAAATATTTCACCTATTTATTATCTTGACATGATTCTCCTATGATTTAATTTCTATTGATAAAATTAAGTGAAACAATTTTAATTTCAACACTGATTGAGTTGATATTTCAAGTGGGAATCTTGGGTTGTTCCAATTGGATAAGACAAGAGTCCTATTTATCTCACACATACATAAGATTTAATTATACTTTGGTATACTTTATTCTCTATGATTGATACCGAAACCTTGACAACATGATTGTTGTGTCAAGGGGTGGTTCTTTGAGCATCGTTTAATAGGAAAGAGGGAAGTTGAGATCTTGACAACCCTCAACCGAAGGATTCCATTAAACCATGTGTATTTTTCAGAATGATAAACTCACCAAGATGTGTAGTGAACTTGAAATGATATCCTTGTATCATAATTATAAAACAACACTTTTGTTTATCAACTATTAAACTCTTTAAATCAAGTAATTTTCTTTAAATTGTTTAAAAACCACCCCTCTTTTAGTACTTCTTATTAAAAACACACACTCTAAACCCACAAACTCTCCTTGAGAGATGACCTAGGGTCTTCCCTAGACTACAAATCAACCTTAAAATCATAATCAAATTGATGTGTCATGACAATGCATTCAGTGAAACAACCAATTGTTGGTCACCACAATATGTCATCAATAGTCTAATATTCCTATCAAAATGCCTTCCATTTCCAAAACACCCAGTGTTGGGATTCACTATTTCCCACTAGTGCTCTGGAAAATCACCACGGGTACCACTATGACATGTTCTTTCCCATGTAGCTATTTTAGCTTCACATGAGTCCCCCACGATCATGAACACAACATAAAAATCTTTAGTATTTATTATAGGTGAAATATCCAATTGAAATAAGGATAAAAATAACCACTGCATATTTATTCTATCCATTTATAAAGTCAAAGTTACTTCACCAGAATCACCATGACATATTCCAAGATATGGTGAAAATTTCCTTTTCCAAATCAATTTCATTTATCTCTATTTAATTCCTCTTGAATTTATTTCCCAAAATATGGAAAAAACTATAAAAAATTGTTATAAAAAACATTACAAACTTTAATGGTTTTAATGACAATTATCTTTCATGTACACTTCCATCAAAAAACTTTCTTCAAAATGAACATGATACATCATTAAAACCACTTCAATTCCTCAAAGGCATGAATATATTTGCATCCAAACTTTAATATCAAACTTCAATAGTATCAAAAATCCTCCATCAAAATCCATACTATCAACCATATCATTTCCATGAATCCCCAAGCATGACATCCATTAATTATATTTTAAACCATTATTATTCCTCTAAGCATGAAATCCTATGATTCCTCAATAAATACCACAAAACCATTCACTAAGAATGATATCCAATGCCATATTATCAAAAAATACAACACAATATTATTTTTGTAAAATTGATCCTCCAAAGAACCCTCTCAGGGGTTCTTTCTCACGGTCCTACCCAGTCTCACCCAAACCCAACGACTCTATACTCTTATAAAACCAAATAAAAAAACTCTACTCACACTCCCATGAGTCATGTCTCACCGAACGTAGGCCCACATGCCTAATATGTTGACCATGATACTATTTTAGGTAAATCCTATACAATATCCCAAGGAATATCACTTATGAAAAGGTTATCCATATAACCATACATCACACAGTTGTTGTTCCAAAACCATGAGCATCCACCCGCACTACTACCACACCACCAAATTAAAACTAGAACCAACAGGGCCGGGCACACAACTGATTCTTTCCTCTCAAAACACAAAATTGATTCTATAAACACTCAAAGTTCTTTAATTCTCAAATTCCCAAGGCATTTCACATGAATTTCCTCAAATACCTAGTTTTGTTAAGTAGAGTGACACTAAGAATCTATATGGGAAAACACTATATAGGTTTTTTTGAAACTTTAAGTACCCGAAATATATCCTAAAAGAAACCCATGATCATCCTTGGATCATTCCTTAGGAATTAAATTCATGAACTAAAATTTGTGGGGTTCCATAAATAATGAATCAGATACCTACACCAATCCTCTAAGGTTTTATATATATCCCTTCCACAAGGGTACCATATATCCATTGCCAGAGAATATCCCACACCAAAATTCACATGAATTTTTATCATAGAAAATATCATAGTTGAGCTGAGTAGAATGCCACCAATAAGTATACATGGTAAATTCCACATCAGTTATCATTGACACTTTAAAAAAATAAACCTATGTCATTAGAAAAAAACCACACACAAGCACATGCATGTTATGTAAATCCTATATTCCAAATATGATGCATATCTATAGGCCTATTACAAATTGGATAAGACCCAAAACTATAAATAATAAAATCTAAGAAATA
This sequence comes from Viscum album, assembly GCA_963277665.1. Taxonomy (NCBI): domain Eukaryota; kingdom Viridiplantae; phylum Streptophyta; class Magnoliopsida; order Santalales; family Viscaceae; genus Viscum; species Viscum album. Next base: position 1,276,392,790 of record OY728158.1, read on the forward strand.
CATCATATTTGATAAATATTTCAATAATAATAGTACAAACCAAGAAAAACAATTTTGTACCCCTATTAACTAGGGCTTACAACTAGAAGGGTTTTCATGATGCAACAATATGAGGTCTATCACAAACTTCACCTCATTCTTAAACCACCTATATACCATCACCCAAAGAGTAAGACAAAAACAAAATCTCTAATACCACATTGTAACACCTCAAACCAGAACACCCATCTGATCCATAAGGATACACGACCTCAAGAACACCTCCCCATACACCAGAGGCTACCAAATAGCAGTGGGGAACTAATCTACACAACGGGGTGACTATTCTCTCAAATAAGACTCATAAAATATTAAAAGTAACCAAAACGTTCATAGACCATTTGCAAGTTCCATGTGCTATAGAAGTGCCTTTATGGCATGAAAAGATTGGGTTTACGTCTAATTTATGGGAAAATTTACTGTATATGACATATAACATAAGGTACAATGGATTTAAATCATAGATTACTTGACTAGATAAATTATAGAAGTAGAATAAGGATCATCTTCACATGTAATTTATAATTAATTTATGAGAAAATATAGAATCACTTAAACTTGTAATTCCATCTATATTAATGATCTAGTTGAATAGAACTCATCATAATATAATTTCACTATAGGATCCAAGTTTCTAATCCCTCTAGTGGTGATCCACATGTGCACCACAATCTTGGAACATCACTGTTGAATCACTGGGTGCTAGCATGAATGATCCTGACTGCTTGCATTGTTCATGGTTGATCTCACCAAAATTTTTATCAAAGGAGGAAGAGATATTGATTTCCTATGGATAGATTGAGAGAGTATGAGGAGAGAGAACATTATAGATATCTAGATATATTTCTAGGGCTTGATAGAGTCTCTATTTATCCATTGTTCATAATAAGAGTGATTATGGAAAGGGATATAATTAGATATTTATTATGGTAGGTTTAGGGTTAAAAAATAACACACATAAACCTTTTTAATTATAAAATTCTTTAGTTGAACCCATGTCTAATAATAATAATATAATTATTATTATTAGTCACTTTTCATGTGCACTACTTTTAAGAATATATAAATAAATATCACTTAAACCATTTTTAACCAGACCATAAAACTTGGTGCATGCTTATCCCCCTCAGTATTTACTGAACATCAAATAATGAATATTTATTTAATAAATAAATATCACTCTATTATTTATCTATAAATATAATAAATATAATATTCACCGAAATTTCAAATTATTATTATTATTATTATGATTTAACTCAATTATTCTTTTGAATAATTTTTGATTAAATCTTGGAGATCAACCAAAATTGAATAAATTTTATTTATTCTAACATGTTAAATAAAATAATTTAATTTAACTGAGATTATGGATACATTTATTGCATTACCATCTAGGTATCTTTCTCAGTGGAATTAGGCATAATGCCTAAAGTTCAAGGTTATTGTTTAGAAACATTCCAAGGCTCCTATTATGACAACCCTGCTTTTATTACAAGCTTAAAGATGATTTATTACACAAAACATCACTTGATACAACAAGAATATCAAGAAGTTTAGTGTATTTGGGGCTTAGGATCATTACATAAAAACTTAAAGCATGAAATACGACATCTTTATTGAAAACTTCCTTTACACGACCACTACATTCCCTCATACTTAGCATTGCATGGGATAACCTGAGGACATGCATAAGAAAAGGGTGAGCTATAAAGCCCAGTAAGGGAGTACACATGGAATAACATGAGGAGTACAATAAATGTTAGAAAATAGGCATATCAATAGAGCATAAAAGAAACATGAACATAAAGGCATGATAAAGCATGATAATCATAACATGGAAATGTGGCAACAACACTTAACATGGAATTAGCATGAGCCAAGGCTCATTGCACATGGAGCATGAGTAAATCCTCATTGCACATAAAGCACGAGTAAACCCTCATTTCACTTGAATTAGCATGATTCAACACTCATTGCACACGACGGATCATGATACTATACTTTACCCAATGCATTGGAGCGCTATAAGGGCGCACCCTTCTTAAACATTTCATTTCATGCATAAGTGTGCCACATGGATCATAAAACATGGATTGATAAAACATAATAATTTATTACATGATAAAGGAATGTGGAATTCATAAATTAAACTTTGTAATAAATAAGTAAAGGTGCATAAATGTGGATACCCTTGATGGAGAAATGGGCATGGTATCCACTACATAATGACATTGGCTTAGAAAATCAGTGTGATTTCGGTAGTATAACGGCGTGACATAAGAATTCATAAAAATTGTTGATGAGAGAGAAAGGGGTTCATCATAATATTTACATGTAATGTACAGTAAGGAGGTCATATAGATACATGTCCCAACAATTGTAATGGAATTTAGATTCATGATACAAAAGTATTGCTTGAATGTAAAAGAGGAGAGAGAAGTTCCTTTTGGAATTTCGGCATAGTAACGAGTGTACATGGGAGGAATTTAATGAGAGAGAAAGGGGTATCCCATCATTCAAAAAATAAGAGGGAAGTATGGGGGAGGTGAGAAACCATACCCCAAAATTCATAATTGAAATTAAAAGGGAAATACAACTTAAAGAAAATTGACAAAAATGAGAATGGAAGAAAAAACCCTTACTTGAAAGTGTGCTTCCAAAGGCTAGAGAGAGGCTTGTGAGAGGCTTTTTGGGAGCTTGGGGCACCTTGGGAGGATTCTAGAGAGAGTAGGGCAGAGGTTGGACGAACTCCAAGGGATTTGAGTGAGGATGAAGTGGGATCTTGGGTGGGTTTATATAGGAAAGGTGAAGGAATTCTTTATTATTTAGGTTTGGGACCCCTTATATTAAATTAATCCAAACCACAAACCATCCCATGGTTTTTTCCCATGGTTTTTGGAAAAGGGAAGAGGAAAAAAATATTTTATAAGGGAAAAGTCCGAAATTCTTAAAATAATAAGGTTGCTTATGTGGAGGTGAGTCACACTCCCATGGAAATTAATTTAAAAAGGCAAAGTGTTGAATAAGTCTTGAGGGGTCCATTAATGCTTTCAAAAGTAAGTCAAACAAACCCAGAATCACATTATTTTAATGTTAAAACATATATTGGCCAAACATAAATATTATAGTATTCTATTACATCACTATTGGGTCATTATGATGTCATAAAAGACATTATATATTTAAACGGTATTTAATTTTTACCCAAAAATTTGACTGTGTCAGAAAATTATGAAAAATTCACCGTTGGATAATTTCGATATCCTGATTCCAAAAATAACATTTATTTTATCTAAATAATTTTCTAAATATGTAAAATTTCACTTTTAAAATAAAAACCGACATTTATCGAAAATTCACTGGTTTTGACAGAAATGGATTTCAAACCTTAATAAATTTTTTAATTGCATTCATAAAATTATAAGATAATTTATATTTAATAAAAAATAATTTAATAATAATAATATTATTTTATTAAAATATTATTTAATTAAAAAATACCTTCATTTAATAAAATAGATTTCTTAATTAAATAATAACTAAAAAAACCATTTGTACTTTAAAAACTATTTACAAAGTATCAAAAATGACTAGAAATTATATTCATTATTATATACAAAAAAATAATGTACATTGTAACACCCCAAGCTTCTACGGTATGCTTCTCTTTGAATAATGCGATAGCGTGTGTTGTACGCAACATCGAGTTCTAACACACCACAACCAATCAAACTAGCCGTTATGAATAGTAATACCTAACTTTTGAAATTATATATATTTTATATTTCAAAATGGACTTAATTTTTTGTTTCGGAATATTGAAATTATCCTAAGATGAATTTTTGGTATTTTTCTGAGAATTTCCAATTTTTATGAATAGTGAAAAATACTTAAAAACAACTTTTTTAATAAAAATAATTTATAGTGATAAATTATATTATTGAGTGGTTTTAAAGTATAATTAGAATAAATTTTTACCATTTTATCCAATGGTGTTCATTATAATTAATTTCACTTTGAAATTGGACCTAAACAATTTTCAATCTTTTGGTATATATTGTTTCTAAAAAACACGCTATTTGTTGTGACAGCGGGAATTAATTATAAAATTAATTAATGAAACTTATATGTTTGGAATTTTTTAAAATAGGCATCATTTTTGAATTCGGAATATAAATTATAGCTGAGGGTGAAATTTTGGCATTGTTCTGAAAAACTTCAATTTTTGATGAATAGTGAAACTACTAAGTGGTAGTTAAAAAACTGAATTTTTCATAAAACTTAATTTTACCGCTTCTGTGAATGGAATTTCGAAAATCCGAGAGACATGGTTAATATCAATAAGTAAAATGTGGTTCAATGAGATGAAAATAATTTTTGGTGAATAGTAACTTTTTACTTTTATTTACCACAGTTAAAAGTAAATAGGGTAATTAAGGGTAAAAATGATATTAATATTACCCTAACACATGTCCTAATTCTATTGGACAAGTGTATATCGACCAAAAACAACCTTAGGAATAAAATATTATCATTTACGTCCACTTGGATTAGATTAGGACATTTATTATTATTTAATTCAAAGAAGAGTTAAAAGAGTTAAAATCAAAGTTTATTTACTAAAACATTTTTAATATAGGGTTATACATAAGATAAATTAGATTTTAAATATTTATTAGAAAGATAAAAATATTTCCTACATAATGATATTTTATTTATAATTTTTAGACATTAAATAATTTAATTTATTTATGACATAATGATGATGCTGTAATTACCATAATAGTGAAAAATCAAAATAATTGATATTATAAATACCCAAATAAATATAATTTGAGACTTTTAATGAATTACACTAATTTTCTAGGATAATATGACATATTAGGATTTATTTAATTAACTTTTTTCGAAGTAATAATTCTGTTATAAGTTTCACAAAAATCAACTATTGAATAGTGTCAAAATTGACATAAAAGAGTTTTTAAAAACAATATTATATTATTAATTGATATTAAATTATTAAAAATATAAGGTTCATCCAAGAGACTTATATCATGATAGGTGTATCATTAATGGACCACTTGGGGGTCTCTTGGATGTATATAGTATGTTTATTAACTATATAATATAAAAATACAAAGTGACATGGTAAATGTCAAACTAATTAACTAAGAGTTAAAACAAAAAGATAAGGTTAATATAGTAACCCAAACCTGTATAAATTCTATTGGTTGAATGGTTTTAGACCTATCACCACCTTAACCTTTGAATAATCAACTTTGGAGCCATTATAAACCGAATATGAATTTATTATAAATTAATATTTCTATCTTTTCCAAAGGTGCCCCTCACCCCTCTTATAAAAGGGAACTCACCCTTCTCATTACTTCACACCTTCAAAGCCTTTTTGTTCAGCCAAAATCTTACCAAATAATCTCTCAAATTCCCTCAATACAACCTAGAGTCCTTAGTTTGATCAGAAAGTCAACCTAAGGAGCCCTTTTGATCAAATCAAAAGGAAGAACCCGAAGAAGAGGTAATGTTTTCACCACCCTTTTTCAAATTCATTTCTTCTTCCACTTCTTATTTATTTGTTATTACCATTATAAAATAATAAATCTAGTATCTTATATATAATTTGATGTTATTATAAATATGGTACAACCATATTCAGTATTCTATCCACCCTTTGAATAACATGTCACCATACGTGCGTACGTACGGCTTACCGTCTCCACGTCGTGGTGTAATTGTTATTCAATATATTATTATTTGGATGGGTATAATAATGATGTGTAACTCATGTAAATAATAAATATAACATGATAATTATTCTTCATATATGATATAATATCCAATTATATATTATTTTAATATCAAAAGAATGATATTGTCGCTCGTGCGTACGTACGGACTACCGTCTCCACGAATGCGATGAGATTCATTCTCCATCGTATCCATTCAAGTATAATTCTCATTTGATGATTTAAGAATAATGTTTAAGGACTTGATATCATTATGGATATTAATAAGATACAACCTATCCATGAAAAACATGACTTACGTAACAAAACATATAAAAGAAAACGAGTAAGTTAACACCCGAAACGACGATAATACTAAGATATTATTAACAAAACAATGTTAAAAGATCATATATGATATAATATTAATATATATGATTCTTGTATAATTTAATAACAATTATTTCACCATTATAAAGGAGTTTAACCTACCCTCAACCAAGGAAAAGTACAAGGTAAGAGTTTATTTCGCAATCTCTTCATTATCCGAGGTTGTTTATACGTAATAATCTTCTGGGATTTCTTTGTCATCCACATCCATGTTTCTCCAAAATGTATTTAATTTTTTTTTTACCATTTACAAGAATATGGGTTAAATTCATTTATACCCTTGTTTGACTTTTATAAGAGGTTTATAAAGGAATCTTTCCATCGTTTTCTAAACAAGGTGCTTTTTAACCTTTTGACAGAATTAAGGTAAGAATGTTTTTTTAACTTATACGGCGGGTGCGGCTATTTTCCGCCGTTATAAAATCGTCGAAGCTTCCCTTACAAGATTATAAGAATAATTTAAAAGAAAATGTTTCATTTTATATGACTCTTAAATGATTTAAAAATAAAAAAGAGATATTTCTCTAAAAAGAGTTTTGATTTCATCTATGTCAACATCCTTTGATGGATTTTAAGCTTATTTGGAGATGATTTATTATGAAACAAAACTTCCATATTGTATTGAAGGTTTTGTGATATGTTTGACTATGAATATGTTATTTTCATGGTTTATGGATAAAGTATTTACATTTCGTATTCTAGTTTTAATAGGAATGTTTATGTTATGTTTAAACCTTTTCATATGGGAATGCATTGGACTTAATATATGACGGGTGGAGCCTGCTATAGCTCCTCGATGCATCGATAGGTCTCATGAGACAAACTAGTGTCTTGGCACAAGGCCTTGACAAAATCTTATTTGTAGTCTTGGCACGAGTCCTTGGCTATGTGGTTATGATAGTCTGGCATTATGCATTCCATCATTATGAAAGTGGTTATTGATACTGCATGTGATTATTCGATTAGTAGAATATCCATGTGAATAAGTAAATGGCATTATTTCATGTTACTTTTTCCATACTATGTTGAAGTTCAAGTTTAAAAGGATTTTGTTTTATTTATACATTGCCTTAAATGTTTATTATTATTTATGAGAGTTTCCGCTATATTTTTATCCTTACTGGGCATTTGAGCTCACCCCTTTTTTATGTTTTATTTTTCCCAGGATGTGAAGAAGTAATTTATGAATGACCTACAGGGATAGTGTGAGGGGATAAGAGTGTGGAATATGGAGACTATGTTGTTGTAGTTTTCATTTTATGATGTAATGTAAACCTTATGAATATATCTAGTGTTTCCAAGGCTACTAAACCAATCGGTCTTTCGAGATTTGATCTTTCTTGTGATCATGCCAATGTCATGTAATAATGAACTGACTCTGAGTAACTGGGGTTGGGGTGTTACAGTTGGTATCATAGGAAGTTTAGTACAAACCTTGGAAGCTGTATTTAGATAAACTCTGATTAGAGAACATAGATTTAATATGGACTTTGAGGATTAGTATAGAAGAACTTCCTAGAATTTTGGTATTGTAGAGATTTTGTGAGTTTTCCGAGAAATACATACCTGTCTGGATACGAGCAGGTAGAGGCAGCTCTGGCACATATGTACCTAGGGGTAAAACCCGAAAACACCGCTTTGAGCTAGACTCGAACGGAAACTAGTGCACGACAATGGGCCTTGCTGTACTCTTGGTTACGACACTCCCGGGGGATATGCTTAGGATAACTCTCATTTTCTTTACAAATCATTATGAAGGGTTTATGAGTATATACTTCCTCAAAGAAAAAATTCTTATGATTATGGATTATATCCATAAATAGTTCAATTTATGTTCAGTGTTTTGTAAGTATGAGATTATGTATTTTGATTCATAAACTGATCTAGTTTATACCATTGTTTAGAAATGGTGCCTAGTGGAAGAAATGGAAACCGTATCAATGCACGCACTCCATGTAGGGATTTCCCTCCTGCTCAAGATAATTATAGTGGAGCTGGTGATGCAACTGGTGCCAATCAGCTAATCACCATACTGGGACAACTTACTCAGGTTATGAATAATAACCTTACCCGTATGGAGCACCCTAATCAACAGCATGGAGGATTAATGTTAGATCGCTCACCAACGTTCAATGGGAGTACAAATCCCTTAGTAGCTGAGCAATGGATATTTTCCCTAGAGAAAATATTTCAGGCTTTGGGGAGTAGTGAAAGGGAAAAAGTTATCATGGTATTTTACCGCCTCACTGGAGATGCTGATCAATGGTGGTCATTGATTCAAAATATGAAGGAAGATGATGAAGTATCAAATATGGAATAGAGGGATTTCAAAGATCTGTTTTTAGAAAAATAATTTCCTCGTGACCATCGAGCAGATATGGAAAGGCAATTTCTGAGTCTGAGACAAAAGGAGGATGAGAATGTCACAAAGTATGAGGCTAACTTTACAAGGTTAGAAAGGTATGCTGGAGATTATATACATAACCCAAGAAGTAAGATTGATCATTTCTTTGATGGGTTAAAACCATTTCTCCATCGAGCATTAGTCTCACAATCCTTCTCGTCGTATGAAGACATTGTCTCATGTGCTATCAAGACTGAAAAGGAATTCTCTAAGTCTTATGACTTTAAAGAAAAGCAAGAGAAGAAGAGATCTGCTGATCAATATGGGAATGGAAATAAGCGAAAGAAGGGAAATGTTGAATATCTATCCTGTGGTAAATGTGGGAAGAAACACCCCGGTACTTTCTTGAAGGGAACGAGAGTCTGTTACAAGTGTGGTGAAAAAGGCCACCAAGCTCGTGATTGCAAAGGGAAGAAGGAAGCTACCAATGTTCAGTGCTACAATTTCAAGGAGATGGGGCATTATGAAAATGAATGTCCTAAGCATCAGGGGAACTTACCTCATAAAATGCCAAGGGATCAAGACCAATCTTATGCTATCACTACTGCTGAGGTAGAAGCTTTGAAAGACATGGTGACAGGTAATTTAATGGTTTCCTCAAGTTTAGAAAATACATTATTTGATTCTGGATCATCGCATTGTTTCATATCTTCCCAGTTTTCTAAGAAAATTATATATTTCCAATTTGATTTAACAAGAGAGTTTTCAGTTAAAACTCCTAAGGGAATTATCATTACAACAAAGTTTTGTGAGTAAGTCCTCATTAGAGCACATAAATGTTCTTTATCTGCTGATCTCATCGTCATACCTATGATTAGTTTGATATAATCCTCGGTATGGACTGTCTTTCAGACTATGATGCGATGATTTATTGTAAGAAGAAAGAGGTTATGATTCTTGATGATGATGACAAGGAACACCTTATCTTTAGAGTAGAATAGTCACCGCCTAATTCTTATCTAGATCTACCCCCAGTAGCCCAACTAAATTCAATTATTGAGGAGGAAGAGAATGAAATAACTGTGGGTGAGGAAAGGAATGTTCAAATAGAGGATGTACCTGTTGTGAAAGAATATATATATGTATTTCCGGAAGATTTACCTGGACATCCTCCTGAACGAGAAGTTGAGTTTTCCATTGATTTAATTCCTGGATCAAGGCCTACATCGACGACCCCTTATAGAATGGCCACTGTAGAATTAGTTGAACTAAAGAAATAACTAGAGGAATTGAGTAATAAGGGATTTATTCACCCTAGTGTTTCTCCATGGGGAGCCCCTGTTATTTTTGTTAAAAATAAAGATAGATCTATGAGGTTATGTATTGGCTATAGAGAGATTAATGCCATAAAAATAAATAACAAGTATTCCCTACCTCGCATTGATGATTTATTTGACCAACTGCATGGAGCTCAATACTTTTCAAAGATTGACCTTCGATCTGGATACCATCAGTTGTGTGTGAAGAAGGAAGACATTCCGAAGACAGCATTTCGAACCAGGTATGGGAATTATGAGTTTACAGTAATGCCTTTTGGATTGACTAATTCACCCTCTGTATTCATGTATCTGATGAATAGATTTTCAAGGAATATATCGATGAATTTGTGGTGGTATTTATTGATGATATCTTGGTATACTCCAAAAGCTACGAGGATCATGAAATTCACTTGCGCATTATCCTGAAGACTCTAAGAAGACATGAATTATATGGGAAGTTTAGCAAGTGTGAATTATGGATTCAGGAGATTTCTTTTCTTGTCCATATTGTCTCTAAAGATGGAATCTCTATTGATCCTTCTAAGAACAAGGCAATCCAAGAATGGATAGCACCTACGAGTATAACTGAGGTACACAATTTTATTGTGTTGGCAGTTTATTATCGACGTTTCGTCCATAATTTTGCCCGATTGGCAAACCCATTAACAAAGCTCACACGTAAAGGGGTTAAATTTGTTTGGACAAAAGAGTGTGAATAATGTTTAGAAGAACCGAAGAGAATATTAGTCAATGATCCTATATTGACTCTACCATCGGGGAATGATGGGTTCATTATTTATAGTGATGCATCGAAAAAAGGACTTGGTTGTGTCCTTATGCAGAATGATAGGGTTATTGCCTATGCATCACGACAGTTGAAAATTATTGAGCAAAACTATCCTACTCATGATCTTGAGTTAGAAGCTGTGATCTTTTCTTTGAAGATATGGAGGCACTACCTCTATGGTGAAAAATGTGATATTTATACTGATCACAAGAGTTTGAAGTATATTTTCTCACAAAAAGAACTCAACATGAGGCAAAGGAGATGGATTGAATTACTCAAGGATTATGATTGTATGATACATTACCACCCGGGGAAAGCAAACAAGGTGGCAGATGCTTTGAGCAGAAAAGACCATGGAGTTTTGAACGTGATGAGAATTGAAAGGGATCCAATTTTGATGGATCTAGTAAAGATGGACATGGGAATAACCAGTGAAGGTGAAACATCAATGCTTTTTCAAATGGTTGCCAAACCATCTTTACTAGAAAGGATTAAGAGTTCTCAGACTGATGATGAAGAATTTCAAAAGAAGATTAAAGCTTTCAAATGATGGGAGATTGAGAGACTTTGTGTATGAAGATGGAATTTTGAAATTCGAGAAGAGACTTTGTGTTCCTGATATACCTGATCTAAAAAGGGAATTGCTGGATGATGCTCATAGTTCCAATTTCTCTATACACCCTAGGAGCACCAAAATGTATAGAGATTTGAAGGAACATTTTTGGTGGGATAATATGAAGAGGGAGATTGCTGATTTTGTGTCAAGATGTATGGTTTGTCAAAAAGTGAAAGCTAGAAGGCAACACCCTGGAGGAGTCATGCAACCTCTTCCCATACCTAAGTGGAAATGAGAAAATATTAAGATGGACTTTGTCATGGGACTACCAAAGACTCCTAGAAGGAATGATGCAATATGGGTTATTGTTGATCGTCTTACCAAGTCAGCACATTTTCTTGCTATAAGAGAAGATATACCACTGGAACGTCTAGAAAGACTATATATTAATGAGGTTGTGATACTTCATGGAGTACCCCTATTGATTATTTCTGATTGTGATCCCCGTTTTACTTCAAGATTCTGGAAGAGTCTTCAGAAATCCCTGGATACTGAACTTCATTTGAGCATTGCCTACCACCCTCAGACAGACAGACAATCAGAACGGACTATTCAAACCTTATAAGACATGTTGAGATCTTGTTCAATTGACTTTCAGGGTATGTGGGATCAATATTTACCTTTGGTAGAATTTTACTATAATAATAGCTTCCATTCGAGTATTCAGATGGCACCATATGAAGCGTTATACGGAAAGAGATGTCACACACCAACCTGTTGGGATGACGTTGGTGAAAGAAAACTTGTAGGTCCAGAACTGGTGGAGGAAACGATGGAAAAGGTGAAGGTAATCCAAAATCACATCAAAGAATCTCAAAGTAGGCAGAAGAGCTATGCCGATAATCGAAGGAAGGATTTGGAATTTCAAGTCGGTGATCATGTTTTCCTAAAGGTATCTCCATGGAAGGGAGTCATATGTTTTGGTAAGAAAGGTAAATTGAGTCCCAGGTACATCGGACCTTTCAAAATTCTAGAACGAATTGGGGCTATAGCTTACCGATTGGCAATGCCGCCAAGTCTCTCTAAAGTTCACGATGTGTTCCAGGTATCTCTATTGAGGAAATACATGCCTGACCCAATGCATGTACTCACCTATGAGGAATTAGAACTGGAATCCGATCTGTCTTATTGCGAAGGGAACGTCAGGATTCTTGATACGAGAGAACAAGTACTGAGAAACCGGACGACGCGTCTGGTAAAAGTTTTGTGGAGAAACCATAAGATGGAAGAGGCAACGTGGGAACTCGAGGAACTTATGATGAAGAACCACCCGAGTCTTTTCATGCGATAATATTCTAGAAATTTCGAGGACGAAATTATTTGAAGGAGGGGAGAATGTAACACCCCAAGCTTCTACGGTACGCTTCTCTTTGAATAATGCGATAGCGTGTGTTGTACGCAACATCGAGATCTAACACACCACAACCAATCAAACTAGCCGTTATGAATAGTAATACCTACTTTTTGAAATTATATATATTTTATATTTCAAAATGGACTTCATTTTTGGTTTCGGAATATCGAAATTATCCTAAGATGAATTTTTGGTATTTTTCTGAGAACTTCCAATTTTTATGAATAGTGAAAAATACTTAAAAACAACTTTTTTAATCAAAATAATTTATAGTGATAAATTATATTATTGAGTGGTTTTAAAGTATAATTAGAATATATTTTTACCATTTTATCCAATGGTGTTCATTAGAATTAATTTCACTTTGAAATTGGACCTAAACAATTGTCAATCTTTTGGTATATATTGTTTCTTAAAAACATGCTATTTGTTGTGACAACGGGAATTAATTATAAAATTAATTAATGCAACTTATATGTTTGGAATTTTGTAAAATAGACATCATTTTTGAATTCATAATATCAATTATAGCTTAGGGTGAAATTTAGGCATTGTTCTAAAAAACTTCAATTTTTGATGAATAGTGAAACTACTAAGTGGTAGTTAAAAAACTGAATTTTTCATAAAACTTAATTTTACCGCTTCTGTGAATGGAATTTTGAAAATCTGAGAGACACGGTTAATATAAAGAAGTAAAATGTGGTTCAATGAGATGAAAATAATTTTTGGTGAATAGTAAATTTTTACTTTTATTTACCACGGTTAAAAGTAAATAGGGTAATTAAGGGTAAAAATGATATTAATATTACCCTAACACATGTCATAATTCTATTGGACAAGTGTATCTCAACCAAAAACAACCTTAGGAATAAAATATTATCATTTACGTCCACTTGGGTTAGATTAGGACATTTATTATTATTTAATTCAAAGAAGAGTTAAAAGAGTTAAAATCAAAGTTTATTTACTAAAACATTTTTAATATAGGTTTATACATAAGATATATTTGATTTTAAATATTAATTATAAAGATAAAAATATTTACTACATAATGATATTTTATTTATAAATTTTAGACATTAAATAATTTAATTTATTTATGACACAATGATGATGTAGTAATTACCATAATAGTGAAAAATCAAAATAATTGATATTATAAATACCCAAATAAATATAATTTGAGACTTTTAATGAATTAAACTAATTTTATAGGATAATATGACATATTAGGATTCATTTAATCAACTTTTTTCGAAGTAATCATTCTATTATAAGTTTCACAAAAATCAACTATTGAATAGTTCCAAAATTGACATAAAAGAGTTTTTAAAACAAATTTTATATTATTAATTGATATTAAATTCTTAAAAATCTAAGGTTCGGCCAAGAGACTTATATCATGATAGGTGTATTATTAATGGACCACTTGAGGGTATCTTGGATGTATATAGTATGTTTATTAACTATATAATATAAAAATACAAAGTGACATGGTAAATGTCAAACTAATTAACTAAGAGTTAAAACTAAAAGATAAGGTTAATATAGTAATCCAAACCTGTCTAAATTCTATTGGTTGAATTGTTTTCGACCTATAACCACCTTAACATTTGAATAATAAACTTTGGATCCATTAAAAATTTAATATGAATTTATTATAAATTAATATTTCTAGCTTTTCCAAAGGTGCCCCTCACCCCTCTTATAAAAGGGCACTCAACCTTCTCATTACTTCACACCTTCAAAGCCTTTTTTTTCGGCCAAACTCTGCCCAAATACTCTCTAAACTTCCCTCAATACAACATAGAGGCCTTAGTGTGATCAGAAATCCAACCTAAGGAGCCCTTTTGATCAAATCAAAAGGAAGAACCCGAAGAAGAGGTAATGTTTTCACCACCCTTTTTCAAATTCATTTCTTCTTCCACTTATTCTTTCTTTGTTATTACCATTCTAAAATAATAACTCCAGTATCTTATATATACTGTGATGTTATTATAAATATGGTACAACCATATTCAGTATTCTATCCACCCTTTGAATAACATGTCACCATACGTGCGTACGTACGACTTACCGTCTCCATGTCGTGGTGTAATTGTTATTCAATATATTATTATTTGGATGGGTATAATAATGATGTGTAACTCATGTAAATAATAAATATAACATGATAATGATTTTTTATATATGATATACTATTCAATTATATATTATTTTAATATCAAAAGAATGATATTGTCGCTCGTGGGTACGTACGGACTACCGTCTCCACGAACGCGATGAGATTCATTATCCATCGTATCCATTCAAGTATAATTATCATTTTATGATTTAAAAATAATGTTTAAGGACTTGATATAATTCTGGATATGAATAAGATATAACCTATCCATGACAAACATGGATTACGTAATAAAACATATAAAAGAAAACGAGTAAGTTAACACCCGAAACGACGATAATACTAAGATATTATTAACAAAACAATGTTAAAAGATCATATATGATATCATATTAATATATATGATTCTTGTATAATTTAATAACAATTATTTCAACATTATACAGGAGGTTAACCTACCCTCAACCAAGTAAAATTACAAGGTAAGGGTTTATTTCGCAATCTCTTCATTATCTGAGGTTGTTTATACGTAATAATCTACTGGGATTTATTTATCATACACATCCATGTTTCTCCAAAATGTATTTCAAAACATTTTTTACTATTTACAAGAATATGGGTTAAAGTCATTTATACCCTTTTTTGACTTTTATAAGAGGTTTATAAAGGAATCTTTCCGTCATTTTCTAAACAAGGTGCTTTTTAACCTTTGGACAGAATTAAGGTAAGAATGTTTTTTTTAACTTATACGACGGGTGTGGCTATTTTCTGCCGTTATAAAATCGTCGATGCTTCCCTTACAAGATTATAAGAATACTTTCAAAGAAAATGTTTCATTTTATATGACTCTTAAATGATTTCAAAATAAAAAGAGATATTTCTCTAAAAAGAGTTTTGATTTCATCTATGTCAATATCCTTTGATGGATTTTAAGCTTATTTGGAGATGATTTTTTATGAAACAAAACTTCCATATTGTATTGAAGGTTTTTGTGATATGTTTGACTATGGATATGTTATTTTCATTGTTTATGGATGAAGTATTTACATTTCGTATGCTAGTTTTAATACGAATGTTTATGTTATGTTTAAACCTTTTCATATGGGAATGCATTGGACTTAATATGTGATGGGTGGAGCCCGCTATAGCTCCTCGATGCATCGATAGGTCTCATGAGACAAACTAGTGTCTTGGAACAAGGCCTTGACAAAATATTATTTGTAGTCTTGGCACGAGGCCTTGGCTATGTGGTTATGATAGTCTGACATTATGCATTCCATCATTATGAAAGTGGTTATTGATACTGCATGTGATTATTCGATTAGTAGAATATCCATGTGAATAAGCAAATGGCATTATTTCATGTTACTTTTTCCATACTATGTTGAAGTTCAAGTTTAAAAGGCTTTTGTTTTAGTTATACACTGCCTTAAATGTTTATTCTTATTTATGAAAGTTTCCGCTATATTGTTATCCTTACTGGGCATTTGAGCTCACCCCTTTTTTATGTTTTATTTTTCCCAGGATGTGAAGAAGTAATTTATGAATGACCTGCAGGGATAGTGTGAGGGGATAAGAGTGTAGACTATGGATACTATTTTGTTGTAGTTTTCATTTTATGATGTAATGTAAACCTTATGAATATATCTAGTTTTTCCAAGGCTACTAAACCAATCGGTCTTTCAAGATTTGATCTTTCTTGTGATCATGCCATTGTCATGTAATAATGCACCGACTCTGGGTAACTGGGGTCGGGGTGTTACATACATGAACGTAGTACTACTTATTTGTTACATGACCCCTTAAAACAGCCACATAAGACCTAAGGGTAAGGTGTGCGATGGTGAAAGACTCTTGGGGTGGCTTGGATAACATCGATCGAGTGGTAATTTCAATCAACTTCCAATTTTCCCGTAGACGGTCACGTTCGATCTTGACATGATGAATCTCAACTTGGGATTGGTCAAGGGAGAAGCCCATAGATGCCACCTCTTTTCTGAGCTCCGAAAAATGCGCTTCGTATGGGGCAATTCTACTGGATGAGGATATTTCTTCCTTTGTCTGAGTAAATTGGATTTGTTAAAGTCCTATATTTATACTAATCATGTAATCAATGTTCAATGGATATATTAGCAATGGTCAAAATTCTTAACATAAAACCAAAGAAGTTGACATCTTATAAAAACATTTTTCATAAAGAGACATTTAATTGGATCAATAAGGATTTTCCATTAATGAAACTTTGAGTCATTACACCTATAGAGAAAGAAGTTAATTTATCAGTGACATCAAATCTCCTAAATTTTTTTACCATATAATATAATCCATTTATCATGATATCTTAAATCATGTAGGTTTCATGATGGTTCCATAAACCTATGTGTTTGATGCCTCTTTCTTTAATTTTCTAGAAATGAACTTGACTACAGAACACCATGGCCATGGATTTATTCATGTAGTTATATTCCCATCAAAGGTATTGATATATTAATTTACATTAAAGGAAGAAGGGATAAATATTTTCTTGAATTATCCATTAATGAAATATCACTCATGATGTACCCAACGCATCCTAACTCACCGTGATCACATTTCATCTTGATTTTTATCAACAAATCAAAGTATGTGATTCATGATATCCATTAATTATAATCTTAAAGTATAAGGATTAAAACACATGTACACAAATAGAAACATACAATGACACATAAAAAAATAAATTTCCTATTGGAGGTTCTGTTATCATAATCTCATGCACTGGAAATTACCAAGGGCGTACACCATGAGAGGGTATCTCAAAGTCCTGTGACGTTTTAACCTTGATATCCTATATCATTTGTGTCCCATTAAATGATATCATCTGACCATAGAACATATATTGAAGTATATTATCATGGAACCTCATGGTCCTCATCATAGTGGGGAATTACTATGATCTTTTAGTGTGGCATATATTCTTAGGAAATTATCACATAAAAATGTAATACAATGGAACAATCATGATGTGATAAGAAAAGTTCATGAATATTAACAAAGCATGTAATCAATTACTAAGAAATTTGGTTCCAGGGAACTGAATCCAAAAGAATCCCATTTTCACTAGATCCAACTGATAATATATTTTAGTCCATTATATCTCATATGATACACATGCATATACCGAGATAGAGCCTTTGTCAGGGGTCCACCATGTTTTCCTCTACAGACACTTTACTCACTATAACTTCACCTCATTGAGAAAAATACCTCAAGAGATAAAACTTATGAAGTATGCTATTTGTAAATTTAGGTAACATTTTCTCTTTGTAATTGTAGTGTTATTATAGTAAAATGTGATAGGGTATTGACTTATAAGTACCACATCAAGATATTTAAAAAAGTTTTGAATCCAAATTAATTTCTTGGCTACATTGGAAGCTGCAATATACTTATACTCCACTATAGAATTGATGAAAAATGGATGCTTTGAAATCTACCAGCTCAAAGATCCTATATTGTGATAAAAGATATATCATGACTATAACTTCATATAATTTTGATCTATCTAAAAGATATCATCTATAAAACTGCTGATGAATAAATATTTATCTCCTCCATATACTAGGAACATATCCTTACTTCACCTCAGATACTTAAGGATAACCTTAAGAGAAATTTAATACTGATCACCTAGATTAGTTTGATATCTTCCTACCATGCTCTAAGCATAGGCATAATCATGCCTCATACATAACATGACATACATAATAGATCCTATAATTGAAGAATATTTGATGTTACTCATTCTCTCTCTTTCCTCCTGAGTCTGACGAAATATTTTCTTGGAAATATGTATACCATGCGATACCGGAATTGATCCCCTCTTATATTTTTATATACTAAACATCTTCAGTATCTGGTCAATGTATGCACTTTAACATATCCCAATTAGTCTCTTGGATCTATCATGTATGATCTTGATCCATAGAATTTAGGCTGGTTCACCTAAGTCCTTCATATAAAGATACTTTCTCAACCATTATTTAACCTCTTATAAGGATGGTATCTTATTCTCAATTAGTAATATTTCATCAGTATATACTAATATGAAAATAAATTTACTCACACTAAACCAATTATAAATACATGGAACACATTCATTATTAAGGAAATAAAATTATTTTATCACATCATCAAACCAAATGTTCCATGAACTGGATTCTTGATTTAATACCTAAATAGATCTTTGCAACTTTCATACCTTTTTGGTATTTTCTGGAGTCATAAACCCTTATTTTTGTTCCATATACACATATTATTGATGGTTCCCATTAATGAAAGAATTTTTTACATCCATTTTCTAAATCTAATATTCATAGTAAGCTGCCATGGAAGGAAAATGTTTGATGGATTTAGATATGTAAATTAGAGAAAAGGTTTCATCATAGTCAATTCCTTAACATTGTCTAAACACTTTATCCACTAGATATGATTTATAGGTATTTAATCTACCTTTAATGTACATATTTCTCTTGAATACCAATTTACACCCAACATTATTTACATTAACTAGAAGATTTATCAGAACCCAAACTTGATTCTGATATATGGAATCCATCTTAGAATTCATGGCTTATTACCACCTTATAGATTATTATCTCTCTACTACCTCTTTGTAAGAGATGGGATCATTATTTTCAACCAATAATGAGTCACCATAACCAGTGACTATAAAACCATATCTATATGCTTCTCTTACCACTCAAGCACTCCTACATAATACTTGTGTTTTAGGAACAAATTCTTTCATGGGGACCTGTATAATCTTTTTCTATACCAATTCTTATTTATCTTGAGCATTAACTTCATCGAATTCAATATTTATCTCACTATCCTCTTTAAGTACATGCTCCCTTTCAAGAAATATGGGCTCTCTTATGATAGTTACTTTCTTTTCTTAAGGGTTTTATAAATATTATCTTCTTGTTTCTTTAAGATACCATATAAAGATACACTTCATGCCTCAGGGTGATAGTTTTTTTCTTAATCTAGCCTTAACAAATTCCTTGCAACCCCATGCATAAACATGTGATAAAACAGGTTTATTTGCACTCCATAAATGAAAGGAAATACTATTTTATACTTTAGTTGGTACTCAGTTTCATAAGTATGCTTCCATGTGTAATGCATATCTCCAAAAGGATAATAAAAGGGTCTCATGACTCACCATCAACTTTACCATGTCTATAAAGGTACGATTTCCCCTTTTACTATCACCATTCCACTATGGTGTATAAGGTGGAGTGAGTTGAGATAAAATATCATACTCCTATAGAAAATCAATGAAATATTTGTTAAGATATTCACTTCCTTGATCCCAATGATATTTCTTTATGTTCTTACCAAGATGATTTTCAACCTTATTCTTGTACTCATTGAACTTATCAAATGATTTAGACTTGTACCTAATTAATTAGACATAACAATACCTACTCATGTCACTAGTAAAAGTCATAAAGTATGATAATACACCTCTAGATTTTATTTGAAAAGGTTTGTACACATCAGTGTGTAATAATTCTAGAAACTCTATGTCCATTTTATCTTGACCACCAAATGGTGGTTTGGTTATCTTACCTTGTAAAAAATCATGGAATATTTCAAGTGGTTTAAGCTCCAAAGAGTCTATGTAACTAACTTAATATAGATTTTTCAAATGATTCTCATTTACGTGACCAAGATAGTGATGCCACAACTAAATATTAAATGATTAATGTGTATTTGTTTCATTATCATTTTATAATATTTGGTTTTAATAATTCAATACATAACGGAAATTATTTAACTATGCCATACCATAACATATGATATATTTATAAAGGTATAAATTATCATTTCCAAATCTAAAAATAAATCCATCCATGTCTAAACAAGAAATGTAAATGATGTTATTAGTAACACTAGGAATATAATAACAATTATTTAAAACCGAAATCTATCCTATTGGGAATGTGATATGGAAGTATCCCAAGGATAGACTAGCTAAACTCCCTTTATTGGAATCCCGTAGATCCAAATTGTCTTAATAAACCTTCTATAATAAAATTAGTCCCTATATTTGGATATAAATATAAGCACCAAAAGTAGTATCTAATACCAAAATTATATAAATGGAAATATTAGACTTGATAATGAATGCACCTAAAGTTTCCACTTGATTCCTTGAATAGGTATAATTTCTCTTCTAGTGGCCCTACTTTCCACATGAAAAATATTCCATATCCTATTAATTTATTTTTCTATGGATATTCTTCTTGGAGGGATGGTTATATGGAGCATTAGACTTGGAATAAGTATTTAATCCCTTTCCCTTGTTCCTCCTTTTCTTATTCACCATAAGAACCATAGGTTTTTCATGCCCCATTTCTTTATCAAATTGGTGGATAAGAATAATATGTTCTAAAATTATATTCTCACTATTTATCCTATTATAATTCATAATAAAAATAGATAAGTTTTTAGGTAGCGAGGAAAGAATGATAAATGTGTGCAACTCACCAAGTATGTTAAACCCTCAGATGTCTAAGCATTCAATGTATCCAATCCTCATAACTACATGAGGCCTAGATGGTGCTAACTCTCTACATTTTTACATGAACAATGTATTGGATATCTCATCTCTTTGATCTCACCTTCTCTTGATAGAGATATCTAAGGTGAGAAATTATTCTATATGAATCCATATCCTTATATTACTTTAGAATCTCATTGGACATGGAGGATAACATAAATAATTGAAAATCCATTGCATCATACACATACTTTAGAGAGATATATTCTTCTTATTCACTATCCTCTTTGTAAAGTGACTTAGGAAGTGGGGTTTCCTACACATATAATTTCTACTCATGGTGTAGTATAACCCATAAGTTCCTATACCATTCCTAGAAATTTAGGCCAGTGAGAAGGTTATCCTTCTATAGTATGGATCACAATGATATTGTTGAAGTCGTTTGATTATCCATTTATATAAATTAAGAGAAGATAATTTTTTTTGTTTAGTTACCAAAACAAATTAATAAATTTAAATTAAATTCCATTAATCTCCCACTATTTTTTTGAAACCTAACAACCTTCACCATTAGTTTTGAAATATATTATTGATTATATATTCTAGTGGAAAGGATCCATATTCCCCTTCTCATAACCCAGACTTGGGAATGACAAGTTTTTTGAAGGGTTTCTAGTTAGATGTAACTTTCCAACTACATTAACTCATAGTTCCTATATCTGTTGAGAGGGTTACCCAGTCCTAAAATCATTGTTAAAAATTTCCACAACTCTTGCCTCTCAGTTACACCAAGTCTTGATTGACTTGTCAACCCTTGATGTGAACCAAGATAAGTCAACACAAAACTTCAAGATAAAAGTTCCATGATAATTGAAATCACCCTAACTTGGGTTGATCAATTAGTTTAAACCATGCTGTCAATTCTGACTTGATTACTGGAAGGATATACTAACCTAATATTTTAGTTAAGGGATTTTAATCCTTATGAAAGAAATCCCAATTTATCTTATCACATGAATTGTTAATATTAAGTAGATTTTATTTAAGTGATTAAACATTTATAATAAAACATTAATTCATAATATGGTTATATTTTATTCAATATTTCATGCTTGTTAATTAATTTATTAAGTGATTGTGTAATATATACAAACATAAATAATTAAACATGAAATTGAAAAAGTTAATATATAAGTGACATGATCATGAGATTATATAATGCTTAGTTTATCTTGTAGATGATAAATTAACCCTCCACCCTAGGGGAAAAACACCTTAAACCATAACTAGGTTTTTGCTACAACATTCCACCTTATCTCCTTTATATCTCTTTAATTGATTTCACCTCAGCTCCTGGATCAAACCATATCCTCTATCTTGGGAGATCTATCCTTACATAAGTTTTTACTCACACTCTAGCGAGGGTATCCAATGGATTTGATAATAGGGGTTTACATAAAGCAAAACAATGGGCATATAGGACCTTAAATAATAATGTGGAGGGGATGACATGCAGACCACCAATTTTAATTTCATCATAATAAATTAAAAGAAACCAATCACATACACTAGGATGGTCTAATCTCATGATAATTGACACAACATGCAACAAGCATACATTTACAATCTAGTTATCATTTACTTAAATTTGTTCATTAATTAAGATGAAGTGCAACAAATTAATCCAATTAATCAAATTTATATCAATTTTATCGAAGCATCACCAACTTACCATTATCCAAAATTTTAAATAAAATTAATTTCATTTGAAATTAATGAAGTACACAAGTGAACTTTGGAGGAAATTGCGTGTACTCATCCAAATTACCTAAAATTTTAGATTTGGAATTTAACATGGAAATTAATTCAATATACAATTATCAATCCTATGACATGGTGTATAGTATCAAATAAATGACACACAGAACACATATAAATAGGTTTAATCATATATTCAAATTTTCTATGCGTGTTAAGTTAAGTACACTTCCTGCAACAGACTAAACAACATGTAGTTAATTACATGACATGTACTATCTTCTGACCATGTCCACAATACATGCCTTGAGACTGGGTGTGTTGCTTGCCGCAAATGAGTTTGAGGTACATGATGTATTTACCCTCTTATAAGGTGTGTGGCCTTGAAGTTACATGATATATCATTACCCATGTCATGTATCTCATACATGACTCATTAGGACACCCTGTATCCTTGACTACATGAAAATGAAGACTATAGTCATGTACAATGGTTACACGACAAGTAGTTCTTCAAACTGTGTTCCAATCTATTTGGATCCACATACCGATCTAATTTTACTAGATCTTAGATATAATTTCATCAAATTTGACCTGATATACTATGATACACAATACATGACATGTATTTAGGAAATGCATGATATATAGTCTGGTTTTGTTTGGGTAGAACCTTTTCCACTTCCATTTGGTTTTTTCATCTGTTTCTTTATTTTAATATTATCCATTTTTTGGTTATGTTAGTGAGAATGAAGAAAGGGAAGATATGGAGATGTTTGGATATTAATAAGGAATCAATAAAAAATAAAAAAAATCATAAATTCATGCAAACAAACAATGAATAATAAATAATTATAAATTAAATATGCGACCCCTTTAAAACTACTTGTAGGTTCTAGACGCAACATACACACCTTTATGGAATGAAAATCTTGTATTTTAGTATTAATTTATGAGATCCATTTCTGTACACATTGTATAACATCATGTCCAACAAATTTAAATCACAAATTACTTGAATAGATAAATGTCAGAACTGGAAGGAGGATCTTCACATGTAATTTATAATTAATTTATAACCAGATATAGAATTACCTCAACTTGTAAGTCCCTATTTATTGATGATCTAGTTGACTAGATCACATCATGCTGTCTTTGTGCTATGCGATCCAAGTGTAGAATCCCTATAGAACTGATCCAAATGTGCACCAAAATCTTGGAACTTCACTGTCAAATCACTGGGTGCTAGCATGACTGATATTGATTGCTTTCATTCTTCATGGTTGATCGCGGCAGAAGTATTATCAAAGGAGGAAGATCTATTTATGTTTTCTGAATGGATTGAGAGTGGAGGAGGATATAGAACATTCTAGATCTCTAGATCTCTCTATATGATTTCAAGAGTATCTCTCTATTCATTGTTCAAAACGATATTGATTATGGAAAGTGATATAATTAGATATTTATTATGGAAGATTTAGGGTTAAAAAATAACACACATGACCCTTTCCAATTCTATAATTATTTAGTTTACCCCATGTCTAATAATAATAATATAAATATTATTATTAGTCAATTGATATGCGCAAGACTTTTAATAATATAAATATAAATATAATTTATACCATTTCCAACTAGACCTTAAAATCCAATCTATGCTTATCCTCCTCGGTATTTACCAAACCTAAAATAATGATTATTTATTTATTAAATAAATACCACTAAATTATTCATCGATAAATATAATAAATATTATATTAAATAAAATTGAAAATAAATACTTATTATTATTATTATTTAACTCACTTATTCTTTCCAATAACTTTGTATTAAATCTTAGTGATCAACCAAACATGAATATATATTATTTATTGTAACATGTTAAATTAAATAATTTAATTGAACTGAAATTGTGGATACACTTAGTGTGTGACCCTTTGCACCTCTTTCTCAGTGGCATTAAGTATAACACCTAAATTACAAGGTTAACATCTAACAACATTCCAAAACTCCCATAGATAAAGTAGTTAATGTTGTAATGACATCAAAACTCCTAAGAATTCTTATCAGGTAATATAATCCCTTTATTTATATATCTCAAATAAAGAAGGTTGCATGCTGGTTCCATTAACCTATGTGATTGATGTATCATTCTTTGAATTTTTAAAAATGAACTTTCCTACAGAACACCATGGACATTGATTTATTCAAGAAGTTCCATTCCCATCAATGGGACTGAGATATTAACCTCTGTCAAATGGTAAAAGAGATAAATCCATTATCATATTATCCATTAATGCAATATCACTTGTGACACACCCAACATATCCCACCTCACCTCGATAACATATCATCATGTTTTTTCAATACATAAAAGTATAGAAGTCATGATATCGATTATTGATAATCTTAAAGTCTAAGGACCAAAAGACACATTTGTAGATAAGAACATCCAATGACACATAAAAAAGTGGATTTCCTATTGGTGGGTTTGTTCTCATAATCCCCTGCACTAGAAATTACCAAGGGTGTACACCACGAGAGGGTGACTCAAATTTCTATGAGTCTACACCCCTAATAGCATGTATCATTTTGTCCCATTAAATGATATCATCCAGCCAAAAAACATTTATTTAAGAATACTATTGTGGCACCTCTTGATTCTCATTATAGTAGAGAACTGCTATGACCTTTTAGTGAAATATATATTCTTATGAAATTATCACATAGAAATTTCATAAAAAGGAACAATCATGATGTGATATGAAAACTTAATTAATATTAACAAAACATGTAATCAAGTACTAAGAATTTTGATTCTGGGGAACCAACTCCAACACCATTATTAGAGCATAAATAAATCAATAGAAAATAGTTCTATAATAATTGTATCATGCATAAGTCATACAAGAATATAAAATATGATCACCCACTAGGAAGAACACATATAAAAAATAAATAAAATACAAAAATACACACACTGATCCTACTTCCATTACTAGGATTTAACACAATCCTATCTCTCAAAACTAGTCGAATAGATCTAAAATAACCCACTACACTGCATGTGATGAACTTAGAAGTAGACAATAAGGTCTTCACATGCACATGAGTGATCGTGTAGGGTGTGAGAAATGAATCTTAATAGTTTCTCACCAAGTAACTATAGTATATTATACCATATACTTATCTACATGAGGAATAAAATAAATATGTTACATAAGTGAATCAGATGCCACATTCTAAACAGGACACCATGAATCCATGTGCATTAGACCATCATGTGATGACTAGGACACCACAAAACTCAATCATACTTACATTGATACCATGATAGAATCCATATCACCACCTTGTCTTATTTCCTCACACTTTTAATCCATCCTTTACCCAAATAATCAAGGTAGGTGTTATCAAGGTACTCACCCCATATCTAAAGGAATAAGGTATAGTCTCACATCCAAATCCTAACCCACTACCTTATCACACAAGGTAGGGTCCATCATCTATGCCTCACACCAAATCACAACCCAATACTCTCACTCGACCAGTCTATCATCATAACCCAAACATTCTCACTCAAGGAAATGTCTATTTTTATGACCTTAGCCTCTCAAAGCAAGATACATTAAGCACATGAGGACCCTATCTCTCATATGAAAGTCTTTCCAGTTCCATCTCACTCATGGAAGTTTCAGGCACCAGGATCCCTCTCCCTTAATAGGTATATACCATATCACAATCACATAAAACAAAAACATGGAATGAAAGCCACCACACAAGCTCACTAGCTCATCAACCTAGTGTTAGCTGCTCATATTTAGACTTGAAACTTGAAGCATGTCTCACCCAACCCATAAGGGCATCCACTGGGCCCCTAAACCCATCACATCTATGATCACCGATACCATCTCATGTCCATCACTCATTATTAAAAATACTACCCATAGGATCCACTAACCCATACATCAATGGGCCAGTCTATATCATCATCCAAATCATACATCACTCTTGATCTTTCTACTTAGGGACCATCCCAAGATATCACGCTCTAAGACCCTTGGAAACTTGATGCGAAGTCTTGATCAATTCCTAAAACCCACACCTAGGTACCCTCTCAAATATCCTAATGGAATTTTATTATACTGTTATCTAGATTAAAACCCTCTCCACCACACCAAGTCAAGTCATTGAGGACTTTCCCCACTCAAAAATCTCATCAAGCCTTAGTCTACCCTCAAGAGTGTTTCACTCATGAGGTGTGAGACGTACAAGCATCTCACCCATATAATTAGACCTAAGCCTCACATTCTCACCATAATAGCCTTAGGGAAACAAAACTAGGCTACCAAAATCTCATATAGAATCTCAAGATGCACCCAAGGTCTCCTTCCAACTCAAATAACACCTTTACCCCTGGTGACATAGTTGTTGGGCGACCCCAATTTCCCAAAGTGCTAAATAGTGCTTATCTCGAGTCTAGGAGGACCAATAAATCCTAACTCTTTATCTGGGGCACTATAGGTCCCTATTCATTCTACCCAGTCCCATGAAACATGAATATATTATGAAATCATTCATAAATAGGATTATGAAATTTTATTAATGGAAAGACCTACCATCAAAATAGATTTACCATCCATGCTAAGATCTAAACCACCTCGACCAAGCCCATCCAAACCTCTTATAATATTGTATCACCACCTGAGCTCCTATATTATTCCATACACTAAAAATAATTAATTATTCAAAATAAACTAAATAAAAATAATCACCTAAAAAATCATTGTGCATCCTCGCCACACTAAAACTACTTTTTACTACATGAGATAATCCTCCCAGAACCACCTCTAGACATCACACATGAAAGCCCCATCATCATTGCTCTATTCCACCATGCTATGGAGGAATCAACACAAAAACCCTATCTCAAATAAAAAAATGTTTATGAAGGGAAAACCAAAAAACAGTAAGGATGAATGATCTCACCTTAAATCACAGCTAAAACTCACTGAGAGCTATCCCACACAAAGAGGGATTGAAGGAGGAAAAAGAGGGGGAATTTTGAATACGAATATATCCCTTTATGCACATATTTTCCCTAAATCATGAAGGTATTTAACCCTAAAAGTAAAAGTATACCCCTAATTTAAAAATTCACCCAGTAACTAGCTGTAGAAAAATACGCACCTCTACCCGATAAATTCATAGCACAACTAAGGGTCATAGTGTGGCCAACACAAGAAGAGGGACCAATCATCAAATAAACTCCATTGTGATGTGACTAGGGGTAATGAAGTAAAAGGATTTATAATAATTATCAAACCCCCTTTGTCTTACTTTAGTCATAGAGTGAAACCTCTCTTTATGACATGCCTTTCTTGTAAGACTCCTCCTCTTAGACATAACCCATAAAAATCACTATTTCATGAAGCTCTCAACCATGACTTATATTTCTTTATTGTATCCCATTATGATGAAACATATGGGACTTGTCCTGAACTAATATAGTAACAAAATTCTAGTAAGGCCTCCAGGCCTTTCCCCGACACCTCTTTGATCACTTGAAACACCAACCGAGCCTCTTTCCTCATTTAAAAACATATTCTAAAGATGTCCCAACACTTAGATTCTAAATATTAATCCCAAATAATAGAATGAACCATGATCTAGGACAAATTTTTTGAATCCCTTGAAAATTAATAACCTTAAAATTCTTAGGTCCTTACAAAAATGGCATACCCCTCCTTTCTTGGTGGTTATTTTAAAACTAGGTTGATTGGAATCATGGTGTAGTGACCATAAAAATGACCATATTGGCCTCAACCTTGACTCTAATTGAATAAACTATATGACATAGGGGAACCAAAATCATTATTTTAGACTAACCCCCACATTCTACCACATTAAATAACTACCAAGGCCATGACATACCACCCTCCTGACCACAAATACATGAGTTTTTCCCCTTCTTATTTCACATAGGGATTCCTATAGAAATCTTTAAGTTCAATGCCCTCCAAAATGGATATCACCATGCCATATACTACCAAAATACCCATACCAAAATAAAAAATGGTCAAAACCACTCAATTATACTAAAAAACCTAGCCACCACATCCATAACACTCCTACAACATCTACAAAAACATAACCCTTGAAAAAATGAGCATTTTGGCATCCAGAATGCTAAAACCTCATTCTTCACCTCTGGATCACCTCCAAACCCAATCTTGAAACCTTAGATGCTATAAAAATACAAATTAAAGGTCCAAAAATTTATATTAAATACATTTTGAATGATTGTTATCCTTAAGAATCAAAATTAAACTTGAAAAAATGTGCAACATGAAACCCAAACACTCATGGGATATAACTCTCAAATAAGAAAACTACCACTATAAAAACACAACCACAATACAATAAAGTAGAAACCACAATCACACTATTATAAAACCAAGAATCTTAATATCATAAAAAAAATAAGGTTTAAAATATATTACGATACTAAGCATGCATCTATGAATCATGATCACTCATTCAATACTCTAAGCCACCATATCCCCAAAATATATGAAATAAAGGAATGAAATGCCCATGCGACACCTTCTCCTAATGATCTTGAATATTGACTGGAAACTTCAGGAATTTATTGTCTTTCTCAACATCAAACTCTCCATAATCAATGACATGAGAGTCATCGTAAAGATACTGATGAAGCTGTGATACAAGGAAGATGTCATGGATCTGATCCAGTTATGACCAACATGCTCCAACGCCTAAAAAGGATCGATGAACCGAGGATAATGATTACTTTCATGACTGAACCTCCATTAACCATGACAAGGAGAAACCTTAAAGAACACATGATCACTAACCTTAAACACCATAGGTCTCATAATATAATTTATATAAGAATTATGGATATCTCGAGTCACCTACATTTTCTTATGAATCATCTGAACCTTCTCAATCATACTTTGTACTACATTTGGTTCAAGGACTACCGAATATCCAACTTCTCTATAGAAGAATAGATATCTTCAAGGATTCACATACAAGTGGTAAAGTGGAGATATGTCAATGGATGAGTGATAACTATTGTTATAGGAAAAATTAACCAAATGTAATTTCTTCACCCATGAACCTCTAAAATATAGAACACATGAACACAATATGTCCTTTAATATCTTAATGGTCCACACTTTTTGAACATAAATTTGAAGATGAAAAGTAGTTCTAAGGTATATTTGAGAGGTAAAATCATTCTAAAGTCCTCCCCAGACTTGTGAGGTAAAAAAAGGATAACAATTAGAGACGATGAACTATAACACCCTATGAAGGTTCACCATCTCATCCATATACCACATCACCAGAGCATCCACAACACTTGAATCCTTAATTTCTATGAAATGAATTAACTTCATCAATAGATCCATAATCACCAAAATTACATCAAATACTCCCCAATATTGAAGAAAAATTGTTATTAAATCCATTTATATGTACTCACCCTTCAACTTAGGGACATCAAATGGATAAAAAAACATATTGGGACATGATGTTCCACCTTAACCCATTGAAAAAAACATCACGAAAAAAATTATGCCATTGATTGATTCATAATTATAAACCATAACTAAATCCTCCTGTAATGATACATATTGTATATAATAAAATGAAAAACATGGGTGAGATATGAAAATCATAAAGAACCTCCCAATTCATCATTGTTATAATGTAAATTTTCTCATAAAAAAATGATGCTAATTATCTTATGACCATACATTTAGAGAATTACTGATGTTATTAATATTTTAATGACTTATTATATACTCCATTTACTGATTTTATATGAAATTTTCATAATTTTTGTGAAATATTAATGTTTTAATACTAAGTATAATTTTTGAGCATTTTTAGAAGTAGTCCAATTGAGTCAGTTTACTATTTTATTTATAAATATCACCCTACTGATTAAAATTGTGTGGTTAATGTTTTTTAGGATTAATTATTCAATATAAAACTTTTCATTATAAGGGATCATGGTCCAATTCTACCATTTAAAGGCCCATATAGACCACACAAGAATGCCTACAGAATTTGTGAAGAAACTGAACCATCCATGAATATTGAATTACTAGGATCAATATAGAAGTTAAAATTAATTAATTCTACTCAAAAATCCTGATAAAAATGCAAGGAGTAATGGATAAAAATTTCAGGGCCCAACTATAAGAACAATGGTCCCAACTAATCCTTTGAAGTCCAGCCCACTATTCTGTCCAGGAATTAAAATCCAGACACTATTCATGTCATATCTCATTATGTAAGCATCAAATCAAGATAACATTTTTCAGTGTGAAATAGGATATATAGGAGTACGACTTTGTTGAAGAAATCATATGGATTTGAAGGCATATTCTTATTCAAAAAACTCATTCACATATTGGCCTTCAAAAAGTTTGTATTGAAATGGATAGATTAAAATTGTTTAATTCAACTGCCATAACTTTGGCTCCTTAAGTCAAATGGACACCAAATTTTCAAATTAGAAATAGAAGATATTTATCTACAAATTTTAAGAATATCATATCTCAAGACTCAGATGTATATTTTATCAAAGTGTCGATGAAAGTGGAGGGGTAGTTTTGGAATGCAAACAACCCACAACATTGAGCTATAAATACATCCCCTCCTATCCTTTCAAAAGAGTTGACATTTCAGAGAAAAGGAGGATAGGTTGGAACGACCAAGGATCTTCAAAAGGCTTGGGAGGATCTTCCATACTAAATTTTTTTCTTGAGAAACCATTCCTCCTTTCTTCCTTTAATTTACTTTTGTGTTGTTCTTCGTTTGTAATATTGTAAGTATTTTTTTTAATTCTGTTTTAATGAAAGTTTCTTCATCAATATATCTTATTCTCAACCAACTTAAGTAGTTTAATATTAATTTTCTTAAAATAGTTTAAATATAGTTTAATCCCATTCCCTTCTTTCTCTCTCTAATTTAAACTAAAGTTCGTTTTCAATTATGATCACCCTTCGTGTGTGTGTGTGTGTTCGACGCACAAATCTTTTCTTATCCCGTTATTTTTGTTCTATTTACAATTCATCACCATTAACATATATTAACAGATTAATAACTATCTTAATGAATTAGTAATTCTATTATTGGGTTGATTCAAAATTTAGGGATGTTAAGTGATTGAGAGTATTTGCTCGATGAATATTCTTCAAATTAACATTTTGTATGTTGGACTGAACATGTCATGGATTAATGACTTGTTTTGTTTAAAATGTGGTTTCCATGGATTATTGGAACCATAAATACACTACCATAAACAATATATAATTTATATTAGAACCCTATGTTAAGTTAAGGCTTGGTTTAAAGCCTTAACACTTAGGAATTCCAATCAACATTATCTTGTGAAGTGAGTGTTAGTTTAAATGAAATATAAAGCAAAGCTCAAGGATATCACAAGATTAAATCCCTAAAAATAAACTCACCCCAATCTTTATAAATTTTTTAAATCAATATTAATCAACCAATCATTTCATAAGATCTGCAAACAAACCCCCCCAATTAGAATACAATCAACTAAAAACAAACGACTATTAAAAAGTATCATCACCTAGGATTTGACCAGAGTGCTGCTATACACATTAGCAGAGCATCAGAACATTGACCGGTTGATAGGTGAAAATATACCATGATTTAAAATGGTTTCGTTACCAGGGATGGTGCAATTAAGTAGTCATTATTTTCTAGATATTTTAAAAAAACAAAAAAAAAATTGAAAAAAAATTGAAAAAAAACACAAAGAAAAACCCGCCTTCTTCATAAAAATCATAAATGAAAAAACCAAAGAAAAAAAACCATATTCATATTTCTTACAAATCTCTTTGAATGACCCATATTCTCCCAAACAATACCTCGGATTTTTTTGACCCAGAAATTGAGCGAAATCTTCACCAACTTAGAAGGAACTTAAGAGATAATCAACTCATTCAAGAACCAGTCCTTGTCCAACCAGTTGAATTAGATATGGATAATCCTAGAGAACAAACACTTAAAGAACTTTCTTCCGCTGATATGAATTACCAACCTCTTGGTATTCAATATCCTAACATAGAGGTTGAATTTAAACTCAAATCGGGATTGATTCATCTTCTTCCTCATTTCCACGGGCTAGCCGACGAGGATCCACATATCCGCCTTAAAGAGTTCCAAGTAGTATTCTCTACCATGAAGCCTCAAGGGGTTTCTGAGGAACAAATAAAACTCCCAGAATTCCCTTTCTCCCTAGCTGACACTACCAAGTCATGGATTTACTACCTCCATTCTTGTTCCATAACCACATTTAATGACATGAAGCGACTATTTTTAGAGAAATTCTTTCCTAATTCTCATACTGCTTCTATCTGAAAGGAAATAAGTGGTATTAGTCAATTCCCAAATGAATCACTCTATGATTACTGGGAGAGGTTCAAAAAGCTTGTTGCAACCTTCCCACACCACCAAATCCCTGATCAACTCTTAATCCAATACTTCTATGAGGGGTTATTGGCTATGGAGAGAACCCTCATTGATGCTACAAGTGGAGGTGCTCTTGTTGATACAACTCCCACAACTGCAAGAGATTTAATAAGAAAAATGGACTCAAACACACAAAAATTCCATACTCGAGAACATGATAAATTAAAACAAGCCCAAGATAGTCAGTAAATAGAGCCGAATAAGATGACAGAGTGGATGAGTTAACTTACAGGTCTTGTGTGACAACTAGGTGTGGCTACCAAAGACCCAACTTCATCTTCTCCACAATCAATATTTCCTAGACCTATCAAAAACTGTGGAATCTACAACTCTCCATCTCATAAAACTTACGCATTTCCACAACTTCAAGAGGATCAATATGATTCATATGGACCAATGGAGCTCAATGCAACATATTCTCAGAGGAACACCAACCCTCAACAATCAGGTCAGTTCATTAGAAACTTCAACCAACCTCACTCTGAGCCCTTGTCTTCTTCCTATAACCAAGGACTGAGGTATGGTAATTCTATCTCTCATCCCCCTCAATTACCTCATTAAAACCCAATCTATTTCCAATATGGTCAATGTGTTGGTAACTTCAAACAACCTTATCCTTTTATTCCTCAACCTCAAAGGAACAATCCTTCTTCTGGATTCCAATATCCCAGTGAGCCTTCCCAATTCCAAAAACAATACAATCACTTTCCCAAGAACCAAAATATAGGTAATCCCAATTTGGGACAAGCCTCTTCTTCCAAGAAACCATGGGAAAGTGCTGTGGAAGATCCTACCTCCTTCACCCGTTCCAGCCTCAAGAACATTGAAACCCAAATTGGTCAACTTGCATCCCACCTTAGTCAGCACCAACCATCCAATTCTTCCCAACTTCTAGCTCAACCATTACCCAACCCCAAGGGTAATGTAAGTGAAATTGCACTTAGATTGGGAAATAAAATTACTATGCCTCAAGATAAGTCCTCCAACCCCCTTTGAATATTGACCTAGAAAATAAAAAGAAAAAGAAACTTGAAAAGGAATATGAACCCATTACCTCACCTCATTCCATTCCACTTAGGAACCCAACTCCTTTTCCTCAAGCCATTTTTAAGCCAAAGAAGTAATTTGAACCTGATCCTAAAATGCTTGACATGTTTAGTAGTTTTGAAGTCAACATTCCCCTCTTAGATGCCATTAAAAAAATTCCAATGTATGCCAATTTTATCAAGGAGTTTTGTACCCATAAGAGGAAACTTAGGACCTTCAAAAATGTTTCCACCCAGCAGTCTATTCCCATAAAGTGCAAATATCCAGGGACCTTTACAGTTCCATGAAAAATTGGATGTTCTAACTTCGATGATGCACTCATAGACCTAGGAGCCTCAATTAATGTCATGCCCAAATCCATATTCTCCAACCTTGGTCTTGGTCCCTTACATCCAATGGGTTTTGTCATTTAGTTAGACAATCGAAGCACAGCAAGTCCTGAGGGAATAATCGAGGATGTCCTTGTTCATGTCAATGATCTTATCTTCCCAGCTGATTTCTATGTCCTTGACATGGAAGGTGAGATGAAATCTTCTCAATCTCCCCTAATTATAGGAATACTATTCCTCATGATATAGATAACCAAAATTGATGTCCATTCAGGCATCTTATCCATGTAATTTGGTGACCAACTGGTCAAGTTCAACATTTTCCAAGCCATGCGATACCCATCTGAGGATCACTTTGCATTCTCAATCCATGCTTCTGAGGACACTTCTGAGAGTCAATTGAACCCCAATCCATTATGTTCTTCATGTTCAAATGATAAAGTATCTTGTGAAATCTGTACCATGATTAACCAAGTTATAAATAGTGAAGTTGATGGGGACCTCTCATTCATAGACTCCATCAATCTAGTGGAACTTGAAAAATATCTTGAATCCCACATCAACTCTGATCTCTACTGCTCCACCTTGGAAAATATTAAGGAAAATGAATCTGAATCAAATTAAGTCCCTTCCTCCATTCTTGAGTTGTCTAACCCACAAATGAAAGATGAGACTGATCTGAAACCTCTTCGTGAACACCTGAAATATGCATTCCTTTTCCATGATCACTCTTATCCTATCATTATCTCTTATTCAATTACTGAAACCGAGGAGTCCAAACTTGTTCAAGTGTTAGAGGAAAAGAAAAAGGTCTTAGGGTGGACCCTAGATGACATACTAGGAATCAACCCTGCCCTTTTCATACATCACATCCATCTTGAGGAATCATCCAAACCAATTAGACAACCACAAAGAAGACTCAATCCACTCATCCTTGACGTAGTTAGTGAAGAGATCACCAAGATTCTTCAAGATGGTATTATCTACCCAATTTCTAATAGTGAATGGGTTATTCCAATTCAAGTTATAACTAAGAAGGGTGGGATAAATATTTTCACAAATGATCATGGAGAGGTAGTCACAACTCGAGTGAAGAAAAAATGGCGTGTGTGCATCGACTATAGGAAATTGAATATTGAAACAAGAAAAGATCACTAACCTCTTCCATTCCTTGATCAAATTCTAGAATGATTGGCTGGAAAGTCACACTATTGATTTCTTTATGGATACACCAGCTACTTCCAAATCCCAATCGCACCTCAAGACCAAGAAAATATTACTTTTACTTTCCCCTTTGGAAAATATGCATATAGGAGAATTCCTTTTGGCCTTTGAAATGATCCTGTAACATTCCAGAGGTGTAAGATGACGATCTTTTCTGAATTCATTGAACACTTCATGGAAGTATTCATGGATAGATTTAATATTTATGGTGAGTCATTTGAATCTTGCTTGAATTCACTCTCTCTAGTCCTTCAAAAGTGTGTCAAGTGTAACCTTGTGTTAAATTTTGAAAAATGTCACTTAATGGTTGAAAATGGGATTGTTCTAGGGCACATAGTTTCAAAAGAGGGTATTGAAGTTGATCTTGCCAAAATTGAAGTGATCCAATCACTTCCTGAACCCAACTTTGTTCGAGACATCCGTTCATTCCTCGGTCAAGTTGGTTTATATCGGTGATTCATCCATAACTTCAGTAAAATTTCCCTCCCACACACCCAGTTGCTCCAAAATGATGTCACTTTCCATTTCAATGAGGTTTTCAAGAGAGCCTTTGTTGAACTCAAAACTTCTCTTACATCTTCCCCGATAATT
This sequence comes from Viscum album, assembly GCA_963277665.1. Lineage (NCBI taxonomy): Eukaryota > Viridiplantae > Streptophyta > Magnoliopsida > Santalales > Viscaceae > Viscum > Viscum album. The sequence goes on from OY728158.1 coordinate 1,276,429,552, forward strand.
CAACCCCTAGATTGGTCCTTAACCTTTGAGTTGACGTGTGATGATTTTGATAGAGTCGTTGGGTCTGTTCTTGGTCAAAGAAGAGAAAAAATTCCCCATGTCATCTATTATGCCTCAAAAAAATTAGATGAAACTCAATATCACTACAGTGTCACAGAAAAAGAACTTTTAGCAGTTGTTTTTTCCTTAGATAAATTTTGTCCCTATCTCTTAGGTTCCAAAATCATCATCTTTATAGACCATTCTACTATAAAGTTATTACTCAGGAAAAGTGATTCCAAACCAAGGCTAATAAGGTGGATCCTAATGCTCCAATATTTTCACCTTGAAATCAAAGATAAACTAGGAAAATAAAACTATGTGGCTGATCACTTGAGTAGAATTTCTAATTCTTCTCATTCTGAAATCATCGATCCAAAATTTCCAACTGAGCACCTTTCATCTCTCACTCCAAAAATACCATAGTATGCCCCAATTATAAATTACTTGGTTTTTTGTGTTTTTCCTGAAATTGTTTCAAAAATAACACAAAATGAAGTTGAAAATAGGTTCAAAATACTATTTTTGGTAAGAAAATAAACTTTGGAAAACTGGGGCAATCATGGTAATAAAGAGATGTGTCGATGAAAATGAACATTCTTCCATCTTAGAATTTTGTCACTCAATGCCTGGTGGTGGACACTTTAGACCACAAAGGACCTCCTGAAAGGTCCTATACTCTAGATTATTTTTTCCTTCACTCTTCAATGACTCACATAAGTTCTATCAATCATGTCCCACTTGCCAAAAGTTTGTCATAATTTCGAAGAGAAATGAAATGCCCCAAAAGACTTTAATTTTTTTGTGAGATCTTAGATGTTTGAGGTATTGATTTCATGGGACCATTTCCTACTTCCAATGGATTCTCATACATCATTCTTGCGGTCGATTATGTTTCTAGGTGGGTCGAGGACAAACCCACTAGAAAGGATGATTCACATACTATTAGTGAGTTCCTAAATACACACATCTTCCACCAGTTTGGCACACTACGTGCCTTGATAAGTGACTTAGGAACCCATTTTTATAATAGAATCATGGAATATATTTTGAAAAATAATAGTGTTGTACATAAAACTTCAACTAAATATAACCCCCAAACAAATGGAATGACTGAACTTTCTAATAGAGAAGTGAAAAGAGTGCTTGAGAGAATTGTAAACCCCCCCAGAAAGACTGGCCTGAAAGACTTGGTGAAGCACTTTGGGCTTATCAAACTGCCTATAAAACACCCATTGGGATGTCTCCTTTTAGGCTAGTTTTTGGTAAAGCATGTCATTTAACATTTTAAATACAACATTAATTTTTTGGGTTGTGAAAACCTTTAATTTTGATTTTGAAAAATCTGGTGAAGAAAGATTGTTGCAATTGGCTGAATTGGAGGAGCTTCGACTTGATTCATATGAGAATTCCAATCTGTACAAAGAAAAATCCAAGGAACTCCATGATAAAAACATCCTAAGAAAGGTATTTCATGAAGGTGAAAAGGTAATGCTCTTCAATTCTCGATTTAGGGTTCACCCAGGTAAGCTTAATTCTCATTGGGAAGGTCCTTTTGTTATTACTAATGTTTACCCATTTAGTGCAGTGCAAGTCCAAGACCCCTCTTCAAAAAGGACTCACAGTTAATAGACATCAGTTAAAGCATCACCATGAGAGGACACACAATCCTAGAACCACATCTACTTCCATCAGATCCACAGTAGACCCACCACTAGATGGAGATGGTAACCCACCAAATCCAAACCAGTGGGCACCTCTTTCCCTTTAACTCTCTTTGTCTCTCTTCCTCCCTATACCTCTTTCTTCTTCTTCCTCTATCTTTCATTTTTTCACCACTTTATTTATCAAACCCTTTATTTTTCTCTTTATCTTTTGTGTGGGTGTGTATTTATTAAAAACTAAAAAAAATCTAAACAAAAAACAAAAAAACAAAACAAAAAAAAGAATCATAACAAAAATAATACAAAAAATTCAAGAGTCATGCTTACTCACCATCGAGTTTTAAAACTTTGTCCAACCTTTTTGGGGAGTCAACATACATGTTTTTATCTCAAAAATTTTATATTTTCATCGTGACTTTGGATAAAGAATTTTGTGACAAAACCAACAAATTTTGAATGATCGATTTTTGATTTGGAAAATGATTTTCCCCAACCGTGAGAACCAACATTGGATTTTAGGCCAAGGATACCTATGAAAATCTTTTCAAAATGAGTGTTTTTTTACCCCAATTTGTGAATCTTGAGTTTGTGGACCTTCAGGCTAAATTTCCTACTTTAGTGTGAATTAATATGATAGACGCATTTTATGAACCACATGAGAATCACAATAGCCAAATAGCCTCCCATTAACCATACATTAATCCTCTTTTTTAAAGCCCCTTCGAGCCTATGAAAAAATTTTCTTTGATAACCACATTACAATCCCAATACCTTTTCCCACCCAGTATCAACATGAATTTTCATTGCATTTTTTTTGAAATTTAAGTGCGGGGGGGATGTATTTCATTTTGGTTACCCTTTGTTGATTTCACAATATTATCATATGATTGAGAGCAAGCATCCATTTTAGTGTGCGGGGGAGGTTGTCCTTCAGTGGGGTTTGGGAATGTATATATGCTTATGATATATTGTTCAAATTTTATTGACAAGTGTTCAAGATAAAAATTAAAAAAAATGAAAAATAAAAAATAAAAAAGGGTTGTGTCTTGGGTAGGTAAAAAATCACTATTTATCATCCTTTTATCTTATTATAACTATTACAATTAGTTTCATGAGGAGATAAATCATGTATTGGGATATGAGTGTGAGATATTTTCCAAGTTCAACTTTCGAAAAAAGAGAAAAAAAGAAGAAAAAAAGAACACTTGCATTATATTCTTATGTCATTGGGAGAAGTTTTGTATTTTGTAAATATTCCATATTCTCATTTCCTTCATATTTCCTTCCACTTTTGTGTCTTATTTTACATTTTCATTCCCTTTTAAATATGTGTTTCCATTTCCTTTCATGTCTCATTTCAAAAAAAAATGCGTGCATCGCTTTTTCCATGTTGGTGTTTTACCCATCTTTTTCCCTCTCTTGGAAATTATATTCCTACCATCCCATAGCAATAGAAAAACCCCTTAAAAATACCTCTTGATTCTTTTGAACTTTAGGATAGGGAATTTAAGTTGAGAGCTCTTTCAAACTCTAAGATTTTCATTTTTGGTTGGTGAATGATTGAAGCTCCATAAATCAATTTTATCATCTTGAGAGGAGTAAGTTTTGTGTACCACCATTTTCCATTTCTAAATTTGAGCATGAAAAAATGAATTGTTTCTGTAACAACTTGTGGTGGAATTCAATATGGATGAGTTAAATTGTTTAAACCTCCCCTGATTGGGGAAAACAAAATTTTAATATTTGTTGGTGAGTAAAAATGATTTTGTCATGTTTTTATATTTGTTGCACATGAGGACATGAACAAGACTAATTGTGGGGGAGTTGATGTTATTAATATTTTCATGACTTATTATACACTCCCTTTACTTATTTTATATGAAATTTTCATAATTTGTGTGAAATATTAATGTTTTAATACTAAGTATAATTTTTGAGCTTTTTTAGAAGCAGTCCAATTGAGGCAGTTTACTATTTTATTTATAAATCTCACCCTAATGATACAAATAGTTCGGTTCCTATTTTTATGATTCTTTATTCAATATAAAAAATTTCATTAGAAGTGATCATGGGCCAATTATTCCATTTGAAGGCCCATATGGACCACAAAAGAAGGCCTACAGAATCTGTGAAGAAACTGAACCATCCATGAAGATTGAATTAATGGGCTCAATCTAGAAGTTAAAATTTATTAATTCTCTTAAAAAATTTGGATAAAAATGCAAGGATTAATGGATAAAAATATCATGTCCCAAATCTAAGAACAAGGTGCCCAACTAATGATTTTAAGCCTAGCCCACCATTCTATCCGGGAATTAAAATCCGTACACTATTCATGAAATATCTAATTATGTAATAATCAAATAAATCTGATATCTTTCAGTGTGATAGAAGCTATATAGGTGGCCGACTTTGTTGAATAAAGAATTCGTATTTGAATGCATCTTCCTATTCAAAAACCCATTCACATATTGTCCTTCAAAAAGTTTTATTGAAATGGATAGATTACAATTGTTTAATCCAACCGCCATAACGTTGGCTACTTAAGTCAAATAGATGCCAAATTTTCAGAGTATACTTTGGAAATATTTATATACAAATTTTAAGAAGATAATATCTCGAGATTCGACTTTCTAATTTATCAAAGTTTTGATGCAAGTGGAGGGGAAGTTTTGGAATGCAAACAACCCACAACATTGAGCTATAAATACATCCCCTCATATCCTTTCAAAAGAGTTGACATTTCAGAGAAAAGGAGGACAGGTTGGAAAAACCAAGTATCTTCCAAAGGATTAGGAAGATCTTCCATACTCAGGTTTGTACTTGAGAAATGATTCCTCCTTGCTTCCTTTAATTTACTTTTGTGTTGTTCTTCATTTATAATATTGTAAGTCTTTTTTTGTAATTCTATTTTAATGAAAGTTTCTTCTTCAATATCTATTATTCTCATCCAACTTATGTAGTTTCATATTAATGTTCTTAAAATAGTTTAAATACAGCTGAATCCCCTTCCCTTCTTTCACTTTCTAATTTAATCTAAATTTTGTTCTTAATTCTGATCACCCATCGTGTGTGTGTGTGTTCGACGCACAAATATTTTCTTATCCTGTTATTTTTGTTCTATTTATAATTCATCACCATTAATATATATTACTAGATTAATAACTATATTAATGGATGAGTAAGTCTATTATTAGGGTGATTCAAAATTTAGGTATGTTAAGTGATTGAGAGTATTTTCTTGATGAATATTCTTCAAATTAACATTGTGTATGTTGGGCTTAACATGTCATGGATTAATGACTTGTTTTGTTTAACATGTGGTTTCCATGGATTATTGGAACCATAAATACACTACCATCAACAATATCTAATTGATATTAGAACCCTAAGTTAATTTAAGGATTGGTTTAAAGCCTTAACACTTAATTCCAATCAACGTTATCTTGTGAAGTGGGTGTTAATTTAAATGCAATATAAAGCAAAGCTCAATGATATCACAAGATTAACTCCCTAAAAATGAAATCACCCAAATATTTATAAATTTGTTAAATCAATCTTAATCAATCAATAATTTCATAATCTCTGCAAACAAACCCCCCAATCAGAATAAAATCAACTTAAAACAAATGACTATTAAAAAGTATCATCACCGAGTATTCGAACCGAGTGCTGCTATACACATTAGTAGAGCATCAAAACTTTGACTGGTTGATAGGAGACAATCGACCACACTTTCAATTACCATAAATGTTATGATCACACTAAACCTATAACTTAAGATCTACAAACCATGACTCCTCAACCTATTATAAAAAATATGACTTCATGGTCATATGATATAGGAAACCTCTTCCACCGACTTCCTCTATATCAATATGAAAGATTTCATGCTTCTCAATCACCCTCCATGCATCCCCGACTCATGAACAACAACACTATAAGACTTCTTACTCAATTAATCATAAAAAAATTCCATTTAAATGGTGTATAGAAGATCTTTTAGTCATTATCCAGAAATAATTCCATCCATTATCACTAATACAAGTTCAAATCTCATTTATAGAAGATATACCTCAAGATTTTATGACATGAAAAGACCATAAAGAATTCATTGATGATGTAATTACACCACAACTTTATATAAAATACCATTTATTCCAACTCAATATCACGGGATAAATATTTATACTCACGAGGGTGTAACTTATGAGAATCATACAAAATCACCTCCCTATGTTACATTAACACAAAACCAAAAAAGATATGAGAAGAGTTATAGAAAACTTAAAACATAATTTCTTCCTCTAGAAACCAAAGGACATGATAATTGACCAAATTCCCCTTCAAGTAGTCAAATGTTACTAGAAAATGACTAGTCTAGATGAATTTCTTGTCTTTACTAAACAAGGCTATCAAAATGTCTACAATCTGAGAGAAATAATACATGAACCACTAATAACAGCCAAAAATACCAAGGAAACTACAAACTTCCATGACATTATTGGGTTATTGCCATGAAATAACTACTTAAATATTCAAAGGATCCATTAATACTCCTTATTGAGACACAAATTTACCAAGGAATTGAACCTCTAAAATCCAAAATATAAACTTGGATAACTTTACATAGAGATAATGTTTCATAATTACCTGAAACACAATACTTAGATGCTTAAAATGATCCTCCTATGACTTTGATTAAATAATAATATCTTTAATGAACACCACCACAAAATAATCTAGGAACTCACAAAATACATATTTCATGAGTCATGTAAAAATAACTAGTGAATCTGTGACACTAAATAATGTAACCATGAACTTGAAGTCTCTATAACAACACCTTAACACAATATTCAAGATATATTCCACCTTCAACCTCATATTATGATACCTAGAATGTATATCAGTCTTTGAAAATCAATTGGATTCCTTAAACTAATTGAGTAAATAATTTATCCTTGAAAGAGGGTAATAGTTCTTTACTATCATCAGGTTCAACTGTTGGTAATCTATGAACAACTTCAGACTACCATCTACATTCTTAGAGAATAACACTAAATCACCCAAAGGTGATACACTAGGCCAGATAAAACCCTTCAACATCAAATAATTGATATGAATACTCAATTCGTAAAACTCATAGGGTTTCATCAAATTAAAATCCATTGAAAAATGAGAAACATCATTTTGTAACTCTATCCTAAACTTAATATCATGTTGATAAGGTAGTGTCTCCACCTAGTTAGGGAGGACATTTAGAAACTCATCAAAAAATATAGAGAACACCACCACCTAAAATTCTATAAAAATAAAAAAACTCCACTAGATGGGATAAAATAGGTTCTAAGCATTTTTGACCCATATAGTGCTCTCTTCACTAATAAACACTATGCACTAACCTTCTATATCAAAGAAGAAAACGATTATTTAGAATAAATAGATAACCATATACACAAAGTAAAAATAATATATACCATTAATGATATCATATGGTTGTATATGTAGTAAGAATAAATCACATAGAAACTAAGGTTTCCCTATCATTAGCTTATAACCTTGACACACATCAATAAAACAAGATTTACCTCTAACTAATTTAAACAACACCAAAAGAACTGGAAGCCTCTCTACCTTAAGTCCTAGAGATCAAAAAATGGTTGGTACTATGAAGGAGTACAAATATCTTAAATCAAACAGTCTATAAGAAAAAAAATAGAAGATAAATATATGAAACCTCATATAATCTCTAACCAACCTAGTGTTGGAATCTACATGGTATGTAGTAGACCACAACCTACTCTTATAACTTTCTAAATCTACTAAAGATCACCCCAAAACCATACTAATACCTATATCTATATAGATGAGGAACATCATGAGGATATAATTTTACTACTCCATTACCCCTTTTATGATTGAAAGTATACTGGCCTTGTTACTGACATGGAATTAGAGGAAACTATTATTGAAGTTTCACAAAAGATGGCCTCCTACAATACACCTTCCACTGAGAATAGTCGAGAACTAGAACCAATAATGGACATGAAATCTACAAGTAAATAACATTGGGATGGAACTCTTGGTATAAGAACAAGAACTACCAGCTCTAGGAAAGAAATAAGTAAAAGGTTGGGTGTGGCTTCTAATCGGCTGAAACCTCGATTTCCCATAAATCTGAGATCCTCCATCAGCAACTCTTCTCCTTGGGAAGTTCTGATAAATTACCTCCCAAGATGAACCACACCATGAATACATCTTCTCAATTACCTTTTCCTTATCCAACACCTCTACATACAAAGGAAAAATAAATGGGGTGACTTAATACTGGATAGTGGGAAATATCACCTCATCAAAATGTTGTGTTCTATATTCCTCATATTAAAATATGTCAAGGTCATATCAAATAAGATTTATACCCCAAACTCACACACACTCATGATCCCTACAAAGAGAGAGAAACTCTTTCCGCTTAGTTTTTTTAGTGTCAAATAAAGAAACTATCAACAAAATTACTTTTGGAAAGCATCCCATGATACCTATAGATATTATCAATCACCAAGATAAAATAACCACCGTAAATGAACAAAACCTCTTGAAATAATAATGATCAAATGAAATATAATACTCAATATGTATGCAGATTTAGCTAAAATAAATACCAAGCTCTTATATTAACTACTTTGCCTCCTTATTGGAGATATCCCACACATACTTTCTAAGATTTGACATTGAAACTCGTGCAATATCTTCCTTTAAGACTCATCCCCTTCCACTAAGTCAAACCTGTTATGGTCAACTGGGGAATTCCATTACAACTTTCCAAACTTAATGATAGGAATATGATTACCACCAACCATCTCTACAACACATAATAGTATAAATCTTAAGCCCAAAACATGTAATTTTATTTAAATCTTACAATTTATATTCATTTTAATTTTCCCCAGAATCACCCCAATTCAAGAACAAGTGAAAACAACATGACACTTATTCTATACCTAGGTCTATGCCCTATAAGCATCATTATCTTACCTAAAATGTTTATTAAGCTCAGGGTACTTGATTTAGATCACCGAGGTCCCTAAATTCTCATGTCCTATCCGTTCTCCCTTTCCACATCACATGTTATGTTTTACCAATACCATTACCCTACCAAGCCCATGAAAACCTTACTAGTGTCTAACTCTAAAATTCATATTAACTATCATCCATAACTCTGATACCACACTATCATGACTAGCCTCCAATGGCACCCCTATTGGGCCAACAATGAAGATGAGAATTATAAAAACCCATGGTAAAAATATATTTATTACACATAATTTCCATAACTTAAACATTAAATCTCACAATAATCACACAATATTAAGAATATAAGGTTGAGTGTCTTTGAGGTTCAGCTACATCATCAACTTATTTTACAATACTTTTTAACAGTTCTCTATAATTGATCCACATTAGAATCTCTTCTATACTTCTCATAAATTACACTAATATTCATAACTTAGAGAAATTGAATCATAATAAAAATGGTGATATCAAACACTCAGTAAGGGTAAACATAAATGATAACAATTAAATATCTTAAATAAGAATAAGATAATCATATGGATATAATCAAGGTATATGAAAATAACATAAAAAAATAATACCCAATAAAGCATAGATCAAAAATCATGAGTCATGGAATAAGGCTTGGAATAACATAAGATGTGAATCAAAATAGTTTGGAAGAATTAGTCAATAAATATGATCCATGAGAGCATAACATCAAGACACCTTAGAAATGTGGAACAAACATTAGTACAGGAAAACATCACCTTCGTGAGTCACACACCTATACCCATGCTTGTGTGTAATTAAATTGTTCCCACATATACATATCTCATGAGATATAAACTTTTAACTAATGAATTGGATGGTGATATAATACCCCACTCATTAATCATCTATACATATGTGTGCCGCTTGAAATCATTCATTAATCATAACATAAATAACCCATGGAAAGAAAATGTGTTTGATATCCTTTTAAAAAATAATCACATAATGTAATTATTTATAATTCCATTAATAATTATAACATGATAAACCCATAGAAAATAAATTGTCTCCAAATATATTAAGTAACTTTCTAGGTAAATACCCTTCAATTAAGATGATAAGGTTTATAACATTTACATCGCAGAGATAAAAAATGTATACAATTAATTTAATAATTTCCCCAATCAAAATATGCATGACATCTAGGTGAACAACCTTCAATAAAAGGAAGAATATATATAGAATTCACATAGGAAAGACATTAGAAGAAAACCCATATTTATACATAGTGAATTATTAAACAAGATAAAATAAGTAATGGATTTCCACAAGTTTTATCCCCAAAAATAGTATAATAGAATTTATATGGTAATTCATGATAAATAATTTATAAATAAATAAAACCCTTTTGTGATAAATATAAAAATGTAAGTGAAACCATATAATAGTTTTTAGAAAACATTTTTAACATTATCATAAAATAAGAAGTTACAGGTCACTTTCAAAAGTTTTTTTTAAAAGGTGATGTGAATTGTTTTTGAAAACCTTTACTTTTAACCAGAACCTTCAATAATGTAATCATGAAAAATATATAAGGGTTATATAAATAATTTTTTTAGTGGAAGATAAAATCATTTGATGGAAACCCATTTTAATATTTTGAAATTCCTTTATTAAACTCCACATTATAAAAAGGGATAACAAAAAATTACTTTTGAAAATAGGAAAAGGGAAATGTGAAGGTCACATGAGATAACACATAATTATGTTTCCATATATAAAGGATAAAATTGGAAGAAATGGAAAATATAAACAAGTAGTGGAAACTATCGTTAAAGAAGATATTTATTCTAAAAAATGATGTACTTTTTGAGAAAGAAGTTCATAAATGTAAAAGATTAAAATTAAAATTAATTTCTCCCCATAAATGAAAATAATGTACCATGAAATAAATTATTATGGTGTAATAAACTAATATTAGAAGAAACAAGTTTAATAAGAATCATTTTAACACAATGGAGGGAGTTAAGTTATAAAAAACCCTTACTACTATGGTATCTTTTGAATAAAAATACCATGGAATATATAATGTGAGATAAAATTTTAAATCCATTAAATTGAATGAAAATTATGAAAAAAATAAATACATGTCCAATATATACACCATAAAATGAAATAACTGGTAAATAAACATCATATCTCAATGAAGAAAAACTGAGATGCAAAAGCCCTTACGATAATGGTAATGTAATAATTAAAAAACACAAGAGGGTTACCATGAAATGAACATTAAAATATAATTAAATGAAAGGTATTTGTTATTAATAAAGGTAATAGAATATTTAATACACAATATAAAATAAATTATGTTAAAAAATATCAAACATGTCTTAAGGAATTGAAAATAACGACAAATAACCCTTACAATGTCATAATCTTTCGAATTGAAAATACATGAAAGGTAGAACATGAGATGAATTTTTAAATACCATATATTTAATTAAATTTATGATAAAAATAAATACATTTCCAATACATACACAATAAATAGAAACAAGTGGTAAATATAAATCACATCTCAATAACATAAAATTGAGATAAAAAACCCTTACCTTAGGTCTCGATTCACTCTATGAATGTGATTAACTTCATGAAAAATATAATTAAGTTTATTAAAAACTTTATAAATAATATTTTGCATCTATATTTAATTTTATAAGGTTTAATTATTATCAATTGTTATTCATTAATTAAACAGTTTTTGCTTATGTCAGTTACTTGAGGTGGTTTGGTCAATTTCTATGAAACTTTCCTGGTATATTTACTATAGTCAAAATATTTATACAATAACTTAATAAACTACATAATTTTATAAGTTTATTTATATTATTATTCCATTATCAAAAAATTTATACAATTCTATAGTATTTCCCAAAATGGTCTCAAATTAAGAAAGATGCCTTGATATGTTTGTTTTAGGCGGTTACATTTACTATGAATGCTTAGTGTTAATTTCAATTATAGAATGCATAATATTATATTTAAAAAATATTAATAATGTCATAAATATAATTTATAAATATTAAATACATTTTTAAATCCATCCATGTTAGGCGGTAATGGAAAAAATAGAACACACAATTCATAAAGGCAGTAGGCATGTGCACATGACAACATCTTTCTTTTTTTCGAATGGTTTTAGAGGAAGGTAGATAAGTGACATTACACCAGTATAATAAAATTTAAGGATATTAATTATACTTATGTTATCATAATTTCATGGATAAATAATATTTTAGGGGGGTTATCAAAATCGATAAAAAAGAAGGCCTTCGGGCCATTCAGGGGGAGGTTGAGAACACAACCTCTCCCTTTGGATGTTCTCCCTCGGGTAACACCTTAGGGCACCTTAGATTGGTATTTTGTAAATAAAAAGAATTATAAGAAGTGGTTATAGATTTTATAATATTCTAGGGTATATTTTTTGTAGATATAATTCTTTTAATGGGTAGAGAAACGTAGAGGAAGTGATCCCCTTTTATAAGTGAAGAAAATGACACTTTTGTAAATACCCATTACTTTTTCAATGATGGCACAACACTATTAAAGGGACAATGACTCCAAAAATTTAAAAATAATATTATGTGGTGATATTGTGTCAATAAAACCATAATTGTTTTTCTCACGTGCTTTAAACATGTTTTGAGTCATTTACCATTAGATTTTTACAGTTTACCATTTTGGTTTTTTATCTTGTTAACTAGTTTTTAACTAAGTAATTTATGTTTTATTAAAATTTTAAGGTAAATACAATTAAATTTTTTGGGTTTCATGAAACTAAATTTATTCCCCATATATTATAATTAAATTTATAAATAATATAAAATAAACTTTTAAATTTAAATATTTAATATATATATAAATTATTTTGTAGAAAAAATATTATTTTCACCATTAAGTGATCTTAATATTATTTAGTATTGAATACCAATTAAAATAGTGTTAATATATTTATATATAGGTTTAAACATTATATTTAATTCATTTTTGATAATAGATAAATTTATTTTATTAGATAAAAATTACACAATGTTAATAAAATAATTCTTAAAAAATAAAGGTTTTACCATTATCATAGTAATTAAATTTAATCCTAGTAATCTTATTTTTACAAATAACAATGAAATTAAACTTAATTCTTAAAAATTAAATGTTTTACCATTATCATAGTAATTAAATTTAGTCCTAGTAATCTTTTTTTTAAAAATAATAATGAAATTAATTTTTATCCTAGTAATCTTATTATTAAATAATATTAAAATTATGATACAAAATATAAAATACTTTTTTATATTTAATTATTACAAGTGATGAAAAATAATTTCTTTAATATAATTGAATAAAAACAATTTTTAGAGTAAAATATTACTTAAGTTTATAAAATGTTAAAAATGACTTTTATAAATTCAAAATAGTAATTTTGAAATGCATAGTTTTAAATCATAAATAAATATTTTACCCATTAAAAGGTTTTATACACTTCTAGTTCTTTCTAATATAATGATAATGTAATAAAATTTATAGTTTTGGTAAAAACTATATAGTTAAAAATAAATTATCTTAGAAAATTATCAAAAATTCATCATAAGCTAATGTTGAAATGACGAATAAAAAAATGAAGTTAATTTTATAAAATTAAAATTATAAAATTCATAATTTTAAATTTTAAATTATATAAAATATATAAAGAAAAAATCATTTTATTGAAAAAATTCCCTTTAAAACTTTAAGTGTTCTTAATCCTATTTTGTTTTCATTTCTAATGGATAAAAATATTTTTATTTACTATAAGTTTTATTATTATTACATTTTATTAATAATATTCATCCAATATGTCATGACTCATTTTATTTTGGTGTTGCATGTGAAACAATCTATTAAAGCCCGAATGGCCCGAAGGCCTTCTTTTTTATTTTATTATATATAATCCCCCTTTTAAGGGTTTAAGGGGAACCCGTACTTGACCCGTAGGCCCAAGGAACAAGGCCCAACATGACTTGCAATACATGACCCAAAGGCCCATAGACATACCATGCCCATTACATGACCCGTAGGACCAACCCACTAGAACTTCCCCTCCCTAGCGTCTTGCATCATTGATCTCCTTAGCTCCCCACTTTACATTGATAATCGGCTAGCATTGCCCCGTACAAAGCTGCACAGTGCCTGGTCCCGATGGCGGCTGCCATACCCTATCATTCTTCCAATCCAGTTAGCTCTACATCTGGTGGCTGCTACTCCTGTTTCTCTGATCCTCTTCTGGGGCATGTTCTGTGTGAACTGGAATACTCCATGGTCTACGTGACTCGAAGGCCTTATGGCCCGAAGGCCTTTGATGACCCGAAGGCCCTGGAGACCCGTAGGCCCAAACCGTTGGCCCGAAGGCCCAAATCGGGTGAATAGTTCTGACTGCTACAGTACAAAACAGTAACTGCTACAGTTCCTGCTACAGTGCTGCTATAGTACTAGAAATTTGCCTCCACCCAGTTTTGAACCTGGGTCTCTTGGATGCCAAGCAGGAGCCCTTACCACTCGGGTACGAGCTCATTGGCTGAAACAAGCTATTGAACATTATATTAATTTATCTAAAAACTATATTCCAAAATCTCGAGGTTTTAGATCCCCCATTAAATAAATTGAATCCTCATAATTTTAATTATCACATACTAACAATAATATATATTAATATCTAAAATATATACATGACTAAATATATAATTTCTAACCCAGGAAATATATCTTTCTACTCATAATTGGCTTATTTATAATTTTGAGTTTTTTTCTAACCATTTGCGCTAAGGGTCTATTGTTATTCAGTATCAAGACCCAAATTATATAATTTTCTTCTAAAGGGTATTCATAATAATACATTACTTGATAGAGTATCATAGGTTTCTATGAAAGTTGATATACTTATTCCAAATAATTCTTCCTCCAAGTGGAGAGAACTAATCCATTTCCAAAATAACAATATATTTATTTAAAGAAAAAATAATAATATTTACATAAGGAACATTCCTATAAAATTATACTTGTAATGAAATAAGAATATAACCGTAAGTTTTTTAATTATTAACTAAATCATAAAGGTGGTTATTTAATGCTCTTATTAAACTTTTTATATATACTAGATTTCCAAGAACAAAACACAAACAAGACACCCACAACTCTATTGTGGAGGATAAGTATTCATTAATACTTATGATCCACTTAAGTGATAGTCATCAAATAGGATTTCCCTTGTTCACTTGGTCTAGTAGGTCTTTTATGCCTATTAACATTGATTATCCAGGGTTAAGGAATCAATTTTCATAATTCCCAAAATCCTTTCATTCGAAGCATTAAAGTGTGGATGATGTATTATTTGGGAATTTTATACCTTCTATTGTATTTATTGACCTATTTATATATCCTTGAAAATTATGAGCTCGATGTCAAATCCTTTCACACTTGAAACATTTTATTTTTCCCTTGATACATCCCCTTGGGTGATTCTTCCCACATTTTTAACATACTGGAAATTGAATATTCTTTCCTTTCATCATATTCATTACTCAAACTTCCATGAGACTCCATCCTTATATTATTTGGTGTGTTTTATAATTAAACTTTATTCATGTAATTGATCATAATTAATGATATATGGTTTTGAATAATCACAATATTCTCACTCCATCTCTTATCTCGTTAGGTTTCTTACTGGGAAAATATCCACATTGTCCATGTAATCCATTTTTAACTTAGTTACTTTGGACTTAATCCATTTATAAAACCAAAACGGTTTAACATGAATGATGAAATTTTAATATCATAAGAGAATTATTATAATATAATTACATGAAAAATTCATCCTTAAAATTTCATACTCCTCAAAACTATCATGTTAGATTTCAGTTTGAACTATATTATTCTTAGTTCAATCTAGGTTTCTTTAAGTTCAGTTCTATTATAATTCCTAACTTAATACAAAATATATATTTCCTTAAAATTATCATAAACTTTTATAAAATACTCTAAACCAAAAAATATTTAAAACATATATTCTGATTCAAATTACCCTTTATCCATAAAATCACTTATCAATTAATATAGATTAACTCATAAATATCTACATTTTTATATAAGTTATCCATGATAATTTCCTATTAGGTTCTCCAACCTAAATATATTTAAATCCATTATAATTGTTCATAATTATAATTTGAATTAACTAAATCATATCCCCCATGAGTTTTAAAATTGGTGTGCAGTTAGGAATCCTTTTCATAAAATGGGTGATGATTGATTCAATACCTAATATGCACCTTTTAGGGTTATTACCCACAGGTATATCCATGATAGTTCATGTATCAACTTATATTATCCAGATAGGGATGCCATTTCTAGGAAAATCACACAATATCTACTTTACCAAAATTTCAAGATGTTAACCTATATTTATAATTATCCCTAGGGCTTTTACTAATGTTATCTTATCCTAATAAAAAATAACTAAACTAATCCTAAAATATTACCAAACCCTACTCAGATAAAAACTATCCTAATATATTTATTACATCTCATTTTCATAACTTAAACATTACATCTCACAATAATCACACAATATCAAGAATGAAATGTTTAGTTTCTTGGAGGATCAACTACATATGAAACTTATTTTATAATAATTGTGAACATTTATTCATAATTGAGACACACTAGAATCACTTTTAGAATTATCATAAATTAAACTCATCTTCATAACTAGGGGAAATGAAATTATAAGAAAACATGTGATCTCAAATGCTTAATAAGGGTAAACATAAGTGATAATAATTAATGATATTAAATGGTCATAATATAAGAATATGGGTATAATAAAGGTATATATAAATAACATAATTAAATCATATCTAATAAATTATAGATCACAAATAAAGAGTCATAAAATAAGGCTTTTCATAACATAAGATATGAATTAAAAGAGTGTGAAAAAATTAGTCAATAAACATGATCCATGAGCACATAACATTGGGATGACTTAAAAATTTAGCATAAACATTATCATAAAGAAACATCACCTTCATGAGTTATAGACTTTCACCCATGTTTATGAGAAATTAAATTATTCCCATGCATACATTTATCATGAGATATAAACTTTTAACCAATTCATTGGAGGGAGATATAAGACCCCACCCATTAATCATCCATACATATGTGTGCTACTTGAAATCAATCATTCATCATATCATAAATAATCCATGGAATAAAAATGTGTTTCACATATTTTTCAAATTGAATCACATAATTTAATCATTCATAATTACATAAATAATCATAACTTGATAAACCCATGGAAAATAAATGGGTATTCGAAGATATTCAATAACTTCCTAGGTAAATACCCTTAAATTAAGACGATGAGGTATATGGTATTTACACCATAAAGATAAAAAGGGTATATGGTTAAGTTAATAATTTCCCAAATAAATTTATGTATGAAATCTTGGTCAACACCCTTCAATCAATGGAAGGAAATATAGAGTGTTCATATAGGAAATACATTGGAATAAAAACCATATTTATAAAAAGTGTATGATTAGGCAAGACAAAAGAAGTAATGGATTTCTAGGAGTTTAACCCCCCAAAACACTATAATATATATTAGAGGGTAATTAATGAAAAATAATTTTTGAATAAATAACACCCTTTTTGTTATAAAGATGTAAATATAAGCGAAACCATAAAAGAGTTTTAGAAAACATTTTTAACATTGTCATAAAAGAAAAAGTTACATGCCAATTTAAAAAGTCATTTTTTAAAAAGGTGAAGGAATTTTTTTGAAAACTTTTAATTTTAAAAATAACCTTTAATAATGGAGTATTGAAAAAGTCATGAGGGTTATATAAATAAATTTTGAGATGGAAGATAAAAATATTTGATGGAAAACTTTTTTAATATTTTCAAATATCTTTATTGAAACCCACATCATAAAAAATGATAATAAACCTCATTTTGAAAATAGGAAAAGGGAAATGGTAATTTCACATGAGATAACACATAATTGGGTTTCCAAATATAAATAAGAATATTAGAGGGAGATGAAAATATGGACAATGAGTGGAAACCATTGTTAAAGAGTATAGAGTTTATTATCAACAATGATATACTTTTTGAGAAAGAAGTTCATTATTGTAAATGATTTGAATTAAAAAGTTATTTCCCCTAGATGGAAATATGAGGTAACATATAATAAATTATTATAGTGTAAGAAACCAATATTGTAATAAATAAGTTTTAGAAATTTTTTTACTCAATAAAGGGAGTTTAGTTATAAAAAAACCTTACAACATTGGTATCTTTTGAATTAAAATACCATGAAATATAGAATGTGAGATTAATTTGTAAATCCCTTAAATTTATTGAAAATTATGAAAAAAATAAATCCATGGGAAATATTTTCAATATAAAAGGAAACAAGTGGTGAATACCCATAATTTCTCAATGAAGAAAAATTTAGATGCAAAAACCCTTATGATAATGATAACATAAGAATAAAAAAAATAATAGGGTTAAAATGAAATAGACATTAAAATATCATGAAATGAAAGATATTAATTATTCATAAAGGTAATGAGAAATTAAATACACAATATAAAATACATGATGGTGTATAATATAAAAAATTTATTATGGAATTAAAAATATAGAAAAATAAACTTTACAACATTATAATATTTTCAATTGAAAATACATGAAAGGTAAAACATATGATAGATTTTTAAATACCCTACATTTCATGAAATTTTTGAAAAAAATAAATCTATATAAAATATATACACCAAGAAATAAAAAAGTGATGAATACAAATCATATCTTAGTGAAACAAAATCGAGATAAAAAACTTACCTCAGGTCACAATTAACTTTTCATTTGTGCATAACTTCTTGAAAAAACAAGTTAAGTTTATTAAAAAAAATTTAATTTTTTTTTCATATATATTTAATTTTATAATGTTTATTTATTATCATATTCTATTCATTTATTAAATAGTTTTCTCTTACATTGGTCACTTGAGGTGGTTCAGTATATGTAACGCTCCGACCCCAGTTACCCAGAGTCGGTGCATTATTATGTAACATTGTCATGATCACAAGAAATATCAAGTCTCGAAAGGCCGATTAGTTTAGTAGTCTTAGAAACACTAGATACATTCATAAAGTTTAAATTACATCACAAATTGAAAACTACAACAACATCTTGTCTCCACACTCATATCCCCTTATACTATCCCTGCAGGTCATTCATAAAATACTTCTTCACATCCTGGGAAAAATAAAACATAGAAATTGGTGAGCTCAAATGCCCAGTAAGGATAATAATATAGTAGAAACTTTTATAAATAAGCATAAAAATTTAAGGCACTGTATAACTAAAACAAAAGCCTTTTAAACTTGAACTTTAGCATAATATGGAAAAACTAAAATGAAATAATTCCATTTAATTATTCACATGGATATTATACTAGTTGAATAATCACATGCAATATCCATAACCACTTTTATAATGATGGAATGCATAATGCCAGACTATCATAACCACATAGCCAAGGCCTCGTGCCAAGACTACAAATAAGATTTTTTCAAGGCATTGTGCCAAGACACTAGTTTTTCTCATGATACCTACCGATTCATCGAGGAGCTATACCGGGCTCCACCCGTCACTTATTAAGTCCAATGCATTCCTCATATGAACAGGTTTAAACATAACATAAACACTCGTATTAAAACTAGCATACGAAATGTCAATAAATTATCCATAAACCATGAATGGTATAAAAATAACACATCCATAGTAAAACATATCACAAAACCTTCAATACAATATGGAAGATTTGTATCATAATAAATAAACTTCAAATAAGCTTAAAATCCATCAAAGTATGTTGACATAGATGAGCTCAAAACTATTTGAGAGAAATATCACTTTTTTTGAAATCATTTAAAAGTCAAATAATTATAAAATAAAACTTTTAATTTTAAAATATTCTTATAAGCATGTAAGGGAATCTTCGAAGATTTTATAATGGCGGAAAATAGCCACACCCGCCGTATAAGTTAAAAAAGACATTCTTACCTTAATTCTGTTGAAAAGGTTAAAAAAGACCTTGTTTGGAAAACGATGGAAAGATACCTTTATAAACTTCTTATAAAAAGTCAAACAAGGGTATAAATGACTTTAACCGATATTCTATAAAATATTAAAAATGTTTTGAAACACATTTTTAAGAAACATGGATGTGGATGATAAAGAGGTTCTAGTAGATAATTACGTATAAACAACCTCGGATAATGAAGAGATTGTGAAATAAACCCTTACCTTGTACTTTTCCTTGGTTGAGGTTAGGTTAAACTTCTGTATAATGGTGAAATAATTGTTATTAAATTATAAAATAATCATATACATTAATATGATATCATATATGATCTTTTAACATTGATTTGTTACTAATATCTTAGTATTATCGTTGTTTCGAGTGTTAACTTAATCGTTTTCTTTTATATGTTTTGTTACGTAAGCCATGTTTTTCATGGATAGGCTGTATATTATTCATATCTAGAATGATATCAATTCCTTAAACATTATTTTTAATCCTTAAATGAGAATTAGTCTTGAATAGATATTATGGAGAATGAATCTCATCGCGTTCGTGGAGACGGTAGTCCGTACGTACGCACGAGCGACAATATCATTCTTTTGATATTAAAATAATATATAATTGGATGGTATATCACATATACAGAATAATTATTATATTATATTTATTATTTATATGAATTAAACATCATTATTATACCCATCCAAATAATAATTTATTGAATAACAATTACACCACGACGTGGAGACGGTAAGCCGTACGCACACACGTATGGTGACATGTCATTCAAAGGATGGATATAATACTGAAAGTGGTTGTACCATATTTATAATAAAATCACAGTATATATAAGATATTGGAGTTATTATTTTAGTATGGGAATAACAAATAAAGAAGAAGTTGAAGAAGAAAGAAACTTGAAAGAGGGTGGTGAAAACAATACCTCTTCTTCGGGTTCTTCCTTTTGATTTGATCAAAAGGGATCCTTAGGTTGGATTTATGATCAAACTAATGCCTCTAGGTTGAAGTGAGGGAAGTTGAGAGAGTATTTGGGCAGGGTTTGGCCGATCCAAAAGGCTTTGAATGTGTGAATTAGTGAGAAGGGGGAGTGCCCTTTTATAAGAGGGGTGAGGGTCACCTTTGAAAAAACTAGACATATTATTTTATGATAAATTCATATTCGGTTTCTAATGGCTCCAAAGTATATTATTTAACTTTTAAGGTGGGTATGGGATGAAAACCACTCAAACAATATAATTTAGACAGGTTTGGGTCATTATATTAACCTTATCTTTTAGTTTTAACTCTTAGTTAATTAGTTTGACACTTACCATGTCACTTTGTATTTTTATATTATATAGTTAATAAACTTACTATATACCTCCAAGAGACCCCCCAAGTGGTCCATTAATGATACACCTATCATTATATAAGTCTCTTGGCCAAACATTAGATTTTTAGGAATTGAATATAAATTAATAATATAATATTTGTTTTAAAAACTCTTTTATGTCAATTTTGACACTATTGGGTATTTTGTTTTTGATAAATTCATAACAACATTATTACTTCGAAAACAATTTGTATAATAAATACTAATATGTCATATTAACCTATAAAATTAGTGTAATTCATAAAAATTCTCAAATTACATTTATTTGGATATTTATAATATCAATTATTTTAATATTTCATTAATTAGGTAATTACTGCATCACAAGTGTGTCATAAATAAATTAAATTATTTAATGTCTAAAAATTATAAATAAAATACAATTATGTATCAAATCTTTTTATATTTCTAATAAATATTTACAATCGAATTTATCTTATGTATAACCCTATATTAAAAATGTTTTAGTAAATAAACTTTGATTTTAACTCTTTTAACTCTTCTTTGAATTAAATAATAATAAATATCCTAATCTAATTCAAGTGTACCTAAATGATAATATTTTATTCCTAAGGTTGTTTTTGGTCGAGGTAAACTTGTCCAATAGAATTAGGGAATGCGTTAGCATAATATTAATATCATTTTTACCCTTAATTACCCTATTTACTTTTAACCGTGGTAAATAAAAGTAAACAGTTACTATTCAACTAAAATTATTTTCATCTCATTGAACCAAATTTTGCTCCTTGATATCAACCATGTCTCTTGGATTTTAGAAATTCCACTCATAGAAGCGGTAAAATTAAATTTTATGTGAATTTCCAAATTCTCCTAGGAGGTGGGTAAAAGATGGTGAAAAGTTCCATAAAATTTTTATATATCTAAAATTATTCTAAACTAACTCCAATGAATTACATTGAACTTATATAGGTATTATGTATCTATTTTGACCTTAATTAAATTTAATTAAAATAAATAATTATTTAAATAAAAATTCGGTTCTAAACTATAACTCAGTGTTTTTTCACTATTCATCAAAAATTGAACGTTTTCAGAAAAATACCAAAATTTCACCCTAGGATAATTTCAATATTCCAAATCCAAAAATGAAGTCCATTTTAAAAGATAAAATTTATAAAATTTCAAAAGGTGGGTATTACTATTCATAACGGCTAGTTTAATTGGTTGTGGTGTGTGTGTTAGAACTCGAAGTTGCGTACAACAAATGCTACTGTATTATTCAAAGGGAAGCGTACCGTGGAAGATTGGTGTGTTACATTCTCCCCTCATTCAAATAATTTCATCCTCTAAATTTCTAGAATACTAATGCATGAAAAGACTTAGGTGGTTCTTCATCATAAGTTCCTCGGGTTCCCACGTTGCCTCTTCCATCTTATGGTTTCTCCCCAAAACTTTTACCAGACGAGTCATCCGGTTTTTCAGTACTTGTTATATCGTATAAAGAATCCTGACGGGCTCTTCGCAATAAGACAGATCGAGTTCCAATTCTAATTCCTCATAGGTGAGTACATGCGTTGGGTCAGACATGTATTTCCTCAACAGTGATACGTGGAACACATCGTGAACTTTGGAGAGACTTGGCGGCATTTCCAAACGGTAAGCTACAACCCCAATTCTTTCTAGAATTTCGAAAGGTCCAATGTACTTAGGACTCAATTTACCCTTCTTACCGAAACGTATAACTCCCTTCGATGGAGTTACCTTCAAGAAAACATGATCTCCTACCTGAAATTCCAAATCCTTCCTTCGGTTATCGGCATAGCTCTTCTACCTACTTTGAGCTGCTTTGATGTGGTTTTGGATTACCTTTACCTTTTCCATTGTTTCCTCCACCAGTTCTGGGCCTACAAGTTTTCGTTCACCAACGTCATCCCAACATGTTGGTGTGCAACATCTCTTTCCATATAACGCTTCATATGGTGCCATCTGAATACTCGAATGGAAGCTATTGTTATAGGAAAATTCTACCAGAGGTAAATATTGATCCCACATACCCTAAAAGTCAAGAAAGAAGGATCTCAACATTTCTTCTAAGGTTTGAATAGTCTGTTCTGATTTTCCATCTTTTTGAGGGTGGTAGGCAATGCTCAATTGAAGTTCAGTATCCAGGGCTTTCTACAGACTCTTCCATAATCTTGAAGTAAAACGGGGATCACGATCAGAAACAATCGATAGGGGTACTCTATGAAGTCTCACCACTTCATTAATATATATCCTTGCTAGACGTTCAAGTGGTAAATCTTCCCTTATAGCAAGAAAATGTGCTGACTTGGTAAGACGATCAACAATGACCCATATTGCATCGTTCCTTCTAGGAGTCTTTGGTAGTCCCATGACAAAGTCCATTATAATATTGTCCCATTTACACTCCGGTATGGGAAGAGGTTGCCTGACTCCTCCATGCTATTTCCTTCTAGATTTCACTTGTTGACAAACCATACATATTGACACAAAATCAGAAATCTCCCTCTTCATGTTTTCCCACCAAAAATGTTCCTTCAAGTCTCTATACATTTTGGTGCTCCCAGGGTGTATAGAGAAATTGGAACTATGAGAATCATCCAATAATTCCCTTTTAGATCAGGTATATTGGGAACACAAAGTCTCTTCCCAAATTTCAAAATTCCATCTTCATACCCAAATTCATTCAATCTCCCATCATTCACAGCTTTAATCTTGTTTTGAAACTCTTCATCACCGGTCTGAGAACTCTTTATCCTTTCTAGTAAAGATGGTTTGGAAACCATTTGATAAAGTATCAATGTTTCACCTTCCATGGTAATTCCCATATCCATCTTCACTAGATCCATGAAAATAGGATCCCTTACAATTCTCATCATGTTCAAAACTCCATGATCTTTTCTTCTCAAAGCATCTGCCACATTTTTTTCCTTCCCTGGGTGGTAGTGTATCGTGCAATCATAATCCTTGAGTAGTTAAAGCCATCTCCTTTTCCTCATGTTGAGTTCTTTTTGTGAGAAAATATACTTCAAACTCTTCTGATCATTATAAATCTCACATTTTTCACCATAGAGGTAGTGCCTCCATATCTTCAAAGAAAAGATCACATCTGCTAACTCAAGATCATGAGTAGGATAGTTTTTCTCATGAATTTTCAACTGTCGTGATGCATAGGTAATAAACCTACCATTCTGCGTAAGGACACAACAAAGTCCTTTCTTCGATGCATCACTATAAATAATGAACCCATCATTTCCCGATGGTAGAGTCAATATAGTAGCATTGACTAATCTTCTCTTAAGTTCTTCGAAACATTTTCACATTCTTTTGTCCAAACAAATTTAACCCCTTTACGTGTGATCTTTGTTAATGGGTTAGCGAACTGGGAAAAATTCTGGACGAAACATTGATATTAACCTGTAAAACCAATAAAACTGCATACCTCAGTTATACTCATAGGTTCTGGCCATTCTTGGATTTCCTTGGTCTTAGAAGGATCAACATAGATTCCATATTTAGAGACAATATAACCAAGAAAAGAAATCTCATGAAGCCAGAATTCACACTTGCTAAACTTCCCATATAATTCATGTATTCTCAGAGTCTTTAGGATAGTGTGAAAGTGATTTTCATGATCTTCATAGCTTCTGGAGTATACCAAGATATCATCAATAAATACCACCACAAAATCATCAAGATATTCCTTGAAAACTCTATTCATTAGATCTGTGAATACAGAGGGTGCATTAGTCAGCCCAAAAGGCATTACTGTAAACTCGTAATGCCCATACCTTGTTCGAAATGCTGTCTTTGGAATGTATTCCTTCTTCACACACAACTGATGGTATCCAGACCGAAGGAAAATCTTTGAAAATTATTAATCTCCATGCAGTTGGTCAAATAAATCATCAATGCGAGGTAGGGGATACTTGTTCTTTATTGTTATAACATTGATCTCCCTGTAGTCGATACATAACCTCATAGATCCATCTTTCTTTTTAACAAAAAGAATAGGGGCTCCCCATGGAGAAAAACTAGGGCGAATAAATCCATTATTACTAAATTCCTCTAGTTGTTTCTTTATTTCAACTAATTCCACAGTGGTCATTCTATAAGGGGTCTTCGATATAGGCCTTGATCCAGGAATTAAATCAATGGAAATCTCAACTTCTCATTCTGGAGGATGTCCAGGTAAATCTTTCAAAAACACATCTACATATTCTTTCACAATAGGTACATCCTCTATTTGAACATTTCTTTACTCACCCACAATCATTTCATTCTATTCCTCCCCAATAATTGAATTTAGTTGAGCTACTGGGGGTGGATCTAGATAAGAATTAGGTGGTGAAAATTATTCTCTAAAGATAAGGTGTTCCTTATCATCATCATCATCAAAAATCATAACCTACTTATTATTACAATAAATCTTCTCATCGTGGTCTGAAAGACAATCCATACCAAGGATTATATCAAACTCAATCATAGGTATGACGATGAGATCAGCAGATACAGAACATTTATGTGCTCTAATGGGGACTGATTCACAAAACTTTTTTGCAATGATACTTCCCTTAGGAGTTTTAACTGAAAACTCCCTTATTAAATCAAATTGGAAATATCTAATTTTCTTAGAAAACTGGGAAGATATGAAACAATGCGATGATCCAGAATCAAATAATGCATTTTCTAAACTTGAGTAAATCATTAAATTACCTGCCACCACGTCTTTCAGAGCTTCTACCTCAGCAGTAGTGATAGCATAAGCTTGGCCTTGATCCCTTGGCCTTTTGTGAGGTAAGTTCCCCTGACGCTTAGGACATTCATTTGCATAATGTCCCATCTCCCTACAATTGTAGCATTGGACATCGGTAGCTTCCTTCTTCCCCTTGCAATCACGAGCTTGGTGGCCCTTTTCACCACACTTATAACAGACTCTCATTCCTTTTAAGCAAGTACTGGGGTGTTTCTTCCCAAATTTACCACAGGATGGATATTCAACCTTTTCCTTATTCCCCTTATTTCCATTCCCAGATTGATCAACAAATATCTTCTTCTCTTTCCTTGATTTAAAGTCATAAGACTTAGAGAATTCCTTTGCTGTCTTGATAGCACACGAGACAATGTCTTCGTACGATGAGAAGGATTGTGAGACTAATGCTCAAAGGAGAAACGATTTTAACCCATAAAAGAAACGATCAATATTACTTCTTGGGTTACGTATATAATCTCCAGCATAACTTGCTAACCTTGTAAAGTTATCCTCATACTTTGCGACATTCTCATCCTCCTTTTGTTTCAGACTCAGAAATTTCCTTTCCATATCTGCTCGATGGTCACGAGGAAAGTATTTTTCTAAGAACAGATCTTTGAACTCCCTCCATTCCATATTTTATACTTCATCATCTTCCTTCGTATTTTGAATCAATGACAACCATTGATCAGCATCTCCAGTGAGGCGGTAAACTGCCATGATAACTTTTTCCCTTTCACTACTCCCCAAAGCCTGAAATATTTTCTCTAGGGAACTTATCCATTTCTCAGCTACTAATGGATTTGTACTCCCATTGAATGTTGGTGGTTGCTGCCTCATGAAGTGATCTAACATTGATCCTCCATGCTATGGATCAGGGTGCTTCATACGGGTAAGGTTATTATTCATAACCTGAGTGAGTTGTCCCAGTATGGTGATTAACTGATCAGCACCAGTTGCATCACTAGCTCCACTATAATTATCTTGAGCAGGATGAAAATCCTTACATGGAGTGAATGCATTGATATAGTTTCCATTTCTTCTCCTAGGCGCCATTTCTAAACAATGACATAAACTAGATCAGTTTATGAATCAAAATACATAATTCCATACTTGTAAAACACTTAACATAAATTGAACTATTTATGGATATAATCCATAATCAGAAAAATGTTTTCTTTGAGGAAGTATATACTCATAAACCCTTCATAATTATTTGTAAATAAAATGAGAGTTATCCTAAGCATATCCCTCGGGAGTGTCGTAACCAAGAGTGCATCAAGGCCCGTTGTCGTGCACCGGTTCCCGTTCGAGTCTAGCTCAAAGCGGTGTTTTTGGGTTTTACCCCTAGGTACATCTGTGCTAGAGCCACCTCTACCTGCTCGTATCTAGACAGGGATGTAATTCTTTGAAAATTCAGAAAATCTATACAATACCAAAATTCTAGGAAGTTCTTCTATACTAATCCTCAAAGTCCATCTTAGATCTATGTGCTCTAATCATAGTTTATCTAAATCTAGCTTCCAAGGTTTGTACTAAACTTCCTCTGATACCAACTTTAACACCCCGACCCCAGTTACCCAGAGTCGGTGCATTATTACATAACATTAGCATGATCACAAGAAATATCAAGTCTCGAAAGAACGATTAGTTTAGTAGTCTTGGAAACACTAGATACATTCATAAAGTTTACATTACATCATAAATTGAAAACTATAACAACATCTTGTCTCCACGCTCATATCCCCTTATACTATCCCTGCAGGTCATTCATAAAATAATTCTTCACATCCTGGAAAAAATAAAACATAGAAAGGGGTGAGCTCAAATTCCTAGTAAGGATAACAATATAGAGGAAACTTTTATAAATAAGCATAAACATTTAAGGAAATGTATAACTAAAACAAAAGCCTTTTAAACTTAAATTTCAGAATAATATGGCAAAAATAAAATAAAATAATTCCATTTACTTATTCACATGGATATTCTACTAGTTGAATAATCACATGCAATATCAATAAACACTTTCATAATGATGTAATGCATAATTCCAGACTATCATAACCACATAGCCAAGACCTCATTCCAAGACTACAAATAAGATTTTGTCAAGGCCTTGTTCCAAGAAACTAGTTTGTCTCATGAGACCTACTGATGCATCGAGGAGCTATAGCAGGCTCCACCCATAACTTATTAAGTCCAATGCATTCATCATATGAACAGGTTTAAACATAACATAAACATTCGTATTAAAACTAGAATACGAAATGTCAATAATTTCTCCATAAAACATGAATGGTATAAAAATAACACATCCACAGTCAAACATATCACAAAACCTTCAATAAAATATGGAAGATTTGTATCATAATAAATAAACTTCAAATAAGCTTAAAATCCATCAAAGGATGTCAACATAGATGAAATCAAAACTATTTGAGAGAAATATCTCTTTTTTTTAAATCATTTAAAAGTCACATAATTATAAAATAAAACTTTTACTTTGAAAATATTCTTAGAATCATGTAAGGTAATCTTATAAGATTTTATAACGGCGAAAAATAGCCTCACCTGCCGTAGAAGTTAAAAAAGGCATTCTTACCTTAATTTTGTTGAAAAGGTTAAAAAAGACATTGTTTGGAAAACAACGGAAATATTACTTTATAATATTCTTATAAAAATTCAAACAAGGGTATAGATGAGTTTAACCCATATTATGTAAAATAGTAATAATGTTTTGAAACACATTTTTAAGAAACATGGATGTGGATGATAAAGAGGTCCCAGTAGATAATTACATATAAACTACCTCGGATAATGAAGAGATTGTGAAATAAACACTTACCTTGTACTTTTCCTTGGTTGAGGGTAGGTTAACCTCATGTATAATGGTTAAATAATTGTTATTAAATTATACAAGAATCATATACATTAATATGATATAATATATGATCTTTTAACATTGAATTGTTAATAATATCTTAGTATTATTGTTGTTTCGGGTGTTAACTTACTCGTTTTCTTTTATATGTTTTGTTACGTAAGACGTGTTTTTCATGGATAGGCTGTATATTATTCATATCCAAAATGATATCAAGTCCTTAAACATTATTTTTAATCCTTAAATGAGAATTAGTCTTGAATGGATACGATGGAGAATGAATCACATCGTGTTCGTGGAGACGGTAGTCCGTACGTACGCACGAGCGACAATATCATTCTTTTGATATTAAAATAATATATAATTGGATGGTATATCATATATAAAGAATCATTATAATGTTATATTTATTATTTACATGAATTACACATCATTATTATACCCATCCAAATAATAATTTATTGAATAACAATTACACCACGGCGTGGAGACGGTAATCCATACGTACACACGTATGGTGAAATGTCATTCAAAGGATTGATAGAATAATGAATATGGTTGTACCATATTTATAATAACATCACAGTATATATAAGATACTGGAGTTATTATTTTTGGATGGGAATAACAAAGAAATAAGAAGTTGAAGAAGAAAGGAACTTGAAAGTGGGTGGTGAAAACATTACCTCTTTTTCGGGTTCTTCCTTTTGATTTGATCAAAAGGGCTCCTTAGGTTGGCTTTCTGATCAAACTAAGGCCTCTAGGTTGAAGTGATGGAAGTTGAGAGAGTATTTGGGCAGGGTTTGGCTGAACCAAAAGGCTTTTAATGTGTTAATTAGTGATAAGGGGGAGTGCCCTTTTATAGGAGGGGTGAGGGGCACCTTTGAAAAAACTAGACATATTATTTTATGATAAATTCATATTCGGTTTCTAATGGCTCCAAAGTAGATTATTTAACTTTTAAGGTGGGTATGGGATGAAAACCACTCAAACAATATAATTTAGATAGGTTTGGGTCATTATATTAACCTTATCTTTTAGTTTTAACTCTTAGTTAATTAGTTTGACACTTACCATGTCACTTTGTATTTTTATATTATATAGTTAATAAACTTACTATATACCTCCAAGAGACCCCCCAAGTGGTCCATTAATGATACACCTATCATTATATAAGTCTCTTGGCCAAACATTAGATTTTTAGGAATTGAATATAAATTAATAATATAATATTTGTTTTAAAAACTCTTTTATGTCAATTTTGACACTATTGGGTATTTTGTTTTTGATAAATTCATAACAACATTATTACTTCGAAAAAAATTTGTATAATAAATACTAATATGTCATATTAACCTATAAAATTAGTGTAATTCATAAAAATTCTCAAATTACATTTATTTGGATATTTATAATATCAATTATTTTAATATTTCATTAATTAGGTAATTACTGCATAACAAGTGTGTCATAAATAAATTAAATTATTTAATGTCTAAAAATTATAAATAAAATACTATTATGTATAAAATCTTTTTATATTTCTAATAAATATTTACAATCGAATTTATCTTATGTATAACCCTATATTAAAAATGTTTTAGTAAATAAACTTTGATTTTAACTCTTTTAACTCTTCTTTGAATTAAATAATAATAAATGTCCTAATCTAATTCAAGTGGACCTAAATGATAATATTTTATTCCTAAGGTTGTTTTTGGTCGAGGTAAACTTGTCCAATAGAATTAGGGCATGCGTTAGCATAATATTAATATCATTTTTACCCTTAATTACCCTATTTACTTTTAACCGTGGTAAATAAAAGTAAAAAGTTACTATTCACCTAAAATTATTTTCATCTAATTGAACCACATTTTGCTCCTTGATATCAACCATGTCTCTTGGATTTTCGAAATTCCACTCATAGAAGCGGTAAAATTAAATTTTATGTGAATTTCCAAATTCTCCTAGGAGGTGGGTAAAAGACGGTGAAAAGTTCCATAAAATTTTTATATATCTAAAATTATTCTAAACTAACTCCAATGAATTACATTGAACTTATATAGGTATTATGTATCTATTTTGACCTTAATTAAATTTAATTAAAATAAATAATTATTTAAATAAAAATTCGGTTCTAAACTATAACTCAGTGTTTTTTCACTATTCATCAAAAATTGAACGTTTTCAGAAAAATACCAAAATTTCACCCTAGGATAATTTCAATATTCCAAATCCAAAAATGAAGTCCATTTTAAAAGATAAAATTTATAAAATTTCAAAAGGTGGGTATTACTATTCATAACGGCTAGTTTAATTGGTTGTGGTGTGTGTGTTAGAACTCGAAGTTGCGTACAACAAATGCTACTGTATTATTCAAAGGGAAGCGTACCGTGGAAGATTGGTGTGTTACATTCTCCCCTCATTCAAATAATTTCATCCTCGAAATTTCTAGAATACTAATGCATGAAAAGACTTAGGTGGTTCTTCATCATAAGTTCCTCGGGTTCCCACGTTGCCTCTTCCATCTTATGGTTTCTCCCCAAAACTTTTACCAGACGAGTCATCCGGTTTTTCAGTACTTGTTATCTCGTATAAAGAATCCTGACGGGCTCTTCGCAATAAGACAGATCGAGTTCCAATTCTAATTCCTCATAGGTGAGTACATGCGTTGGGTCAGACATGTATTTCCTCAACAGCGATACGTGGAACACATCGTGAACTTTGGAGAGACTTGGCGGCATTTACAAACGGTAAGCTACAACCCCAATTCTTTCTAGAATTTCGAAAGGTCCAATGTACTTAGGACTCAATTTACCCTTCTTACCGAAACGTATAACTCCCTTCGATGGAGTTACCATCAAGAAAACATGATCTCCTACCTGAAATTCCAAATCCTTCCTTCGGTTATCGGCATAGCTCTTCTACCTACTTTGAGCTGCTTTGATGTGGTTTTGGATTACCTTTACCTTTTCCATTGTTTCCTCCACCAGTTCTGGGCCTACAAGTTTTCGTTCACCAACGTCATCCCAACAGGTTGGTGTGCAACATCTCTTTCCATATAACGCTTCATATGGTGCCATCTGAATACTCGAATGGAAGCTATTGTTATAGGAAAATTCTACCAGAGGTAAATATTGATCCCACATACCCTAAAAGTCAAGAAATAAGGATCTCAACATTTCTTCTAAGGTTTGAATAGTCCGTTCTGATTGTCCATCTGTTTGAGGGTGGTAGGCAGTGCTCAATTGAAGTTCAGTATCCAGGGCTTTCTACAGACTCTTCCATAATCTTGAAGTAAAACGGGGATCACGATCAGAAACAATCGATAGGGGTACTCTATGAAGTCTCACCACTTCATTAATATATATCCTTGCTAGACGTTCAAGTGGTAAATCTTCCCTTATAGCAAGAAAATGTGCTGACTTGGTAAGACGATCAACAATGACCCATATTGCATCGTTCCTTCTAGGAGTCTTTGGTAGTCCCATGACAAAGTACATTATAATATTGTCCCATTTACACTCCGGTATGGGAAGAGGTTGCCTGACTCCTCCATGCTATTTCCTTCTAGATTTCACTTGTTGACAAACCATACATATTGACACAAAATCAGAAATCTCCCTCTTTATGTTTTCCCACCAAAAATGTTCCTTCAAGTCTCTATACATTTTGGTGCTCCCAGGGTGTATAGAGAAATTGGAACTATGAGAATCATCCAATAATTCCCTTTTAGATCAGGTATATTGGTAACACAAAGTCTCTTCCCAAATTTCAAAATTCCATCTTCATACCCAAATTCATTCAATCTCCCATCATTCACAGCTTTAATCTTGTTTTGAAACTCTTCATCACCGGTCTGAGAACTCTTTATCCTCTCTAGTAAAGATGGTTTGGAAACCATTTGATAAAGTATCAATGTTTCACCTTCCATGGTAATTCCCATATCCATCTTCACTAGATCCATGAAAATAGGATCCCTTACAATTCTCATCATGTTCAAAACTCCATGATCTTTTCTGCTCAAAGCATCTGCCACATTTTTTTTCCTTCCCTGGGTGGTAGTGTATCGTGCAATCATAATCCTTGAGTAGTTAAAGCCATCTCCTTTTCCTCATGTTGAGTTCTTTTTGTGAGAAAATATACTTCAAACTCTTCTGATCATTATAAATCTCACATTTTTCACCATAGAGGTAGTGCCTCCATATCTTCAAAGAAAAGATCACATCTGCTAACTCAAGATCATGAGTAGGATAGTTTTTCTCATGAATTTTCAACTGTCGTGATGCATAGGTAATAAACCTACCATTCTGCGTAAGGACACAACAAATTCCTTTCTTCGATGCATCACTATAAATAATGAACCCATCATTTCCCGATGGTAGAGTCAATATAGTAGCATTGAATAATATTCTCTTAAGTTCTTCGAAACATTTTCAAATTCTTTTGTCCAAACAAATTTAACCCCTTTACGTGTGATCTTTGTTAATGGGTTAGCGAACTGGGAAAAATTCTGGACGAAACATTGATATTAACCTGCAAAACCAATAAAACTGCATACCTCAGTTATACTCGTAGGTTCTGGCCATTCTTGGATTGCCTTGGTCTTACAAGGATCAACATAGATTCCATATTTAGAGACAATATAACCAAGAAAAGAAATCTCATGAAGCCAGAATTCACACTTGCTAAACTTCCCATATAATTCATGTATTCTCAGAGTCTTTAGGATAGTGTGAAAGTGATTTTCATGATCTTCATAGCTTCTGGAGTATACCAAGATATCATCAATAAATACCACCACAAAATCATCAAGATATTCCTTGAAAACTCTATTCATTAGATCTGTGAATACAGAGGGTGCATTAGTCAGCCCAAAAGGCATTACTGTAAACTCGTAATGCCCATACCTTGTTCGAAATGCTGTCTTTGGAATGTCTTCCTTCTTTACACACAACTGATGGTATCCAGACCGAAGGAAAATCTTTGAAAATTATTAAGCTCCATGCAGTTGGTCAAATAAATCATCAATGCGAGGTAGGGGATACTTGTTCTTTATTGTTATAACATTGATCTCCCTGTAGTCGATACATAACCTCATAGATCCATCTTTCTTTTTAACAAAAAGAATAGGGGCTCCCCATGGAGAAAAACTAGGGCGAATAAATCCCTTATTACTAAATTCCTCTAGTTGTTTCTTTATTTCAACTAATTACACAGTGGTCATTCTATAAGGGGTCTTCGATATAGGCCTTGATCCAGGAATTAAATCAATGGAAATCTCAACTTCTCATTCTGGAGGATGTCCAGGTAAATCTTTCAAAAACACATCTACATATTCTTTCACAATAGGTACATCCTCTATTTGAACATTTCTTTACTCACCCACAATCATTTCATTCTATTCCTCCCCAATAATTGAATTTAGTTGAGCTACTGGGGGTGGATCTAGATAAGAATTAGGTGGTGAAAATTCTTCTCTAAAGATAAGGTGTTCCTTATCATCATCATCATCAAAAATCATAACCTACTTATTATTACAATAAATCTTCTCATCGTGGTCTGAAAGACAATCCATACCAAGGATTATATCAAACTCAATCATAGGTATGACGATGAGATCAGCAGATACAGAACATTTATGTGCTCTAATGGGGACTGATTCACAAAACTTTTTTGCAATGATACTTCCCTTAGGAGTTTTAACTGAAAACTCCCTTATTAAATCAAATTGGAAATATCTAATTTTCTTAGAAAACTGGGAAGATATGAAACAATGCGATGATCCAGAATCAAATAATGAATTTTCTAAACTTGAGTAAATCATTAAATTACCTGCCACCACGTCTTTCAGAGCTTCTACCTCAGCAGTAGTGATAGCATAAGCTTGGCCTTGATCCCTTGGCCTTTTGTGAGGTAAGTTCCCCTGACGCTTAGGACATTCATTTGCATAATGTCCCATCTCCCTACAATTGTAGCATTGGACATCGGTAGCTTCCTTCTTCCCCTTGCAATCACGAGCTTGGTGGCCCTTTTCACCACACTTATAACAGACTCTCATTCCTTTTAAGCAAGTACTGGGGTGTTTCTTCCCAAATTTACCACAGGATGGATATTCAACCTTTTCCTTCTTCCCCTTATTTCCATTCCCAGATTGATCAACAAATCTCTTCTTCTCTTTCCTTGATTTAAAGTCATAAGACTTAGAGAATTCCTTTGTTGGCTTGATAGCACACGAGACAATGTCTTCGTACGATGAGAAGGATTGTGAGACTAATGCTCAAAGGAGAAACGATTTTAACCCATCAAAGAAACGATCAATATTACTTCTTGGGTTACGTATATAATCTCCAGCATAACTTGCTAACCTTGTAAAGTTATCCTCATACTTTGCGACATTCTCATCCTCCTTTTGTTTCAGACTCAGAAATTTCCTTTCCATATCTGCTCGATGGTCACGAGGAAAGTATTTTTCTAAGAACAGATCTTTGAACTCCCTCCATTCCATATTTTATACTTCATCATCTTCCTTCGTATTTTGAATCAATGACAACCATTGATCAGCATCTCCAGTGAGGCGGTAAACTGCCATGATAACTTTTTCCCTTTCACTACTCCCCAAAGCCTGAAATATTTTCTCTAGGGAACTTATCCATTTCTCAGCTACTAATGGATTTGTACTCCCATTGAATGTTTGTGGTTTCTGCCTCATGAAGTGATCTAACATTGATCCTCCATGCTATGGATCAGGGTGCTGCATACGGGTAAGGTTATTATTCATAACCTGAGTGAGTTGTCCCAGTATGGTGATTAACTGATCAGCACCAGTTGCATCACTAGCTCCACTATAATTATCTTGAGCAGGATGACAATCCCTACATGGAGTGAATGCATTGATATAGTTTCCATTTCTTCTCCTAGGCGCCATTTCTAAACAATGACATAAACTAGATCAGTTTATGAATCAAAATACATAATTCCATACTTGTAAAACACTTAACATAAATTGAACTATTTATGGATATAATCCATAATCAGAAAAATGTTTTCTTTGAGGAAGTATATACTCATAAACCCTTCATAATGATTTGTAAATAAAATGAGAGTTATCCTAAGCATATCCCTCGGGAGTGTCGTAACCAAGAGTGCATCAAGGCCCGTTGTCGTGCACCGGTTCCCATTCGAGTCTAGCTCAAAGCGGTGTTTTTGGGTTTTACCCCTAGGTACATCTGTGCCAGAGCCACCTCTACCTGCTCGTATCTAGACAGGGATGTAATGCTTTGAAAATTCAGAAAATCTATACAATACCAAAATTCTAGGAAGTTCTTCTATACTAATCCTCAAAGTCCATCTTAGATCTATGTGCTCTAATCATAGTTTATCTAAATCTAGCTTCCAAGGTTTGTACTAAACTTCCTCTGATACCAACTTTAACACCCCGACCCCAGTTACCCAGAGTCGGTGCATTATTACATAACATTAGCATGATCACAAGAAATATCAAGTCTCGAAAGACCGATTAGTTTAGTAGTCTTGGAAACACTAGATACATTCATAAAGTTTACATTACATCATAAATTGAAAACTATAACAACATCTTGTCTCCATGCTCATATCCCCTTATACTATCCCTGCAGGTCATTCATAAAATAATTCTTCACATCCTGGAAAAAATAAAACATAGAAAGGGGTGAGCTCAAATTCCTAGTAAGGATAACAATATAGAGGAAACTTTTATAAATAAGCATAAACATTTAAGGAAATGTATAAATAAAACAAAAGCCTTTTAAACTTAAATTTCAGAATAATATGGAAAAAATAAAATAAAATAATTCCATTTACTTATTCACATGGATATTCTACTAGTTGAATAATCACATGCAATATCAATAAACACTTTCATAATGATGGAATGCATAATTCCAGACTATCATAACCACATAGCCAAGACCTCATTCCAAGACTACAAATAAGATTTTGTCAAGGCCTTGTGCCAAGATACTAGTTTGTCTCATGAGACCTACTGATGCATCGAGGAGCTATAGCAGGCTCCACCCATAACTTATTAAGTCCAATGCATTCATCATATGAACAGGTTTAAACATAACATAAACATTCGTATTAAAACTAGCATACGAAATGTCAATACTTTCTCCATAAAACATGAATGGTATAAAAATAACACATCCACAGTCAAACATATCACAAAACCTTCAATAAAATATGGAAGATTTGTATCATAATAAATAAACTTCAAATAAGCTTAAAATCCATCAAAGGATGTCAACATAGATGAAATCAAAACTATTTGAGAGAAATATCTCTTTTTTTTAAATCATTTAAAAGTCACATAATTATAAAATAAAACTTTTACTTTGAAAATATTCTTAGAATCATGTAAGGTAATCTTATAAGATTTTATAACGGCGAAAAATAGCCTCACCTGCCGTAGAAGTTAAAAAAGGCATTCTTACCTTAATTTTGTTGAAAAGGTTAAAAAAGACATTGTTTGGAAAACAACGGAAATATTACTTTATAATATTCTTATAAAAAGTCAAACAAGGGTATAGATGACTTTAACCCATATTATGTAAAATAGTAATAATGTTTTGAAACACATTTTTAAGAAACATGGATGTGGATGATAAAGAGGTCCCAGTAGATAATTACATATAAACTACCTCGGATAATGAAGAGATTGTGAAATAAACCCTTACCTTGTACTTTTCCTTGGTTGAGGGTAGGTTAACCTCATGTATAATGGTTAAATAATTGTTATTAAATTATACAAGAATCATATACATTAATATGATATCATATATGATCTTTTAACATTGAATTGTTAATAATATCTTAGTATTATTGTTGTTTCGGGTGTTAACTTACTCGTTTTCTTTTATATGTTTTGTTACGTAAGACGTGTTTTTCATGGATAGGCTGTATATTATTCATATCCAAAATGATATCAAGTCCTTAAACATTATTTTTAAGCCTTAAATGAGAATTAGTCTTGAATGGATACGATGGAGAATGAATCACATCGTGTTCGTGGAGACGGTAGTCTGTACGTACGCACGAGAGACAATATCATTCTTTTGATATTAAAATAATATATAATTGGATGGTATATCATATATAAAGAATCATTATAATGTTATATTTATTTTTTACATGAATTACACATCATTATTATACCCATCCAAATAATAATTTATTGAATAACAATTACACCACGTTGTGGAGACGGTAAGCCATACGTACACACGTATGGTGAAATGTCATTCAAAGGATTGATAGAATAATGAATATGGTTGTACCATATTTATAATAACATCACAGTATATATAAGATACTGGAGTTATTATTTTTGGATGGGAATAACAAAGAAATAAGAAGTTGAAGAAGAAAGGAACTTGAAAGTGGGTGGTGAAAACATTACCTCTTTTTCGGGTTCTTCCTTTTGATTTGATCAAAAGGGCTCCTTAGGTTGGCTTTCTGATCAAAATAAGGCCTCTAGGTTGAAGTGAGGGAAGTTGAGAGAGTATTTGGGCAGGGTTTGGCCGAACCAAAAGGCTTTGAATGTGTTAATTAGTGATAAGGGGGAGTTCCCTTTTATAAGAGGGGTGAGGGGCACCTTTGGAAAAGCTAAAAATATTATTTTATAATAAATTAATATTCGGTTTCTAATGTATCCAAAGTGTATTATTTAAAGTTTAAGGTGGGGATGAGTCTAAAACCACTCAACCAATAGAATTTAGACAGGTTTGGGTCATTATATTAACCTTATCTTTTAGTTTTAACTCTTAGTTAATTAGTATGACACTTACCATGTCACTTTGTATTTTTATATTATATAGTTAATAAACTTACTATATACCTCCAAGAGACCCCCAAGTGGTGAATTAATGATACATATAACATGATATAAGTCTCTTGTCCTAACCTTAGATTTTTATGAATTGAATATAAATTAATAATATAATATTTGTTTTAAAAACTCTTTTATGTCCATTTTGACACTATTGGGTATTTTGTTTTTGATAAATTCATAACATCATTATTAATTCAAAAAAAAAAATTATATAATAAATCCTAATATGTCATATTAACCTATAAAATTATTTTAATTCATAAAAAGTCTCAAATTACATTTATTTTGATATTTATAATATTAATTATTTTAATATTTCATTAATTAGGTAATTACTGCATCACCATTGTGTCATAAATAAATTAAATTATTTAATGTATAAAAATTATAAATAAAATACCATTATGTAGGAAATCATTTTATCTTTCTAATGAATATTTAAAATTGAATTTATCTTAGGTATAACCCTATATTAAAAATTATTTAGTAAATAAACTTTGATTTTAACTCTTTTAACTCTTCTTTGAATTAAATAATAATAAATGTCCGAATCTAATCCAAGTGGACCTAAATGATAATATTTTCTTCCTAAGGTTGTTTTTGGTCTAGGTAAACTTGTCCAATAGAATTAGGACTTGTGTTAGGGTAATATTAATATCCTTTTTACCCTTAATTATCCTATTTACTTTTAACCATGATAAATAAAAGTAAAAATTTACTATTCACCAAAAATTATTTTCATCTCATTGAACTACATTTTACTCCTTGATATTAACCGTGTCTCTTGGATTTTCGAAATTCCACTCACAGAAATGGTAAAATTAAGTTTTATGTGAATTTCCAAATTCTCCTAGGAGGTGGGTAAAAGACGGTGAAAAGTTCAATAAAATTTTTATATATCTAAAATTATTCTAAACTAACTCCAATGAATTAGATTGAACTTATATAGGTATTATGTATCTATTTTGACATTAATTAAATTTAAATAAAATAAATAATTATTTAAATAAAAATTTGGTTTTAGACTATAACTGAGTGTTTTTCACTATTCATCAAAAATTGAAAGTTTTCAGAAAAATACCAAAATTTCACCCTAGGCTAATTTCGATATTAAGAATCCAAAAATGAAGTCCATTTTGAAATATAAAATTTATAAAATTTTAAAAAGTGGGTTTCACTATTCATAAAGACTAGTTTTATTGGTTGTGTTGTGTTTGTTAGAACTCAAAGTTGCGTACAACACACTCTACTGTATTATTCAAAGGGAAGCGTACCATGGAAGCTTGGGGTGTTACAGTCTATTTCTCTGAAAATTTATTGGTATATTTACTTTGGTCACAAGTGTTATAAAATATATTAATAATCTCCATAATTGTCTAGGTGTATGTATTTTATTATTCCATTAGAAAAAAATTATACATTTTCATAGTTTTTTTCTTCAAAATGGGCTCAAATTAATAAAGGTGCCTTGATATGTTTATTTTAGGCAGTTAAGATTACTATGAAAGCTTAGTGTTAATATCACTTATAGAATGTATAATATTATCTTTAAATAATATTAATAGTGTTATAAATATATTTTTTATACAATAAATAAAATTTTAAATTTATCCATGTTTGGCGGTAATGGAAAAATAGAACACACTATTCATGGAGGTAGTAGTCCTCACGTATGCATGACGACGTCTTCCTTTTTTTGAATGATTTTAGAGGAAGGTAGATAAGTGATATTTCATTAGTATAATAAAATTTCATAATATTCATAATACTTATGTTATCATACTTTCATAGATAAATAATATTTGAGTGGGTATAATAAGAAAAGAAATAAGAGAGCTAGGTGAGAACATTACCTCTCCCTTTGGAAGCTCTCTATTAGGTAACACCTTAAGGAAACTTAGCTTGGTCTTTTGGAAAGATAAAGGAATCTAGGAAGTGGGGAGGTATATGAGAATATACTAGGGTAGAGTTTTGGTTTATTGAAGACTTTTTAATTGTTGGATAAATATGGTGGAAGTGATCCCCTTTTATAAGTGAATAAAATGAAACTTTTGTAAATACCCATTACTTTTTAAATGATTAAATGAAATTATTAAAGGGTTATTGACTAATTTTTTTTAAATTAATTGATTATAGGGTGATATTGGGTAAATAAATCCTAAAAAATTAATTTTAACACATGTTTTAAACATTTTTTGAGTCAATTAACATTATTTTTTTACACTTTAGAATTTTGGTTTTTACCTTGGTAACTAGTTTTTAATTAAGTAATTTATGTTTTATTAAAAATATATGATAAAATATATTATAAAAATTGGATGTTAAGAATATAAATTTAATCCCTATATAATATAATATAATTTATAAATAACATAGAACAAATATTTAAATTAAAATCATTAATTTATAGAAAACTGTTTTATAAAAAAATGTTGTTTTCACCATTAAGTGTCCTTAATATTATTTAGTATTGATTTATAGTTGAATGAGTGTTAATATATTTATATACAGGTTTAAAAATTATATTTAATTAATTATTGATAAGATATAAATTTATTTTATTAGATAAACATCACATAATGTCAATAAAAAAATATTTGAAAATAATAGTTTTACTATTATCACAATAATTAACTTTAATCCTAGTAATCATATTTTTATACCTAAAAATAAGATTTATATTATTACATATTATGAAAATTTTGATCCAAAATA
The DNA here is from genome assembly GCA_963277665.1 of Viscum album. NCBI lineage: Eukaryota > Viridiplantae > Streptophyta > Magnoliopsida > Santalales > Viscaceae > Viscum > Viscum album. Next base: position 1,276,471,100 of record OY728158.1, read on the forward strand.
TTAAATCCATTTTGTTACATTTAATTCCTATAATTTATGAAAAATACTTTTTTAATATAAGCGAATTATTATTTTTAGAGTAAAATATTACTTAAGTTTCTAAAACATAAAACATGGGTTTTATAAATTAAACATAGTATTTTTAAATGTATAATTTTTAATCATAAATAAACCTTTGACAGATTAAAAGGTTTTATACATTTATAGTTTTTTATTATATAATGATAATATCATAAAATTTATAGTTTTGGTAAAAAATGTATACTTAAAAATCAATTATTTTAGAAAAATATAAAAAATTCATCCTGAGATAATATTTAAATTATGAATAAAAAATGAATCTTGTATTTTAAAATTAAAATTAAACAATTCATAAATTTATGTTTTAAATTAAAATACAATATATAAATAAAAACTTCTTTTGTTGAAAAAAATCCCTTTTAAAAGTTTAAGCGTTCTTAATCCTATTTTGTTTGTATTTATAATTGATTACAATATTTTTATTCACTAAAGATTTTATTATTCTTAAATTATCTTAATAGTATTCATCTAATATACAAAAAATAATTTTAGTTCAGTGTTTCATGTGGAAGAAGCTATTGAACAAAGTATAATTTAAAGAAAAAATATTTTCCAAAATCTCGAGTTGTTACAAGAGTGACCCCAAAGCCTGCATCCTATAGGCCACTATTTGAAGAATAGAACCGAGGGTATGCAAAAACATATATAGGAGGAATTACCCTCACAAATCCTAGTAATGAATAAAAATTTCCACAATTGAACTCTATATAATATAAAATAAAACCAATATCCCACCATTCATGTAATTTCATATATAAAAATAAACTTCAAAATACCAAAGAGACTGTTATGGAAGAAATTCACAAACACATCAATGAACTCCATAAGCTAGTAATGTCTAAATTGGTCACCAAATAACTCTTAAAATATATATATATATATATATGTGCAAAGGAGTGAGAATACACATATAATCAGTACGATCATTCCTAAAACCTCATGTGCAATGTGAAAGAAGCACACTAATGCCTCAATAAAAAAAATAACAGAAGAAAATTTCACCCATAATAGGCTAACTATCACCCAAACTCACTAAGGATCACTCACCCAATAACACAACCAAGTATAGTAACATAATATTGAAGTAATATATCTATAAGGTACCCTGAAACCACTTTCCCAGTAATCTAGTTTCTCTTATTCCCCAATGACATATGTCACGGTGATTCTACCCCCTCCATATCCATATAATCACATTATAACCATAACCACATATCCATAACCAAAAACTATATACTGCTTCCACCTCATACTACAACCACTACTATATCACCACATCATAATTCATGTATCACACCCTCATCACAGTAGGGTAATGAGAATGTGAAAGACATCAACTTTATTCCCTCCTCCTACCAAACATGTTCACCACTATGTATCAAAACCTCTATCACATCATCAACACCTCATCACATCATTAACACTCTAAATAAAATTCATTATATCCCATGAATTAAAACCTTAGGCCATTATAACCTATATTATTTCCAGAAGAGAGTGGGGAATAGGGAGTAGTCAACCATATGTTCCCTCTATAACCAAAATATTGGGGAAAATAGTTGGAACCCATAATAATTTGGGTGCCAGTAAGGTTATCCAACTCAGGTGGCTGTGAATGAGAAATAACATGAAAATACAAAATATAATAGCCAGATACAAGCCCAAACTTAAGGGTTAAATCATAAACTGGAATGCTCTAAGCACTACCACCTATTAAATCACCTCATCTTGACCATTACACACTAACAACCATATCCAAAACTAGTTAATACATAAATCAACCACCACACTATCATAAATAGACACATAACAACATTAACTTTCCAATTTAATCACATCATTTATCAATTCAAAAAATTACCATTTACCATAAACCTTTCAATTTAATTAGACATATTTAACATCAAACCATTCATCATTGACCACAACTATTCCATCCTTTATATTTTTTTGTTTTAAAAACCCACTTACCAAATATCATTTACCCATTATATCATTTAATATTTCTAGTACCTTGTTAACCCATAAACTCCTTCCACTTTTATTTAGTTTATTACTCTTTCATTTAGTATATTAATCTTTCATTTATTTCAACATAAATCATATTACTAGAAAAATACAACACAACCCATACCAACCAAAACCACCACTATACAATCACAAGACAATGATCACCACATCACCTATACCATATCAATAAAATTCAGTGATCACTACAATGAAAACATGCCACCATCCCATAACCAACCATAATAAGAACTGACACATCATCATAGCTGAAAATCACACAAAATAAAACAAAAAACAATAACATATAAACCCTATTTTAATTATACTTTTATATAAATTTATTTACTACTACATAAATAGAAACATTAAAATTATAGATATCTATTCCACCATTTTAGTACCATCTTTAAGTGATTATCTAATTATGGAAGGTGATTAAAATACTTAACAATAGTAAACAAAGGATTCACAGTAGAAATTATTTATCAAGAAGAATCAATTCATAAGTAATATCATGGAATCATATAATGAACATGTGAATCACCCTTTCCTATTTCAATTTAAATAGTATAGATAATTATATTCCTTTGATTAATTCTTATTATCCACTCAATAAAAGAAAATGAATTATAATTACACAATCACACATAAATAAATAAAGGAGAAGTATCAAACCCCTTACTTATTTCAAAGATTTAATGACGTGTCACTGGTCAAAAAAGGAAACCAAAGAACAAACCACCAAATTGGAAAGGATCCACCATAAGGACTAATCACAACAAAAAATCATTTAGAACTCAAGTAAACATCACCCAAGACCAAAGTAACTCACTTCCATAACCCCATAAGAATAATTAGAACCAAAATATTGAGAGATAAAGGAGGAATATGAGAATAAAATAACCTTAGAGTGATGAAGGGATTAATTTCACCATTTTAGAGGTTTATATACACATGGAGATAATTTATAAATAAAAAATTAGGACCCATGGTCAACTATGGTTTGAAAGAAAGTTGAAGCAAAGAAGTGGTTGACCCCTATTTATAGAGAAATCCTGAAAACCTCCACCATGGTTGAGGTTGATTAAAAAATATCCATCATAACCTCAATTAAAGCTAAATAAAAAAACCTAAGTTTTCAAAACGGACTATCACCCTTTATTAGTGTCCATTTCAACTATTTTAAAACTAGGTTGACTAACACCATGGCATAGTGGCCATCAAAATGGCCATATCAACCTCAAAACTGACTCATATTAAAGAAATTTCATAGAATAGTGGAACTGACCTAATTGATTAAGACTCAACCCTACAATATACCATGATAAAGAACTCCCATGACTATGAAATAACACCCCCATAATTATAAAAATGGGTGTTTTACCTATCCTCAATTTACATAAGGACTACTCTAAAAATATCCAAGTTCCACACTCTCCAAAATAGTTAACACCATTCTATAAACTACCAAAATTCCAAAAAAAAACTCAAAATGATTACAACCACTCAAATATACTCAGAATTCTCAACCACCATGCTGAAAACATCACCATGGAATCTACTATGATTCAAACCTTCCCAAAACAAGTGTTTTGGCCTTCCTTATTTCAAAACCTCATCCTCTACCTCTAATAACCTTAAAAATCCCTTTAAATATCTTTGATGTTAAGAAAATTAAAGGTATAGGTATTGAAAGGTCTAGGACTTTACATGAGTCCTAGGGAAACAATTTGGAGTTAGTGATCTTATGAGGATTGGTTTAGGAATTTAGGGAAACAATGTTAGTAGTTTTTGTTTTGGTTTTCAAATTAGGGAACCTGGTGTTTGTGTAGTAGCCAAGGTATCCATTTACTAAGATTCTGATAATCTATTGATTGAAAAGAAACTATAATATACCCGATTCAAGGTATAAGTAAGTTAGTACATATCATACAATGGTCAATCATGATCTTTTATATCCTCTCTATGTTAACTCATCTTAATATACTTCAATAATCATGGGTACATTCTATTTAATGAAGCCTTCCACCCATATAAAACTAGGAAATATTTAAAAGTAGGGTCATGATGAGGCCATATTAGTGATTTAGCTTCACGATGCTTATTAATTAATTGGTGATGCATTGATTCAGGGACCCAGTTAAGTGGTATTTATGCCCCATGAGAATAGGGTGGATCCTTCACTATGTATGCTTTAAGAAGACTATCTTGTAGAGTGGATGGTAGTTCCTGATAGTTCAATCAAGACTTCATTTAGGGTAAACATATTATATGTGTTACAACATTATAATCCTCTTAGGTTTCAAGGAAATCCTAATTCTCAGGTGATATAGGATTGGTTGGAGTCTAAGACTTTCATTTACCATTTGGTTAAAACACCCACTGTCTAGATGGTGGTTCTTTTATTAATATACATATATGGAACAATGAGCCATTAGTTTATGGTTTTTACTTAAAATAATAATGATAATAACTTAACATGGTTGGAGTTTTCTCTCTTTTTCAGGTAGAGTTCTATATATAGATATTGAGATAGTTTGAGTTTATAATATGTTGGACCCACTCTAAGGGAGAATGCCATACACAATTATGTATTGATGTTTATAGATGAGGTACTCCTTAGATACAATTTAAAATGTATTCCTTTGATATTCAAAGTTCAAGAAATAACTCCATAGTAAAATTCAAGCTGGGATTATACCTTTTCATACCCCACCTATATCAGAGTCCTTAAGTGGTCATTATAAAGTGGGAGTTTCCAAGTATAAATGAACTCTGGTTTTGGAATAGGTTAATGTTTTCCTAAGGTTATCTAGAGTGGTGGTTTATAAAGACATCCATGTTAGAGGTAGTATTGAGATAAAAAATCTTCCCACTATAGGCTCGATATCCTTTTGAGGATATATATCAGTAGAATAGGGGGAGGTTCAAGAGTATCTAGGGATGAATGATACTCTAGACCAACACCACTAGCTCCACCAGGTGGTCTTTATAAAGAATTGAGTGCTAAGGGTCAAGATATGGATAGTTGTGCATGATGGATAACTTTATTCAAATAGAACCTAGCATGGTTTGATGTATGAATAATATATTCTAAATTGAAACTCATACTAGTTGACACTAGTTTGATCAATTACTTTCTTCTTGACATTGTTCAAGAGTTGGAAATTCAAGTTGATCTTATATCTATAACTCTTAAGCTATAGATTCCCAACACCAACCTTTATCCCTTCACTCAAATTAGTTGATAGTGTGAAGTTTTTATTAAATGAGATATATCCTATGTGGGATTTCATCATGATGGGATAATACCCTGTGATGTCATCTATGGTGTGGGTTAGATGGTTTGAAGTCATTTCATGGTAATTTTCATTTGAGAAAATGGGTCTAGGTACACCCTTAGTGGTGGTTGAGACCCTCAATTTAAAAGAGTAATCAAATACTCAGGTTTTAGTGGATGATCACCCCCTAGATGGAGATTTTATCTTGGTGTTCCATAGATGCTATAAAGAAGTAGTTTCTTGGCAATGGTGAAAGGTTTCCCTTATAGAGAAATCAACTTCTATATTAACATGCTTTCTATAAGTTCACTAATATCATCCATAGTTTATTAGATAGTCATTCATATTTTAGGGAGATAATGATATAGTTGGGAGATCTATTGAATAAAGTTTTTATCAAGTTTAGTGTGACCTCTATGAATAGTGAAAAGAGCAATTGGATCTTGCTTAAATTCAGGAAAAATTATCCCCATCCTTGGTATTGTGGGGAGGTTATTTTATGAGAAACATTTGGGAATCATTGTAGATATTTTGAAATCCTAATTGATGAATCCCTTGGTTGATTTGAATTAGCGGGAGTGTATCTCAAGTGTTTGAGTTTTGTTTTTTATCATTCTTTGAGGGTGACTTATGAATGAAAAAAATATCTAGGTGAAAGTATTAGATACGAGAAATACTTTTTCCCATAAAAAACATCAAACTAAGTGAGGAACTATTGAAATCCATGGATTTTAAGGCTTCTATGGCTTATGAGGATAAAATGACACAGTGTTAATATCATGGTTGATTCCCTTAGTGTGATTTTTTATGCTCAATAGATAATAGAGATGTATGAGTTGCTAGACTTAGTGTAGTTTATTTTTATGGAAGTACGATACATAGTTTATCTTTTGAAGATTTGCGTGGCCTCCACTTTTCATATAGTGAGGGAGGAATAGATTGACCATATCAAATATGAAATTTTGCATGATCTAGTATTCTGAGGAAGTGAAATTTATTGATTTTATTATGGGTGGGAAATACATCATTATAGAGACCCAAGATAAACATACATAAATATTACTTTGATTATATGGTTAAATTAATACATATCATAAATAGTCAACAAAACTAAGAACTGAAAAGACTTAGTGTCTTAAATACTAGCTATATAAACATCTTATTTACAATAATTGTTGAAATTTCTCCACAACTGTGCTCCTCTAGACCCTATTTTAGACATCTCATAAGATATAATCACCTTAAAAACCTAGGTAATGGAAAAATAAGAAACAGGAAAGATAGAATTATTAGTAAGTTAAACCTATAAACTAGTCAAAACCATTGTATCATAAACATGATGGAAAATATGATGTTGTTCTGAGTGAGTAACTTGGGGGGGGGGGGGTGAATTGAGTTCCCAATAAAAATTTATATTAAAAAGAGTTTAAATAAAATACACAAATTAAAAAAAAATCACCAAGTTAATCAATATAGAAGTTTAATATAAGTTTGATCCTTTAAAATATTTCATAAAGCTTTATTAGTTCTTAGTTAAAACAATATGAAAAATTACGTTAAGTTTTGAAATCAATTTACTCAAAAAAATATTTATATAAACATTAATTAATACTAACTATCAAGGTACCAGTTTTGTTTATAGATTAAAACTAAACAAAATTTAAAATATTTGAAATGAATGAAACAAAACTAAATCACACAATATAATAAACAAGGAGTTTAGTCTCAAGTCAAGACCTAAACCCTTCACTTGAAAATCTCTCAATGATAAGAAAATTATATAAAAAATAATATGATTCAGAACCTAGATAAAGTATACAAAAAACTCCACAACTATCTAGTATCAAAGCCTCTTCCACAATTATATGTGGGAAGTAAAACTACATAGGCCACACAGGGACCTCTCCTGCAAATATTATAGAAATACAACTAAAAATAAATAGAAGAGAATATCTAGTATTATCCAGATCTAGAAAAGGAGTCAGTGTGTGTTGATAAATTGAGAAAAAAAACACTACTTGAAAATAAAAAACAAACAACAAAAATAGAAATCACTAAGATATATAAATGGTAATGTTTCTTGGTCTTTAGTGCTTAAGATGATTGAGTGTAATCAAATGTGGCTTGGTGGGGAGATTAAATTGATTCTAAAAAGGTTGCAGTGAAACAAAAAGATCTTGATCTTCAATTAGTTCCACTATTTCATAATTGAAAGTCAAAATATATATAATGTGTAAGATATTGTGTAATGATGATTTTAGTGTTAAGTAATTCTCATACTTCTTGATCTAGAATACACCACACCCTATGCCATTGAGGGAGTATTCTAAAAATATAAAGCACTACATGCACCCATTGAAGAATAATCATCAAGATCTTATGAGTCCTCATAATGAAACTTTGTATTTAATGAATCCCTACAATCATTAATAAAGTCATCATAAAATAACCCTTTATATTAATTGAATTAATAGAGCCATTAAGAGAATTTATTCAAAAGTAGGAAGACCAGTGTTAGTGGTTCTTCTGGAAGTGACTCATTTATGTTGGTGACTCATATCTGGTGATGAATCATATCTGGCGATGACTCAATCTGGTGGAGACTCAATCTGGTAGTGACTTAATCTGGCGGTGACTCAATCTAGCAGTGACTTAATCTAGAGATAACTCAATCTAGTGGTAAGTCATTTAAACTAATAGTGAATTAGTTTGGAAGTGACTCATTTGAACTAATGATGATTCATGTATGGTAGTGACTCATTTTAACTAACGATGATTCATGTATTTCTATGAATCATTCGAACTAACGGTGAATCATGTATGGTAGTGATTCATTTGAACCAATAGTGAGTCATGTGATCACTTAGCCAAATTTTCATCAATTTTCCTTATAAAATAATATGCTATAATAAAATAGTAATATAATTAGAAAAACAATAAAAATGATTTGTGAGCATTAAAATAAGGAGGTGCCAACAATATCCACCATTTTGATGATAAAAAATCAAGGTTTTTTTATAAACCAAAAATAAACTTAGGTATACAGAGATGAATTTAAAGGATAAAAATATTCTTAACATTTCAAATTTCACATGTGAGATATAAATAAATTTGGTATCAAATATAAGTGTAATTAAGGTTGTTAAAGTTAAAGTAAAGAATATAAAAATAATGATAGTATGAAATAATGAAATTCATACAAATAATTTGTATCAAAGAATAACATCCAAATACATATGGTATCAAGGAATAAGTTAAGAATATACAAATAAGTAAGGTATTAAAAATAAACTTAGGTATATAAAGGATAACATATCAAAGAATATATAAAATAAGTATCAAAGAATAAGTTGAGATTAAAGGTAGATGCTAAATTCCATCCAACATTTCTCTAAAGATAAATTCCATCCAAATTTCTCCCCATTTTGGGATTATCAAAAATGTAAAATTATAAACAATAAATGCAAAGATATGAATATGAATAGAGATACATGTCATTAAGCACAAAAATACATGATATTATATCCCAAAAAAGAGATATAGGGAAAATAAAATAAAAATACCTATCAAATAATAATCTCAATCAGAGTCACTCTTAGCTTGGGTAGGATGATTAGTAGGTCCATTTATATTTCTAGAGGTAGGAGGAAAGGAGGTAGAGGTTGATGAATCTAAGGTAGAGGTAGGAAGCTCTTTGATTACAATTAGTCTGAGGTGTTTTATAGCTTCAACAAGAGACATACTAAACGACTAGAACTGTGGAGGTAAAGGGGATGAAGAAGGAGTTGATGTAAAATCTATCATAGGAATAACCTTTGGAGAAACTATAATAGTACCAAATACATACAAAAATAGCTTCATAAGGTTAAAAAGTCTACGATAATGTTCCATCCTCACTCCATAGCACTAAATAAATATTTCTTTTCCTCTATAAATAAATTGAGAAGAGGGGTCATCACCTTCAGCTGGTCAACATGATATTTGAAATCCCTGGTGAAAGGTGAAATCCTTAGGTTTTCAACTAAAAAATTGAAGTGGGAATTAAGATCATGCTTAGTATACACCTTGGAAAGGTATTATTTAATGGACTTGGTGATGGTTTACCTATCACCTCGAGCGTCATTTAAACACTCTCTTACCAGTTTGTATATTTTCTCACCATGCTGATGAATCTGCCTCAAATACTTCTGATGAGAAGAATGAATATATCCCAAAACAACATGAAGATCCTCTAAAATTATAGACCAGATCAACTTAGCATCAACTGAAACTGAGGGAGGTGGAGTAAAAGAAGTAGAATCTAGTGTGAATAAAATCTCTAACCTCTCCATCATAGATGACTCATTGGAAGAGAAGGAGGTTCTCATATTATCCACTGTTTATCTCAAGATTTATATATCACCATCCAACCTACAATTCTCAATCTCAACTTTTTGAATATGAAAATTCATCTTTGGTTTAATGTGGAAAACAACTAGCTCAAATAGGTTCTAGGAATCATATTTTCTAAGCTGTGTAACTTGAGGTGCCTGAGACCTAAAAATCCCACTAATTTCTAAAACCATCCTCTCTCTATAGATATCCAAGTTTGTTTTGTATACAAGATCTGAAGGATAAACACTAGCAGCAGGAGGTGGAGGTGTAGCGGCTCTCTCATCACTTGGAAAAAAAACCTGTGTAGGATTTGTTCTGATAGGTGCATCTGAAGAAAAATCCCGAATATCTCTACCCTAATAAATATCCTCTAGAATATATACATTAGGATATATCTCAATTCTGACTAAAACACTAGGTCCACCATATTTTGGTCGATTGGACTGGTCATCATCACCAGAGTTAGGAAAAGATAGACCAAGTATTTTAGAAACTAGTGAAGGTTCTTCTTTAGAGGATACCTCACCCTATACCAAAGTAGAACCATCTTTAGCATCCATATTCTCTCCAAAATCTTCCTTAATAACTATAGACTCTAAAAAGTCCAAAACAAGCTAAAAAATCCTGGTTATTTCTCCTAGTCATCAAGTGCATCCACTTCTACTCTAACCAGAGACAAAACATCAACAACCACTTTGACAGATCTAGGATATTTATCCACATCAATCGATACTCTGGGCTCTCCTATAGAAGATCCAACATCACTAAAAGGATTCTATAGAACCGATCTCTCCAAAGACTTAGATCTGATCGAACCATGTCTCTTCGACGGCCTAACTGAAGCAATATAACCAGCAGGGGAAGGATGAAGTGACTATTCCCTAACAAAATCAGCATCATTATGATCGAGTCCTCCACCATTACTATCCTCATCATAATTATCTCCATTTATCCATTTCCATTACCATTATCATCATAAACAACATCCATAACTTCTATAAAAGATTTTTAAGAAGAACTTCTGATTTTTTCATCTCCAAAAACTTCTGTCTCTTCTTCCTCATATCCTTCACTTAAGATAATTTCTCTATATGGTAGATAAGCTGGGGGACTTATAGGTCCAAAATTCATGGTAGGGATATTTAGAATATCAAGTTCACTACCCTAATAAAATAATATAGCAACATACTCATCAATATTTGTAGCAACTTCCTCTTATTCTTCCTCATCAGAGTATTCCATAAGATCATCTAGCTCCAAGCCAGGATCTATAAAAATTTAGGTTTGGTAGTATTATATATAGGATTAAAATCATTATAGATCAAATAATTATCTCTAACTGTAAAACCCCAAGGATTTATAAATAAATGCACGAAACATTAAGTTTCTAAAAAACAAAACTTTGTTGTAACGTATCCAGTAAACATAATTTTTACACCTCTGTGATTTGAATTTTGAAAAATTGACATACACAGTTGTCTTCAGTAAGATATTTAGAGTCTAATAAGACAAACTTATTTTTTAGTGAATAGTAAAACCCCTTATGAATAGAAATATGAATAATAATATGACCCTTATGAATAGTAAATCATATTATTATTATTTTTTCATAAGTTTATAAGATAATGAGATCTTGATTAATTTTTCAAAGTGATATAAAACAAATTATAGTTTTAAAATTGTTATTTTTTGAATAAATTATGATTTTATTTAAAAAATAAATTAATCAAATTTATAAAATTATTTTCAAAAAATGGAGTTCATTTTTGAATTGTACATGTCAAAAAATGGTTAAGGTGAATTTTTTGGATCTTTCTAAAATACTCAAATTTTTGATGAATAATATAATACGGTAATTTACCGTATATATACATTATCAGTTAAATTCACTATTCGTAGATTCATGGATGATGTAAGAACACTTGGTTCGAACTCACATGAAATTATTACTATTATAGGTCACATAAATCAATACTATTGGTTGTCTTGAGGGAAATAATAAAATAATGAATAAGATAATCACAAATCACCCCTCTCCTCCACCATAACCCCCCTCAATCCCTCTTATCTTCACTCATCTCAAGCCACGATACTTGTCAAAATTCTATGCAAATTTCCTCTCAAAATCCTCCCCCACATCCAGAATCTCTTGGTCTCAAAAAGACCAAAACCTCTCCCCTAAAGAGGCTCTCAAGGAAGATTACTTCAAGAGGTAAATTCCTCTTTTCATTTCTTTTATTTCAAGTTCAATTATTTTCTTTCCTCACATCCTTTAATCCAAATGTTTTGATGAATCCAGTACCTTACATGTACTGTAATTTTGTTATGATAAATTAATAATTCTTCATCATATCTCATTTCCCCTTCTTTTATACTATAAATGAAAACAACATCCGAGATGTGTTACTTTATCAAATTCAAGGACGATGAGTTTTCAATTTCTATTACCATCTTCAATTTTTATCATTCAACCATTTTTATGTTTGATCTAGATTATAATATATTTATTATAAATTATTTAGGGTTCTTGAATCCTTTTTTGTACATTATATTAATTTGTAAATCAAAATGAGTTCGTTGTGATAAAAAACCTCCAATTAACCCAAAAAATTATCTTTAAAGTTTTATATAATGATTCATCTTCACTCCCACTAACCAAATGAATTTTATAACCATGTAATTTTCTGGATGTTCACTATTAACATAAAAATTCTATTCTGTACAACCATTCTCATTCTACATGTTTATCCGTACATGAATATAAGTAAACTGATCATGAAAACCAAGGAAGAAAACGCTCCCAAACAATGAAATTGAATCTCTTAACCCATAAAAAGCACATGAATGAACTTAATAAGGTTATAATAAATAAATTTCATGTAGTGGAGTTATGGAATCATTAATTTATGAACCTAAATTTTATTATTCAGGTTATAAAGATCAAGCGAGGAACACCTTCAGACTTAAGGTAAGGGTTTCCTCATCTCACTTCTATTTTTGTGAGATATTCCGTATTCACTACTATTACTTGTGTATGGAGTATGTATACTTCCCATTTATGTTTCATATCATTAATATATTTATTTTAATGATACAAAATTTATCAATTGATGATTAATAATTTTGTTTCATACAATTCAATTGATTACAAAGTTGTACGAGTTTTCCACCCGAACCTCCATGTTCATTCAGATTACTTTTATTGTTTACTTACCTCAATTAAATTGTTATATACTCATCATAAATTATGTTTTAGTTTTCTATATATGTTTAACAACCATAATACTTCTTTATTTTGTGGTTATTTGCACATTTTAAAAGTAACTTTCAAAATTCTTTCTGAAATACAAGCCCGATTCAAGGGAATTTCTCAAATTCTTACCTATTTTAAAGGGAACTATATAATCTATTTTTAGAAACAAATATCTTTATAAAATTAATAATTTTATTATAAAAATACTATATTACTTAATTTATGGTTTTATACAAATATTTTTTCAAAATAACTCTTCTTTTCAAAGTAAAAGACTATTTATCTCAAGATTTACTCGATGATTTTATAAGAGTATCTTCATCTATTTCAAAACTCTTGTTGAATATTTTTTATTATTGGGATTAAGATTTTATGATATAATCTACCATATTTAACTAAATGTTTTATGATTATTTTTACTTTGGATGTTCTATCTTAAAACCATTCACCAATTTACTATGAATGGTTAGTGTTTATGCTTAATATTCGAGAAAAGTTATTTATATTTCATATGTCAGTTTCAATATGAATGTATATGTTGTTTATGTTTATCCCTATTCATAAGAGGAATGAATTGGACTTATTATGTGATGGGTGGGGCCTGGAGTACCCCCTTGATGCATTGGTAGGTCTCATGAGGCAAATAAATATGGACTTGGATGAGGCCTTACCCATTTTTAGATATGGTTTTGTCCGAGGCCTTTATCATTTTTAAATGTCTTGGATGAGCCCTTAATGGTATGTTTTATAATGTTCAGCATATGAATTTACCTAATTATGAATCTAGAAATTAAAATTTCATGAGGTTATTCAACTAGTAGAATAACTATGATTATGTTTTATTATGTTAATATTTACTCAGGTCATATTCCTGCCATATTATGTTCACATTTGTTTTTAATGGCATGTGTTTTCAATTATTCACCATGCCTAATGTTTGTGTTATCTTCCACTATAATGTTTACCCTTACTGAGAATCATAGCTCAACCCTTATTTTGTTTCATTTTTCCTAGGACATGAAGAGGTATATTATGATTGAATTGCAGGGATAATCTTAGAGTGGTGGATGTTCCCAATGGAACTCTTTTGTTATTTTTCATTTCAAGTTGTAATGTTGAACTTATGTATATATATGGATTTCCAAATCTACAAAACTATTCATTCCTTCCAAACATGAATTTCTTGTAATCATGCCAATATAATTTAATAAGGCACCAAATCCGGGCAACTGGGGTCAGGTCTTTACACTAACCCACTTCTTTATCCAAGGGTTCTCACTCACCCTCATATTTCTACAGATAACCTTAGTGAGGTAAAAACCACATTTCACTTCAACTTATTATTTTTTATCAATAAATCCTTTGTCTTTAATCATAGATGAAATCATCTTATAATAAATAAGATATTTTTTTTGAAGGACAACTTACACATTTCCAACATGTGTACCATGAGGTGTCTACAAAGGTTGATCTTATCACCTCATTTTATAAGTAAAAGAAGATACAAATCTTGATATCTCATTTTATTAAATCCCCCTTTACTGGGGCATAATAAATGCGGAATAAACTTGAAAAGAAGATTTCATTATCCATATAACTCAGTATCATTAGGTCTTCTTAGTGTACTATCATCAGTTATCTCTATAAAGAAATTTTAATAACTTAAAGAATCACTATCACTAGGTATTGTTCCCTGATAGTCTTCAAAAACCACATGATGAGGCACACCCAAACACTTCACCCATTCATTTGAAGAAAAGGTAAAATCTTTACCATATAATATGATTCAAATTATATATTTCTTCTTGGAAAAACTAAAACCAGTTTATTGATAAAATTGATGAACTAACCTAGTATAGAATGGTATATCATCTCAAGAGAACTAGTCTACCCATCCTTGGTCCCAGATCAACCTAAGAAACAAATAATTACTTAAAAGAAACCATTAGAAATCTAATTCCCTTTCATCAAACACTACTCAGTTCACAAGTTGGGGGTTCCTCATATTGATAACATATCATCTAGGTTATCCTCTCGACTTCTTAGTCGGTCACGATTACTCAGGAGATAACATTGTAGGTCATTTTAATCTCACCATCTCGATGAAATGAAAAAGAAGTAAGGGAACAAGAAGGTTGATGGTTAGGAGATAAGGAAGGTGAAATGGTTTAGGAGAAAGCATGAGAGACAATGATTTGATTTTGGTTTTAAGCCTTATTTATCATTTAAGGATTCATAATAATAAAATATAATAAAACATAATCAATTAAATCAAATAAAATTTTAATATTGAAAAATTAGTAATGGAGACAAGCCTTGAAACTGAGATTGGTGACTTGCTCAATGGTGACTCGATCCATGGGGACTCACTCAGTAGTGGATCACCAATAGGGACTTTCCAACGGCGACTCACCAATAGTGACTCACAAACAGTGACTTGATAATGGTGAATCTACAATGGTGACTCGCCAATGGTGATTCATCAACAGTGACCCTCCAACGATGGCTTTTCTAGTGGTGGTCACGAAAACTAAAAACTAACCAAAATTCATCATTCCCAATTCATGTTTTATATAGTTTAATATATCAAAATTCAATGGTTTTGTAAAAATATCAGTAAGAATATTTTTATTCTATGCGAATTCAAGAGTTATATCACCCTTTTGAAAATGATCCCTCAAAAAGTGATGTCTTTTATCAATATTCTTTATCCTAGAATGAGACACAAGATTTTTGGAAATTTTTATAGCACTTGTGTTTTGAAAATTTATAGGGACATGTATAAATTGATATCCATAATCTAGCAGTGTGTTTAATCCAAAAAATCTATGCACAACAACTCCCTTCAGCTATGTATTCAGCTTTAGTGGTAGACAATGCAACTATTTTTTTTCTTAATATAGTAAGATACTAGATACTTTCCCAAAATATGATATGTTCTAGATGTGATTTTTATATCTAATTTAGAACCACCAAAATCTTAATCTAAAAAAAATAAGTCATTCTTGTCCTCTAGGGTAGAACAGTATGAAATTGGTTGTATATTTTAGGTATTTGAAAATCCTTTTAACAGAAGGTAAATGTGATTCTTTAGGGTTTGATTGAATATGGGAACACATACACACACTAAACATAATAGTAGGTTAACTAGAAATTAAATATTTCAAGATTCCAATCATACCTATGTAATTGGTTTGATACACTAGCTTTCTAGATTTATCAAGATTCAACTTGCAGGTGGTACACATGGAAGTGTTACTACTTTTAGTGCTATCCAGACCAAAACATTTTATAAGGTATTTAATGTACTTACTTTGATTTAAAATAGTTCCATCTATATTTTGAAAAATTTTAAAACCAAGAAAGAATTTAATTGTACCCATTAAACTCATTTAAAATTCATTTTGCATCATCTTTGAAAAATAAGTACATAATTTTTTTATAAGATCCAAAAATAATATCATCAACATATATTTTAACTACTAAATCATATTTTGAAATTATTTTTTAAAAAAGAGTAGTATTAGCTACACCTTTTGAAAACCTTTAAAATATATGATCCTATCATACTAACCTTTAGGAGCCTATTTTAAACTGTACAAATCTTTTTTTAATTTGAAAACATAATTTTAAAAATGAGGATTTTGAAAACTAGGTGATTTAAAAAAAAACATCCTAAACTATATAAAAATTTAATAATGAACTTTTGACATCTATTTGATATAGTTTTAAATCCAAATGTGTTGCATAGGCTATAATTATCCTAATGGATTCAAGTTTAGCTATAGGTGAAAAGGTTTCCTTATAGTTAGTACCCTCTTCTTGAATATACCTTTGTGCAACCAATATGGACTTATTTATTACTATAGTGCCTGAATCATCAACTTTTTTCTAAAACACCCACTTAGTTCCAATAGTCAGAGTGTATTTAGGTCTGTCTACATGTTCCCAAACTTTTTTTCGTTCAAAATTATTAAGTACCTCTCTTGCATTTCCATCACCAAGAATTCATCATTAATTGCATCATTGATGTTCTTATGTTTAATATATGACAAGAATGATTGATATTCAACTTAATTCCTAAGATAATATCTAGTTTTTATAGCTCAATCTAGGTCTCCAACTACAACATCTAGAGGATGGTATTTATGACTCCAAATAGCTCTTGGAAAATAAGGGCTGGAAATCTCAGGGTTATCTGTAGGTTCAGGTTCGGGTTGTTCCTTAGAAATGGATGATTTTTCTTCATGTTTTATAGAATCATCAGAAGGTTTTGTGTTGAACTTAAGGGTTGAAAAATCACCCTCAAGGTTTTTTAAATGGGTATTAGCTCATGTGGATTTGTCAATATTATCCTTAGCATTAAGAATAATGACTTTTCAACAAAAAAATCTAAAGTAATTCACCTTCGGATTTCTAATATTCCATAATTCATAAAGGTTTTTCTTTAATATAGGTCCTATAATAACTATATTAATTATATAAAATGTTTTATTCACAAACTATGACAAAAAAATAAATAGTAAGGTAATATTCATTAAGCATAGTTTGGGTAATTTATTGAAGGGTACTATTTCTTCTTTCTATAACACCATTTTGCTATGGAGTCCTAGGAGAAGAAAAGTTATGATTATAACCATTTTGTGAGAAAAAATATTTAAAGTATTGATTTTCAAACTCATTACCATGATCAATTCTTAAGGTATTAGTCCTAAGTCCATTAAGAGTTTCTATAGATTTAGCATACTTGGTAAATTTGGAGCAGACTTCACTTTTGTGAGTTAGGAAGAATACCTAATTATACCTAGAAAATTCATCTAAAAGGACATAAACATATTTATTATCATTTAGATGAGAAAATATATAAGTACTAAAGAGGTCCATGTAAACCAACTCTAGGAGTTGAGAAGTTGAAACTTTTTTCTTTGATTTAAAAGATATTTTGTGTTACTTCCCTTTTTGATAATGGTTATAAACTTTATCATTTGGGAATTCTAGTTTAGGTATATATTTAATTTACCCTTTTCCTAGTAGGATTTATAAGTGATTGAATATTGAATTTTCTTAGTCTCCTATTCCAAATCCATGATTCTTTGTGAAAGTCACTTAGATAAGAAATATTTTGAAAAAATAAAGAGTCTAAATTAACAGTATAACATTATAATTTCTCAAAGCAGTAAAAACTAAAGAATTTTAGAATAAAAACATTAAAAACATTATTTTCAAACTTCACATGAAAACCATAATCACAAGGCTATGATATGATAATCATATTATACATTAAACCATCTACAAATAATAATTTAGAAATTAAAACTGAATTATAATAACTGACTTGGCTAAGGACAACTATTTTTGATTTAGCATTATTACTAAAGGTGAAATTTTCACCATCTACATTGATAATATTATTGAAAATTGAGTAATATATTGTAATATTTGTAGAAAATATACTGTCTAGATACCATAAGTTCTTACTGGAGCTCTTCAAGAAGGTTCCCTAAAAAATAAGTTTTACATCAAAAATGATTTTGGTACCCAAAACTTCTTGGGTCCAGAAATGTTAGTAATTAAATATTTAGGAACCAATAATTTCTTAATAGGTTTAATATAATATGATTTTAAGCTTTTATAAATAAATACTTTTTTGGGTATAGAAGAATAAAAAATAGTGGTAGTATTAGAACTAGGAATGAGACTATTCTTGATAATTATTCTTTTCCTAAGTTGATATGATATACCTCTAGCATGTTGTACCCCACACTCTTTGATTTTCATGATCACAATCACTTTCTTAGTTATCTAACTTGTTTTCAAGTGTTTGTGTTGATAGGCACAAGGTTTACAAGAAAATGGCCCAAGAAAGAATCAAGAAGTGGACTGAAATTCAGTCCACCGGCCAACCGGTGTGATAGCACCGGCCAGCCGGTGGACCTGGCAGAGGCATTGCCCACTGCCAGGTTCCACCGGTCAGCCGGTGGCTCTGTCACCGGCCAGCCGGTGGCACCCAGCTCAAAGGGGTAGCTACTGTCTCAGCACCGGCCAACCGGTGGCCTCAGCACCGGCCAACCGGTGGAGGCTGAGCCCGAATCCTATGCCTTTTTGCACACACCGGCCAGCCGGTGGCCCTGCACCGGCCAGCCGGTGGAGCCAGTCAAACTAGCCGTTGCAGTTTGACCAGGCTGGCCCACTTGGCTCCCAACGGCTCTTTAAGCCTCTCCAACGGCTCCGAAGACTCCCCAAGGGTTCCATGCCTATAAATAAAGGCCAAGGAAGCCCCGGACACCTACCGGAACATATACAAAGCCACCGTACACATTTTGTATCATTTGGCCAACCTCCGGCGACTTCCTTCAAAGGAACCTCAAGTACTCCAACAACTTCCTCATCCAAGGAGCTCCACCCAAGAAGATTGGAAGCAGCCTACAACATCTCCAATCAATCAAAGGCGCCCAAGACTTCCTCAAATACGGTTTTTCATTGTTTTATTTATTTTGAGCTTAAATTTGGGTTTGTGCCTACAAACCCCAAACTCTTTCTTCATCCCCCTTTCTTTTGGGTTTCACATCACCATTAAGGTGTGAAGAGGTTTCTTCAAGCCTTTCCTTTTAAAAGGCTTGAGTTTTCGGTGAGCTAGCCTTCACCCGTTAAAAAGGCTAGTGGGTTCTTGCTATTCCATTGAAAGCAAGTGGGTTCTTGCTAAACCAATAAAAGCAAGCTGTAATAGGTCCTAGTGCTACCTCAAAGCCTAGTGGGTTTCTTTCTAAAACCATTGAAAAGCAAGCGGTAGGAATCTCTCAACGGTTGAGTTGGGAGCGGAGACGTAGGCCGGGTTTTGGCCGAACTCCGTTATCAATTTCTTGTGTGATTGCCTCTTTATTTCCGCTGCACTTTACTTTGATTTTTAATTTGTTAATCAATTTTTTAAAAGGCAATTCACCCCCCCTCTTGCCATCCTTCCCGTTTTGTTCCGAACCAACAATTGGTATCAGAGGACGTATTTGAATAATTCCCTAACCGGTTTCAAATGAAAGATCCTATTTTTTTGATGGCTTCTACCGCTTCTTCCTCTCAATCCCCCGAAGGACATTCTTTGGATCGTGCTCCATTCTTTGATGGAGCCGATTATAGTTTTTGGAAAACCCGCATGTCAACTTTTCTTAAAAGTATTGGCTATCCAATTTATAGAATTGTTATGCATGGTTTTACGCTCTCCTATCCCGATGAGTCTAAATGGACCCCCAATGACATTAGAAATTTTGAGCTTGATGGCAAAGCCATGAACGCTCTTCATTGTGGTCTTGACCGTAATGTTTTTAATTGCATTTCTACTTGCTCTACTTCTTACGATCTTTGGAAATTTTTAGAGCTAACCTATGAAGGTACTAGCGAGGCTCCAAAGCAAGAACCCGATCAAAAGCAAGAACCCACCGCAAGATCCGAGCCCAAGGTAAAATGCTACGGGTGCGGCGAAAAGGGCCATTACAAGCCCGATTGCCCACTCAACAAAAAACGGGCTAAGGAAAAAGGAAAGAAAAAGGTCCTCAAGGCGACATGGAGTGACACCTCCTCCTCATCCTCCTCCTCCTCCTCCTCGAGCGACCAAGGTACAAAATGCCTAATGGCATTCCATGAGGTAACTTCTTCCGACTCCTCTTCCTCTTGTTCTTCAAATTCCAATTCTTTAAATCATCTTTCTTATGAAGAACTCTCACATGATAGAGACCAACTTGAAAATGGTTTTCACGAACTTTCTTCAAAATTTGTTGCTTTAAAAAAGAATTTCAAAAAACTCTCTTCCGAAAAAGAACAACTTCTCAAAGAGAAGGAAGAGTTGACCCTCAAAATCCAAAATTTTCCAAATGTTGATTCTATGGAATCCACCATCAAAGATTTAAAAGAATCTCTTGCTAAATTCACCAGCGGAGAACAAAACCTTTCAAAACTCCTTGGTTCTCAACGAATTTCAAGAACCACCCAAGGGCTTGGCTATACCAACCAAGCCTCCTCCTCCCATGCACCCACTGTTTTTGTAAGGGGGGGCTCTAGTTTTAAATTTTGCAATTATTGTAAAAAACCCGGGCACATGATATATGAATGTAATTGCAAAAACGCCCGGTATGGTAGGCCCAAATCGATTTTTTATTCGGATGAATTCTATAGGAGAAGACCCGTTAAAAGACAAGTATGGATTGAAAAATCCCTTCTAGCGAGTCTCTCCAGGCCTAAAATTGTCTCTTTTCAAAATCCCTCTCCCCGGTGATTTATTGTTTTTATTTAGGGGGAGTTAGGATCGTTTAAGCCCTTTTGATTTCAAAATTTTCAATTCAAACCTTCAATTTCAACTCTTGGTATCAAATTTTCGATTCATTTTTCAATTTAAATTTTCAATTCATTTTTGATTCAAAACTCTCAATTTCAAAAATTTCATTTGGTTTCAAATTTCAAATTTCAATTGGTTTTTGATTCAAAACTTTCAATTCAAACTGTTATTCAAATTTTCATTTCAATTTCAAAAATCTCAATTGATTTTCAAATCTCAATCTTGTTTTTCAATTTTCCCTCAATCAAGTTTTATGCCCCATTCTATTTTGATAATCACAAAGGGGGAGAAATTTCTTGATTGATTGGGGGAGAATCTTTTCTC
Organism: Viscum album; assembly: GCA_963277665.1. Lineage (NCBI taxonomy): Eukaryota > Viridiplantae > Streptophyta > Magnoliopsida > Santalales > Viscaceae > Viscum > Viscum album. The sequence goes on from OY728158.1 coordinate 1,276,492,746, forward strand.
TCATGCTTAGTATTTATTTTCAATTTATCATTTAAATCATGCCTTTCTTTTAAGTTTTTACATTGCTTAGATAAGTGATTGTGATCATCAAAATAGGGGGAGATTGTTGTACCCCACACTCTTTGATTTTCATGATCACAATCACTTTCTTAGTTATCTAACTTGTTTTCAAGTGTTTGTGTTGATAGGCACAAGGTTTCCAAGAAAATGGCCCAAGAAAGAATCAAGAAGTGGACTGAAATTCAGTCCACCGGCCAACCGGTGTGATAGCACCGACCAGCCGGTGGACCTGGCAGAGGCATTGCCCACTGCCAGGTTCCACCGGTCAGCCGGTGGCTCTGTCACCGGCCAGCCGGTGGCACCCAGCTCAAAGGGGTAGCTACTGCCTCCCCACCGGCCAACCGGTGGCCTCAGCACCGGCCAGCCGGTGGAGGCTGAGCCCGAATCCAATGCCTTTTTGCACACACCGGCCAGCCGGTGGCCCTGCACCGGCCAGCCGGTGGAGCCAGTCAAACTAGCCGTTGCAGTTTGACCAGGCTGGCCCACTTGGCTCCCAACGGCTCTTTAAGCCTCTCCAACGGCTCCGAAGACTCCCCAAGGGTTCCATGCCTATAAATAAAGGCCAAGGAAGCCCCGGACACCTACCAGAACATATACAAATCCACCGTACACATTTTTTATCATTTGGCCAACCTCCGGCGACTTCCTTCAAAGGAACCTCAAGTGCTCCAACAACTTCCTCATCCAAGGAGCTCCACCCAAGAAGCTTGGAAGCGGCCTTCAACATCTCCAATCAATCAAAGGCGCCCAAGACTTCCTCAAATACGGTTTTTCATTGTTTTATTTATTTTGAGCTTAAATTTGGGTTTGTGCCTACAAACCCCAAACTCTTTCTTCATCCCCCTTTCTTTTGGGTTTCACATCACCATTAAGGTGTGAAGAGGTTTCTTCAAGCCTTTCCTTTTAAAAGGCTTGAGTTTTCGGTGAGCTAGCCTTCACCCGTTAAAAAGGCTAGTGGGTTCTTGCTATTCCATTGAAAGCAAGTGGGTTCTTGCTAAACCAATAAAAGCAAGCTGTAATAGGTCCTAGTGCTACCTCAAAGCCTAGTGGGTTTCTTGCTAAAACCATTGAAAAGCAAGCGGTAGGAATCTCTCAACGGTTGAGTTGGGAGCGGAGACGTAGGCCGGGTTTTGGACGAACTCCGTTATCAATTTCTTGTGTGATTGCCTCTTTATTTCCGCTGCACTTTACTTTGATTTTTAATTTGTTAATCAATTTTTTAAAAGGCAATTCACCCCCCCTCTTGCCATCCTTCCCGTTTTGTTCCGACCCAACATAGCATACTTGGGAGCAGTCTGTTTTCCAAGAATTTGAGTAATAGTGTTTATCCCATTATAGAATCTCTTTATATTCCTTATTAGTTTCTCATTAGAAAATGTCAATTCATTGTTCTCTTTTAACAATTTATCATTTTTCTCTTTTTCAATTGTAATATCAGATTTAAAAAAAATAGTTAAAGCATGTTGTTTCTTGAAAGTTTTATATTTATCACAAATCTCATTAAAATTATCTCCAAGAATGTTATAATATTCAAACATCTTCTCATTAGACATGTTTTCATAATTATTTTCATCTCTATAATGATTTTAAATATGTTCAATAGAAGTAGTAAAGTCATTGGATACCTCAGATGTGTTTTCCATGAAACACATATTAGGTCTGTCACGCTTTTCTTCTTGGGTTGTGTCTGAATCACTTGATCCATCTTTAGAAGTTCTCCAAGTTTATTTCATTGCATTATTTTACTTATTATCATTATCAACATAATTCATTTTTTTATTTTATCTTATTATAGTCAGCTATGACATGACCTTTAATTTTGAATTCATAGCATATGATTTCATTTTAAGAATCATCTCTCTTCCGATACTTCTTCCAATTTCCTGTATTATCATATTTACCTTTATAGCTTGGCTTACAAAATAATTTCTTATTCTTATAAAACCGTTTGAATATTTTAACCAGATTGTCTATATATTAATCATGATCTATAGGTGAGTTGACACTTACTTAGAGAGAGGCCATTGGAGAAGGATATAGATGTTTCTGATTTTGTTTTTTAGTTTCCCCTTCTATATTTTTTTTAATTCTAGTTTTCATTTAATTTATTTCATAAACCAATTCTTGCATATTTTTTAACAAAAGTGTTTCACCCAAATCCATTCTTCTTCTTCTCTTCTCTTCTTCCTATTCTCTTTCTATTTTATATTTTCTTTTTATTCTTTCTTCTTCTTCTTATTATTTTAACATTCTATCCATTTATTTTATTTTATTTTATCATTCCATCTTTTATTTTATTTTATTTATTTATATCTCATTTTATTATTCTCTCTCATATTCTTTATTTTATTTTATTATTATTCTTATTCTATTCTTCTTCTATTATACTCATCCTTTCCATAGTGACCTCTTACCCTCGATAATGAGGGGATAACCTGAGGGTTGGCCTGGGGGAGGATAGTGGTGTTTTCTGAATTTTATTCTTAAATTATTATGATTAATTTATGTTTCTGGTGAATAAGGATGAAGTGAATGGGTGTGGAAAGTTTCACCATGACATTGAACTCAAACTCATTTTCATACTTTTATTTAAATATTTTCCCTTCCTTATAGTAGACACAATCTATTTATATAATAGAGTTGATCCATTCATTGGATGAAACAACATACGATGGAGATGAGTCTTAGAATGTGTCATATTATCAATTAAGGTGCCTTATCAAACTCAATTATAGAAGGATTTGGAATATATTTTTCTTTAAACAATCACAATTTCACACCTAATAAATAAAATAATGTTGGAACCATATTGGAGGATGAAGTTTTTGGATGAACGAATTATTGTATTTTGTTTTAAATGAAGTTTGAGAATAAAGGAAATCACTTAACTTTGTATAAGTGGGTGAGGAAAGACAGGAAAGTTACAATAATTTCCATGGTAAATCAGACGATGTTTTTTTGATTTGTATTTCACAAATATCCTAAGTTAGGAGAACTTCTGATTCAATCCTTATGAAGGAAAGGGGGAGTAAAGGTGTTTCTAGTCATATACAGTTTTGATTGGAAGGAAAGATATTGATGGAAGATAGGGAAGTTATAGTACTTTCCATGGAAACTCTGAAGATGGTAAAGATGATCTATAAAAGGATATATATCATGATAATGGAGTTTGTGATGAAAGAAGAAGAGTTGTTGAAGAATGAAAATCACAAAAAAGAAGCATGAAGGTTATGGCTGAAGCATATATTGAAGGTGGAGTTGTTCTCTAGTGTTTGAAAAATATTTGGGCCCAAAAATCAGAAGATTAATACATGTGTTTTTGGTAGATAAAGTTGTGAAATAAATTCAAGAGGGTTTGAATAGTTGCACACAATTGACGTTTTAGGATCAGAATATAGAATTTTGGTAAAGGCATGGTGTGCACGAAAAATTGGGCAAAGTGCGCAAAAAATGAGGCTGCGCGAAAGACTGGTTTTGCGTGTAATATGGAACGATGTTTAAAATTTTGTGTGCAAGGGGGATTTTGAGATCAGAATGCAGAAAAATGGAAAAGTCATGAAGCATGTGAAAAACTTATGAAAGTGCATGAAATATGATGTTGCATGAAAACATTTTTATGTGCATGAAGAGTGTTTTATGTGCGGAATAATGTTTTTCACATAGGGAAAAAAATGACTATAAATAGGAGGTGACCCCCTATCATTTTTTAAGGCTCAAAACTTAGAGAAATACTGAGCTATGAAGCACATAAAAATATACACTAAGTGAGTTGCATAAAAAAGTGAGAAGTTGTGTGAAAAAGGGACATTGCACGAAAAATTCAAAAGTTGTGTGGAAAAAGGATTTTGTGCGAAATAGGTTTTCCATGCCAAAATGAATTTTTACGCGCAAGGAATTTGAATTGTGTGCAAGATACCCTAAAGGTTGTGCGAAAAAATTTGGGGTCTTCACCTGTATTTAGTTGTGCATATGAGAGTTCTTACAAGCTTTTGGGAAGGAAAGTGAAGAGTTTTACTTCAGAGAATATACTTATTGAATTGTAAAGAAGCATTGAAACATTTTATTGACCTATTTGTGCTAAGAGGGTGCACACACACTTTCAAATTGTCTTCTAAGTGCTACACGAGTGTAAGGGTATATCCTACTCTTTGTATTCCACATCAAATGATTTTTTTTTCTAGTGGATTGTGTGGTATTGGATCATTTCTATACCATACAAAGGATGTAGCTACTCTAGTTGAGTAGTGAACCTTGTAAATATTATGTTCCTATGGTTTTGTGTGTTCAGCAGGGAAAAAACTCTTTAATAGGAGGTGAAGGTTGTTTAAAAAATAAAATAAGCATAAAAGAAAAAGATATCACTGATTCAACCCTCCCCCTCTTAGTGATACTTGGATCTTGATTGGGTAACTTCAATTGGTATCAGAACCAAGTTTCATTCTTTTGTTCTTTGATGAAGTTTTGAAGAGAATTTTCGATGGAGATTCTAAATTGTGTGAACAGTAAGGGGATTCCGATATTTTATGGGAATAATTATCATATCTGGAAAGATAGAATGATTCCTTATCTTACGTCTCTTGGATATGAAGTTCTTGAAACTACAACAGATGGATTTACTACTACAGATGAAAATGTCCCTCTAACTCTATTGATAAGAAGAATCTTGATAATGATGGAAGAGATAAAAATTCTTTACTCTCATCTCTTTTTGAGAGTGAATTTTTAAGAGTGAAAGGTGTCTCTACAGCCAAAGGAATCTGGGACAAACTAAAAAAAATCTATAAAAAAAATACAAAAGTAAAGAAAGAAAAACTTCAAATCTGGAGGCTAAAGTATGAATACATAAATATGGATGAGCATGAATCTATTGGGGACTTCTTTACCAGGATAAATGACATTGTTAGTACAATTATATGTCTTGGTTAAAAGTTAGAAGATTCTATAGTTGTTAAGAAGATCTTGAGAATTATTCTTGACAAATTTGATGGTAAAGTTTCATCATTGGAAATCAAAGACCCTAAAACATTATCTCTGGATGATTTGCATAGCACTCCCATCACTTATGAAATGAGAAGGGAGAAGACTATGAAGATCAAAGAAAAAGATGACAGAGAAATTTATTTCAAGGCTTCAAAGAAAGAGAAGTTGAATAAAATTATTATTGAAGATAAAGCTGGTGAATCCCACTCTTAAAATGAGGTATGCCAAAATTTTGATGTAATTTTATCCTTGTTTTCTAAAAATGTGAAAAGAGGCACAAGTAAATACAGAGGGAAACTCCCTTTGAAATGTTTTGAATGTGGAGATATTGGCCACTTTACGGATAATTTCCCTCAAAAAGGGAAAGATGAAGATAGTGATGAAGAAGACAGAAGACCTAGAAAGTCATGGAAGAAATAGGGTGAAAGAGATAAATATTATAGAAGAGTTAAGGATAAAACATTATTCAAATAAAAAATAAGATACTTTTTGTCAAAAAATGAAGAAGATGATGATAGTGATACTGAATCTAAAAAAACTGTTCTGAGAAAACTAGAGAGAGTACCTTTTTTGCAATAGTAAACAATGAATATTATGAGAGAAATAGTACTGAAGAAGAGGAAAATAAACTTAAACAATATCTAAAATAAGAGATGAAGTAATGTTTGAGAAATATCAGAAGGCTTGAGAAGAAAGACAAGAAATTGACAAATGAAAACTCTTCATCAAATGACCATAAAGGTTTTCCTGATAAGAAAGAAAAATTTGAAAAGGAGATTGATGATCTGAAAAATTAACTTGAGAGTGAAAAGAATCATACTGATCATCTGGAAGTAAATATGAAGGTAAAAGAAGATGAGTTGGAACTTATCCAACATAAACTTTATAAATCTAAGGAAAGGAACAAAAGGTTCAAAAAATCCATTACAAAAGCTGGTGAATGTTATGGTATGAATGAACCTAAGAAGGATCAACAAAAGTTACCTTCAAAGGTTGAAAATAAATACATGACTATTTCTGATAAGTACAACACTGGAAAGGCTACATATGTGGTCAAAATGAGCAATACTGAAAAATAAAAAGCATCTAAAAATCCTAAGACCATAAATATTTCTACTACTTATGGTTCTGGTAAGTATGAATAGAAATATGAGTTAAAGAAAAAGGTTACAATTGAGAATATGAAGGCTAATGGTCAGTAGAGTTATTATAAGAATATTGTTAAGAATCATGTTCACAACTCCATTTAGTATGGAAGTTTTAGAGGTAAATATTCATTATATGGCTACTGTTGGTATTGTGGTGGATTTGGATATATGGAAAACATGTGTTGGTTCAACCAACAAAATTAATACCATTACACATGATTTTAAATACAAGTATTGAGAGGGATTCAATCTTTTAAAAATAAAAAAACTCAAAAGAAAGTCCAGAAGACATTTGAGGTGCTTGGTGTGAAAGTTGAGAATAAGTTACAACCACTGGAAACTATCTGTGAAAGATGTGATCGACCTGGACATCTTTCTAAGGGTTGCCTGATTGTGTTACATGAACAAGATTTTTTTTAAAATTATTAGAATCTAGATATTCTAATGGATAAGAATGACAAATCTGCTAGGTTTGAAAAGAAAGAGTTCTTGGTTTTCTATCCAGAAGAAATTTAATTGGCTAGGAAATTGGAGGAAGAACAATATAAAGTGGAAGAAAAGGATGAACAGAAAGCTCTTGTTATTGAAACTCCTTTGAAAGTATTGAAAGGAGAACGATCATGGATCCTTGATAATGGCTATTTTTATCATATGATAAGATACTTGAAGCTATTAAATAATGTGAAAGATTTCAAAGAAGGAACAATGGAATTTAGAAACGATGAATCCCTAAGGATCAAAGGTGTTGGATCGACCATAATTGGAAAAGAAAGAATGAAACCCAAGAAAAAACTATATTTTGATGGGATAAAACACAACCTGCTAAGTGTTTCAAAACTCTATGATGAGGGAAACAAAGTTATCTTTAGAAAATATGGATTTTTTGTGAAAAGTGAAAATGATGGAAATGTAGTTACAAGAGGCCAGCGTACAAGATGGAATTTGTTCCAAGTTGGGGAAGTGCAGAACTCTTGTAACATGAGTGTGGTGGATAAAAATAAGTTATGACAAAAAAGGCTAGGACATATGGGTCAGATAAATATGTAAACGTTATCAAAGTAAGATAGTGTCCGAGATATGCTGGATTTATCAAGAAGAATAGATTGGTGTTACACTATTTGTGAGAAAGGGAAGATTACAAACTCTATGCATAAGAGAGTTGAAATTATCTCAAAAAGACCATTGGAACTCATAAATTATGATATCTGTGGACCAATGAGAAGGCAATATACAAATTTTGATAAGTAATTAATTACTTTCATTGATGAATTTACTCACATTACTTGTGTTATGTTCATGAGACATAAGTCAGATCCTCTGAAAATGTTTAAGAGTTTCAGGAGGAAAGCAGAGAAGGAATGTGAGTATGCAGTGAAGAAGTTGAGAATTGATAATGGTGGTGAGTATAAGAATGAAGAGTTTGAATGTTATCTTGAGAAGCATAGAATTCAGCATGAGTTCAGTTCACCATACACACCTAAAAAAATGGGGTTGCTGAAAGAAAGAATAGAAGTCGGGTGGAAATGGGGAGAACTATGTTACTTGAACATAGTCTTTCTTATTATTATTAGAGGCAAGACATGATCACTACTGTGTATATTTAGAACCGATGTTTCTATAGGACAAACTCATATATGACTCCATAAAAAATGTTATATGTAAAACATCCAAGTCTGAAACACTTAAGAGTTTTTGGGAGTCCACGAATTATAAAGAAGAAAGGTGGAAACCTTAGAAAGTTTGAGCAAAGAAGAGATGATGAAATTTTTCTTAGCTATGCTCCAGAAGGAAGAGGATATAGATGTATCAACAAATAAATAAGAAGAATTATTGATTCTTTATATGTAAAAGTTGTTGAAAATGTTGATAAATAAAAGCATTCATATGTTGATTTAGAAGTTGAGTAGGACAAAGAAGATTTTTTTAACAATTATGATAATGCTGCAGACTGTGTTAATCCTACTAAAGAAGAGGATTCAGACTCAACAATCTCAAGTGATGAGAATGAAGTTCTAACAACTCATCCTAGGCTGAGGAAACAAGTAGAGGCTCAGAACATTATTAGAGATCAACACCAGAGGGTTCAAATAAGAAGAACAACGAATGCTATTACACATAATTATCTTTATCTGAAAGTTGAACCGAATGATGTCAATGAATCATTTGAGCATCCAGAATGGGTTCAGGATATTAATGAAGATCTTGATCAGATACAGAATAATGATACTTGGGAAATCCTACCCAAGTCAGATAACAAGAACATTATTGGTACAAAGTGGGTTCTCCAGAACAAGATGAATGAAGAATGTGAAGTGATAAGAAACAAAGAAATATTGGTTTGCAAAGGGTATTCATAAATTGAAGGCATTGATTTTGATGAAACATTTGCTCTGGTGGAAAGGTTAGAAACAATCAATATATTTATTTCTATTGCTTCACAACGAGGTTACAAAATCTGTCAAATAGATGTAAAATATGCATTCTTGAATGATGATCTTGACGAGGAAGTTTACATTGATCAACCTTGTGGATTTGTTATTGGGAAGGATGATAGTTATGTGTGAAGGTTGAAGAAGGATTTATATGGGCTAAAATAGGCTCTGAGGGCATGGTATTCTAAATTAGATACTTTTTTGAGGAAGATGAATTTTAAAAAAGGTAGAGTTGACGACAATCTTTACATCAAGGAGTGTCAGGAGTTTTTTCTGATTGTAATTGTTTATGTCGATGACATTATCTTTGCTGGGAATGATGAAAGATCATGTGAAAAATTTAATGAAGAGATAAAGAAGTTATTTTATATGTCCATGATGGGAGAAATTAAATACTTTATTGGGCTACAAATTTCACAGAAGAAGAACCATATTTTTCTATCTCAAGAAAAGTATGATGAGGAACTTCTGAATAAGTTTGGCATGAAAAATTCAAAACAAGTGTCCTCACCAATTTTAGTGGGAACTAAGTTTTCTAAAGATGTATATAGTAAGAAAGTTGATTAGAAAGAGTTTCAAAAGCCGATTAGAAGTCTGTTATATTTGAATTCCTTAAGACATGACATTGTCTATGCTCTTACCTTATGTGCAAGATTTCAGAGCACTCCTAAATAATCACATTTGATTGAAGAAAAAATAATTCTTAGATATATCAAAGGCACACCAAATTTTGGAATCAGGTATGATGGATTATGAAATATTGATCTATTTGGGTGTTCATATGCTGATTAGGTAGGAAATTTTGATGATTGAAGATCCACATCTGGTGGAGTTTTATTTCTGAGGAAAATTTGTGTTAGTTGGTATAACAAGAAACAAAATTCAGTAACTCTTAGCATAGATGAAGCTGAGTACATTGTTTCTACTTAATCTGCAACTCAACTAATGTGGATTAAGACTTAGTTAGAAGATATACTTGTTAAAGTAAATCTACCCTTGCTCGTGGGTTGTGATAATCAGAGTGCAATCAATCTTACAAGGAATACAATACAACATTCTCATTCAAAACAAATTGAAATAAAGTACCACTTCATCAAAGAGCAGGTGGAGAAGAATTAATTGAGGTTAGAGTATGTTCCTATATTGTAAAAAGTTGTTGATATATTCACAAAACCTTTACCGAATGAACCATTTGAAAAATTGAGGTTGAACATGGGTGTCTAACCTCCTTCTCATTATGGTTGAGGTATATGTTTCTATCCCCCCTCTCATATTACCATTGGATAGTGGTGTAAAGGGGGATAATTTTCATAAATCTATCCTTATAAAAGCATTCATAAAGGGGGAGTCGTGGGTAAGCTGTGAATTTAGCATGTAAGTGTGTGAAATATTCTAACTGTTTATTGGAATGGTTGTAGAATGGTTGTAGAGTGTTTGCAGGAAACATTTTTTATTGCAGGAATGTCGATGAAGGATGAGAAGGAAAGATGATGCAATTTCATTTTATAGTAACTTCTTTTGGATAGCATGTTCTTGCTATCAATAATTCTTGTTTCCTAAAATGAGTTAGCTCATGTAGGATTAGAATTGTTAATAAGTGACCCATTTCTCGAGGTTTCAAAGTTTAGTGATTTATGAATCTTGGTTGAGAACAAAATCCAAAGGGGGAGATTATTGGGACTATGTTGGCTGATAAAGTTTTTGGATAAACAATGTATAGACTTTTGTTGTCAAGGAAGTTTGAGAAGAAATGAAATCACTTTACTTTGTATAAGTGGGTGAGGAAAGACAGAAAAGTTACAATACTTTCCACAGTAAATCAGACAATGCTTTACTGATTCTTATTTCACAAATATCATAATCTAGAAGAACTTATAATGCAAGCCTTATCAAGGAAAGGTGGAGTAAAGGTGCTTTCGGTCATATACAATTTTGATTGGAAGGAAAGATGATGGTGGAAGATAAGGAAGTTATAATACTTTCCATGGAAACTCTGACGTTGCTAAAGCTAATCTATCAAAGGATATATATCATGATAATGGAGTTTGTGATGAAAGAAGAAGAGTTGTTGAAGAATCCAAATCATAGAAAAGAATCATGAAGGCTATGTCTGAAGCATATATTGAAGGTGGCACTTTTCTCCAGTGTTTGTCAAATTTTTGGGCCCAAAAATCAGAAGATGAAGGCACATGTTTTTGGTAGAGAAAGTTGTGCAATAAATTCAAGGGGGGTTTTAATAGTTGCATGCAATTGATGTTTTAGTACCAGAACATCAAATTTTAGAAAATCCATATAGTTCATGAAAAATTGGGCAAAGTGCGTGCAAAATGAGGTTGCACGAAAGATTGGTTTTGCCCGCAATATGGAATGATGTTTACAATTTTTTACACAAGGGGTGTTTTGAGATCAGAATGAAGAAAAATGGAAAAGGCATGAAGCACATGAAAAAATCATGAAAGTGCACGAAATATGATGTTGCATGAAAACGTTTTTACATGCATGAAGAAGGTTTTACGCATAGAATAGTGTTTTTCACGCAGGGCCAAAAATGCATATAAATATGAGGTAACCCCCTCTCATTTGTTAAGGCTCAACACTTAGAGAAATACTGAGCTCTGAAGAGCGTAAAAATATACGATAAGTGAGTGGCACAAAAAATCGAGAAGTTTCGTGAAAAAGGGACGTTGCACGAAAAAGTAAAAAGTTGCACAGAAAAAGGATGTCGCGTGAAATAGGTTTTCTATGCCAAAATGAATTTTTAAGTGCAAGTCATTTGAATTGTGTGCAAGATACCCTAAAGGCTATGCTGAAAAATTTGGGGTCTTGGCACACATTTAGTTGTGCATATGGGAGTTCTTACCAACTTCTAGGTAGAAAAGTGAAGAGTTTTACTTCAGAGAATACACTTGTTGAATTGTAAAGAAGCACTGAAACATTATATTGACCTATTTGTGCTAAGTGGGGGCACACACACTTGTGGAATATCTTCCAAGTTCTACACGAGTGTAAGGGTATGTCCTACTCGTTGTATTCCACATCAAAGGATTGTTTTTAGTGGATTTTGTGGTACTAAATTTTTTTATACCATACCAAGGATGTAGATACTCTTTTTGAGTAGTGAACCTTGTATATATTGTGTTCCCATGGTTGTGTGTGTTCAACAGAGAAATAACCCTTTAACAGGAGGTGAAGGTTGTTTAAAAAAGAAAGGAACCATAAGATAAAAATATATCACTGATTCAACCCCTCCCCCTCTCAGTGATACATGGATCCTAATTGGGTAACTTCAAAGAATAATAATTCATGGATTAGATTTCATAATTGGATTATAAAACTAGATTTAAACAACAGACAAAAAGAATTATGGAATCCATAAACTAAACCATAAAGGCCAATTTATTTCATTTTTTACAAAATTATGTCATTGTATGTTTAATTTTTTCATGTCATTTCATTATTTTAGAATATAAAAAACCCATTTAAATTTCATTATTTTAATAAAATAATAAAAAAATAATTATTATATTAATTAGACTAAGTAGGTAAACAATTATGAAGCACCTCCGTTTAGACAAGCTTGGTCAGACTTTGTGCTACACTAGGAAACATTTTGAAATTTTCTTTTACCAGACCATGCGATAGGAATGCGTCAGCCTTGTAAGGCGGTGAAGGAAGATGAAACATGTTATGTCTTAAAGGTGGTAGTCTGTGCATATACATGATTGAAATTTTCACTTTTCTTAAGGGTAAGGGGAGATATTTTTAATGTTTAGTATCACAATACAATAATATTATACAATAAATATTGAATTCATCATATAATATTGTGAAAAAATAAATTTAAAATAGAAATATACAAGGAAAATATGTTAGCAAAAAGATTGAACTTGCATTGAGAACTTTGGGTTTCTCTTAGAGGATTCCTTGGAAAGGAAGGGCTTAGGATAATCTCTTATAATCAGAAGCTTATGAGAGTGAAAGATTATTGTAGGGGAAGAAAATAGGGTATATTTTCAAGAGAAAATATAAGTTTAAGAGTGACACTGAAGGGGTAGTGAGAGACCCCTTTTATAAGTGGTGAGAATGACATTTTTTTTATAAATATTTGAACTTAATATAAAGGGAGAACATGTTAAACTTGTAAAGTGGCTCTATAAATAGACAATAATTGAGTGTAAGGTGATATAAGATCTATAATAACTCAATCACTCAATTATAAACATGTTTTTAACATATTTCAATCCCTTTAACCATTGAATTATTTCTTTTTCCATTTAATATTTTACTATAATAACTTGTTTTTAACTAAGGAAACTTAATATTTATTCATAAAAATAAAGTGGTATTTATTAGATAAATTGGACCCACTAATTATAACTTTTAAATCTATTTTTTTTCAATTAATTTTATATAAGTTTTTAGAATTAATTTTAATATTTTAAAAGTATAATATATTAAAACAATTTTAAGTAAAATATTACATGAGTTATAAAATATAAATTATAGGTTTGTAACTGCAATAAATATTTTAAAATGTATAATTTCAATTATAAAATATATATTTTTCAAAGAAAAAGGATTCATAAATTTCTATGTCATACTTGTATACTAATAATGGCATAAAAGTTTCATTATTATAAAAAATGGTATATTGCAAAATTCACCTAAAAATAAAATGTTTTAGAAAAATTAATTTTTTTTACACTAAGCTATTTTTTACATTAAAATTGGTGTTTATTTTATCTAATTCAAATTATAAAAATTATATATTTATCTTTATAAAAAATTACAAAATATAAGGATATACCACTTTTATTAAAAAGTGGAATTTTTTAACATTATGTGTTCTTATTATTATTTCATATCAATTTCTAATTTAAATGATGTTAATATACTATTTCACATATAATAATATTTTAAAAGTGTTTCATTTTAACCTATTAGTATAAAACATACAATACTTAATAAAATAGTTTGAAAAAAATACTACATTTATACTAAATATGCTTTAACAAATACCATTAAAATTCATTATTTAAATTATAAAATTTAATTTTACTACTCCATTGATATTAAAATATTTATTTGAATTATATATATATATATATATATCATATTTTAATTATTATAATATTAATAATTATACATAACACATAAATATGTGTATATATAATATTTTTATTTCATTGTGAGTTTTATATTTATATTTTAAATTTACTACTTAAAAATACGCGACTTCAATATACTTATTGTATATATATACAAGGACCACATCTTCAACGACCATATTTTCAATGACCATGTTTTAAATGACCATATTATCATCGGTGATATTTTTAATGGCTATATTTAATTTATATATATATATATATATATAACCTTACTAAACTTATTACATTCACACTTACTATTTCAGTAGTTTTCATTTTATATCTCACAATGTGATTTCTCCTTTTGATCTATTATTTCTCATTGAAGGTTTTTTATGCTAATGTTGATTCTTAAGGGCGATGGTAGACCAAGGAAGTTTTTAGTTCTAAAGATATTATTCTTTTAAATATATTTACCATTTTAATTTTTACTATTTTAATGGATGCAATCATTCATGATATTTAATAATTCATTGTATGTGATAAATGGTTTCATGTAACTTCATTGTAATGTTTCATTATAATTTAATAACATGTTGTTTGTAATATCCTAGTTTCCCATCAAGTCATGGAATGATTTTTATTTTTTCTAAAACCACTTATTTTACCTTAACATAAGTTTATAAGAGAGTAAAGGAAGTTTTTGAGGGGGGAATTTAGGAAGGTTTGGGGCTTGGAGTTAAGGTTTTAAAAGAATTAGGATGAGGTTCAAATTTAACACATAGTTTGGATAACCATGTGCCTCATATGAGTGGCCTAGAAGGAAGAGCACGATTTGTTAAACCATGCAAGGGGTGCCCGAAAACAATGCGAACTCTATAATTTATTAAAGGTTCACCTTGCAAAATTTTCACATGGTTTTGTTTAACCATGCACCAAAATGTGCAAGGCAGGGTGCTCCTAGATAGTAGGCACGCACAGTTGGTACATAGTTTGTCCAACCGTGCTGCTAAACCGTTCACCCTATTTAAAATGATGGAAATTAACTTTTCCTCTCTTTTATCCTAAAAACAATTATTCTTATTCATCCTCTCATTTTCACAAAAAAAAAAACACCTCCATGGCTCTCCCTTTCCTCTATTTGGATTTTTGGTGGATCTCCCTCATCTGACCTCTAATTCCTTCATCATTAGTCATGTTGGAACACCCATGGTAAGGCTAAAACTCATCTTCCTTCTTTTCTTGGTTTTCTTTTCCGTCATTAGTATTATCTCTATGAGAGCTAATATATCATATTTTTAGGGATTTTATCTTTATTTTATGATTTCTATCATTATATACAAAATCTGAGACTGATACCAAATGAGAAGTTTTTTATGGGTCTTAGGTTGGTGGTTTAATACTTTTCCCTAAATGATACGATGTTTATAACTTGTTCCATTATTCCACACTATGGAATTTCCATAAATTACCTTTAAAATATGAAAATAATTTAATTATAACCTATAAATTTATCTAGATATTACTAGATACCCTTTGACACCATTGGAGATGAACTCAACTTGAACCACCCCTTAGGGTGTGTTTTTAGATGCCCATAACAACCATACTTTTCCTAAGTAACCAAACCACCCCTTAGGGTGTGTGTAATGTCATGAATTTTCTTAAAGGTATAGACCATTAATTTCTAGACTGAATTCATTTTTTTGGTCCTGATAATGTTTTGTAAGGGATTCAAGGAGGTATTGGGGGTGTTTGGGGCTGATTCAAATCCCTAAAATTGAAAGAGGCAGACTGGGCTGCACGGTTAGTAGAAACCGTGATGCCTAGCCCCCACAATTTCATTAAAATACGCAGATTCAGATAGTGGGGTGTTGGGATATGCATAGTTTATCTACAACTATGTACCCTAGGCTCACACCCATGCATGACACCTATAGTTTTTAGCAGAGGCGTTTCCCATGGGCACATATGGATAACTAAACTGTGCATCTAGCTCATGCAAGGGTCCTCTTGAGTAGTTTATTGGGACACAGTTGGTGTACGGTCTGGCCAATCATGTTGCCAAACCCTGAACCCCTTCCTGTGTGGTTGAATTTATAGTTTTTCCCCTGATTAATATTTTGACCCCTTTTTCTTCTTTATCCCTCTCATTCTAGTGGACTACTCCTCCCTCACGCATGGAGTTCTCCTCCCTCAAGATCTAGGGATCATGATATATCCCTTATTTATCATTTGTTTTTCTAACATTTGATCCATTGTAATGAGAGGGGTAAGATTGTAACACCACAAGGTTTTGAAAATAAATATATAATTTAATTTTATAATCTAGCCATTAAACACAACTTTTCCTCTTCTATTTTTGAATTTCGAAAAATGGTCATCTAGAGTTGTGTTCAATAAGTCATTTGGAATCTGATAGAAAAAACTTGATTTTTGGTGAATAGTAACATACCCTTATGAATAGTAATATGAATAGTAATATGACCCTTATGAATAGTAAATAATAATATTATTTTATTTTCTTAAGGTAATAAGATAATGATATCTTAATTAGTTTTTCAATGAGAAATAAAACTAATTGCACTTTAAGATTGTTATTTTTCGAATTAACTATGACCATATTTAAAAATTAAATTAATAATATTTAGAAAATTATTTTTCAAAAATGGAATTCACTTTTGAATTATACATGTCGAAAAAATGTTAGGGGTGATTTTTTGGGATTTTTCTAAAATACATGAATTTTTCATGAATAGTAAAAATACTGTTTTGAGTATTCAGTAGTTTAATGACATCATAATGATGTAATAAATAAATATAAAAGTATGGTCGACTTGGGTATAGTATCTTATGACATGAGGTGTCCCAAGTGGCTTAAACCATGGTCAAATACCATGGGAAAGCCCATGGTTTGGAAAAAACCACTAATGAGGTGTCCCTTTGAAATTATTAAAAAATTACCTCTCTTTTTCAATAAATACCCACTCATACATTCGTTTTATTTCATTCCAAATCCCTCATCCTTGAAGCTCTGGTGGTTTTACCTCTCTAGGATTCCTCACAAGGTATCCCTAATCCCCCAATGTCCCATCCATCAAGATCTAGGAGTTATTCTACAAGGTTAGGGAATCCTTCATTCTCTTCTTTAAGTTGACACTTTTTTTATGTTAGCTATTTGAAATTCCTTCCTCATATGTTGGGGTTTGTTTTTATTTATTCTTCTTACTGTCCTTTTTATTTCAATATGATTAGATACCCTTTTTGTTCTCATCATTTGATTTTATGAAATTCTAAGTGACGCCGTTAGGCTGCGGAATTTTCATAAGGGATCTCTTAACTTTTCTTTATTTTCAAGTTCATCACTTTTATTTTTATCTCCTCACCTACTCTATCCAAACGATCATGGTAACTCCAGTAACATCTATATACTAGATTTAT
Organism: Viscum album; assembly: GCA_963277665.1. Lineage (NCBI taxonomy): Eukaryota > Viridiplantae > Streptophyta > Magnoliopsida > Santalales > Viscaceae > Viscum > Viscum album. Next base: position 1,276,509,897 of record OY728158.1, read on the forward strand.
ATCATTTGAATGTAATCACCATCATAAATATTCTTACTCCCTCCCTTTTATTTTATAAACGAAATCGACGTCCATAAGGTTCTGATTTGTAACCTTCGTGGACGACGAAGTTTCATTCTTCAATTTATTCTTCATTACTAGTTATGAAACCATATTCATGGTTGAAACAGACTATAATATAAGTTTTATAACCTAATTAATAATCAGGAACCAGAATATGTACATATAATTAAGTTATATGACAAAACTAGTTCATAATATTTCAAATACCGCCGAATAATCGAAGTGGTGGTCACCTAATGATTCTTCCTCATTCCATGTAACCAAATGAAAGAAATGACAATTACCAATTATTTATGTTAATAAATAATATATAATTCCAATACTAGAGATTTATAACCTTTTTACATGAACTCCGCTACTTAAAAACAAGTGAACCGATTATAAAAAAAATGAAAACAAACACCCCAGAACAATGAAATTCAATATAATAACTTGTCAATAAAGACACAAATGAACTAACCAGAATTATGGTAAACTAAATAAATGTATAATAAGTTCTGAAATAAGTTATTAAAAAGTATAATTTCATATTCCAGGAGCATAAGTACAAGAGAGGAACACGTTTGGAGTTAAGGTAAGGGTTTTTCCACCCGAACTTCCATTTTCATTCGGATTACTTTCATTGACTAATTACCTCAATGAAATTCTTATGTATTGTTATGTAATAGGAATATATTCTATGTGAGTATCATATATAAGTTTACAAACCAAAACCCTTCCTTATTTTATGGATAGTTACACATTTTGAAAGGAACTTTCAAAATTGTTTCCATAATACAAGCCCGGTTTAAGGGAATTTCTCAAATTATTACCTACTTTCAAGGGCACTATATAATCTATTTTTGGAAACCATTATCTTTATAAAATAAATCATTTTATTATGAAGATACTATCTTACTTCACTTATGGTTTTATACAAATATTTTTCCAAAATAACTATTCTTTTCAAAATAAAAGAGTATTTATCTCCAGAATTTCTAAATGATTTTATAAGAGTGTTTTCATATAATTTAAAAATCTTGTTGATTCCATGGTATTATTGGGTTTAATCATTTATGAGGTCATCTAAAATATTTTATTTAATGGTTTATGACTAACTATATTGTGGATGATCTATCCTAAAACCATCAAATATATTATTCTGAATGGTTAGTGTTTTATGTTTAATGACTGGGGAAAGATAGTTACATTTCATATGATAGTTTCAATATGAATGTATATGTTGTTTATGTTTATACCCGCTCATATGAGGAATGAATTGGACTTATTATGTGATGGGTGGGGCCCGCTATATCCCCTCTATGCATCGGTAGGTTTCATGAGACAAATAGATGTGGAATTGGCCAAGGCCTTTCCCAATGTGATATGGATTTTGGACGAGGCCTTCATCACTAGATGTATTGGCCGAGGCCATGAAAAAATGATTCAGAATGTTCAGAATATGCACTTCGCTCATTATTATGCTATTATTTTAATTTCATGTGGTTATTTGACTAGTAGAATACCCATGATTATGTTTTATTATGACATTATTTATTCAGATCATATTTCTGCCATAATGTGTTTACGTTCATTATTGAAGGCATGTGTTTTAAATTATTCACCATGTATAATGTTTATATTATCTTCCACTGTATTTCTTACTCTTACTAAGCATTTGAGCTCACCCCTTTCTTATGTTTCATTTTCTCAGGACATGAAGAAGTAATTTATGAATGACTTTCAAGCATAATTTAGGAGACGTGATGTTTCTAGTGGAATAATTTAGTGTTGTTTTTCCCTTCATGTTGTAATGTTAAACTTATGTAGGTAACTTGTTTCCAATAATACTAAACTACTCGGTCTTTCAGGATCTGTATTCCTTGTATGTATTCCAACGTAATTAAATAAGGCACTGGCTCTAGGAAACTGGGGTCAGGTCCTTATAGTTGGTGTCAGAGGAAGTTTAGTAGAAAAAATTGGAAACTAGATTTAGAAAATATAGATCAGGGAAGAGTCCCTAAGATAGTCTTTGAGGATAAACATACAATAACATCCTGGTATTTTGGTAAGGAATAGATTATGTGGATCTTTCAAGAAATACATCTCTGTCTGGATATGACCAGGTAGAGGCGGCTCTGGCATAGATGTATCTAGGGGTAAAACCTGAAAACACCGCTTTAAGCTAGACTCGAACTAGAACTGGTGCATGACAACGGGCCTTGCTACACTCTTTGTTATGACAATCCCCAGGGATATTATTAAGATAATTCACATTTTCTTTACAATCCATTATGAATAAGTTTAATGTAAATATTCCTCAAGGAAACCATTTTTGTGAATATGGGATTAGCCATGTGTAGGATCTAAATTTTTCTAAGTATTTTTAAGTTAAGATTATACATTATGATTCATAACCTAATATAGTGTATACCATTATCTATATATGGTGCCTAGTGGACGGAATGTAAATCACACGAATGTACGTATCCCCTGTATGGATTTTCCTCCGACGCAAGACAATGATGTTGGCTCTGGTGTTGTGACTGGTGATGAGCAACTCATAACTATACTGGGACATCTTACTCAGGTTATGAATAATAACCTTACCTGTATAGAGAATCTGGATCCACCATGTGGAGGATCCATGCTAGATCGCTTTATGCGACAACAACCTCCGTCATTCAACGGGACTACAAACCCGTTTGTAGCAGAGCAGTGGATATGTTCCCTTGAGAAGATATTTCTCATTTTGGGATGTAATGAAAGAGAGAATGTTGTCATGGAAGTATATCGTCTATGAGAAGATGCAGATCAGTGGTGGTCATTAATCTAAAACACAAAAGAGTAGGAAGAGATATAAGAGATGAAATAAAGGTATTTTAAGGAAATCTTCTTAGAAAAATATTTCCCTCGTGAGCAGCGAGCAGACATGGAGAGACAATTCTTGAATCTAAGGAAAAATGAAGATGAAAATGTTGCCAAGTATGAAGCCAACTTTACAAGGTTAGAAAGACATGCTGTGGACTATATATGAAATCCAAGGAGAAAAATTGATCGATTATTTTATGGCCTAAATCCATTCCTTCAGCGGGCACTGGTCTCCCAAAGTTTGTCATCATATGAGGATATAGTTTCATGTGCCATCAAGATAAAAAAAGAAATCTCTAAGTCTTATGAATTTAAAGGTAAACAAGAAAATAATAGGGCTGCTGAAAACCCTGGTAAAGGAAATAAGGAAATGGAAAAGAAGGGAAGAGTTGAATTTCCACCATGTGACAATTGTGGAAAGAAACACCTTGGTGCATGATTAAAAGGAAAAGGAGTATTCTACAAATGTGGTTAGAAAGGCCATCTTGCTGGTGATTGAAAAGGGAAGAAGGAAGAAAATGATGTTCAATGCTATATTTGTCGGGAGATGGTACACTATGATAATGATTGTCCAAAACTTCAAGGAAATATGCAACATAGACAGCCAAGGGATCAGGGGAAAGCTTATGTAATCAAAACTACAGAGGTTGAAGTTCCTAATAACGTGGTGGCATGTGCTTTAATTGTTTCCTCAAGTTTATCCAATTCTTTATTTGATTCTGGATCATCGCATTGTTTTATATCTTCCCAGTTTTCTAAGAAAATTAGATATTTTCAATTTGATTTAACAAGGGAGTTGTCAGTCAAAACTCCTAAGGGAAGTATCATTGCTATAAAGTTCTATCGATCAGTTCCCATTAAGGCATATAAATGTTCTTTATCTTCTGATATCATGATCAACCCATGAGTGAGTTTGATATAATCCTCAATATGGATTGTCTTTCAGACCATGAAGCAAATATTTATTGTAAGAAGAAGGAGGTTACGATTTTTGATGACAATGATAAAGAACACCTTATCTTTAGAGCAGAATCGTCACCACCTAATTCTTATCTAGATCCACCCCCAGTAGCTCAACTAAATTCAATTATTGGGGAGGAATATAATGAAATAACTATGGGTGAGGAAAAGAATGTCCAAATAGAGGATGTACCTATTGTGAGAGAATATGTTGATGTGTTTCCAGAAGATTTACCTGGACATCCTCCAGAATGAGAAATTGAGTTTTCCATTGATTTAATTCATGGTTCAAGGCCTATATTAAATACCCCATATAGAATGGCCACTTTGGAATTATTGGAACTAAAGAAATAACTAGAGGAATTGAGTAATAAGGGATTTATCCTCCCTAGTGTTTCTCCATGGGGAGCCCCTATCCTTTTTGTTAAGAAGAAAGATGGATCTATGAGGTTATGTATCGACTACAGGGAGATCAATGCTATAACAATAAAGAAAAAGTATCCCCTACCTTTCATTGATGATTTATTTGACCAACTACATGGAGATCAATACTTTTCAAAGATTTACCTTCGATCTGGATATCATCAGTTGAGTGTGAAGAAGGAAGAAATTCCAAAAACAACGTTTCGAACCAGGTACGGGCATTACGAGTTTACAGTAATACCTTTTGGATTGACTAATGCACCCTCTATCTTCATGGATATGATGAAAAACGTTTTCAAGGAACATCTCGATGATTTTGTAGTGTTATTTATTGATGATATCTTGGTATACTCCAAAATCTGTAAAGATCATGAAAATCACTTGCGCATTATCCTGAAGACTCTTAGAATACATGAATTATATGGGAAGTTTAGCAAGTGTGAATTTTGGCTTCAGGAGATTTCTATTCTTGGCCATATTATCTCTAAAGATGGAATCCTAATTGATCCTGCAAAGACAAATTCAATCCAAGATTGGCCCACGACAACAAACATAACTGAGCTACACAATTTTATTGGCTTAGCAGAATATTATCAGCGTTTCGTATAGAATTTTTCCCAACTGGATAACCCGTTAATGAAACACACATAAAGGGTTTAAATTTTTTTGGAAAAAAGATTGTGAAGAATGTTTCAAAGAACTGAAGATAAGATTAGTCAATGCTTCTATATTGACTCTACTATTGGGTAATGACGAGTTTGTTATTTATAGTGATGCTTCAAAGAAAGGACTTGGTTGTGTCCTTATGCAAAATTATAGGGTTATTGCTTATGCATCACGACACATAAAAATTCATGAGAAAAAATATCGTACTCATGATCTTGAGTTAGCTGCTGTAATATTTTCTTTGAAGATATAGAGACATTGCCTCTATGGTGAAAAATGTGAGATTTATACTGATCACAAGAGTTTGAAGTATATTTTATCACAGAAAGAACTCAACATGAGGCAAAGGAGATGTCTTGAACTCCTCAAGGATTATGATTGCATGATACACTACCACCCGGGGAAGGAAAATAAGGTGGAAGATGCTTTGAGAAGAAAGGATCATTGAGTTTTGAACAAGATGAGAGTTGAAAGGGATCCTATTTTCATGGATCTAGTAAAGAGGGATATGGGAATAACCATGGAAGGTGAAACATCAATGCTTTCTCAAATGGTTTCCAAACCATCTTTACTAGAAAGGATAAAAAGTTATCAGGCTGGTGATGTGGAGTTTCAAAAGAATATTAAAGCTATCAATGATGGGAGATTGAGTGACTTCATATATGAAGATGGAATTTTGAAATTTGGTAAGAGACTTTGTGTTCCCGATATACCTAATCTAAAAAGGTAATTGTTGAATGATTCTCATAGTTCCAATTTCTCTACACACTCTAGTAGCACTAAGATGTATAGATATTTGAAGGAACATTTTTGGTGGGACAACATGAAGAGAGAGATTGCTGATTTTGTGTCAAGATGTATGGTTTCTCAACAAGTGAAAGCTGGAAGGAAACAACCTAGAGGAGTATTGCAACCTATTCCCATACCTGAGTAGAAATGGGATAATATCACGATGGACTTTGTCATGGGACTATCAAAGACTCCTAGAAGGAACAATGCAATATGGGTCATCATTGATCATCTTACTAAGTCAACACATTTTATTGCTATAAGAGAAGATCTACCACTTGAACTTCTAGCAAGACTATATATTAATGAAGTTGTGAGACTTCATGGAGTACCGCTATCAATTGTTTCTGATCGTGATCCACGTTTTAGATCAAGATTCTGGAAAAGTCTTCAGAAGGCCCTAGATACTGATCTTCATTTGAGCACTGCCTACCACAGACAAACTAATGGATAATCAGAACAGAATATTCAAACATTGGAATACATGTTGAGGTCTTATTCACTTGATTTTCAAGGCATGTGGGATCAGTATTTGCCCCTTATAGAATTTTCCTACAACAATAGCTTCCATTCAAGTATACAGATGGCACCCTATAAAGCATTATATGGGAGGTGATGTCGTACACCACCTTCCTGGGATGATGTTGGTGAAAGAAAGCTTGTGGGCCCAGAGACTATGGAAGAAACAATGGAAAAGGTGAAGATTATCCAGAACCATATCAAAATAGCTCAAAGTAGGAAAAAGAGCTATGTAGACAACTGAAGGAAGGATTTGGAGTTTCAAGAAGGAGATCATGTTTTATTAAAGGTATCTCCATGGAAAGGTATTATACGATTTGGTAAGAAGGAAAAGTTAAGTCCCAGGTACATTAGACCTTTTGAAATTCTGGACCGAATTGGAGTTGTAGCTTACCGTTTGGAAATGCCGCCAAGTCTCTCCAAGGTTCACAATGTGTTCTATGTGTCAATGTTAAGAAAGTACATGCCAGACCCAACACATCTACTCACTTATGAAGATGTGGAACTTGAGCCCGATCTATCTTACTGTGAAGAGCCTATCAATATTCTTGATACTAGAGAACAAGTATTGAGAAATCGGATGACTCGTCTGGTGAAGGTTCTATGGAGGAACCATAAGAAGGAGGAAGCGACATGGGAACCTGAGGAGCTTATGTTAAAGACATACCCAAATATTTTTAGATAATATTCTGTGAATTTTTAGGATGAAATTTTTGTAAGGAGGGGAGAATATATCACCCCAAGGTTTTGAAAATAAATATAGAATGTAATTTTATAATCAATCCATTAAACACAACTTTGCCTCTTCTATGTTTTGAATTTCAAAAAATGATCATCTAGAGTTGTGTTCAGTAAGTCATTTGAAATCTGATAGAACAAACTTGATTTTTGGTGAATAGTAACATACCCTTTTGAATAGTAATATGAATAGTAAAATGACCCTTATTAATAGTAAATAATAATATTATTTTATTTTCTTAAGGTAATAAGATAATGATATCTTAATTAGTTTTTCAATGAGAAATAAAACTAATTGCACTTTAAGATTGTTATTTTTCAAATTAACTATGACCTTATTTAAAAATTAAATTAATAATATTTAGAAACTTATTTTTCAAAAATGGACTTCACTTTTTAATTCTACACGTCAAAAAATGGTAGGGGTGAATTTTTTGGATTTTTCTAAAATACATGAATTTTTCATGAATAATAAAAATACAGTTTTGAGTTTTCGGTAGTTTAATGACATCATAATGATGTAATAAATAAATATAAAAGTTTGGTAGACTTGGGTATAGTAACTTATGACATTAGGTTTCCCAAGTGGCTTAAACCATGGGAAAATACCATGGGCAAGCCCATGGTTTGGCAAAAACCACTAATGAGGTGTCCCTTTGAAATTATTAAAAAATTACCTCTCCTTTTCTATAAATACCCACTCATCCATTCGTTTTATTTCAGTCCAAATCCCTCATCCTCGATGCTCTGCTGGTTTTACCTCTCTATGATTCCTCCCAAGGTGTACCTAATCCCCCAAGGTCCCATCCTTCAATATCTAGGAGTTATTCTGCAAGGTAAGGGAATCCTTCATTCTCTTCTTTAAGTCGACACTTATTTTATGTTAGCTATTTGAAATTCCTTCCTCATATGTTGGGGTTTGTTTTTATTTATTATTATCACTTTCCTTTTTATTTAAATATGATGAGATACCCTTTTTGTTCTCATCATTTTATTTTATGAAATTCTAAGTGACGCCGTTAGGCTGCCGAATTTTCATAAGGGATCTCTTAACTTTTCTTTATTTTCAGGTTCATCTATTTTATTTTTATCTACTCAAATTCTCTTTCCAAATGATCATGGTAACTCCATTAACATATATATAATGGATTTATATCATGTGAATGGAATAACCACCATAAATATTCTTACTCCCTCCCTTTTATTTTATAAACGAAATCGACGTCCATAAGGTTCTGATTTATAACCTTCGTGGACGACGAAGTTTCATTCTTCAATTTATTCTTAATTACTAGTCATGGAACCATATTCATGGTTGAAACAGACTATAATATATTTTTTATAACCTAATTAATAATCATGAACCATAATATGTACATATAATTTAAGTTATATGACAAAAATAGTTCATAATATTTCAAATATCGCCGAATAATCAAAGTGGTGGTCACCTAATGATTCTTCCTCATTACATGTAACAAAATGATATAAATAAAAATTACCAATTATTTATGTTCATAAATAATATATAATTCCAATACTAGAGATTTATAACCTTTTTACATGAACTACGCTACTTAAAAACAAGTGAACCGATTATAAAAAGAATGAAAAAAAACACCCCGGAACAATGAAATTCAATATAATAACTTGTCAATAAAGACAAAAATGAACTAACCATAATTATGGTAAACTAAATACATGTATAATAAGTTCTGAAATAACTTATTAAAAAGTATAATTTCATATTCCATGAGCTTAAGTACAAGAGCAGAACATGTTTGGAGTTAAGGTAAGGGTTTTTCCACCCGAACATCCATTTTCATTCTGGTTACTTTCATTGACTAATTACCTAAATGAAATTATTATGTATTGTCATGTACCCGGAATATATTATATGTGAGTATAATTTATATGTTTACAAACCATAACCCTTCCTTATTTTATGGATAGTTACATGTTTTGAAAAGAAATTTCAAAATTGTTTCCAAAATACAAGCCCAGTTCAAGGGAATTTCTCAAATTTTTACCTACTTTCAAGGGCACTATATAATCTATTTTTGGAAACCATTATCTTTATAAAATCAATAATTTTATTATGAAGATACTATCTTAATTCAATTCCGGTTTTATACAAATATTTTTCCAAAAGAACTCTTCTTTTCAAAATAAAAGAGTATTTATCTCCAGAATTGCTAAATGATTTTATAAGAGTGTTTTCATCTAATTCAACAATCTTGTAGATTACATGGTATTATTGGGTTTAATAATTTATGAAGTTATCTACCATATTTTATTTAATGGTTTATTAATAAATATATTTTGGATGATCTCTCCTAAAACCATTCAACATATTATTCCGAATGGTTAGTGTTTTATGCTTAATGATTTGGGAAAGATAGTTACATTTCATATGATAGTTTCAATATGAATGTATATGTTGTTTATGTTTATAACCTCTCATATGAGGAATGCATTGGACTTATTATGTGATGGGTGGGGCCCGCTATAGCCCCTAGATGCATCGGTAGGTCTCATGAGACAAATTGACAGGGAATTGGTTGAGGCCTTTCCCAATGTGATATGGATTTTGGGCGAGACCTTAATCACTAGATGTCTTGGCCGATTCCATGAAAAAATGATTCATAATGTTTGAAATATGCACTTCCCTCATTATGATGCTAGTATTTGAAGTTCATGTGGTTATTCGACTAGTATAATACCCATGATTATGTTTTATTATGGCATTATTTATTCAGCTCATATTTCTTCCATAATGTGTTTAAGTTCATTATTAAAGGAACATGTTTTCAATTATTCACCATGTCTAATGTTTATATTATCTTATGTTGTATTGCTTACTCTTACTGAGCATTTGAGCTCACCCCTTTCCTATGTTTCATTTTCTCAGGACATAAAGAAGTAATTTATGAATGACTTTCAAGCATAATTTAGGAGACGTGATGTTTCTAGTGGAATAATTTAGTGTTGTTTTCCCTTCATGTTGGAATGTTAAAATTATGTAACTTGTTTCCAATAATATTAAACTACTCGGTCTTTTGGGATCCGTATTCATTGTATGTATGCCAACGTAATCAAATAAGGCACCAGCTCTGGGCAACTGGGGTCGGGTCCTTACAAAGTTATTCCATCCTCTCCCTTTTATTTCAAGTTCCACTTCCTCCCCATTATGCTATATCAGTGCAATCTCATTTTCCCCATCTTCAGGGATTTTGGTGATTTCTTTGATATCTTCCGTTCTAGCTCGAATCACAGGTCGAAGTTAGATGAGGGAAGAACTATTGGGATTAGGTAGGTGGTCTAGGTTATTTCCACTTGTTTTGTTACATCCTTTATCATGTTCCATCATTCCATGATTCATAAATTTCTAATAATGCCTCATAATTTCTAATTAAATTAAATAAAATGGCTTACCTTTACAAATGCAACCCGAGCTAAAGGAGAATCAAATCCTAGATTTATACCACCCAAATGGGCATGCTACACCTTAGAGTCATAATTTCTTTATACTCTAAATTGCTTAACATTCCTGGAGGGGTATTTTTCTATCCTAAATAACTTTAATTAATTAATTTTAATGGTCTAGAAGGGAGAACCATGAATTCGACCCTACCTTCATTCCATAAATTTAATTGTTGAAATAATTGAATTGGCTAAGAGATTAGTCCATGTGCCTTATGTCGTAAATGGATTGAAAATAGAAAATTCTTAGCCAATATTCCTTTCATGTTGCAAATTCTTGTTTGTTAAATGACATGGATTTCTAAACCAAGTCATATCCTTACCTTACACCAGGGGTGATATAATGGGTTTTTAATTAAGAACCCATTGGATAAGATCATTGTGCCTTAGTTAGAATTTTCTAATGCTTTTTAAACATGTTGGGGGTGACACTAGCTATTCCTAGGATGGGATCACTAATTATTATTACTTTTTTACTTCTATATGAGTGACACCAGTTCCCTAGGGGATACCCCATGAATAGACTCAGTGACACGATGGTTGTACCATGCCATGAGAGAGACTCAGACCCCTATGTGTGATATCTAGGACAGAATTAGAGGTTAGTTCATGATGTCTTCACACCATGCCTAGAGTGACACTTGGGACTTCATTATTTAGTCAACTTGGATATACTCCTTATGAATTATACCTATAACAATACCCTAGAGCGATACTTGGTTTTTTTTAGAATTGCCATGGATGGGATCATGGTGACTCTTAATATTTTATTAGGAGGTTATATTGAATTAAAAAGTAAGTGAATGTTTTAAAATAGAAATGATCCTTTGGATTTGGAAAATTAAGGATGTGCCTTCCAATCCTAATCATAATCTTGGGTACAATCTATCTTCTTTCACTTTATACCACCCAATTTAACTTCATATGATTCCTTAGTTTAGACTCACTGGCTTAGGATGAAGTAGGTATAATTAGACGAGTGTCCTATTGGAACCTAGTCTAGTTTATTTATTTATTTATTTCTGTATTGAATTTATTGATTGTGGAACACTATTAATTTTTATTGAATGATATGGATTGATATAGACATTGTTTGTGGTGGAATATAGGGATTATATCTCACATCCTATTTGGGACTCTTTTGGTATGCAAGAAAAATTCATGAATATAGGTATTGATAAAGGGAAGCGACTAGTTTCAGATGATTGATTTATAGTTCTAGGATGGATTTCAAGGGTAGTATACCGATCTTATTCCCATGATGATAGTTGTAGTTATATTTTTGGATTTTTTTGTATTTTTATAGTATGTAGTATATGATAGTATCCTCTATTCCCTGCATACTCATTTTTTCATAACTACTTGAACATCATCTTCAATTTGTATCTGATTATAATTCTTCTTCAACTTATTGTTAATTATCTTTCATGTTTGATTATTATTGTTCTACTACTATCTACTTGTTATTACTTCTTTCTCTATGGTGGGTTACTATTTTGGTCATATAACATTTGATTTTTCTATTTCTCACTTGTTTTATATACCTATATTGATGCAATAGACTTAGATCTATAATAGAATAGTCTTCCCGTAGACACTCCCAAGGCCCTCACTATTAGTCGACAAACTTTGGAATTCGAGGAGATGCATTTGAGGCCTTGTGGCCCATTATCTCAGGGATCTGTTAAGTGGCATCTGGGGTGGAATACTAAAAAGTGGTATCAAAGAAATATTTTCCTTTTGTCTTGTGGTTTGGGTTTAGACATGAAACTAGGATATTAGAATTTGGTAATAATCTTGTGTTGGGATTAACTAACCCATGTATAGGGGGAAACCAAATTAACTTGGATGAGTGAATGATGATATTGCTTGTGTTTTTACAGTTTCATGGATTTCATCATAAGTTGATGCGCTTTATTTTCATTGTTATTATATTTATGGGATATCTTTTATCTTATCCTGATGATATGAGGGAACATAGAAGCATGCATCATGATAGGCACCTTAATATTAAAACGTCATGCATTATGCCATGCCATATTTACTTTTCTGCATGCATTTCTTATGTTGTATGTGATTTTTGTGGAACCATATCTTTTATCCCTTGCAGTGTGCTAGTATTCTCCATGATGTAATAATTGGTCCAATTCACCAATAATACCACATTAGTTGGTTTTATTGGTGATTTCTAATAGAAAATCATCCAATGAAAACATTACCTGTGGCCTATTTCACCCCATTGTCTATTTTAAAGGTTAGTATACAGTTACTTGAGATGCTAATTTCAATTTATAAAGAGTATGATCCTTTATAAATTGGAATTAGTGACATAATTAACTAGATTGAGATACTAATAACCAAATAAATAATAATGACTTTAAATAAATTGAAGTTTTACAATAAAAAGGTTACCTCTAGATGAAGATTCCAAATGAAAAGTAAAGTATGTTTTTCTCTTTACCTTTCATTCAACACTCCATGTACCATAACCTCTACTATTCCATGTGAGACCTTGACCCTAACCCGACCTTGGTAGTGGGTAGTAGGTCATGTCTCCTATGATATTTCTATGATCTTTTTTGATCATCCAGACCTGACTTCAAGAGGAGAATGACGATTAGGCCATGTTATAGGTAGGCCTTGTACCTATCATTTCTTTAATGCTTTACCTATTTGTTATAAATCCTATCTGAGGCTTATGATTGTAAAATGTAGATATATGACACACTACCAGAAAATCTGGTTTCTGCGCCTCTGGACACGGGCGACCGCCAAAGGCGGTCGCTATTGATAATAGTAGCGACTGCCAATAGCGGTCGCTAACACTAATAATATTTTAGCGGGATTTTTCCCGCCCCCGCTTCGGTCTTCTTCATTTTCCCCGCTGCAACCCGCCGCCCATGCCGTTCCGCAGCAGTGCCGGTGTCGCCCCCACCGCCACCCCTACCTCGGCCACCACCGTCGCCACCCCTCCCTCCGACCACCGTAGTTCCGCCATGGCCGGCGGCCACAGTCCACCGCGTGCCCACCGTCGCCACCCCTTGACGCCTCCCATTTCCCCGCGTGCCCAGCGTGTTTTCTGCATAGGGCCTTTAGCGACCGCCATTGGCGGTCGCTATTGGTCTTTACCGACGGAGCAACAGCGACCGCCAAAAGCGGTCGCAAGGCGGCCGCTAAAGACCATTAGCGACCGCTTTTGGTGGTCGCTAATGGTGAACATTGTAGTAGTGACACTATGATGACCTCATGTTGTACTCCAATAGAGTGGCGATGAGCATACTCCTGAGGTGTTGGTCCCTGATCCACTTTTTATACCTCATATAGTCCCACTTGAAGAATATCTTACACATCTTCCATTGGGATCCAATTATCAGTTCCATAATAGTTTCTTCAGTTTATGCAGTCCGTTTAGGGTGCACCTCAACCTGCCCCTACCATGGAAGAGCTAACCTGCGAGTTCTAACAGCAGTATCCTCCACCCTTCTTGGGGGATGGTGGATATCAGGTTGTTGTGTCATGGCTAGAGGCCATACTATATATCTTTGATCATATTGAGAAACCTACACAGTGGAGGGTCAAGCTCACAACCTATATGCTATGTTTCTCCACCAATCATTGGTGAGATGTCCTTACTCATGATGGTTGACATCAAGGTATGATCTGGATGAACTTTCAAAAAACCTTCTTTGAGTGCTTCCTTTCTAAGACTCTGAGAATAGGTTGTGGTTAGGAGTTCATGAACCTTCCTCAAGGTGAAATTTTAGTGATGGAATATTCAACTCACTTTACCGAGTTACAACACTTTTCACTAACCTTTTCCAGTGATGAGTTGACTATTGCAAATCAATTCTAAGATGTGTTTGCATATTCCTTCTGCTCGTAGATGAATGTATTTCAGTTGACCACAATTTTAGAGATAGTGAACCAAAACCTCATCACCAAGCATAACCTAAGGAAATCAAGAGACATGAAATTAGGTAGTTCAATGTCTAAGAAAATTAGTGGTTTATCTAGTAGCATGAAGTAACATTTCGAGGTTATACGTGGGGGAAGTACCGGCCAGGTGGCACACACCAATATCTATGGGGTGTGTCACCAGTGTGGCTAGATAGGCTATAAAAATACCTAGTGTATGAGGAACCCAGTTGAGTTCCAGGCTTGCCGTAAGATGGGTCACCTCTAACATTTCTGTCGATCCTTTCCTTTATTTCCAAGTGAGCGGGTTTCTATGCCAACCCTGACATTAGGTGAAGGATTAGTGACAACATTCTAGGATGGAATTTGGTCTTCTATAGGCCATTCAGGCCAAGAAGGTGGTCATGGTCAAGGTGGTGAGGCCTTAGAGTTTTAGTACCAGTAGAGTGGACCTTCTTAGGCTACTTAGGTAGCATCTCAAGGTCGCGGTTCAAACCATATTTATACAGTGTAGTCTACACCTGAGGAGTAGAGTCCAGGTCTATCTATGTTTAGAGGTACTATTTTGTTAGCCTCTACTTTAGTATCTTCCTTGTTTGATACAGGTGCATCACACAATTTTATATCTGCTACAACTTTGGGAAGTCTAGGCTTAATGATAGAGTACTCCAGTGGCATCATGACTCTTGACACACCATTAGAAGTTTGAGTTGAGGGTATATTCCAATATAGGGAGTTCTCCCTCAAGGTAGGTAGGTACCATTTTCTATGGGGTTTCTTTATCCTTGAGATTACTAGATTCAACATTATTCTCAATATGGATTGACTTGGGCCTTATCGAGCCCAGGTGAATTGCTATCACCATCAGGTATCTTTCACATCACCTGAGGGTAGTACACATATCCACAAGGGAGAATGGGATATCCATGAAAGTTGAGTTGGACCCATGCCTATTGGGCTAGGTGAAGTGACATCCTTGATGAAAAAACTCTTTATGAGAGATCAAGGAATGCATCTTGTGGAATTTACTCCTATTGTGGGTTATTTTAGGGACATCTTCCTGGACTATTTTTCTAGCTTACCTCATGAGAGAGTGTTCAAATTCACTATTAATATTATACTAGGTAAAAAACTAGTGTCCATTCATTATTATAGGAATACACCTACAGAGCTCTAGGAACTCAAGAAATATCTTAAAGATCTAGAGGATAAGGATTTTATCTGACACAACACACCACTATGGGGTTCTCTCATCCTTTTTTCGAAGAAGGAGAACAAAAACCTTATATTGTGCATAGAATACCACTAACTAAACCATATTACAGTGAAGAATAAGTATCCACTTCTTTGTATAGATGACCTCTTTGACTAGCTTTGAGGACTGACTGTTTTCTCCAAGATCTATTTGATTTTGGGCTACCATTAGGTGCGAGTGAGGTAATCAGACATACCGTGTATGAAATTTCAAAGTAGGTAAAACTTGTACAAGTATCTGGTCAAACCGTTAGGTCTGATGAACACACTGACAATCTTCTTGTATTTAATGAATCAAGTTTTTCACCCGTATCATGATTTCTTTGTGGTGGTATTCATTATCAACATCTTAGTATATTATCAATCCAAAAATGACCATGTCAATCACCTTGATATCATGATGAATACACTAAGAGAGAACTAGATATATTAGAATCTAGTAAATTACTCTTTTGGATCAACAAGGTTCAATTCTCGGGACATATCATTTCAGAGGCAAGAGTATCTGTTGACCCAAAGAAGGTGAGAATCATGGTTTCCTAAGAGTATCCTAAGAATTTGTTTTATATACTCATCTTCTTATGGATAGAATGCTTTTACAGGTGATTCATCAATGATTTCTCACACCTGGAAGTGTCTCTTATGGGATTAACCAAGAATGGTGTGAAATTTGACTAGACTGAAGCCTACAAGATAGATTTTCAAGAGTTAAAGGGAAGATTGACTTCAGTGTTGAATTTGATTCTATTTGACCTAAAAATATGCTATATTGTTTACTGTGATGCTTTAGGTATTGGTCTAGGTTAAGTTCTGATGTAGGGTGTTTGGGTTGTAGCATATGGGTCTCACTAGATGATGCCTCATGAGTGGAACTATCCTACACAAAACCTCGATCTAGCTTCCATGGTCTATACTCTAACCTGTTAGAGACACTAATTTTTTGGTGATAAATTCATCATTTATAGAGATCATAAAAGTATAAAATAAATCTCCACATAATGGAAATTGAATATGTAGCAACACAGATGGGTGGAATACCTTCAATCATTTGATTTTGAGTTTTCTTACACACCCAAAAAGGGGAATTCCATGGCTGATGCCCTGAGCCAGAAGACTCATAGGCAAGCCATCAAGGAGGCTAGTAGTGAGTGACAGTTGATGGATATATTTTTTGAGATACACATAGTGGTTTAGGAACAACATGGGAAGCTAGTATTACCAGCTCTAGTGGCGACATCCTCCCTTCTGGAGTGGGTTCAGATGAGGCAGTTATCTGATTATGAGGGCCTTGTCTTGAGGGAGAGCATCATAGGTAATAACCAACCTACTAGTTGGGTAGTTGATGATAATGATATCCTTCTCTACCATGGGAATGTTTGGGTTCCTTCTAACATATGAGAAGAGATAATGAGGGAATATCATGCCTCTTTTTGGGTAGTTCACCCTGGTCTTACCAAGATGTATCGAGACATGTGTCGTCAATATTGGTGGCCAGATATGAAGAGGTAGATAATAGGTTTCCTCACTTGATGATCCACCTATTGGTAAGTGAAGGTAGAGAACCAATAACCTACATAAATTCTACATCCTCTCTTCATTCCTGAGTGAAAATTTAATGACATCACAATGGATTTTGTGATAGTCTTTACAAGATCCCCTCAGAGAAATGATGTAATATGGATAATTGTTGACAGTCTAACCAAGGTTTCACACTTCCTACCAATTCATGAAACCTTCTCTTTTGATGATCTAGGAAGGATTTATATTTGTGAGATAATATTCCTTTATGATGTTTCCCATTCTATCATTTCAAACTGAGATTCCTGATTTACATCATGATTCTAGAAAGGGTTTCAAAAGGAACTGGGTTTACAAGTGCCCTTGAGTACAACATATCACCCCCAGACTAATGGGAAGTTCGAGCAGATGATATGGGTGTTAGAGAACATGCTTCAGGAATGCATACTTGATTTTGAAGAATCATGGGAAAATCATACCCCTATTGTTGAGTTTTTCTAAAACAATATATTTCAGTAAATAATTTAGATGGCTCCGTATGAGGCCCTTTATGGTAGACTACTCCATTCACCTCAATGATGGTTAAAGGTAGGTGAGGCAGTGCTACTGGGTAC
This sequence comes from Viscum album, assembly GCA_963277665.1. Classification (NCBI taxonomy): domain Eukaryota; kingdom Viridiplantae; phylum Streptophyta; class Magnoliopsida; order Santalales; family Viscaceae; genus Viscum; species Viscum album. The sequence continues at coordinate 1,276,527,689 of OY728158.1, forward strand.
TCATCTCATTCATGAGAAATCAGAGCAAGTATAGCCAATTCAAAATCATATGGCTATATATCAGTCTTGGAAGAAGTCATATACCATTCATCACTGTCAACCTCTAGAGTATGAGGTGGGACATTAGGTATTTCTGCATGTATCTCCTATATTAGGTCATAAAGAAATCAGGATATAGGTAAAGTTATCACCTTGTTATGTTGGTCCCTTTGAGATAGTAGAGAGAGTCAGGCTGGTAGCCTATCAATTACAACTACCTCAAAGGTATTAGTCCATGCATGATGTATTCCATGTATCATAGATTTGAAAGTATCATACTAACCCACCTCATTTGTTTGACCCTAAGGATATTGAGTTAGATGTGGATGCATCATTTGAGGAGAATATGATATGTATCATTGATCAAAGAAAAAATTTCTACAAGGAAGGTTAGTTACCTTGGTCCTGGTGCTATGGTAGCATGGATGTGTAAAGTATGAGACCTATGAGCGGGAATATGATGTACATGCGTAGTGGCTGAAAATATTCTTTGATGATGTTTTACCATCCACATAAGGGAAAAACGAGGATGAGTTGTCTTAAGGAGGGTAATTTGTAACGTCCCAAATTTTATCAAAGGTACAAACCATTAGTTTTTGTCCTGAAGTACTTTTCTTGGACCTTATAATGTTTTCTAAGGGAGTTCAGGAGGTTTCAGGGGTGTCCATGGCTTTTTCGGTGCTCAGAACCCTAAAATTGAAAGAGGAAAATTGTGCATCATGATTAGAAGAAATTGTACAACTCAACAAACACAATTTTATTAAACTGTGTAACTTTAAACAGTGGGGTTCCGAAGGCCACACGGTTTTTCTGAAACCATGTGACCCCATATGCTTCCCGTTTAGGCCACCTTAATTTTTTAGAAGAGGAATTTTTCACGGGCTTCGTACAGTTAACCGAACCGTATTTGTATCCCGTGTGTGGGTCCTATTTAGCAGTAGCTTGTCATACTGTTAGTGCACAGTTTAGAAAACCATGCATCCAAACCATGAATCGCTTCCTATGTGGGTGAATTTATGGTTTTTTTATCTCATTAATATTTTAACCCCATTTTCTTATTTCTCCCTCTCATTCCAATGGACTACTCCTCCTCCCTCACACATGGAGCTCTCCTTCCTCAATATTTATGGATCAAAATATCTCCCTTATTTCTCATCTGTTTTTCTCACCACCATATCCATAAAAAGTATAGGGGTTATCTATTCAATATTTTTCTCCCATTTAAAGTTACTCTTCCTCTATGTTTCTCTATCACAGTGCAAGATCATTTCCCCCATTTTCAGGGATTTTAATGATATCTTTGATATATTCCATTCTAGATCGAATAAAAAGTTGACACTAGAAGAGGGAATCACTATGGGGATAAGATAGGTGGTCTAGGTTATTTCCTCTTATTTAGTTGCATCTTATATCATGTTCCATCATGCCGCAATCCAAACCTTTCCGACAACGCCTCATAATTGATAATTAAATTAAATAGAAATCCTTCCCATTCTAAATATGACCTGAGCTAGTGGAGAATCAACCCCTTAGATTGATCTCCTTGATTTATGACACCCCAATAGGTGTGATTCACATTAGAGGCCTAATTTCCCTATACTTTAAATGTAATAACACCCCTTGGGGGTATTTTCCTATCGTAAATACCTTGAATTAATTAATTTAAATGGTCTGGAAGGGTGTTTCATGAGTTTAACCCTACCTTTATTCCATAAACAGAATTGTTGAACTAATTTAATTGGACAAGAGATTAGACCATGTGCCTTTTTCCATAAATATATTGAAAATGGAAATTAATTAACCAATATTACTTTCATGTTGTAAATGATTGTTTGTTAAATGGTATGGATTTTCTAACCAAGTCACATCCTTACCTTACACCGAGGGAGATACAATGGGTTCCGAATTCAGAACCCATTGGACGAACTCACCGTGCCTTAGTTAGAATTTATTAATGCTTTGTAAAAACATTGGGGGAGACACTAGAAATAAATGTGATGGACTCACCAAGCATTATTTGTTTTTACCACCAGACAAGTGACATTGGTTCCCTAGGGAAGACCCCATGGATGGGATCAGTGTCATGATGGTTGTACTATGCCATGGGAGAGACTCGAGCCCCTACATGCGATACTAGGGAAAGACTCAGAGGTCAGTTCATGCTATCTTCAAACTATTTCTAAAGTGACACTTGGGACTTCATTCTTGGGTCACCTTAGATGGAATCCTTAGGCATTGGACCTATACTGATTCCCTAGAGTGATACTTGTAATTCTTTTAGAATTGCCTTGGATGGGATCAAGGTGACTCTTAATATTTTATAATGAGGTAAAATTGAATTAAAAAGTAAGTGAATGATTTAAAATAGAAATGATCCTTTGGATTTAGAACTTAAAGATGCACCCTCCATGTACAATCATAATATTTGGGGCTGTCTATCTTATTGCACATCATATCACTCACTTTACCTTCATAGGGTTTCTTGGTTCTAACTCACCAACTTATGTCGAAGAAGGTAGAATTGGACGAGTGTCCTATTGGAACCCTGTATAGTTTATTTTATTTATTTATTTTTGTATTTAATTTATTAATTATGGAACAATATTCATTTTATATTGCATGAGATTAATTTATCTAGGAACCGTTGGTGGTGGCCTACTGAGATTATCTCTCACAACCTTCTTGGGAAAATTTTGGTGATCAAGAATACTTCATGAATTCATGTACTGATAAAGGGAATTGAACACTTTACAATGCTTTATTTACATTTCTAGGATAGATTTCAAGGGTAGAGAAATGAGCCTATACTCGTGATGCTAGTTTTAGATATCTTTTTGGCCGTTTTATATTTTGATAAAATGTGGTATATGGAAATATCCCCTGTTCCCCATATAATCATTTTTTAATATATACTTGAGAATTATCATTAGTTTATATCTGATTATTATTCCACTTATATTTATTGTTTATTATATTGAATGTTTGATTATTATTGTTCTGCTACTATCTACTTATTATTACTACTTTCACTACGATGGTTTATTGATACAGTCAAATAACGTTTGATTATTTTGTTTCTTACTTGTTGTATATACCTATATTTTAATGCCAAAATTTGATCTATGAGATATTAGTCTCCCCAAAGACACTCCTAAGTCCCTCACTACTAGTCGATAGCCTCTAGCATTCAAGGAGACATTCTTTAAGTATTATGGAACACCATATTAGGGAACTGTTAAGTGACATCTGGGGTGGTTGCTACAATGTGGTTGGTTTGTTTATAAATGGAATGATTTAATTGAATTAATTAAATTATAAAATGTTATGGATAATTAAAATGGACATAATATCAATTAAAAATTATTCTTTGGCTACTTTTTTGTGGATATTGATCACACTATTAATGGTGTGGACCACCTTGAGAAAGTCTTGGATTCCTAACCTATTATTGCTTGAATGGCCCGAAGGCCTTCATTTTTATTGATTTTTGATAAACCCCTTTCAAGGTATGAGGTGAAACCCTTACATAGCTCGTAGGCTTAGAGATTACATTGTCCATAGGCTTAGAATATTACATGACCCGAAGGTCTTAGGGAATTCAACCAGACTATCTACAAGGAACTACCCCTCCCCAACATTTGCATCATGATAGTCACTCTCCACCTTCGCATGGCTGTCTGGATAGGCTTCCTGTGCAAGCACAGGCTGGTCCCAATGTCATAACCATACCCTCTCATTCTGAAAAATCCATTTGGATATACTCTGGTGAGTGAACCTGCTCTGAATCCTCTTCTGGGGATGCACCTTTTTTATAGAGTCTGTTTAGGGAAACTGCATGTGGCCCAAAGGCCTTGAGGTGGCCTAGAGGCCTTAAAGGTGGCCGAAAATCCCTACTAACTTTAAGTCCAGGGTGGTTTGAAAGCCTTAAGGATTCCAAGCCTAAATCGGTGGCCCAAGGTGAATAGTTCCAGCAGCACAACACCGAACAGTACCTGCTACAGTGCCTGCTACAGTACCATACAATGTACAGTTTTTCTATAGTACCTGCACAGTGTATAGTTCTTCATAGTACCCACATAGTGTACAATTATGCTACAGTACTGATATAGTGCCTGATACAGCCCTGCTACAGTACCCTCAGAAATATGACTCTACCTGGTTTTGAACCTGGGTCTCATGGATTCACTTAAGGATACCTCACCAATTGGGATGAGGCTCATGTTCCCTAACCTATTATTCATTGAGAAAAATCATAGGACACTGCTAAATTCATTAATGAAAAAATTCCATGTGGTACTCGCATCTTGGATTCAATATTTTTCTTACTTTTATAAATCTCTCAGCCTTATTTTAGGAATTTATCCACCTATCTTGAAAATTTAGAATTCTTGGTATGATTTCCCTAGGTTTGGCCTGATGTCTTTAGACAGAGAATGACTTGGATCATCCCCTTGGATTCCAATTAAGGTCTACCTAATACACAAAGATAGTTTTACTTGGTTTAGTTTGAAACACATAGGAGTGTAATTATAAGGGTTCATCCCTTGGATTACACTAAAAACCAAATATCCAAACATCTTATCTTGATCACCATGAGTTGGATTGACTTTCCAAAGTCATGAATGCCATGGGTTTTCCATGGATTTCTCAGGGTCACTATTACTTGGATGTCTTTGGTACACGCCTTAGGTCCCTTTAATACCTACAAGTTAATTTTTAGATACATCTAGCTTAGGCCAAAGTAGGTAGGGTCAACCAGAAATCCCATGAGGAGCCTGAGCTCGACATGGTTCTTATCTATCCATTTTTACCTATTTTATCTATTATAACTGCACAATGTTACATCTTATATTCATATAATTTATTTTCATTAGACACCATTGGTGTTGGACTACTTATTTTTACTCACACCATTTTGGGTCACCACTTAGTACCCAAAAATATTTGATGGATGTAAGAAAGGAAAAATGGAAAGCACCCAATTGTGGATGCTTGACTTCTCAAGTTGGAACATGAGAGAAGAGGACCAAGTTAGGACTTAGGATGATCATAGGGATAACCAATCTTTATCTTTTGTTATTTTTTTGACATGTTTTATGTATTCTTTCTACCATGTTTTACCTGCTCATATTATTGTATCATCATGACATCATATGTATATGATACTTTTTACTACTTTATACTAGTTATTTATTATTTGGATGGATTATGTTTTACATATATTATTATTTCCAATAACTTTATTTACCACCATGTTCACTATGATAAATAGGGTATAGTATCCCCACCATATCACTATACACCCTCACTGCTAATTGGTATCCTCTGTGATATAAGGATGTGTGCTTGAGTCCATGTGACTCTTGGGTTTGGTTACTTATGGGTGAACTAGGCTCACAACATCACAGAGTTGTATAAAAGGATATTTTCCTTTGTAGTATTGTTTGGGGTTGGTATAAAAGTGACTAGGAAGTGTCATAAATTGGTAATAATCCATGCTTGGGAGTATCTAACTTAAGTGTGGGGGAAAACCAAGTTTCCAAGGATGAAATTTGTTGTTCAAGATTTTTCCTGTTATAGTTGTACTATTCTCACCATTGGATGATGCATATTCTTTATGAGTTATATTCTATAGATCTATACCCATGGGATAGTATAGAAAGGGAGAATTATCTCACACATCATTATAGTCACATAGGAATTTATATGTCATTTATATGTAATTACATGAATATTTCATTGCCTTTTTCCTATTGTGTGTGCATTGGTTATTTTACAAGTGGTTTCTAACATTTCTTGTAGGAAAAAGAAGAAACCAAATTGGTTACTTAAAGTTTATACATTAACATAAATGATGTTTTATTGCATATATTTCTAATAAAACCTTAAATAAATCAATTTTGACATGGTTAAGACATGTAACCTTGGTTACATGAGCTGAAACCTTAAGTTAGCCATAGTTAAATGGATTTCCAATTGTAATTTATGTTTTCTTTGCTTCTATAAATTAGGAATGAAAATTTGTATAACTAAAACATAATATATAAAATTTTTATATTCTAAAATATAATGTTGAGAAGTGGGTTGTAGTTAAATGGAATTCCAATTAGAACTTATAATATTTATGCCTTTATAAATTGGGAATGGAAATACGTATAACTGAACCATTATATATAGAATTAAAAAATACCAACTTATGAAAGATAATGGTTTCCTTTAAATAGGGGATACTAATTCCAACTTAAATAGTGTTTTACTATATAACTTGTAATTGAAACCCCATTTAACCTTTACAATATGACTTGAAATTTTACCTTACCTTGAATTTAGAAGTGGGTAGTTTGGGTAGTATATATTGTGTAGTGAGGCCTTTTACCTTTATTTTTTCCAATATGTCATATCTTTTGCCTTGTATCTTGTTTTTAGGTGTTTTCTTGACATTTTATATATATTCTTCTACGATGTCCTTGGTTCAAGTGCTAGGAGGGTAGATATGACCATTCTCTCAAGGTGGTGGGATCTAAACCACTTGTAGTGTCACCTGTTGTTCATAGACTAGGAATTGATGCTGATCTTAGTGAGGGCTTCTTATTCCTAGTACAATCAATAAAGAGAGCTTCTTGAAATGTTCCAACCATGGAAGAGTTGACTATTTATTCAAGCAGCAGTACCCTCATACTTTTTCACAGGAAGGTTTCCCCAAGGATGTGGAGTCTTGGTTAGAAGACATGGTTATGATATTTTAGAATTTAGAGATGCCTCTTAAAAGGAGGGTAAAGATCAAAACATATATGCTTCATGGGTTTACCAAGTGATTGGTGAGACATTATTTTGTAGGAAAATCAATATCACGGAATGGTCTAGAGGGACTTCCAAATTAGTTTCTATAACTACTTTTTCCTAAAGATTTTGAGGGACAATCGAGCTAGGGGATTGATTCCTCTAAAGTAGGGTACTATGCCCCTTATGGATTACTTAGCTCATTTTACATAGATCAATTTTTTTACCCACTCTTACTGGAGATGAGCTATCCAGGGAAATGTGTTTTGAATATGGGATAAGGTATGCCATCCGATCTTAGGTGAGCATCTTCTAACTAACTGCCATCTTTGAGATAGTGAACCAAGACCTTATCTTTGACTATAATATAAAGGAAGCTGAAGGTATAGGGCATGGTTGTTCAATACCTAGGAAGGGAAGTAGTTCTTCCTGTGGCAGAAAGTGTTGTATTGATATTTCTCATGAGGGTAGTGGTAGTTAGAGTGTACACACTATTAATTATGAGGTATTCCATCAGTATGGAAGGTAGGGTAACATGAAGTCCCAATGTAACAGAGACCTAGTTGAGTTTTGAGCCTACATAAGAATGGAACGTCTCCAAATATTTTGCAGGATCTTTCCTCTAATGACCAGTGAGAGAGGATTTTTACCAATTATGAGTTCTGAAGTGGTATCCACAACTCCAAGCTAGGTAGGGAGATTGAGTAATACTATATGTTTAGGATGAGGTGGTGGTCGAGGTTGGGGAAGCTAGACATAGGTCATGTAGTTCCAGAAGAGAAAACCCACTAAGGTAGGTCAGGTTGTAGCATAGGGCCCTATATTTGGCCAACTATATTCAGTACAACATAAACCCGAGGAGTAGAGTTTCAATATTTTTTTTGTTTGAAAAAGGTGATTCACACTCATTTATATATTCATATTTGATGGAAATTCTTGGTCTTGATATTGAATACTTGTGTGGGGTGATGTATCTTAACACTCCTTTGGTAATCCAATCAGAGAGTGTTCATTGATGCAAGTAGTGTCCTTTTGAGAAAGGTGAATACCATTTCTTATTGATCATTTTTATCTTTGATATGATAGGATTCTATATAATTCTCAAAATGGACTGGTGGATACCTTTTAAAGCCCATATTTATTGTTATCATTGATGAGTGTCCGCATCACCAAATGTTGGTTTCTATATTCACAAGTAATAATGGGATATCAAGGAAACTCAAGTTGGACCTGAGAATCTTGGGTTTGTATAGTTTTGGTCTAGATTTCAAACCCTTTTCTTGATAATCAGAGAGTATGACTTGTTGTATTTCCTCCAATGGTGGACAATTTTAGAGAATGATTTTCTACAATTTTCCTGGGTGATCTTCTGAGATAGAGGTAGTGTTTACGATCGATCCCATTCTGGATAAAAAAAAGTTTCTATCCCTCTATATAGTATGGTTCCTATTGAGCCTCAGGAACATAAGTGAATGTCAGAGGACATGGAATCCCAAGAGTTTACATAACCCAATACTTCTCCTTGGGGTTTACCTATACCTTTTGTTGAGAAGAAGGATAATACTTTGAAGATATGTGTGGATTACCAGTGGTTGAATGAGCTTATAGTTAAGAACCGGTACCCTCTTCCTAAAATAGACGATCTCCTTGACCAACACCAATGAGGAAAGGTCTTCTCCAAAATTTATTTAAGTTCAGTCTATCATAATGGGAGAGTTAGACCCTCAAATATACCATACACAACTTTCAGAATTAGTTATGGATTATATGAGTATCTGGTAATGATGTTTGGTTTGATGAATGAACCTTTTTGTATTTATGTAATTGATGAATCAGGTTTTCCACCTGTACCTAGATTCCTTTGTGGTCATTTTTTGGATGATATCTTAGTGTACTCTTAGACTATAAATGGTCATTCTAAACACCATGAAATCGTATTGAGAACACTAATAGAGTACTATCTATATGATTTTCTCACAAAATACCACTTTGGGATCGATAAAGTTTACTTCCTAGGTCACATTATATCAAAAGTATGTATACTTATTGATCCAAATAAGGAAAGAGTCATTATTTCGTGGGAGAAATCCAAGAATGTTTTTGATGCATGAAGCTTCTTGGGACTAGATGGTTGCTATAAAAAATTTATTCAAAAAAATTCACACTTTGTAGAACAACAAGTAGGATTTTCTCAAGAATGATGTAAAGTTTACATGGTTTAATTATTTCGAGAAGTCCTTTTAGGAGTTGAAAGGAAGGTTAACCATAGCACTGATCTTTATTTTTCTTGATCCAGAAAGAGGCTACATAGTTTATTATAAAACATCATAAATCAGTATAGGATCTATTTTGATTTAATGGTAATGAGTTGTCGTGCGCAGGTATCATCAATTAAGGTCTCATGATCATAACTACCCAATGTATGATATTATGTTAGCAGTTATTGTTTGACTTTCGCTGTTTGAGACATTACCTATTGGGGGAGCAGTTTTTGGTGTAAACAAACCATAATTGCCTCAAATACATATTTTCTCAATCATATTTTAACCTCTAAAAGTGGATATGGGTGAAATATCTCTAATATTTTGTCTTATCTTTCTTAATTTCTAGGGAATGTAATTGAATTTTCTGATACATTGAGTTGAAAGAATCTGACTCAAGTGGTTCAAGAAGCTAGTGGTGAATGATAATTTATGGATATTCTTTTTGAAATGAATTTGGAAGTTAAATAATTTCATGATTATATTATCCTCATAGATTTATTAGTGTATTAATCAATTATATATCTAGTGAAGATAAGGCAAATTTCAGATCTGAAAGTATTGATCCTAAGGGAAAGCATTTCTGGTGAAGACCCACCACTTGGTTGGGTTGTTGATGAGGATGAGATCTGGAATATCCATGGGTATGTTTGGGTTCTTGTAGACATGAAATAGGAATTTATGTGATAATATCATTATTCTAAATGGGTAGTACATACTGGACTCAAAAACATGTATCATGACTTACACCACTAGTATTGGTGGCCTTGGATGAAAAAGGAGATCGCTAGCTCTATTACTCAATGTTCCACATGTCATTAGATGAAGGCAGAACACTAGTGGTCTGTAGTCCTCTTACAGTTGTTACCTATACTAGAGTGGAAGTGGGATTATGTCACCATAAATTTTATAATAGTATTTCTAATTTCACCTCAAGGTAGTGATACAATATGAGTGATCATAGATAGAATAATAAAGGTCACCCAATTCTTGCCTATCTAGGAGACCTTATCAATGGATGAGATTGGGAGACTCTATGCTAGAGATATCATATAACTTTAAAAGATTACATATAAAATTTTATTATATATGTATTATTATTTTACTTCTCAGTTTAGATAGGGGTTGTAAAAGTCTCTTGGTTCATAGGTACTTCTAAGTACACCATACCACCCTTAGACAGAAAATTATTTCGAGCGCACTATATAGGTTCTAGAAGAACTGATCTATACACATGTCCTTGATTTTGGAGGATATTGAGAGAAAAAATTGTCTCGTATTGATTTATAATTACATTTTCCAAATTACTATCAAGATGCCTTTGTTCAATTCACTCTATGGTAGGTCATGTCGTTCACCGCTATGCTGGTTAGAGGTAGGGGAGGTAGGACTATTGGACCACATCCCATTCTGGAGACATTAGAATAGGTAATATTTATCATAAAATGTATGAATAAGACTCAATTTTGGAAGAAATCATATATCAATCTTCATTACTGGCATTTAGAGTTTGAGGTGGGGATTGGGTCTTCTTGTGAGTCTCACCTAGATTTGGTTATTGGAGAATTTAGAGGAAAGGTAAGATGGAACCTAGATTCATCAGGCCTATCAAGATCTTAGAGAGGGCTTGGATAATAGTTTATTTGATATCACTTGACTTTATATTATGAGATGTACGTGATGTCTTTAATGTTTCTTAGACCCTCCATTGTTACTTCAACCAATCTCACATATTTGATCCCGAGGAAGTGGAGTTAGAGGCTAATGCTTCTCTTGAGGAATATCTTGTTCATATTGTTGATCCTAAAAAAACACTCTATAAGGAAGGATGGTCCTTATGGTTTAGGTTCTATGAAAGTATGATAGTGTAATGTAAGACATGTGGGAAAATGATTCTATCATACATGCTCAATGGCTAGAGTTTTTCTTGGATGCAACTCAACCACCCTTAGAAATGAAACTCAGGGACTAGTTGTCTTAGGGAGGGGAGGTTGTAAGAACATTGTTTTTCTTAAAGATAAAAAAACATTTTTGTTTCTTTTAAAACCTCTTGTTTTACCTTAATGAAATTTCCTAAGGGGGGAAAGTAAGTTTAGGGTGAATTCAAGAAGTTTTGAGGCCCATAGTTAAGGTTTTTAAAGAAGTAGGATGAGCCACACTGTTAGTGCGTGGTTTGGATAATCGTGAACCTCAACCATGTGGCCCAGAAGTGGGAATCACGGTTTGTTAAACAATAAAATGGGTTTTAGAAAACCGTGAAAAATTTATAATTTATTTCAGGTTCACATTGCATTTTTTAGATAGTTTTGTTGAACCATGCGTCTAACCGTGCATGGTAGGGTACTCATAGACAGTAGGTATGCACAGTTGACACAAAATTTGACCAACCATGTGACCAAACCATGATCCATATTAAAAATGTTGGAAATTACTCCTTTAACCCTTTTTTACCCTCAAAACTAATTCTACTTCATCCACCTCTCATTTTCAATTATCATACCCTCCATGTATCTCCTTTTCCTCTCTTTGGATTTTTGGTGGATCTCCCTCACGGGACCTTTAATTACTTCATCACTAGTCATTTTGGAACACCCCCAGTAAGGATAATACTAATATTCCTTATTTTTTTAGTTTTCTTTACCGTCATTAGTGTTATATCCATGCGACCTAATATACCCTATTTTCAAGGATTTTTTATGGTTTTTAATTTATCCCATTATATCCAAAATATAAGGTTAATACTAGACATGGAGTCTTTTATGGGGTTTCAGTAGGTGGTCTAATTATTTTCCCTAAAAGTTTCAATGTTTATAACTTTTTACATTATTATGCATGCCATAATTTCCATAAATTTCCTTTAAAACATGTAACTACTTTAATTATCCACATATACCTTGACCTATAAATTCCATGATACCCTTTAACACCATTGGAGGTTGATGAACTTAATCTGAACAACCACTTAGTGTGTTTTTGTTTAGAATTCCATGAAAACCATATATTTCCAAAGTAACGAAATCACCCCTTAGGGTGTGTTTGGACTGTCATTTATAAATGGAATGATTTAACAAAATTATTTAAATTTTTAATTGGTATGGACAAATCAAATTTCCTTAAGATCAATTACTAATTATGATTTGTCTCCTATTTATGGATATTGATCACATTGTTAAAGGTGTGGCTTTCCTTGAGAAAGTCTTGGATTCCTAACCTGGAATGCCTTGAACAATCTTATAGGACATTTACCAATTCATTAATGTGGATTCTAAGTGGTGAAACCATCTTGGATTTTTTATTTTTCTTAATTTGATGAATTCCATAGCCTTATGTCTTAGATTAATCCACCTCTCCAGAAAATTTAGAATGCTCAAGATGATCTACCCTGGTTTGGCCTAATGTATTTAGACAAGGAATGCCTTAGCTCAACTATTTGAATTCCAATTCAGGCCTACTCAATATACACAGACAATTTTCCTTAGTTTAGTTAGAAACACATAGGAGTGAACTTCCATGGGTTTATACCTTGTATTACACTCAAAAACAAATATCCAAATATCTAGTATTGATCACCGTGAGTTGGTCAGACTTTTCGAAGTCATAATGTCGTGGGTTTTTCCATGGATTCATCAGGGCTGATATTACTTGGATGACTTATCTACATGACTTGATTACATTGACAATATATAGGTTACTTTTTTAGAGATATACAACTTAGGCCAAAGTTAGTAGGGTCAGTAGGGAATACCATAAGGATTCTGATCCTAACATGGTTTATATCTATCCATTTTACCTCTATATCTATTATACCAGTACACTATTAAATTTTATATTGACAAATTAGATTTTCATTAGACATCATTGATGGTGGCCTATTATGTTGTATTCAAACTTTATTCAAGACACCTCTTGGTACCGAGACATATTTCATGGATGCGGGAAAAGATAAAGTGAAACACCCAGTTGGGGACGCTTGACTTCTTATTCCAAATCATGAGAGCATAGATCCAAGTTCATACTTGGGATGCTCATGAGGATAGATACTCTTGATCATTTTTTATTTTTGTTTGGACATGTTTTATTGTATTCCTGCTACCATGTTTTACCCATTCCAATTTTTATATCATCATGACATCCTCTATATATGATCCTATTTACAGCTATGTTCCAGTTATTTATTTTCTGGATGGATTATGTTTTTTATTTCAATTATTATTTATGCTGCCTTTATTTAACATTGTGTTCACTTCTATAAAGAGGGTATAGTATCCCCACTATACTACCACACATTATAGTTACCATAGCCTTTTATATATAACATTATATGATTTTAAGCATATTTGTACATCAGAGTACAATCTAAGGATCATGAAGTCTAGTGTCATGGAAGACTAGGTACATAAAACTGAAAACATGGAACTAAATAAAACATGTATTTATTTAATCTTAAAATTAATCTTCTAACTTACATTGTGATCATACATCTACATAGGATACCCCATGGGAACACATGAATAAAGGGATGATCTAAATAGCCCAGTAAGGGAATATCCATAAGAACAAAGCATTAACACTTGGTATAGAAGGCATGACATGATGATATTAAAAGGCATGTAACATATGAAATCATAACATATGAACATGGAATCATTTAGACATGTATTTTTAATAATGTGTTAGCAATATAAAACATGAATTTATCACGATTCAAGGCTAACCGCCAAGACCGTTGCACATGGTAGCACAAGGTAAGGCTAACCGCTAAGACCACCGCACATAACATCTCATGAGACTCAACTTTACTCAATAAATTGGAGTGATATCTGAGAGCACCCATGTTAAATTTTCATGAATATGTTTTCCACATAAATAATCATATATAATAAATCTTACATAAACATAAGCGTTACCCATGGAAAGAATTGGGTACCACAATCATGTCATAAAGCATAACGAATGAACGTATCATAAAAGTGTCTATGAAAGAAAGGAATTATAACATACATGGACATTAATAAGGTAAAATAGGCATAAATCATGTTAATTAATGTCAAAAAAAAGTGACAACAAGTAATAAGAGTATTTAAAAAAATTTAGTATTAAAACATTTTAGTATGATTTTAAGGAAAATACTAAAGAGATTTTAAAATAGAAAAGGGAATAATCATTTACATAAAACCCAAATTGAACCAAGAAGATTTTAATAATAAAAATAATGATTTTATAAAAACAATTATGGCTTAAAAATAGATAATATAGATTACATTATGATGGGTAGGAATTCATAAAGTTCCCTTAAAACAGATTTGCTTATCGGGACATATTGAGGAGGGAATCACTTAAAAACATGTATATCTCTAAAAGAGAATGATTAAATGGTATTGATAAATTAATTGGGTACATGTAAAAATAATTTATAATATTCACATAAAAAGTTAAGATAAATTCATTTTTGGTTAAAGGAAGGTAAAGAAACCCAAAGGAAGAAAGGAGGTGCGCGTAGAATCCCCTACGGATTATCGACATGGTATCGGGTGTACTTAAGAGGGACTAATGAGAGAGAAAAGAGTTTATCATAACTTATAAATTATGAGATAATTATAGTGGAGGTGTGAAATTCTACCCCATCATTAGGTATTTCGCATAAAATGGCATAATGTAGAGGACATTCCTGAATAAAAGTGAAATAAAGAGGATCTCTTACCTTAAGTCCGATGGTGTTCTCCAATTGATATTAATGACTTGAATAATCAAATTAGGTTCATTAATTAATTATTACATAACATCATATATATGAAAAATAGTTATTATAGCCCTTTTAAGTTCATTCATGACATTTTTTATGGGTTAAGTGGTTCAATTTCATTGTTCGGGTCCGTTTGTTTTCTTGGTTTTTATGACCGATTTACTTATTTTCATGAACTGAGAATCTTGTAAAATGGGGGTAGTTTTATAGAATTGGATTTATATTTTATTATTGAAAATATAGAAGGTTACATGGTTGTAAAATTAATTTGGTCACTTAGAGTGAAGTTGAATCATTATATAAAATATTAATGATTAATGATTGAATTAATTTGGCGATTTTTATCATATTTAACTTGTTTTATAATATTATTTTACATAATGTGTGAAAAAGGATTACATAACAAAAAATAAGATAAAATAAATATATAATAGTCTTTTTCAACCATAAAAATTGTTTCATGACCATAATTGAATATGGTAATATAAATTGAATACCCGTCGTCCTTTAATGTGGTAAATTAACACATCTCAGATAGTGTCTTTACTACTAGTATAAAATAATAGTAAAGGAGTGATGATAATAACTTAATCCAATATCATAAAAAAATTACAGTACATATAATTTACTGGAGTTTTTAGAACATTTGTATGTGGAGAGGTATGGATAGAAAAGAAAACAAATGAACTTGAAAATAAAATTATAGAAAAGAAAAGAGGAATTTACCTCTTGATTCAATATTCCTTGAGAGCCACTTAAGGGGAGAGGATTTGGCCTTTTTAGGAGAAAAAGGGCTGATGGACATGGGGGAGGAGATTGGGGAGAGATATGGGAAGAATTTAGGAAAGTCACAAGGCTTGAGAGGAGTGAAGAGAAGAGGGGAGTGTGGGTGGTTTTTATAGTCGAGGGGAGGAGGGTTTTCTTAATATTTTAATCATTAGTTTATTATTTTTCTATAATAAAAGAAATATTAATGATTCTTGTGACATAAAACAGTAATATGTTCATGTGAGTTCGAGATAATGGCCATTTACATCATCTATGACTCAAGCATGATGCAAAAAATTCAGGTTTTAGCCTATATTGTGAATTATCGTATTTTACTATTCATAAAAAATTAATGTATTTTAGAAAAATACCAAAAATTCACCCTAACCATTTTTTGGTGTGTAGAATCAAAAAATGAATTCCATTTTTCAAAAATAATTTTCTAAATATAATTAATTTAGTTTTTAATTAAAATCATAATTTACCTGAAAAATACAGATTTTAAAAGTATAACTGATTATATAATGCTTTCAAAAATTACATAAGGTATTATAAAATTTTCTTAAAACCTGAAGACAGAAAACTATTAATTTATCAAAACCTTTTAGGAAAATACATTTTCTTTTAAATTAATTAATTAATTATAATTAATTATTTACGAATTACAAAAATACTAATACTTTTACTATGGTCATATTATCACTTAAAAGATGAATAAATTTTATTTATACATTCATAGGTGAGGATACTATTATTTTGGATGATTTAATATTCATAAGGGTCATATTACTATTCATAAGGGTAGGTTACTATTTACCAAAAATTATGTTTTTCTTATCAGACTCCAAACATCTTACTAATCACAACCGTGTATGTCATATTTTTGAAATTCAAATAATATAGGTGAAAATATTATGTTTAAATGTCACATAGTACTTATTAGTTCATTATGTTGTGATTTCATGTGATTATATGACATAATTATAAGAAGGTAATTTCCATTGATAAAACATTAGGTCATTACATTATTCCCCCTTATGAAATTTCACCCTCAAAATTTTGTTTTACATTCTAAGACATAAATAGGTGTAGGTACATTTAATTCATTGATTCCTCCAGTTCCCATGTTGCCTCTTCATACTTATGGTTCCACCATAATACTTTGACCAGGTGATTAGTCTTGTTACGTATAACTTTATCTCTATGATACAAGATCTTCAATGCATGATCCTCATAATAAATATCATTCTTTAATTATACCACCTCTAAAAATAGTGCATGTGAAGGATCTGGTATGTACTTAAGAGGGATACATGAAAGACATCGTGTAATTTAGACATGGTAGGTGGAGGTGCTAGTAGATTGGCCACAACCCTGACATGATCAAGAATCTCGAAGGGGCCAATGCACCTGGGACTTAACTTTACCTTCTTCCCAAACCTCACGACCTTCTTACTTTGAGATATGTGTAGAAATACCATGTCACTAAATTTGAAATCAAGGTCTTGTCGAGGATTGTCGGTATAACTATTCTATTGACTTTGGGCTTCCTTGATGTGCTGCTGAATGGTTTTCACGTTCTCCGCCATTTCTTAGAACATTTCAGGTCCTAGACGCTTACGCTCACCAACTTCATCCCAACACATTGGTGTTCTGAACCTTTTCCCATAAAGGTCTTCATATAGCACCATTCAGATGCTCGAGTGGAAACTATTGTTGTAGGAGAATTCAACAAGCAGAAGATGTTGGTCCTATCCTCCTTTGAAGTCCATAGAAAATGATATCAATATGTATTTCAGTGTCTGAATAGTTTGATCAGATTGGCCATCAGTTTGGGGATGATAGGTCGTACTAAAGTTCAATTCAGTGCTTAGAGCATGTTGAAGACTATTCCCGAACATCAAGTTGAATATCAGATCTATATCAAATATAATAGATAGTGGTACTCCACACAGCCTTACCACCTCTTTGATATATATCTGTGAAAGTTTATCCAATGATAAGTCCTCTCTAATTTCAATAAAGTGAGTTATCTTTATAAGACGATCCACAATGACCCATATAGCATTGTTTCCTCTGGATGTCCTTGGAAGTCCAGTGACAAAGTCCATGGTGATGTTCTCCCACTTCCATGTATGTATGGGTAGTGGCTACATCATCCCCTTAGTATTATGTCTTTCAGATTTCACATGTTTACATACTAGTGACTTTGATGTATACTCAACAATCTTCTTCTTCATATTGTCCCACCAAAAGTTCTCTCGGAGATCTCGATACATCTTTGTACTCCCTGGGTGGATAGAGAAGTTTGAGCTATGTGCATAATTTAGAAGTTGCTTCTTTATCTCTGGATCATATGGTACACATAATAGTGACCCAAATATTATAACTCCTTCCTCATCAATCATGAACTGAGAGGATTTTCCATTTTAATGGATTCTACCCTTTTCTGAATTTCCACATCTTTTCTTTGATCATACTTTATTTTATCCATGAGGGGTGGTTGAGCAAAAATTTGAGAAAGTATTGATGATGTTTCTCTCTTAATGATTCCAATATCCATCCTCTACAAATCTAAGAAGATTGGATCCTTTTCAATTCTCATCATTGATAAAGATGCAAGATCTTTTCTACTTAGAGCATCTTCCACCTTGTTCTCCTTTCTAGGATTGTAGTGGATTGAGCAGTCATAATCCTTGATGATTTCTATCCATATTCACTGGCACATATTGAGCTCATGTGAATATATATTTGAGGCTCTTGTGATCAGTATATATCGCACACTTATCCCCATAGAGACAATGGTGCTAGATTTTAAACGCAAAGATCATAACCACCAACTCCAGATCATGCGTATGATAGTTTTGCTCATGTATTTTCATATTACTTGAGGTTTAAGATATCAATTTATCATTATTCATCATAACACAACCTAAAACCTTCTTTTAAGCATCACAATACACCACAAATAGTTCTCTAATTTTTGAGAGTGTGAGTACTAGCATAGTGATTGGCCTCTTTTACAACTCCTTAAAATAATCTTTACATTCCTAAGTCCATACAAAATTTACTCCCTTCCATGAAATCTTGGTCATTGGGTTTGAAAATCATGAAAAGTTCTTCAAAAAACATCGATAATACCCTGATAGACCCAAAAAGCTATGGATCTCTGTTAAGAATGTTGGTCTGGGCCACTCTTCAATCACCTTTGTCTTAGAAGGGTCTATAGATATCCTTTTGTTGGTGATAACATGCCCCAAGAATGATACTTCATCCATCCAGAACTCACATTTACTATACTTTGTGTACAACTTCTCCCTTAATTTTTTTTAACACAGTATTCAGATGCTCCTCATATTCCTCCTTTCTCTTGGATTATATTAGAATATCATCAATAAATACTACCACAAATTTTTCGAGGTAATCTCTAAACACTATATTCTTTAAATCCATGAAAATTGTTGGAGAATTAGTGAGTTTAAAGGAAATCACTATGAACTCATAGTGTCCATAAATTTTTCTAAAGGAACTCTTGGGAATATCTTCCTTCTTCACCTTTAATTGGTGATATCCCAACCAAAGGTCCACCTTATAGAAATAAATGGCCCCACAAAGCTGATCGAACAAGTCATCTATACTCGGTAGGGGAAACTTGTTATTTATTATTATTTTATTGAGCTCACAATAATTAATGAAGAGGCACATTGATATATCCTTCTTCTTGACAAATAGGACTGGCGCACCCCATGGTGAAGTACTCAGGCATATAAAACCCTTCTCCAGATTCTCCTGTAACAGCTTCTTCAGCTCCTCTAGCTCTATGGTGGAAATTCTATAAGGTGTCTTTGATATAGGTAGATATTCAATAATAAGTTCAATTGAAAACTCAACCAATAAATTAGAAGTAAGACTAGAAAACTCTTCAGTATTAGTGATAGAATAAGTGATAGTATAAGCCCTTCCTTATTTCATTGGAGGTTATTGTTGATTTCCTTTGGAAACCATTGTCTTAGGGAAATTGTTTTCATAACACCCATGTTCCTAGCAGTTGTAACACTACACCACTAGCTGGACATTTATCTAAATATTCCTTTCTTCTTCCACATTAGTGTGATTCTTCATATCCCATCAGTAGTTTTTAGCCAGATATCCCAACTTTCCACATTTGAAGTAATTCCTAGTTCCCTTTAGATAGTTACTAGGATGATTCTTCCCAAAATTTTTACACATGGGATGATCATAATTATTTTCATCATAGAATTTATTTGTGGGACCACCCACATTAGATTCCATTTTCTTATTCTTGTCACTGGGCCCATGATACCACTGAGAGTCTCCCATCTGCATTTCAACCTTAAGGGCATAATAGACAATCTCCTCATAACTTTAAAAGTCTTGAATCTCTAACATTTTTCATAAACTCAACTTTAGCCTGCTAAATAAGTGACACACCTTGCTTTCAGTGTTCACAAAAAATCCATAGGTGTACCTTGCAAGCATTGTGAATTTTTCTTCATACTTCTTGATGGACTCATCTTCCTTCTGGTTGAGTTTGAGGAACTCCCTTTCCATATTGAGAGGGAGGGTTCAAGGAAAATATTTATTGAAAAACATTTTCTTGAATTGATCCCAATCCATGGAATCAATTTCCTCCTGGGGATTTGTATTCTTTATCAATTTCCACCACTAATCAGCTTCCCCATCAAAAAGATAGACCACCAGTATTACTTTCTCTTCGTATGAGCACTGGAGAACAAATAATATATTTTCAATGGAGTTAATCCACTATTTTGCAAGGAGGGGATCAAATGATCCACTAAACGTGGGAGGCATTTCGTGCATGAAGGATTCAATGAAAACTTGATCTTTCCTTAGAGTATTAGGGTGTTCCACATGATTCAAGTTATTATTCATAACTTGAACCAGTTGAGAAAGTACTATCATGAAGTTTTGTGCACCTGTTCCCATCATATCAGGAATATCATTAGGGAAATATTCACATTCCCTATCAAATTGATTGTTGGAACATGTTCTTCTATTTCCCGCTATCAACTAAGAAAAAGAGCATACAATTAGAGGGCTTGAATACTTAGCTATTGAGCATAAAAAGGAAACTTTGAACATAATAGGATAAACTTGTAAAGTATAATTATACCCTAACTTGTGATTCCGTAGGTTTAAATCTAGGTTATCCTTGATATATTCCTTAACTTATATTCCTATGGGCTTTTTTTATTCCCTTAATAATGGTTTGTACTAAGATCATGAATTTACCAAAACATATCCCCCGGGAGTGTCAAACCAAGAGTAAAACAAGGTCTATTTTCATGCACCATTTCCTATTCAAGTCTAGATCAAAGTGGTGTTTTTAGGTTTTACCCCTGGATAAATCTATTCCAAATCCACCACTACCCATTTTTATCTGGATAGGGATATATTTTCTTGATAAACCACTTTCTCTATACTTACCAAACTTTAGGGGTGATTTCTTATACTTAGTATCATCCTTAAGGTTCTTAATAAAGTTCTATACTCCTAATCTCCAAAAAAAAAACTAGACCATCCTTTAGTACCAACTATAATGACCCTAGACTTTTACACATAACATTACATTATTTTAAGCATAATTATACATCAGATTACAAGTCAAGGATCATGAATTCTAGTGTATTGGATGACTATGTGCATAAAACTAAAAACATGGAAATAAATGAAACATTTCCTTATTTAATCTTCAAATTGACCTTCTAACTTCAATTGTGCTCATACATCTATATAGGGTGCCCTGGGGAACACGTGAACAAAGGGATGAGCTAAATAGTCCAGTAAGGGAATAACCATAAGAACAAAGCATTAACACATGGGATCGAAGGCATGAAATGACGATATAAAAAAGGAATGTAACATATGGAATAATAACATATAAAAATATAATCATATAAACATGGAGTCATAATAATGTGGTAACAACATAAAACACGACTTTATCACAAGTTAAGGCTAACCAAAAAGACCGTTGCACATAGTAGCACAAGCCAAAGATAACCGCCAAGACCATCACACATAATGTCTTATAAGACTCAACTTTATCCAATTAATTAGTGCACTATCTGGGCACACCCATATTAAATTTTCATGAATATTTTTTCCACATAAATAATCATACAAAATAAATCTTATATAAATACAAGGGTAACCCATGGAAAGAATTGGGTACCATAATCACGTCATAAAGCTTAACGAATGAACATATCATAAAAGTGTCCATGAAAGAAAGGAACTAGAACATACATGGAAATTCATAAGGTAAAATATGAATAAATCATGGTAAGTGAATTAAAACATAAGTGACAACATGTAAAAAAGAGTATTTAAGAAATTTTAGCATTAAAAAATTTTAGTAGGGTTTTACAGAAAATACTAAAGAGCTTTTAAAATAGAAAAGGGAATAATCTTTTGCATAAAACCAGAAGTGAACCAAGAAGGTTTTCATAATAAAAATACTGATTTTATAAAAACAATGGTGGATTAAAAATAGATAATATAATGTACATGATGATGGGTAGGAATTCAGAAATTTCCCTTAAAACAGCTTTTCTTATCAGGAAGTATTGAGGAGAGAATCAATTAAAAACATGTATATACCTGAAAGAGCATGATGAAAGGGTCTTGATAAATGAATTGGGTAAATGTACACAAAATTTAGAATATGAACATAAAAATATAATATAACTTTATTTTGGTAAAAGTAAGATAAGGTTACTCGAAGGAATGAAGTAGGTTCAGGTAGAATCCCTTATGGATTATCGGCATGGTATCAGGTGTACTTAAGAGGGATTAATGAGAGAGAAAAGGGTTTATTATAAATTATACATCACGAGGGAAGTATGGGGGAGGTGCTAAATCATACCCTGTCATTAGGTATTCCATGGTTAAACATACACAAATATTATATAAACATATGGTTAAATTAATACATCTCACAAATAGTCACACAACCCGAGGACCAACAGGTTTAGTGTCTTGGATACTAGCTACATAAACATATTATTTTTAAAACTTGTTGTAATTTATCCATAACTTTTCTCCTCTAAACACTATTCTAGACATATCATAAGATATAATCATCTTTATAACATGGGGAATGGAAACATAAGAAAAAGGGGAGCTTGAATGCTCAGTAAGGTAAAATTATTAACTAGTCAAACTATTAGATCATAACCATGAAGAAAACATGAGTAAAGGAGAGATATTAGATAAAAATATTAATGCATCATAAATTAAAATCATAAAACTTTATTTATCATTATGGATAATGGAATAGAAATATAATAACCAAGAAAGGTCATAACAAACATGGCTTAGGAGTATATAATGAAAATGAAACAAAACATGAAATAATAATAAAAGAAAGAAGAATATATTTAGATCACAGAATATCATAAAAATTTGGAATATATTAGAAGTAAATAATATCTTATAAAAAATAAGTTGTACAAGAATAATCATAGGATAATATAATATTTTGAATATAGCTTAACCACAATAATGTCCACACATAAACTTATGAGCATAACTTAACCAAAATTATACTCATGAATAACCTTATGATAATAAATAAATTTCAATTATACCCACACATAGTTTTGTGATAATAAATAAACCACAATTATACCCAAAAAAACATTATGATCATTTGTAAACCACAGTTATACCCACACACAACCTTGTGATCATAGATAAACCACAATTATAATCATGAACAAATTTTTGAGCATAACTAAACTGAAATTATACCCACATTTAAAATCATTATATCATGAGATATAATACCTTAAACAATTAATTGGAGGTAAATATAGGACCCCAACCATCATAATACATACATATGAGTGCCACTTAAAATCAAATCATTCCTCTTATCATAAATAACCCATATAAAGAAAATGAGTTTTATAAATTTTTCAAATGATATCACATAAAAAACTTGATCATTTTACACTAAAAAAATGATCACCAAAAATTAGTATTAAAAAAGAGAGAATATAGGGTGATTTATGAACCATTATTTCATTGGAGAATAATCCATTGAAAATCTAAGAGAAATCACAAAATGGATTTTTATTGAATAACATTTCTTAATATCACCCTTAAATGATGTGATATTCAAGTCACATTCCAAAAACAATTTATTTTAAATATTAAGTGAAACATTATTAAAAAAAATCCAGTAAATAAACCTTGATAATAAATAAAACATATACTAAAATATTAATTATAAGGGATTAATAGAAGATCTTGGTTATGAAAATCCATTTAAATATTTTAAAATGATTTTATTGAAAACCCATATCATTAAATGGATAATGAAACATTTGTTTTAAAATGAATAAATGGGAATATAAGGATTATTATAGGTAAAAAATATTTTAGATTCTACTATGGAAATTAGAACATTGGTGGGAATTAAAAACATAGATATGGAGAAAAAATCCATTAAAAGAGATGATAATTATTCTTAAGAAAATTATTTTTTTATAAAATAATAGATTCATAAAGGAAGAATATTCCAATGTGAAAAATGAATTCCCCTAGAAAAAAATATGTAAATAAAACATAATATCATCATAGGATAGGATAATCCAATCTTGTAATACTATAATCGAAGTGAAGTGATTGTGACTCAAGGAAAAGATTTGAGTCAAGAAAATCCATTACCATTATTCATGCTTAGTCAAATATTCTATAACCTACTATAAAATGAACATAAATATATTAATATTATATTTAATAACCTTATTAAAATACATTAAAATTTTATATACTTCATTTATTATCATTTATTATGAATATATTAGTTAGTTATCATTTTTTTCATCAGGTGTTAGTAACTTTAATTATTTCACACTTTCTTTGTGATGTTAATTTCAGTACCCAATCATTTATACCAAGTTTCTAATTACAAGGTAACATATAAATTTTAATTTATATTTTTTAATTACCTATAATTCTATAATCCCATGATATCAGAGTTTTTTTATGTTTTGTGAAGACGTAATCGATGAAGAATTTATTTTAGGTTATTTATCGATATTGATGGATTGCCTAATAATGATAGTTATTTTTTGTTTTATCCATAAAGAATCATATTAATGTTTTTTATTACTCCTATATATCATATATAATCATTAATTAAATTTTATAACCATCCATGAAGGTGGTATTTCAAAACGGAATAAACCATTCTATGGAGGCGGTAGTCCGCACACACACATGGATGACGATTTCATTTACCATAGAAAGATAGAAAGAAGTAATATGGTTTATTATTTTCAAAACCTAAAACATGTATAAAATATCATAATTATATATTAAATTCTTTATTTGGACCATCATTTTTAGGTGGTGTAGGAAAACAAAACAAATTATTTCATGGAGGTGGTAGTCTGCACATACACACGATTGATATTTTCACTTTTCTTAAGGGGAAGGGGATAGGTGGTTAATATTTATTGAAATAATATAACAAAATTAATTATACTATAAATAATAAAATAATCATATAATATTGGGAAAAAATAAATTTTAAATGGAAAGATAAAAGAAAAACATGTTAGTGAGAAGACTAAACTTACGTTGAGAACTTTGGTTTTTCCTTGGAGGATTCCTTAAAAAGGAAGGGATTATGATAATATCTTGGGACCATAAGCTTATGAGATTGAAATATGGTAATATTTAAATGAAATAGGGAATAACATTAGGAGGAATTATAATTTTTGGATTGGTATTTAATGGGTGGTGAGAGGCCCCTTTTATAATTGGCGATAATGATATTTCTGTAAATATTTAAACTTAATATAAAGGGAGCATATGTTAAACATGTAAAGTGGATCCAAAAATAGATAATAATTTATTTAGGGTTTATATAAACTCTAAAATATCTCTAATACTCAATTAAAAACATATTTTTAATATTTTTTATTCCCTTTACCCCTTGAATTATTACTTTTTCTATTTAGGCTTTTACTATGGTAACTAGTTTTTACCTACGTTAACATAATTTGTAGGCCTAAAAATAAGTTGGTACATATTAGATAATTTGGATAAATTTATTCTAAATTTTAAAATATATTTTTTATTTCAATTTTTAATTTTTTTAAAAATTAATTTTAATATAATAAATTTATAATGTATTGAAACATTTTTTGAGAAAAATATTACATGAGTATTAAAATATAAAATACAGTTTTGAAAACTATAATCAAAATTTTAAAATGTATAATTTAAAATATAAAATACATATTTTTTCAAATATAGGTTTGATGCATTATAGATTTCTACTGGGTCATTGGACTCACCCCTACTTGCATACACAACATGGGTTTCAATGTATGTGGGTAGATATTTATGTTTTATCTCAATAAATAGGTATCATTTGGAGTGGGACATGTGATATATATTTAGAAGGTTATAGAGTCTTAGGATTCAATAGGTTGGATTATGTGAGTTAGGATGAAGGCCATTGCATTTTATTTTTAGTTATTTCTTAACATGTACTGGCCTATATGCCATTTATTTATATGATACCATGTTATTTATTAT
The DNA here is from genome assembly GCA_963277665.1 of Viscum album. NCBI lineage: Eukaryota > Viridiplantae > Streptophyta > Magnoliopsida > Santalales > Viscaceae > Viscum > Viscum album. The sequence goes on from OY728158.1 coordinate 1,276,553,882, forward strand.
AATATTTTTTTGTTTTGATACATCCTATATATAGTTTAAAACTTTCTATTTTGGATTTTGGGGGCCTGTAGGGATCCCTGTTTTATGTTTATGAGTTTTTTGGGATGTCTATTATACGAATGGGTCATGCTGAATTTTTTGGTAGATTAGGGCATGACCCTCGAGGTTCATTTTAGAATTTATAGTCTCCCAATGATTGTTTTTGTACCTTACCACTAGTTATAATGCTATGAAGTATGGGGAGGCATGCATGATGTCATGCGATGACCCGTGATTGGGTTTCGTTAGGGTGATTTGGGCCAGGGAGTTATAGGTCACACTGTGGTGGTTGTTTTGATTGGTCTACAGTCCTATCTATAGTGGGTCATACTATGATATGGATATGTCACACCATGATGAGTTTATGGGAACCCCCCATGTAAGTATTTTTTTGTTTATTTTTGAGTTAGGGAAGTTTACACCATGACAGGAAGGGTCACTCTGTGATGAAACCTTGTCAAAATGGCCTTGGTTTTTCTAGGATTTGGAAAGGGTGCTTCTTTCCATGAAGGGGGGTATCATTTCATAATGTCTTATCCATAAAATATATCCATGCAATGATAAGGGTCATTATTCCATGACACAACCAAGTCAATGGTTCCATGGTTCTTCCTACCTTTGAAAGAGATGTGTCACACCATGATAGGGGAGATCATTCTGTGACATGCCTATGCCTAGTTTTAATTTTTTATAACTTTATATTTATACCCCATTAAATTTTAAGAGGTTTTGGCCCTATTTTATTACCCCTATCACATGGAGAACCTATAGAAGATACCCTGTGATCTTCCTCCTCCCCCTTACTTCTAAGACACTCCTCCTTCAATTTTGGGCGATTCTTCAAGGTTATACCTATGTTTTTCTTATTTTTCTCTCCCTAATTCAATTTCCCCATGGTTTTCTTTCTTAAAATGAACCCTAATGAACAAGGTTTCCATATTTAGATTTTGGGTTAGATTTAATGGGGTTTTGGTTATATAGGTTATGTAGGGGTTATTTCCCTTTGAGGTTGTGTTTCTTCCATCCAAAGTGAGTGGTTTCCACTTGATTGTGGTATGTATTTTTGTGAAATTCTTTCATTTATAAAGTAATGAAACTATGGATCCATTTTAATCTTTCCTTATAAATTTATACCCATATGTGATACCCATTATGTTTTTATTAAATGTTTTCAAAGTTTTTTATACTTAAAATAAATGATTTTCTATGAATTTTTAACAATATTTTAAATTAAAATTTGATGCACGCCATGTGTTTGTGAAAATTACTATGAGGTTATTTTTAAATGATTTTGATGATAAATTAAAGGTTTTATACCTATTTTTATTTCTAAAGGGTGCGACCTATGGTTTAGGGGTTCGTTTTGAATTAAAGTGAGATTTTGGTTTTCCAGTAACTCCTAAGAGGGGGAAAACCTTATTTTTAAAGTATTTAACCTTGTGTGGTTTTAAAAGGATGATCCATGATAATATTTATTTATTTTCCAAATTTGGTTTTAAATACCAATTTGGCACTTTATAAAATGATATTTTCTAACTATTGTGAACCCTATTTGTGAGTCCCTTGGTTGTATGTATTATATATACTTTTTCCCCATTTATGGGATGTTAATTGATGATGATTATTTAATACTTGTATATTGTGAAAGGGGTTATTTATTATTAGGGAATTGAAGGTGAGATGCATTTTATTGGTTATGTTTTATTACTGATTTATGTGACTGGGACTTTGTTTCTCACCTCCATTGAGTTTTATCATGGGAACCCTAGGAAGATAAGTAATAGTTATTGATGAGTGTTTCTCTAGCTTAGTTGGTGAACTAAATAGGGGTCATTTCTAGTGAAACCATGAGAGCTATGATTATACCATAATTCACTATTTCATTATCACCCTTAAACCATTTTATTAAACTAAATTTGTATTGTAAATTCCAAATATAATAACAAAATAAACTTCATGTTTGATTCAGTTATTTTATGTTTATCAATGTTAAAAAGGGAAATGTTACTTTTTTTGATAATATCATTGAAGGTGGAGGTGATTTGGAGGACCCATGATGAAGTCCAAGAAATATGGGCCAAACTATGTAGGATCCAAGTACACGAGTGGATTAATCCACACACTACTACTAGAATGTGCATCCAAATGGGCTTAACTTTTGTGGGCTGGTACAAAATTTACTAAGATACATTTCAACTCAAGGAACCCAATTTTTATTCAGATTCTAAGGGGCCCATATGAACTGATCTGTCCAAGCTACCAAATATGCCCAAAGTCAAAAGTGACATTTTGTAATATGTCAATATCTCGAGCTGTGATTGTCTAAATGATTCCAAACTTTCAGTTTTGATATTCAAGACGTGGGGATACAACTTTCCCGTTTTTTTTTGAAAGGGAGATTCGACTTTCTAGTAGCCTAAAACCATCCTCCAAGTGGTTTATCCAAATTTGGGTGCCCAAAACCACTTCCGATTTTGGCTATAAAAAGGCACCTTGGGCACCCCATTTTGTAAGTTTGGCCAAGGAGTAAAGTGCTGACAATTTGGAGTTCCATAGGAGTCCTTTCCTCATCTTTGAAGTTCTAGAGGCCCCTATCCTTATACGGGGATCGATAATGAAGGAGGACTTCTGCCCGAGCTTCCTCCTCCATCCAATGTCGAGCTAATCAGTAGGGTTAGTTGTGAGGGATCTAAACACATGTCAAGGGAGTTACAACGCATATATTAGCTACTGGTTTAGAGTAATTTGGGTGTTAAAATATTTATTTACATTTGTTTTACATAATTTCATATTTGAATGCTTGTTTTGATGTATGAGAATGAGATTCTATTAATTTATAATCGATCAACATGAGGTTTTGAGTGCGTGAATTGTGTTGTTTTGATTGGGTAACACAAGAATCCTTTTCTTACCCACTTTCTTGAGATTTCAATCTGATTTGGAAGCTCTTATTCCATGCATAAGTTCTGGACCTTGACAATACTATTGTTATGTCAAGGTTTGGTTCTTCCAGCAATGAAATAAAGGATTATGAATTAATCAATATTCCAATTAATTTCAACCAAATAATTACTACAAACCTAAATTAATCTCCAATAATTATGAACTTGAAAGTTTGTAGTGAACTCAAATTGAACCCTTTTATCTCATATTTTTTAAAACCTATTTGGTTTCTCAACTTTTAAATTTCAATTAATTAATTTTATCTTAAAACTATTTTCAAAACCACCCCTATTTTAGAAATGATTAGTAAAAACACACACTATTAACCCACCAATGCTCCTTGAGAGATGACCTAGGATCTTCCCTAGACTATAAATCAACCTTAAAAACATAATCAATTTAATGTGTTATGACAACGCAGTCAAATTTTGGCACTGTTTCCAGGGAGTGCTTTAGTTTTTAGTGCATGTTTTTAGATGTTTTTTGTAAATTTTGTTAATATTTATTTGTTTTATATTGTACCTTCACCTATATTTTGGTGTTGTGATTTATTTGTTGTGTTGGTCTTATGCATGATGCATTCTAAATCGAGATATTTACCACCTTTCAAACCCAAACCAGAGAGGATCTTATGTCAGAAAACCTGAGACACACAAGAGAACCCTTTGAAGGAGGAAAAACAAGATAACAACACTCTTATTGATACTTCATCTTCTTCTTTTAGAACCAACATAAAAACTGAAATAAAATTCAATAACATGACTGAAAACAATATAAAACTAAAATAACTAACCTCACCTAATGTCGATATCCAACCCACATACATTAAATTACAAGGCGAGGCACCCAATTGTGAACTAAAATCTGGTTTAATTCATCTATTACCAAGATTTCATGGACTTCCTAGAGAGGATCCACATAATCATTTTAAAGAATTTCATACTATGTGTTCTAAATTAAAACCTACAAATGTGGATGTAGAATAATTAAATCTTAGGGAATTTCATTTTTCATTAGATGACACTGAAAAAGACTGAATTTATTATGTTAATTCACCAATAAGAGGTTGGGTGTACATGAAACTCATTTTTCTTGAAAAATATTTCTCAGCCTCTCAAACTACAAATATAAGGAAATAAATTTGTGGGATAAGACAATATCAAGGGGAAAAACTTCATAAATATTGGGAATGATTTAAAATATTATGTTCAAGTTTTCCACACAACCAAATAAGTGACCAACATTTAATACAATATTTTTATGAAGGTTTAATCCCTATTGATAGAAACATGATTGATTTTGCTGCAGGTGGTGCACTAGTAGATAATACCCCAATTTCTACAAGGAACTTAATTGAGAACTTGGTGAAAAACACTGAAAAAATTGGTTCAAGGTCCAATGCACCTATTCAAGGTGTCCATGAGGTGTAAAGTACTGAATTTGAGAAGAAGGTGGACATGAATTTTGAGGAGGAAAGTACCCTTCTATGACAACTTGCTCTCTCCCAAGGAAAATCTCAATATTCTCCTCCCATAAATTGTGGAATCTTCTCTTCTGAAACCCATTATTATGACCAATGCCCCTAATTGAGAGAAAACTCTCAGAGCTGTGAGGAAATATTACCAGAACGCCCCTATAACCAACCCTTTAGGCTAGAACCATATTATCCATCTAACTATAGGTGTAAAGAAAACAAAGCTTATAGGCAAGGGGGTATTCAAACCAGCCTCATCAACCATAGAACCAACAAGGTCATATTAGTCATCCACCACCACCACCTAGAAATCCTCAACCACCCCAAAGGCCTTTCCAATTGCCCCTCCCAAAACCAAGAATAGCCTAGAAGATATGATGAAACAAATGGATGCCAACAATATCCATTTCCAACAAACCACCCAAGATGCGATACAAGATCTCAAAACCCAATTAGGCCAACTAGATAACTTGGTGGGGGAAATTCAAAGTCATGGGTCGGGTAAACTACCCTCTCAACTAGTAGTTAACCCTAGGGATAAAGGAAATGTTAGTTCCATCACCCTTAGGAGTGTAACTCATCTTAAAATCCAAATGAACCCTCCAATAGATTCATTCCATCCTGAGGAAACCACCATCCCAACCACTGCTAAAAATGGTCCAAGAGAAGAAAATCATTGTCTTGGGAGAAGTCCTTCCAAAGGAAAGAGTGTGTATGTCGATGAGTAACCTATACCAACCATTCCTATTTAATTTACCAAAAGGAAAAACCAACCAAGAAAACAAAAGGAAACTAAACTTGATAAAGAAATATTGGAAACTTTCAAAAACATACAGGTTAACATTCCTTTGATTGATGCTGTGAGGAAAATTCCAAGATATGAAAAGTTTTTAAAGGAGAGTGTACACATCGAAGGAGACTTCATGGTGATGAGAAGGTAAGCTTGGGGAGGAATGTATCAGCATTGATAAAACCATCAATACCTACCAAATGTAATGATCCTGTAAATTTATTGGTTCCATTCACCATAGGGGAGTATTTATTTTCCAATGACATTCTTGATTTAGGTTCTTCTATAAATGTGATGCCTTACCCCATTTACTCTACATTACAGGTTGGGGAATTGAAGCCAACCAGGATAGTCATTCAGGTAGAAAATTGGAGTATATTACACCCTTATGGTGTGCTATAGGATGTTATTGTGAGTGTTCAAAATTTAAAATTTCCTACTACTTTTTATGTGCTTAAAATGGAAGATGATATGATGAATGGACATGAACCAATTATATTGGGGATACCTTTCATGAAAACCACAAAAGCTATAATTAAAGTCAATAATGGTACATTATCTATGGAATTTGGTGGTGACAAATTCCATTTAAATATCCATGATTCCATGAATCACCCCTCAGAAGAACATTACTCTCTCTCTATTAATTAAATTGATGTACTCCCTTCCCCTGAAAAAATAACTTTTCTTTCCCCTGATCCCATTTATGCGTTTTCTTCATTAATTGAAATTATAAGTAATGAATCATGCATTGATTGTTTTAGTGGTCTAGAAAAGTGTCATTCATATTTATTAATTGATAATTTATTGAACACCAAGGATCCAATGACCATCGATGAAACTGCTAAGCTTGTAAAAGCTCATTCCTCATATAGGGATGATACCATTGAGCAGTTAGATGAGATCAGTGACCTATCAATTTTACACACACTCCCATCAATCCAAAATCCACCTGAATTGGAACTGAAACAACTTCCTCAAGATTTAAAATATCCATATCTTGAGAATAAAAACAAGTTTCCCATCATCATTGCTAGTTCACTCCCTCCTAAGCATGAGTTGATACTGCTTGAACTTTTGAGGGAGTATAAACAAGAATTAGGATAGACACTTTCTGACATTCCTGGTATTATCCCATCAATTTTCACACATCATATTTTATTAAATAATGAGGATAAACCAGTGAGGCAGTCACAATGTCAATTGAACCCAAACCTCCTAGAAGTTGTGAAAAAGTAAGTAACAAAATTATCGGCTGTTGGAATCATTTACCCCATCTATGACAGCCAATGGATCAGTCCCATTCAAGTAGTTTCTAAAAAAACTAGCCTTATAGTATTCAAAAAGGAAAATAATGAATTGGTTCTAACTCATGTGCAGAATAGTTGGCGTGTATGTATAGACTATTGCTGACTAAACCAATACACAAGGAAGGATCGTTTCCCTTTTCCATTCATTGACCAAATACTAGAGAGGCTAGCGGGTAAGTCCCACTACTATTTCCATGATGGGTATTCTGGATACTTTCAGATCCATATTTCCCTTGAGGACTAGGAAAAGACGACCTTCACTTGAACCTTTGGCACATTTTCATATAGAAGGATGCCATTTGGTCTGTGCAATGCTCCAGGTACTTTCCCATGATGCATGGTTTTTATTTTTTCGGATTACTTGGATAATTGCATGGAAGTATTCGTGGATGATTTCACTGTTTATGGATCTTATTTTGATGAATTTTTGGGTAGTATTGCTTTAGTCCTGTGTCGTTTTATTGAAAATAATCTCATATTAAATTATGAAAAATTCCATTTCATGGTGTGGCAAGGTATGGTTTTGGGAAATTTCATTTCAGGGGATGGCATCCAAGTAGATAAATCAAAAGTGGATGTCATTTATTCCCCAAAATTCCCAAAACATGTATGGTATGTGTGGTCATTCCTAGGTTATGCTAGATTTTACCATTGTTTAATTTGTGACTTTAGTAAAATTTCACTCCCCCTCTCCCAATTACTCCAAAAAGAAAAAGAATTTTTTTTAATAAAGAATGTGAGGAAGATTTTAATAAGTTAAAATAGAGTCTCATGTCACCCCTGGTAATCCAACTACCTCAGTGGGATTTACTATTTGAGCTCATGTATGATTCCTCTAACTATGCAGTTGGGATAGTCTAGTCATAAAGGGTCAATCGAGATCCACATGTTATTGTCTAGGCCCCACGTACTTTGGACCCTACCTAAGAAAACTACACCACAACTGAAAAATAATTCCTTTCCATTATGTTTTCCTTGGATAAATTCAGGTTGTATCTTTTAGGGTCCAAATTCATTGTGTTCTCAGACCAAGAAACCCTCCAGTATCTCCTTAAGAAACCGGAAGCCAAGCCATGTCTCATTCATTGGATGCTCCTCCTTCAAGAATTCAATCTAGAAATTGGAGATAAAAATAGATAAGAGAATGTGGTGGCTGACCATATCAGTAGGATTATCCCATCCCCGAACATTGACTCATTCCCTTGTATTCCCATAAATGACATGTTTCCCGATGAGCAATTGTACCAAGTGCAAGATACTATTCCTTGGTATGCTGATATTGTAAATTATTTGGTAGTATATTGAATTCCTACTGATTTCAATAAAAAACAATCTAGTCATCTAAAACATGAGTCTCGTTGGTACATTTGGGATGACCCCTACCTCTGGAGAACATGTAGTGATCAATTCCTTAGGCTTTGTGTCCCCGATAGGGAGCTTCAGTCTGTCCTTATATTCTTATAAACTCTTTCTTGTGGGGGATACTTTGGTCCCCAATGGACTACTTGAAAAATTCTTGATTCTGGTCTCTTTTGGCCAATACTTTTTTGGGATTCCCATGATTTTTATAAATCTTGTCCTCGTTTTGTCAAATAATGGGTAATGTCTTTAAAAGAAATAAAATGCCACAAAAACCATTGCTATTTCATGACATTTTTTATGTTTGGGGTATTAAATTAATGGTTCCATTTTCCAATTCCTTTGGAAACTTGTAAATTATCCTGGCAGTTGATTATGTGTAAAAATGGGTAGAGGAACGAGCTATAAAGACTAATGATTATAAGGTAGTTGTAGAGTTTTTGAGAACCCAAATCTTCTATAGGTTTGTCTTACCTAAGGTCATTATTAGTGACCAGGTTTCTCATTTCTACAACTGAACAATGCAATCACTTTTGTGTTGGTATAGGGTCGGTCATCGAGTGTCTACTGCATATCACCCATAGACCAATGGTCAAGACGAGGTGTCAAATAGAGAGGTAAAACAAATTCTTGAAAAACAGTTCAACCCAATAGAAAAGATTATATTCTTAGACTAGATGATTCATTTTGGGCTTACCGTACTGCCTTTAAAACTCCTATTAGAACGTCTCCACATCGGCTAGTGTTTGGAAAGAGTTGTCACCTCCCTGTTGAGATTGAGCACCGGGCCTACTAGGTCAAAAAACAATGCAATTCTAATATTTTTGGTGTGGGTGCCCAAAGGAAGTTATTGATTTAGGATTTGGAGGAAATAAGAAGAGATGCATATGAGAACTCTAGGATTTACAAGGAGTGAACCAAGGCTACACATGACCATCTCATCCTTCATTGTCAATTCCAAATTGGGCAGAAGTTTATCCTCTTCAATGCAAGGATGAAGTTTCATCTAGATTAGCCTTGTTCCTGTTTATTTGGACCATACACTATTAATAATGTCTCTCCATTTGGTACTGTCTAGGTTCAAAATGAAGAAACCAAGAAAACCTTCACTATAAATGGGAAGTGGCTAATGAACTTCCATTAATCCATTTCAGAGTCCCCGATGGAGGAAATCCATGTTCAAGAAGCAATATATGAATAAAACTCACTAGGTTTTATCCTTCCTTCCCACATTCTCTCCTATTATAGTGAGGAAACTGCACACTTTAGGTGTGGGGGGATGGGTAAATTCTTGGGTTAGTTAGGATTTTTCATTGTCTTTCTTCTTTCTTCTCTTTTTCACCTTCTTTATGGTATTTTTACTTCCCCCTTCTAGTCACAAAATCATGGAACTTACTAAAAATGCATGTTGATTTTTTTATTCCATGTTGATTTAACATTTGATGAAAACCTGATCCTGTTATGGAATTAATGTTTGTATGAATTTAACATCCGGAAGTGATTTTTAGTGAATTTTTTTCTATCAATGATATAAATAGTTGTATCTCTATGAAACCTCTGAGATGATTGATTCTCGCTCAAATTTACCCAAGAGATAAAGGTAGAATGGTCCTTGTAGTTTAGCTTGGGTTATCGAATCCTCAGAGACCTAAGAAGAAACCTATAGACACGTACATTATATGGACTATTTTTGGCTATGAAGTGGCCAACTTGGGTTGATTTTATATGGGTTTAAAGGATAACTAACAGATTTAAGTGAATTCAATTTAAAATGATGAGTTGATCCTAGGTTATTGCTTGGGGTGGATTGGACGTATTCCCTTTTCAATTATTTGAATTTCTTATATTTGAGTAGATTTCATTTAAGAAGATAAAACAACATCATCACTTACTGGTTTAATAAATACACCCTTTAATACTAATCACCTATACACTTGAAGGATCAATGTTTTGAGAACTTCAAGGTAAAGGTTCGTATTAGCACTTGAAGTGTGTAGCCTTAAATTCAATAAGCATGATGGAGTTTAAGACCATAAAATAAAAATCTCAATTAAATAAAGTGATTATACATTAATGGGGCGATAAATAACATCCAATCCAGACCCTTGCTACTCCCTTGGATCAACCCATAAAAGAGTTAGCCCTCCATTGATGACATGTCTTCAAAGGAAGCGGGAAGTAGACTTACGAGGGTGGAATTGAAGAAGTAAAAACAACAACAAAAATCGATCACTTCTCTATTGTGTGATAAATATAACAAGGTATGGTGTGAATAAATTCACACATTGAACCAACAGTATCAACGTGATAAGTAGGAGAATAGAATAAGAGTAAATAAAGAACTTTTATTAAGAAACTAAGGTGAATTAAACAACTTACATGAGAAAGAAATGCGATTACAAACACAAAGCGACAACATAACACTACAATGAAACCAAGAACCAAAGATGAAAAACTAATTCACCACTGTAATGACCCAAAATTTTTGAGTAGTATATTAACTTACTCTTAATGATTTAATAGAGATGTTAATGGTTAATGAAGAAAGAGGAGTCGATGGCTTCATCCAGTAGACTCGAACCTTATGAATCCCACTTATCAGAGTTTGGGAAGGAGGTGGAATCTTTGGGCTTCGCTTTGGACCAAGCCCAAGATGAACTCCAGTGTGTCAAGCTTGAATGGAAACGCCTACAGGAGAAGTTAAAGTTAGTAGAGATTACAACTAGGGCAATGTTATCTGATCCTCCCTCAGGTTCTCTCACCATAGCACACCTTACACATAGGTCATATGCTGGTGTTATAAGGGTCTATGTGACGAGACCTTAGCTTCTTTGTGTAATCCTTTAGGATGAATAAATTGAGATTTCTTCCTTTAGTGAAGTTTGTGAAATTTCAAATGTCCGGATAATTTTAGGATGTATTTATTGATGAATTTTGAAAAAAAGGATATTTTAAAATATTTATGTAAACCTTAAATAATTAATGATGTGTAATGATTTTTAAAAAAGGTTCTTCTGCAAAAGTGTTCAGTAAGGAATTTGGAGTCTAACAAGATCAACATAATTTTCGATGAATAATAAATTATGAATAGTGATTTTACGCTTAGGATTAGTAATGCGACAAAATGGATTAGTAATTTCATTCAAAGAAAGTTTTAATATAATTTAGACACCTATATTAAGTAATGTGATTTAATAAAATTGCTAAATAACAGTTTCATAAATTATTAGTCAAGTATTAGTTTTTTGGGGTGAATAGTATTTTTTTAATTAAAAATTAAATTAAAAATATTTAGAAAAGTATTTTTATAAAATAGACTTTATTTTTGAACTCAGAGCACCGATATTATGTTATGGTATTTTTTGGGGTTTTTTTCTGAAAAAATGAATTTTCAGTGAATAGTGTTTTTATTTAAAAATTAAATTAAAAATATTTAGAAAATTATTTTTATAAAATAGAGTTCATATTTGTAATCAGAGTGTCGATATTTTGTTAAGGTGAAATTTTGGGAGTTTTCTGAGAAAGATAAATTTTCAGTGAATAGTGAAAATACAGTTTTTAAGTTACGGGTGTTTAATGACATCATTAAATGATGTATTAAGTATGTAATAAATATGGTAGACTTATTAATAGTAAGATAAGGTATTAGGTGTCCCAATTGGTCAATACCATGGACAAATACCATGGGCAAGCCCATGGTTTTTCCAAAACCACCAATGAGGTGTCCCTTGGCCATTAATGCCTTGTCCCCTCACTTTCCCTATAAATACCAAGCCATTCTCTCATCCTTTGGACTCAAAAATCATTCTCAACGATGTTAGGGTCTCCTTACCTCCCAAGGAGTCCTCCCAAGGTGCCCTCAAGCCTCTCAAGGTCCCAACCTTTGAGTTTTAAGAGTTACGTTTAAGGTAATGGATCCGACCTCTCTCTTTCTTTTCAAGTAATCTCTTTTATGTCATTCCTTTTATGCTCCATGTTCTTATGTGGGAGGATTTTATTTTATATTCCCCTTAATACCCTTTTCATGTTCATATGATGAGATATCCCCTCTTACTCTCATCATTTTTTTATGAATGTTTAAGTGGCGCCGTTAGGCTGCTGAATTTTTAAGGGATTCTTTCACCCTTCTCAATTTTCAAGTTCTATTTTCATGTCAAGTCTTTCAAGTTACTTTTTATTATGTTGGGGTATTATATCTATATCTATCATACTGATATTTTATGATAATATTATGAGAGACCCTATTTGATCTTGTCAATTCATTTTTATTGAAATTTAAGTGACGCCGTTAGGCTGCCGAATTTTTATAAGAGAAATCTTATTTTTGTCTTACTTCCATGTTTTTCATTTCAAATGGGATGTCCTTAAAATTTCATTACCATGATTAATATCCTTTATATTATGTCCCTATACTATTTTTATAGATCATTTATGAGTGGGTGACTCATTTCCCCTCTCTTTTCAACGTTTTCTAAAACCCTGTAACGTAGCTGTTATGCTACAGAATTTTCGTCTCAAAATGCCTCTCTCTTTTTCTCAAAATTATTTTATGTTATTATGTGAATACTCAAAGATTCTATTTCTACAGGGGTATTCAAAAATATATAAAAATTTTCTATTTTAAATTCTGGGATTTACATACATGAAACCCTCTTTCCCTTTCCGTGGGTTTAAAGTGACCTAAAGATCATGTCTTTAAAGCAGTTTTAAAACGTTATGATTATGAAATGAAACCCATTTCTTTTATGCTATATGGGTTGTTTATGAAATTATTGATGATGATATATATGGCTCACATGATATTAAAGACATTTAAAGGGTGCGCCCAGATAGCGCTCCAATGCATTGGGTAAAGACTTAATCTCTGGAGATGACCATTTAGACTGATACCTTGATGAATAACCTTAATAATTTTTAAGGACACCTTGGGGATGGACCTTGGTGAAACGAAATGATTGTCAATATTAAATGTTGCATCCACAAATTCAAGTTATGAAAAATGTTATTTTTATTATGATATATCTCATGATTTCTTTCTCATGCCTTAAAGTTATTTTCATGACGTTATTGAAGTATCTCAAGTTCACTTGTAAAATGTTCCTCTTGTTTCCCTTACTGGGCCTTCTGCTCACCCTTTCTTTTGATGTATGTACCCAGGTTATGAGATGCAGTAATTAACCTAGGATGAACTTAAGGAGAAGCCTTTAAAGTGTTTAAGAAGAATGTTTTTGTTTTTCTCATGTTTTATGTTCCTGGTTTCCAAGATACTAAACCTTAAAGATCCTCAGTTCTGTACAATGTAATGAAAGTTTATGTTATAAAAAGATGGGATGCTATATTTGGTATCAAAGGATGGTTTAGTTATTTGTGGAAATTAGGATATAAAAACATTAGGAATAACCCTATAGAAAAGTTTAAATATAGGAAAAATTCCTAGTATTTTGGTAAGTATTGAGTAATTGGTTTATCAAACAAATACATCCTGTTTGGATACGAGCAGGTAGAGGCGGCTCTGGCACATATGTACATAAAGGTAAAACCCAAAAACACCGCTTTGAGCTAGACTCAAACGGGAACTGGTGCACGATAATAGGCCTTGCTGCACTCTTGGTTACGACACTCCTGGGGGATATGTTTGGTTAATCACAAGCTTTTTATGAATCATTATGAAGGAATTATAGAGAAATGTAATTGTCTAAGAATGAAGTCTTAGTTAAAAGATTCATAAATGAAATAAGTTTCTCACTAAGGTTTTATTCTTTTAGAAAATGGTGGGTAATAGGAGGAACTGTGCCGATAGTGACCGCAATGCACCATGTGCTGACGGCCCTCCGATGGAAGCCGGAATGGAAACATTCATGCGAATGATGAACCAACTGACTCAAGTTATGAGTAATAACTTGAATCAAGATGAGAGGCCGATCTCACCAAGAAGGGAACAACATTCTGTTGAGTCCTTTATGTGTCAACGACCACCATCATTCAGTGGATCTACTGACCCATTGGTTGCAGAACAATGGATAAGCTCCATTGAAAAGATCTTTTCTATACTCCTTGGTTCAGAATAAGAAAAAGTCACCCTTGCTGTTTACCGCCTAGAGGGAGAAGCTGATCAGTGGTGGTCACTGGTCAAAAACACGAATCCTAGAGGAGAGATGGAAGTTATGGAGTGGGAAGAGTTCCGAGGAATATTCTTTAATAAGTATTTCCCTCATTCCATGAGAACGAGAATGGAGAAAGAGATTCTCGAGCTGAAGCAGAAGGAGAACGAATCTGTCGGAAGCTATGAGATGAACTTCACCCAAATTTCACGATATACCTCTAGCTTTGTCATGGATCCAAGTGGGAAGGTTGATAGATTTTTCGGTGGACTGAGACCTCATCTGCGGAAGAATTTAGCCAACCGGGACTACGATAGCTACGAGGAGATCGTGCGGAGTGCAATGAAAGTCGAGCTAGAGTTTGGTGAGACATAGTGGTATCATAAATCAAATGACAAGAAGAGATCGTTGGTGTAACACCCGAGACTTTTATGTTATATAAATCATCAAAGGAATCTTTTTCTACACAACACTTTCTTGGCTTGCTTTACACGAAATCGCGACCTTCCTCGATAGCTTGCGTCGTACGCAATACCGAGTTTCACTAAACAACGATATGCTATTAAAATATTATTAAAACTAGCCGTTATGAATAGTAATAACCACTTTTTAAAATTTTATAAATTTTATTTTTCAAAATGAACTTAATTTTTGGATTCGGAATATCGAAATTAGCCTAGGGTGAAATTTTGGTATTTTTCTGAAAACTTTCAATTTTTGATGAATAGTGAAACCACTAAGTGGTAGTTAAAAAAACTTAATTTTTCATAAAACTTAATTTTACTGCTTCTGTGAGTGGAATTTCAAAAATCCGAGAGACACGGTTGATGTCAGTAAGTAAAATGTGGTTCAATGAGATGAAAATAATTTTTTGGTGAATAGTAACTTTTTACTTTTTTTTACCACGATAAAAAGTAAATAGGGTAATTAAGGGTAAAAATGATATTATTATTACCCTAACAGATGTCCTAATTCTATTGGATAAGTGTAATTCGAATAAAAACAATCTTAGGAATAAAATATGACCATTTAGGCCCACTTGGATTAGATTAGGACATTTATTAATTTATTTAAAGAAGGGTTAAAATAGTTAAAAGCAAAGTTTAATAAGTAAATAATTTTTAATATGGGGTTATACATAAGATAAATTCGACTATAAATATTCATTAGAAATATAAAAAGATTTCCTACATAATGGTATTTTATTTGTAATTTTTAGACATTAAATAATAAAATTTATTTATGACACAATGATGAAGCAGTAATTATCTTATTAATGAAATATTGACATAATTGATGTTATAAACACCAAAATAAATGTAATTTGAGACTTTTTATGAATACCAATAATTTTATAGGTTAATAGGACATGTTATTATTGATTTAATTAACTTGGTTAGAACTAATAATTCTGTTATGATTTTCACAAAAATCAATTACTAAATAGTGTCAAAATTGACATAAAATAGTTTTTAAAACAAATATTATATTAGTAATGGTTATTTTATTCCTAAAAATCTAAGGTTTGGCCAAATGACTTAGATAAGGTTATATGTATTAATAATAAACAACTTGGGGTTCGTTTGGATGCTTATAGTAAGTTTATTAACATTATAGTATAAGAACACAAGAAGACATGGTAAAAGTAAAATTATTTAACTTAATGTTAAATCTAAATGATAAGGTTAAAATAGGAACCTAAACTTGTCTAAATTCTATTGGATGAGAGGATTTCGACCCATCCCCAAATTATATTCTAAATATATCTATTTGGAGCTATTTAAAACCGAACTTGACTTTATAATAAAATAATAGTTTTAGTTATTCCAAAGGTGCCCCTCTCCTCCCTTATAAAAGGACACCTCCTCCCCCTCTTCCTCACACCACTTTCAGCCTTCCAGCTCGGCCAAACCCTGCCAATTTCTCCTATCCACTTCCCTATAGACATCCTAGAGGTCCTGGTCTTCTTAAAAGACCAATTTTAGTGCCCTAAAAGAAGGTCTCAAAGAAGCACTTCAAAGAAGAGGTAATGTCCGTTACCGATTCTTTCATCTTTATTTCTTCTTCCACTTATTCTTCTTTAGTTGTTTCATTATGAAGTAATAACATCAGTATCAATCATATACTGATATTTTATTATAAGTATTAAACAACCCTATTTCACCATCTATCCATCCTACGGAAAAAGAAATCACCGCGCGTGCGTACGTACGAAATACCGTCTCCACGCCGTGGTGTAATCTAGTTTCCACCACCACCTTACTTGGATGGGTATAATGGTGTAAATAATGACTATATATGACTATTATAAAGTGATATTGATTCTGAAATAGTATACATACACTCCAATACAATTCCACGATCATAGGAACAATATCATCACTCGTGCGTACGTACGGAATACCGTCTCCACGATGTGATGCGACTCGTTCTACATGATCTTCATTTAATAATGATTATATAAATGAATTGAATGAATGAATATGATATATATTACACTAATACCATTCTTGAAATAAGGTATCTATAACCTAAAGAGAAGAATAATAATTTATTCGACAAGACACGCATAAGAACAAAAAGTTATAAACACCCGAATAACAAGTAGCAATGAAATATTACTACTAAGAAGCTAATAATATGACCATATATGATATCATAAAAATAAGTATGATTCTGGAATAAGTCAATAACATTATTTAAATCATTATACAGGAGGTTCAGACACGTACACAGCATATCAGACCTAAGGTAAGGGAAATATCACAATCTCATTTTTATCCGAGATTGTTTATACTTTGGTATTTACTAGGGTGTATTTTATCATCCACATCCATGTTTCCTAGATATGTAATATTATTTACATCCTCCTAAAATTTTTTAAATCCAATTTTACCCTTCTGTGAGTTTTTAGTAAAAGATATGAAAGGAATCTTTTATCATTTTTCGTACGAGGTACTTTTTGACTTTTCCGACAAAAAGTACAAAGAATGTTTTTTAACTTATACGGCATGAATGGATTTTTAAAACATTATTTCCAAGAAGATTCCTTTACAAGTTTTCAAGTTTATTTTTAATCAACTTCTTTTAGTTTATAATTGTACAACATGTTATGAAAGGAAATGTGTTTTTGAAGTAGAAAGGATATTTTCCTCAAGAATGGAGTTCAAGTGTTTTATCAAAATTATTTTCCATCTAAGATAATATAGGGTTCTGTTTCTATCCCTATTATTACATGGATTTGATTATGTTGTGATGGAAATATATTTATGAATTCCTTTATCTTATGTGAACTATTTTATGATTCCATGTTGTTTAAGAATCCCATTTTTATTACATGGGTTATGCTATGATGTATGGTTTATGATTTTGTGGCACACATAAGAATGGTATCATTATGATATGGGTGGGTCCTATATCTCCCTCCAATGCATTGGGTAAAGATTTTATATCTCATGAGATAGACATGGCTGGAACGGTAGGTTATACCGGTTCAGTGAAACAGGACTGAAACGAGGGTGACTCGGTTCAGAAAGGGACTTTGTCCACTAAGATAGTCTTGGCAATGAGTCTTGACTAACAAGAAATGATTCTATATGATTATGTGTGTATGCCACAAAGTTTCATGTTTTAAGTTATGATTATTGTGATTACATTTCACTGCCATGATTTATCCCATGTTATGAAATTATGATCTCTTTTGTAGGTTAAGATTTCCAAAAGTTATGTGCTTGTGTATACGATGTGATTGATATTTCTTTTGTTTACCCTTACTAAGCATTTGAGATCATCCTTTTGTATGTTTTCTTTCCCCAGGTCAGGAAGAAGGTTATTAAGTAGGATATGCCAAAAAGGGACTCTAGATATGATGAAATAAGTGGGAGGAAAAGTTGATGCTTTATGAACCGGTTGTTTATGTTTCCCAGTTTCTAAAGACACTATACCTATACGGTCCTTTCGTGGTTTTGTTATATGTTTTAATAAGTATGCTTCAATTTTGAAGTATTAACAATGTATGTAAAGTATGGGTCGTTATAGTTGGTATCAGAGGAAAGGTATAGTCAACCTTTAGAAACTAGGATGTGAAAGCCTTAGTAAGAACCCTATGGATAAGTCTAAGCATAGAACACAATCTTAGTGTTTTAGAAATGGCCATGAATAACCTAGGATAAGACCTTAAGTGTGAAATTTTATTCTTGATTATGTGGTTTTCCTATTATAATTAGTGTTGCTCACACTATTATTCTTGGTTTTAGTCAATGGCTGGAACCCGAAGGAACCATGTTAATGCGGAATGTGACGAGCAATGCAATGATTGTCCCCCTGAGCAACCAAACGTTATGGAAGCTGGAATGAAAAATCTTGTAGCCATGCTCACACAACTTTCTCAAGCTATGAATCATGCAGGACTTCCAAACGAGCAAAGGAAGGAGAAACATTCTGTTGAATCCTTCATGAGGCAGCGTCTACCTTCTTTCAGCGGGTCTACTGATCCATTAGTTTCCAAACAATGGATTAGTACTACTAAAAAGATATTTTCAGTTCTTCAATGTTCTGAACATGATAAAGTCATCCTAGCAGTGTATCGTTTGGAAGGAGATGCTGATCAATGGTGTAATCTTATTAAGAATATGAGGCAAAGGGATGAAATTGAGTCCATGGAATGGGACGAGTTCAAGAACTTATTTTTCAATAAGTACTTCCCTCGTATTCTCCGAACAAAGATGGAGAAAGAGTTTCTTGAACTAAAGCAAAAGGATGATGAATCTGTTGGTACCTATGAAGCAAATTTTACAAGACTTGCAAGGTACGCTTCTGGTATTATTATCCAACCTGAGAGTAAGATCGATCGATTCTTTAGTGGCTTAAAACCAAGTCTTCGAAGGGAGTTAGCCATAAGGGACTTCAATAGCTACAAGGAAATCGTTCGATGTGCTCTCAAAGTCGAGATGGAGATTGGAGTAACCCATCAGTCATATGGGTTTGATAAGAAGAGGAAAATGGAATTCAAAGGAAAATCTAAAGAGCACACTGAAAATAAGATGAGATTTCCCTTATGCTCAAAGTGTGGAAAGAAACATGGAGGGAGTTGTCTTAAAGGGACAAGTAATTGTTTCAAATATGGAAAGGAAGGTCATCGGGCATTTGAATGCCACGATGATGGGAAGAAGATGTCTAATGATGCAAGAAAAGGAAGGGATACACAGAATGAACCTACTAAACTTCAATGTTTCAAGTGCAAGGAGATGGGGAATTATTCCAATAAATGCCCTAATCCAAGGGTTGATGATGATGGTCGACGTCAACAAACTCTTAAGGCTAAAGAAAAAGGAAAGTCACATGCAATTTCTATCAGCGATGTGGAGTACGATAACGATGTGATGAAAGGTACACTTACCATCCACTCTAAAGTAGAAAATGTTTTATTTGATTCTGGATCCACCCACTCTTTTATTTCTGAATAATTTTCTAAGGGTATCACCGTATTACCTCAACAATTAGATGTTGAGTTAGCTGTGACAACACCTAATGGCACAACAGTCGCACCGAAAGTTTATAATTCTTCTCCGATCGAAGTTTGTGGGAAAGTGCTTCCTGAAGATCTTGTGATCCTTCCTATAGTGGAATTTTATGTGATTCTTGGCATGGATTGGCTTTCTTTATATGGAGATCATATCAATTGCCAAATAAGGGAAGTCACATTTCATATTCTAGATCAATCTATGATCGTCTATCAATGCAAGGATGAACATAACCTTCCAGTGGAAATTTCTTCCATTTTATGGGTATTGATTCCACTAAATGAAGGTTATTTATCTCAAATGTTTGGTGATAAACTCATGATTAAGAATATTCCCATTGTACGGGAGTTTGATGATGTCTTTCCAGAGGAATTATCGGGTCTTCCACCAAATCGTGAAGTTGAGTTTTCAATAGAACTCGTACCGGGTGCTTTGCCTATTTCAAAGACACCTTATAGAATGGCCCCAATTGAGTTGGAGGAATTGAAGAAGCAACTCCAAGAGAATCTTGATAAGGTATTCATACGCCCTAGTGCGTCACCTTGGGGAGCACCTGTTCTATTTGTTAAGAAGAAAGATGGATCAATGAGACTCTGCATTGACTATTGATAACTTAACAAGATCACTATCAAGAACAAATATCCTCTCCCATGCATTGATGACCTATTTTATCAACTACGCGGAGCTCAATACTTTTCCAAGATTGATCTTTGTTCAGGGTATCATCAATTAAGGGTCAAAAGGGAGGATATACCAAAGACGGCTTTCCGTACAAGGTATGGACACTATGAATTTATAGTGATGCCATTTAGTCTTACTAATGCCCCTGCTATCTTCATGGATCTGATGAATAGAGTCTTTAGAGAATATCTTGATCAGTTTGTGGTAGTCTTTATAGACGATATTCTTGTCTATTCAAAGAGAAAGGAAGAACATGAGGATCATTTGAGAATTATATTGAAGACCCTGAGAAAGGAGAAGATTTATGCCAAATTTACCAAGTGTGAATTCTGGCTTCAAAAAGTTGCATTTTTGGGTCACATAATCTCAAAAGAGGGGATATCTGTGGATCCAGCAAAAACAGAGGTTATCGAAAGATGTTCGAGACCAACAACAGTAACTGAGATCCGAAGTTTTCTTGGTTTGGCTGGATATTATCGACGTTTTGTGAAAGATTTTTCATGATTATCTAATTTACTCACCAAGTTGACTCGGAAAGGAGTTAAGTTTGTCTGGACGGAAGAATGTGAAGAGAATTTCAAGGAGTTGAAAAGAAGGTTATCCAGTGCACCTGTGCTCACACTGCCTTGTAGTGGAGAAAGGTTTGTGATCTATAGTGATGCATCCAGGAAGGGATTAGGGTGTGTTCTTATGCAAAATGATATGGTGATAGCTTATGCCTCACGACAGTTGAAAATCCATGAGAAAAATTACCCAACACATGATTTGGAGTTAGCTGCGGTAATCTTTGCATTAAATATTTGGAGGAATTACCTTTATGGTGAAAGGTGTGATATTTATACTGATCATAAGAGTTTAAAGTATATTTTCACACAAAAGGAGATGAATATGCGTCAAAGAAGATGGTTGGAGATGATTAAGGATTACGACTGCTCAATCCATTACCACTCTGGGAAAGCAAACAAGGTGGCAGATGCATTAAGTCGACAAGACCATGCTAGTTTATCCATGATGAGGATCACAAAAGATCCAATATTTATGGATTTACAAAGGATGGATCTTGGAATTATAATGGAAGGGGAAAAATATTATCTTTCTCAAATGAATGTTCAACCATCTATACATGTGAAGATTAAAGAGGCACAGAAAGGAGATGTCGAGTTACAAAAGAAGGTGAGAAATGTTCCTGAGTTCAACCTTGATTGTGATGGGATAATAAAGTTCAGGAATCAGGTTTGTGTTCCTCCCATCCCGGAATTAAAGAAGGAGCTGCTGGATGAGGCTCATAGTTCTTCATTCTCTATTCATCCTGGAAGCACGAAGATGTATAGGGACCTAAAAGAGTACTTCTGGTGGGATGGCATGAAAAGAGATGTTGCTGAATATGTCTCTCGATGCTTGGTTTGTCAACAAGTTAAAGCTGAGAGACATAAGTCTAAGGGGATGTTACAACCATTACCCATACCCGAATGGAAATGGGAAAACATTACTATGGACTTTGTCACATGACTTCCTAAAACATCCAAAGGCAATAATGCTATCTGGGTCATAGTTGATCGTCTTACAAAGTATGCACACTTAATTTCTATTAGAGAGGATTTCTCTCTGGATCAGATTTCCAGGATATATGTAAAGGAATTGGTAAGATTGAATGGAGTACCAATTTCTATTATATCTGATCGGGATCCGAGATTTACCTCGAAGTTCTGGCGAAGTCTTCAGCATACTCTGGATAGAGAGTTGAGTTTCAGCACTGCTTATCATCCTCAGACAGACGGTCAGTCTGAGAGAACAATTCAAACCCTAGAAGATATGTTGAGAGCTTGCTCTATGGATTTCAAAGGAGGTTGGGATCAACACCTACCTTTGGTGGAATTTTCTTATAATAATAGCTTTCACTCCAGTATTCAGATGGATCCTTATGAAGCTCTCTATGGAAAGAAATGCAGGACTCCAACTTGCTGGGATGAAGTTGGGGAAAGAAAGCTATTAGGACCTAATCTCATTGATGAAATGGAAGAAAAGGTCAGATCTATTCAACAACACATAAGAGAAGCTCAAAGTCGACAGAAAAGTTATGCCGACAACCGAAGAAAAGACCTAGAGTTTGAAGTGGGTGATAAAGTGTTCTTACGAATATCTCCCTGGAAGAGGGTTATGAGATTTGGAAAGAAGGGGAAGTTGAGCCCTAGATATATCGGTCCTTTCGAAATACTGGATCGTGTTGGGAAGGTAGCTTACCGATTGACACTTCCACCGAATCTCTCTCAAGTTCACGATGTGTTCCATGTATCTCTCCTAAGAAAGTACATACCTGATCCTTCACATGTACTTAGCTCAGAAGTTGTACCGCTGGAGCAAGATCTTTCTTATGAAGAACAACCGATAGAGATTATGGATCGTAGTGAAGAAGTCCTACGAAACAAGACCACTCGATTGGTGAAAGTTTTATGGAGGAACCACCAATTAGAAGAATCTACATGGGAGCTTGAGGATATGATGAGGGAGAGGTATCCTCATCTGTTTGTTACAAAGTGACGAATTTCGAGGGCGAAATTCATTTTAAGGGGGGTAGAATGTAACACCCGAGACTTTTATGTTATATAAATCATCAAAGGAATCTTTTTCTACACAACACTTTCTTGGCTTTCTTTACACGAAATCGCGACCTTCCTCGATAGCTTGCGTCGTACGCAATACCGAGTTTCACTAAACAACGATATGCTATTAAAATATTATTAAAACTAGCCGTTATGAATAGTAATAACCACTTTTTGAAATTTTATAAATTTTATTTTTCAAAATGGACTTCATTTTTGGATTCGGAATATCTAAATTAGCCTAGGGTGAAATTTTGGTATTTTTCTGAAAACTTTCAATTTTTGATGAATAGTGAAACCACTAAGTGGTAGTTAAAAAAACTGAATTTTTCATAAAACTTAATTTTACCGCTTCTGTGAGTGGAATTTCAAAAATCCGAGAGACACGGTTGATGTTAGTAAGTAAAATGTGGTTCAATGAGATGAAAATAATTTTTTGGTGAATAGTAACTTTTTACTTTTTTTACCACGGTAAAAAGTAAATAGGGTAATTAAGGGTAAAGATGATATTATTATTACCCTAACACATGTCCTAATTCTATTGGATAAGTGTAATTCGACCAAAAACAAACTTAGGAATAAAATATGACCATTTAGGCCCACTTGGATTAGATTAGGACATTTATTAATTTATTTAAAGAAGGGTTAAAATAGTTAAAATCAAAGTTTAATAAGTAAATAATTTTTAATATGGGGTTATACATAAGATAAATTCAACTATAAATATTCATTAGAAAGATAAAAATATTTCCTACATAATGGTATTTTATTTGTAATTTTTAGACATTAAATAATTTAATTTATTTATGACACAATGATGATGCAGTAATTATATTATTAATGAAATATTGACATAATTGATGTTATAAACACCGAAATAAATGTAATTTGAGACTTTTTATGAATCCCACTAATTTTCTAGGTTAATATGACATGTTAGTACTGATTTAATTAACTTGGTTCGAACTAATAATTCTTTTATGATTTTCACAAAAATCAATTACTAAATAGTGTCAAAATTGACATAAAATAGTTTTTAAAACAAATATTATATTAGTAATTGTTATTTTATTCCAAAAAATCTAAGGTTCGGCCAAATGACTTAGATAAGGTTACATATATTAATAATAAACAACTTGGGGTTCGTTTGGCTGCTTATAGTAAGTTTATTAGCATTATAGTATAAGAACACAAGAAGACATGATAAAAGTAAAATTATTTAACTTAATGTTAAATCTAAATGATAAGGTTAAAATAGGAACCTAAACTTGTCTAAATTCTATTGGATGAGAGGATTTCGACCCATCCCCACATTAGCTTCGAAATATACCAATTTGGAGCTATTTAAAACCGAACTTGACTTTATAATAAAATAATAGTTTTAGTTATTCCAAAGGTGCCCATCTCCTCCCTTATAAAAGGACACCTCCTCCCCCTCTTCCTCACACCACTTTGAGCCTTCCAGCTCGGCCAACCCCTGCCAATTTCTCCTCTCCACTTCCCTAGAGACATCCTAGAGGTCCTGGGGTGTATTTTATCATCCACATCCATGTTTCCTAGATATGTAATATTATTTACATCCTCCTACAATTTTTAAATCCAATTTTACCCTTCGGTGAGTTTTTAGTAAAAGATATGAAAGGAATCTTTTATCGTTTTTCGTACGAGGTACTTTTTGACTTTTTCGACAAAAAGTACGAAGAATGTTTTTTTAACTTATATGGCATGAATGGATTTTTAAAACATTATTTCCAAGAAGCTTCCTTTACAAGTTTTCAAGTTTATTTTTAATCAACTTATTTTAGTTTATAATTGTACGACATGTTAAGAAAGGAAAAGTGTTTTTGAAGTAGAAAGGATATTTTCCTCAAGAATGGAGTTCAAGTGTTTTATCAAAATTATTTTACGTCTAAGATAATATAGGGTTCTGTTTCTATCCCTATTATTACATGGATTTGATTATGTTGTGATGGAAATATTTTTATGAATTCCTTTATCTTATATGAATTGTTTTATGATGCCATGTTGTTTAAGAATCCCATTTTTATTACATGGGTTATGCTATGATGTATGGTTTATGATTTTGTGGCACACATAAGAATGGTATCATTATGAGATGGGTGGGACCTATATCTCCCTCCAATGCATTGGGTAAAGATTTTATATCTCATGAGATAGACATGGCTGGAACGGTATGTTATACCGGTTCAGTGAAACAGGACTGAAACGAGGGTGACTCGGTTCAGAAAGGGACTTTGTCCACTAAGATAGTCTTGGAAATGAGTCTTGACTAACAAGAAATGATTCTATATGATTATGTGTGTATGCCACAAAGTTTCATGTTTTAAGTTATGATTATTGTGATTACATTTCACTGCCATGATTTATCCCATGTTATGAAATTATGATCTCTTTTGCAGGTTAAGATTTCCAAAAGTTATGTGCTTGTGTATACGATGTGATTGATATTTCTTTTGTTTACCCTTACTGAGCATTTGAACTCACCCTTTTGTATGTTTTCTTTCCCCAGGTTAGGAAGAAGGTTATTAAGTAGGATATGCCAAAAAGGGACTCTAGATATGATGAAATAAGTGGGAGGCAATGTTTATGCTTTATGAACCAGTTGTTTATGTTTCCCAGTTTCTAAAGACACTATACCTATATGGTCCTTTCGTGGTTTTGTTATATGTTGTAATAAGTATGCTTCAATTTTGATGTATTAACAATGTATGTAAGGTATGGGTCGTTATAGTTGGAGCCCAGTTTAGGGAATGCTTTTGATCAGGGAAGAGGTGGAAAGAAAATGCAACTTACCACATGCAATAAATGTGGGAAGAAGCATCCGAGGAACTGATTGATCGGAAGTGGAAAGTGCTACAAGTGTGGAAGAGGAGGACATATTGCTCGTAATTGTCGTAGTGAGGTGAAGCCTCAACTCCCCAACACTCAAGACAGAGGAAAGATGGTTCTGGGATTACCCGAAGTCCATTGCTTCAAGTGCGGACAACTTGGCCACTATGCTAATCTCTGTCCAAATCCAAGGGCAGTGGAGGTGAATCACCATGAACCTCAACAAAGGCCAGGGGAGCAAGGTCGTGCTTTTTCCGTCACAGAAACTGAAGTTGAAGCTCCGAATGATGTGGTAGCAGGTAATCTTGTTGTCCTCTCAAAACTAGCAACTAATTTTTTTGATTCTGGTTCTATGAATTCCTTTATTTCCTCGAAGTTTGCAAAGAATATAGAATCAATCCCCGAACTGCTTGAGGTAGAGTTGTCAGTCAAGACTCCAAGTGGGATTATCTATGCATCAACAATGTTTAGAGACTCTAGTGTTTACTTTAGTGAGTACAATCTTATCACAAATCTAGTAGTCATTCCCATGTTGGAATTCGACGTTATACTAGGGATGGACTTGCTCTCAAAGTATAATGCTAAGATCAAATGTAGAAGTAAGGAAATCTCAGTAGTCTTGAATAAACGACCTACAGTTATCTTCCAAGGAGAGATATCCTGAACTGATCCCTATCTAGAAGCACCTCCTATATATTTCTTTATGGAGTTAATCAGTGATGATGAAGAAGGAAAAGGGAGTATACAAATAGAAGATGTTCCAATTGTTCAGAAATACATGGATGTATTTCTTGAGGAGTTACATGGACCTCCCCCATAAAGAGAGGTAGAGTTCTCCATTGAACTCATACCTAGATCTCAACCGATATCAAAGACCCTGTATAGAATGGAAAATGTGGAGATAGAAGAGTTAAAGAAACAACTCGAAGACTTGTTGGAGAAGGGGTTTATCCGACCGAGTGTGTCTCCTTGGGGAGCACCAGTTCTCTTTGTGAAGAAGAAGGATGGATCAATGTGGCTATGCATAGATTATAGAGAACTGAACGGGATCATAGTGAAGAACATATACCCTTTTCCAAGAATTGATGAATTATTTGACCAACTTTGTGGGGATCAATTGTTCTCTAAGATTGACCTTCGATCTGGTTATCATCAACTGAGGGTGAAGAAGGAAGATATTCCAAAGACTGCCTTCCGATCAAGATATGGGAATTATGAGTTTACTGTTATGCCCTTCGTCTTGACTAATGCTCCTGCTATTTTCATGGATTTTATGAATAGAGTCTTTAAGGACTACCTTGATAACTTTCTGGTAGTTTTTATTGATGATATTTTGATATATTCAAAAATTCGTGAGGAGCATGAAGATCATCTGAGGGTTATTTTGAAAACTCTACGGAAGGAGAGTATCTTTGAAAAGTTCATCAAGTGTGAGTTTTGGTTACAACAAGTGGCTTTCTTGGGGCACATCGTAACTAATGAAGGAATCTCTGTTGACCCTGCAAAGACAATGGTTGTGGAGGAGTGGCCTCAACCCACAACAATAACTAAGATTCGTAGTTTCCTTGGTTTAGCGGGATATTATAGGAGGTTTGTGAAAAAACTTTTCATGGATTTCTAATCCACTAACCAAGTTGACTCGAAAATGGGTTAAGTTCATCTAGACAAAGGAATGCGAGGAAAGTTTCCAAGAGCTGAAGAAGAGATTGCTTACTGCACCTGTGTTAACACTACCCACTATCGGAGAAGGATTCGTTATTCTTAGAGATGCATCTCTAAAAGGGATTGGGTGCATCCTCATGCAAAATGATAAGGTAATTGCTTATGCATCTCGACAGTTGAAGATTCATGAGAAGAATTATCCTATACATGATTTAGAGCTAGCAGCAGTTGTTTTTGCTCTAAAGCTATGGAGGCACTATCTTTATGGGGAGAAATGTGATATATACACTGACCACCAAAGTCTAAAGTATATTTTCACACAGAAAGAATTAAACATGAGACAAAGGAGATGGTCTGAGCTTATTAAAGGCTATGATTGTTCAATTCATTATCACCCTAGAAGAGCAAACAAAGTCGGGGATGCGTTAAGCAGGAAAGACCCTGTTGTTCTAACAACAATGAGGATCCTAGGAGATCCCTTGATTAAAGATCTAGTAAAACTGGACATGGGAATTATAAGGAAAGGGACATCATCAACCCTATACCAAATGATTTATCAACCTTCATTACTAGAGAAGATCAAGAAGGCTCAAAAAGAAGATCCTTTTCTGCTGGAGAAGTTGGAGGCTGTAAAAGATGGGAAGTTCCCTGATTTCAATATTGATCAATAAGGTGTATTGAAATTTCATACAAGACTATGTGTTCCATCTATTCCGGAGATAAAGAAAGAACTGATGGATGAAGATCATAGCTCTACTTTCTCTATACATCCAGGAAGCACTAAAATGTATAGATACCTTTGTGATCATTATTGGTGGGATAACATGAAGAGGGAGATTGCTGATTACACTACAAGGTGCCTAGTGTATCAACAAGTAAAGGCAGAACGACAACTTCCTAAGGGGGTATTACAACCTCTACCCATACCAGAATGGAAGTGGGATAATATCACTATGGACTTTGTAACTGGTCTCCCGAAAACATCCAATGGAAACAATGCAATATGGTTTACTATGGACCATCTCACCAAGACTGCCCATTTTATCTCTATTTGGGAAGATTCCTCTCTGGATCAACTTGCCAAGATATACGTAATGGAAGTGGTGAGGCTGCATGGGGTACCACTATTCATCATGTCTGATCGTGATCCAAGATTCACATCAAAATTATAGAGAAGTCTTCAACATGCTTTGAATACTGAATTGAATTTTAGTACGACCTATCATCCTCAAACTGATGGCCAATCTGAAAGGACTATTCATACACTCGAAGAAATGCTGATATTATGATCAATTGAATTTAAAGGTGGATGGGATCAACACCTCCCATTAGTTGAGTTCTCCTATAACAACAGCTTCCATTTGAGTATTCAGATGGCACCCTATGAATCTCTGTATGGAAAGAAATGTAGAACTCCTACTTATTGGGATGAAACTGGTTAGAGAAAGCTTCTTAGGCCTGATCTTGTGCAGGAGATGACAGAACAGGTTCATTCCATCCAACAACACATAAAGTCTACTTAGAGTCGGCAGAAGATCTATGCTGAAAATCGTCGAAGAGACTTGGAGTTTGGTGTTGGTGACAAAGTCTTCCTTCGAATTTCTCCATGGAAGAGATTCATGCGGTTTGGGAAGAAAGGTAAGCTTAGCCCTAGGTACATTGGCCCCTATTAAATCCTTGATCGCATAGGAGCAGTGGCCTATCGTCTAGCACTTCCACTGAACCTAGATCAAGTTCACAATGTCTTACATGTATCTCTCTTGAGGAAGTACATACCCAACCCTTCGCATGTACTGAACCCAGAGGTGGTACAACTAGAACATGACCTCTCTTATGAGGAGCATCCAGTGGAGATCTTATACCATAGAGACAAAGTTCTACGAAACAAGACTACCCACCTTGTGAAAGTGTTGTGGAGGAATCATAAATTTGAAGAAGCGACTTGGGAGCCTGAGGAAACGATGAAACAAAAGTACCCTCACCTTTTCGACTAGGCCTCAAGTATAAATTTTGGGGACGAAATTTCTTAAGGGGGAAAGAATGTAACGACCCAAAATTTTTTAGTAGTATATTAACTTACTCTTAATGATTTAATAGAGATGTTAATGGTTAATGCAGAAAGAGGAGTTGATGGCTTCATCCAGTAGACACGAACCTTATGAAGCCCACTTATCAGAGCTTGGGAAGGAGGTGGCATCTTTGGGCTTCACTTTGGACCAAGCCCAAGCCGAACTCCAGCATGTCAATCTTGAACGGAAACGCCTACGGGAGAAGTTCAAGTTAGTAGAGATTACTACTAGGGAAATGTTATCTGAGCCTCCCTCAGATTCTATCACCATAGCACACCTTACACTTAGGTCATATGCTGGTGTTATAAGGGGCTATGTGACAAGACCCTAGATTCTTTGTGTAATCCTTTGGGATGAATAAATTGAGATTTTTTTCCTTTAGTGAAGTTTGTGAAATTTCAAATGTCCGGATAATTTTAGGATGTATTTATTGATGAATTTTGAAAAAAAGGATATTTTAAAATATTTATGTAAACCTTAAATAATTAATGATGTGTAATGATTTTCAAAAAAGGGTCTTCTGCAAAAGTGTTCAGTAAGGAATTTGGAGTCTAATAAGATCAACTTAATTTTTGATGAATAGTAAATTATGAATAGTGATTTTACGCTTAGGATTAGTAATGTGACCAAATGGATTAGTAATTTCACTCAAATAAAGTTTTAATATAATTTAGACACCTAGATTATGTAATGTGATTTAATAAAATGGGTAAATAACGGTTTCATAAATTATTAGTCAAGTATTAGTTTTTTGGAGTGAATAGTGTTTTTTTAATTAAAAATAAAAATAAAAATATTTAGAAAAGTATTTTTATAAAATGGACTTTATTTTTGAACTCAGAGCACCGATATTATGTTATGGTAATTTTTGGGGTTTTTTCTGAAATAATGAATTTTCGGTGAATAGTGTTTTTATTTAATAATTAAATTAAAAATATTTAGAAAATTATTTTTATAAAATGGAGTTCATATTTGTAATCAGAGCATCGATATTTGGTTAAGGTGAAATTTTGGGATTTTTCTGAGAAAGATAAATTTTCAGTGAATAGTGAAAATACAGTTTTTAAGTTATGGGTGTTTAATGACATCATTAAATGATGTATTAAGTATGTAATAAATATGTTCGACTCATGAATAGTAAGATAAGGTATGAGGTGTTCCATGTGGCCAATACCATGGGCAATTACCATGGGCAATCCCATGGTTTTTCCAAAACCACCAATGAGGTGTCCCTTGGCCATTAATGCCTTGTCCCCTCACTTTCCCTATAAATACCAAGCCATTATCTCATCCTTTGGACTCCAAAATCATTCTCAATGAAGTTCTGGTCTCCTTACCTCCAAGGAGTACTCCCAAGGTGCCCTCAAGCCTCTCAATTTCCCAACCTTTGAGTTTTAAGAGTTACGTTTAAGGTAAGGGATCAGACCTCTCTCTTTCTTTTCAAGTAATCTCTTTTATGTCATTCCTTTTATGCTCCATGTTATTAAGTGGGAGGATGTTCTTTTATATTCCCCTTAATACCCTTTTCATGTTCATATTATTAGAGATCCCCTCTTACTCTAATCATTTTGTTTTATGAATGTTTAAGTGGCGCCGTTAGGCTGCTGAATTTTTAAGGGGATTCTTTCACCCTTCTCATTTTTCAAGTTCTATTTTCATGTCAAGTCTTTCAAGTTCCTTTTTATTATGTTGGGGTATGATATATATATCCATAATACTGATATTTTATGATCATATGATGAGAGAGCCTATTTGATCTTGTCAATTCATTTTTATTGAAGTTTAAGTGATGCCGTTATGCTGCCGATTTTTTATAAGAGAAATCTTATTTTTGTCTTACTTCCATGTTTTTCATTTCAATTGGTATGTCCTTAAAATTTCATTAACATGATTCATATCCTTTATATTATGTCCCTATACTATTTTTGTAGATCATTTATGATTGGGTGACCCATGTCCCCTCTCTTTTCAACGTTTTCTAAAACCCTGTAACGTAGCTGTTATGCTACAGAATTTTCATCTCAAAATGCCTCTCTCTTTTTCTCAAAATTATTTTATGTTATTATGTGAATACTCAAATATTTTATTTATACAGGGGTATTCACATATATATCAAAATTTTATTTTTTAAATTCTAGGATTTATATACATGAAACCCGCTTTCCCTTTCCGTGGGTTTAAAGTGACATAAAGATCATGTCTTTAAAGCAGTTTTAAAATGTTATGATTATGAAATGAAACCCATTTATTTTATGCTATATTCATTGTTTATGAAATTATTGATGATTATATATGTGGCTCACATGATAATAAATACATGTCAAGGGTGAGCCCAGATAGCGCTCCAATGTATTGGGTAAAGACTTAATCCTAAAGATGACAATTTAGACTGATACCTTGGTGAATAACCTTGGTAATTTTTAATGACACCTTGGGGATGGACCTTGGTGAAACGAAATGATTGTCAATATTAAATGTTTCAGCCACATCTTAAAGTTCTGAAAAATTTTATTTTTATTATGATATATCTCATGATTTTTTTCTCATGCCTTAAAGTTCTTTTCATGACCTTATTGAAGTATCTCAAGTTCACTTGTAAAATGTTCCTCTTGTTTTCCTTACTAGGCCTTATGCTCACCCTTTCTTTTGATGTATGTCCCTAGGTTATGAGATGCAGTAATGAACCTAGGATGAACTTAAGGAGAAGCCTTTCAAGTGTTTAAGAATAATGTTTTTGTTGTTCTCATGTTTTATGTTCCTGGTTTCCAAGACACTAAACCTTAAAGATCCTCAGTTCTGTACAATGTAATGAAAGTTTATGTTATAAAAAGACGGGATGCTATAACCAACACTTCCTTAAATAGGTATTTTGAGAGCCTTGGTTCGACCCTCCAACATTAAAAAAGATCCCACTTGAGTATGGTAGGCCTAGGGTGGTGGAAAGTAAGGGAGAGGAGACTTTTCGACCCTTGACCCGAGGTGGAAGCCAGCTTGCTTCCACCGATCAGAAGCGCTTGGATGACCTTTTAGATGGCCGAATCAGAGTAGGCCATAGAAGAATACAATGGAGCCCCGGATGTCTCCTAACCGAATGTAAAAGTTGGGACCATTTTCAGTTGTATATTCGGATATATGATTAGAGTAGTGGGATGTTTTTCTAGGCTGCAGAATCTGGCCCAGAATTTTATCTCTAACTTGGGCCGCCTAAATGACCACAATGGAGGCCGAATTAGCACTGGATTCTGAAGAATTAATTGTTAATATTTTTTTATTCTATCCTCCCACAAAATTTTGGCTTCATTGGGATTGTAATGTGGGTTCCAAATTCTCATCAGTGGACTGGTATCCAATCTGCCTTCTCCAGAATTGATTCCTTTCATCACAAAATATCCCCATCTTCTTCCATGAATTATCCATTGATTAATAAATGAAACATGTTCATATTTAAGTGTAGATCAATTTACCAAAATATAAAATTGAAATATGGATAATTATATTCCTTAAAATCCGATGAATCATTGGGTACTTTAAATGATGTTAAAAAATGTACTACATAATAGAGCATTTTAAGAAGGTATTACAATCACAATGTGAAATGATGTTCAAAGTGTAAAATGAACTAAAATGGTGTTTATGAATAATAAATAACATGAATATTATGTATATTAACAATTAATATTAGCCTCATTTAGTGGCTAATCAATGATTGATGCCCCTTGTGTGAGTAGTTTTTGAAAAAACTGTGTCATTAGTATCTTCATATGTTTTTGCACCAAACCACAAACTATGAATATTTCTTACTTAATAGAAGTTAAATATATGTTACGTTAATATTTTTCATCTTAATGTGATACTTCCATACATTCGTTCCTTATCCGATCTATTTCATTACTATACCAGATTGACCTATGTGTGTGTACCTGATATCTGACTATTGTACACCCTAAAAAAAGATCAAAATCAAAAAAAAAATGGGTTATTTATTAGGTAGTTCAAAAACCACTCCTCCTCAACCTTTTATCTTATTATGAATATTACAATTAGTGTCATGAGGAGATCAAACAAGGGCTGAGAGATGAGTGTGAGATTTGTTCCAAATTCAACTTCTGAAGAAAACAAAAATAATAAATGAGGGGAGTGATGAAATTTCCAATATATGGGGATATCTAGGTTGAGATGTTATGGTTTTACTTCTATAAATTCTTAAGTGAGTGGGTATTGAAATATGATTTCATAGGATGTATGGTAGGTTCGGTGGACAAAATCTTTTAAGCTCAAAAATGTTAAAATAACCTATATTTATTGGATAAAAAGTGGAAAGAATAGAATGGAATGGTTTTTACACACACACATGAAGAGTTAGTGGCATGGTTGAATTTTGAATTCCTTTATCAATTTGGTATCATGAATCTCTTTGAATTTCACTATGATATTATTTATAAGACATCTTTTTCCATTTTCACTAGGAATAACTCCTCTGTGTGGTTTGTGCATTGATCACATTACTTTAATGAATTAAAATTTCCTCAGATGTTAAATCTTCATGATGTTAGTAATATATACTTGAAAAATTTATAAAAATGTAACTTTTTACAGGAGTGCAAATGTTTAGGTGTGGGGGTGTGATCACACCACGATTCACTGTTTCATTCTCACCCTTACACCATTATATTAAACTGAATTTGTATTGTAAATTCCAAATATAATAACAAAATGAACTTAATGTTTTCTTCAGTTATTTTATTTTTATCACTATTAAAAAGGGAAATGTTACTTGTTTTGATAATATCATTGAAGGTGGAGGTGATTTGGAGGACCCATGATGAAGTCCAAGAAATATGGGCCAAACTACTCAGGATCCAAGCACACTAGTTGATTAATCCAAACACTTCTACTAGAACGTGCATCCAAATGAGATGAAAATTTTCTATCTGGTCCAAAATTTACTAAGATACATTTCATCTCAAGGAACCCAATTCTGATTCGGCTTCAATGGGGATCATACGAACTGATCTGTCCAAGACACCAAATATGCACGAAGTCAAAAGTGGAATTATGTAATATGTCAATATCTCGAGTTGTGATTGTACAAATGATTCCACACTTTTTTTGGTAATAGTAAAGATGTGGAGATAAAACTTTCCAGTTTTTTCAAAAGAGAGATTCGACTGTCTAGTAGCCGAAAACAATCCTCTAAGTGCTTCATCAAAATCTGGGTGTAAAAAACCACTTCCCAATTTGGCTATAAAAAAGCTCCTTGGGCACCCCATTTAGAAAGTTTGGCCAAGGAGTGAAGTGTTGCCAATTTGGAGTTCCATAGGAGTCCTCTCCCCATCTTAGATGGTTTAGAGGCCCCCTATCTTCATAGAGGGATCTAGAATGAAGAAAGACTTCTTCCCGAGCTTCCTCCTCCACCTGATGTCAAGCTAATCAGTGGGCGTTCATTATGAGGGAGCTACACACATGTCAAGGGAGTTCCAATGCATATATTAGCTACTATTTTGGGGTAATTTGAGAGTTAAAACATTTTTTTCCATGTATCTTACATACTTTCATAATTGAATGCTTGTTTTGATGTGTCTGAATGAGATTCTCTTAATTTATAACTGATTAGAATGAGGTTTTGAGTGCATGACTTGTGTTGTTCTAATTGGGTAATGCAATAATCCTTTTCTTACCCACTTTCTTGAGATTTCAATCTACTTTGGAATCTCTTATTCTATGCACAAGTTCTGGACCTTGAAAATATGAGTGTTATTTCATGGTTTGGTTCTTTAAGCAATGAAATAAAGGCTTAGTAATTAATCAAGATTAAAATTAATTTCAACCAAAGAATTACTCCAATCCTAAATTAATCTCCAATAATGATGAACTTTAAAGTGTTTAGTGAACTCACAATGAACCCTTTTATCTCATATTTTTCGAAACCCATTTGGTTTCTTAACCTTTAAACTTTCAATTAAGTAATTTCATCCTAAAACTATTTTAAAAAACCAGAACATATCTTAGTACTTCTTAGTAAAAACACACACTCTAAACCCACCAATGCTCCTTGAGAGATGACCTTGGGTCTGCCCTAGACTATAAATCATTCTTAAAAACATAATCAATTCGACGTGTCATGACAATGCAGGATCCAAGCACACCAATGGATTAATCCGCACACTTCTACTATATCTTGCATCTAAATGGACTGAAATTTTGTGGTCGGGTCCAAATATTACTAATCTACATTTCATCTCAAAGAACCTAATTCCGATTCGACTTCTAATGGGACCATATGAACTGATCTGTCCAAGACACAGAATATGCACAAATTCAAAAGTGGCATTCTGTAATATATCAATATCTCGATCTGTGATTGTCCAAATTATGCCAAACTTTTTGTGGTGATAGAAAAGATGTGGGGCTACGATTTTCCAGTTTTTAAAAAAGGGACATTCGACTTTCTAGTAGCCAAAAACCATCCTTCAAGTGGTTTATAAAAATATGGGTGCCAAAAAACACTTCCCATTTTGGTTATAAAAAGGCACCTTGGGCACCCCATTTAGTAAGTTCAGGCAAGGAGTGAAGTGCTACATATTTGGAGCTTCATAGGAGTACTCTCATCATATTTGAATTTCTTGAGGCCCCTATCCTCATAGGGGGATCAAGAATTAAGAAGGAATTTCTCCCAAGCTTTGTCCTCCACCCGATGTCGAGCTAATTGGTGGGAGTTTGTTTTGAGGGAGATACACACATGTCAAGGGATTTCCAATGTATATATTAGCTACTTGTTTTGAGTAATTTGGGTGTTAAAAAATTTATTTCCATGTATCTTACATAATTTCATATTTGAATGCGTTTTTTGATGCGTGCGAATGAGATGCTCTTAATTTCTAACCGATCAGCATGAGGTTTTGAGTGCGTGACTTGTGTTGTTCTGATTGGGTAACAGAAGAATCCTTTTCTTACCCACTTTCTTGAGATTTCAATCGGCATTTGAAGCTCTTATTCCATGCATAAGTTCTGGACCTTGACAAAACAATTTTTATGTCAAGGTTTGGTTCTTCAAGGAATGAAATAAAGGCTTAGGAATTAATCAGAATTCCAATTAATTTCAACCAAATAATTACTCCAAACCTAAATTAATCTCCAATAATGATGAACTTTAAAGTGTGCAGTGAACTCACAATGAACCCTTTTATCTCATATTTTTCAAAACCCATTTTGTTTATGAACTTTTAAACTTTCAATTAAGTAATTTCATCCTAAAAATATTTTCAAAACCACCCCTATTTTAGCACTTCTTAGTAAAAAAACACACTCTAAACCCACCAATGATCTTTGAGAGACGACCTAGGGTCTTCCCTAGACTATAAATCAACCTTAAAAACATAATCAATTTTATGTTTCATGACAACGCGGTCAAGATACCATGTTGGTTTTGTTTTGAAAAGTTTATATAGGCCCGAGTGTTACTTGAGCTATGTCCAGTATCATTTTATACTAGAACCTAGTGAGTTTCACATGATGCCTTGTTTTGTCAGTGATTCTATTACTAGATCACCACTCTATATTTTTATTATATTCCCTTGTTATTATCTTTTTTTTGTATCAAAATTTTCATTATTAATTCTTTTTTACATAATTACTCTTTGTTATAATGATATTATTAATTATATATGTTATTTCTTATGGTTTGGAGTTTTTTCAATTGATTATGAAAAACTTTTTTATGAAAAGTTTTAAAGGTGGGATAATGGTATTGTTTTGTTTTTCAGAGGCTTAAAAGTATACTTATATAATTTTCTAAAGTGATTTCATGATTTTATTGGTGGATTTCATCCCTTTGGTGATAAAAATAGTGTTTCTAAAGAAAAAAATTCAAAATGAAATTTTTAGTTTAGATATTGGATTTGAAATCATAGTTTTTAAGCTTAAAAGTGCTTGTATTTTTCCAAAGAATCTTTTACATATGGTTTTGGAAAACATTGATGCATGATAATTTATTATTATTATTATTTATATTTGGAAAACCTTATTTTCTAAATGATTTTTAGACTATAATTTATGATTTTTTTATAAAAGGGATTGCATAGAGTCTTTGGTGAGATCTTACTAGGCCTATTTATCTGACACCCAATACACACACTAGTGCATGTGTGTGCGTACAACCTTCATGTTTTACACAGGTTCCAAAGTTGTGATATTAGGTTGGATATCATTCTTATAGTACATTTATGGACATTGTGGATATGGTGAGTGACCATGAGTTATAGGGATATCTTAATGTGGTGTGTTGGGTTGTTAATTTATTTTTAGAATGTTTATACATCAACTAATTCATCCAGGTTTATTTTTATTTTATATTTATTATTTTAGTGACTGTGATGTATATATGTTTTAGTTCCTTTTATATTGGGATCTATTTATTTATTCAGTTGATTTTTATATAAATGAGTTGAATTATTCTCATTGGTTATTAATCATTTGAATAAGTGGTTTATTTTCTTTTGTTTATTTTAAATACAATGAAGTCCAATGTATAAACTCACTATACTAGATTCTCAGTTAGTTTACACTACTTATTTATTATTGTTCAAGGGTGAAACTATTTTCAAGTGTGTATTCTTGATTCCTAAACACTATCTTCTAACCTGTGTGGATAAAAAATCCCCACCAGGCCTTGTGGTAGATCTACTTGCATTATGGGTCAGGGTGACTCATTTCAGTTTATTAAAAAAAATATTAGATAACTCTTGTTATTTTGTGGGTTTGTAAGTTTGGATATAGGATTGTTGGATTATGAGTAGGTGATTGATCACCACCTTTCTTAAGAAAATTTGAGTTATCATGGGTAGTTGGGATTTGAGTCTTGAATTTGGATTTTTTTAATTGTTTTTGTAAGTGTTTAATCCCCATTGAGTTATTTCAGACACTTTAGGGATCTTCATTGAGTTTTGGGATGTAATTAGAAAAAACTAGAGTTTCATGGTTAGTTCAAATGGTTTGGAAAACCTTGTGAATCCCGTGAACATGGTTGTGGAGATATCTTATAGGATTACACATGATCGATGTATGTTTGGCTAAACTATGTAGAGAAATTTTGTATATCTGCACATCCCTCCCGAATTTTTGTTTGGAACAATTTTGGTTTCCAATGGACTCTTGGTTGGTTTCCACCTATTATAGATGGATAAAAGAGGTTTTGAGGATATTTTTATCATGATAGTGTGGATTTTTTGATATAAAATATTATATTATTTTTTACATTATCATTTTAAAATTATAGTTTTGTATGTAAATGAATCTTTATGAAATTTTTTGATTTTTAATAAATCTTTGGTACTTTATTTGAAAAGGTAATTTTTTAGATTCTTCAATTTTAAATCAAGTTTTTTTTGGTTTATTTATAAAAGGATTTTTCTCCCATATGTTTTTTTCTAAGGTGGTTGATTTATTTATGAAATTTAGAAAATGTTTTGAATGGAAATTATATTTTCATAAATGTTTTAAATTTACATATGGGGGAGTTGGTATTTTAACACTTGATAGATCAATGAAATGGGTTTTTTTCTATTTTTAAAAAAATAAGTTAATCATGTTCAGAGTTTGGTTTATTTTTAAACTATGCATGCATTTGAAAAATGAGTTTTGATATCTTTATCAGTTGATTGTTCTTTAAAAAGGGAGGTATTTTG
The DNA here is from genome assembly GCA_963277665.1 of Viscum album. Lineage (NCBI taxonomy): Eukaryota > Viridiplantae > Streptophyta > Magnoliopsida > Santalales > Viscaceae > Viscum > Viscum album. The sequence goes on from OY728158.1 coordinate 1,276,592,965, forward strand.
AAATGAAAATGGGTTTTGTAAGTTTTTTTTGAATTCCATAATCAAAAATTTAAATGAAGTGAAACGTTTTTAAAGCATGTGTTCTTTTTTAAAATGAGTTTTAGACTCTTTATTCAATGATAGTGATTTTAAAGAAAGTAATTTTGCAGTGTGATCTTCTTTGGTGAGTTGTGCTTTTGAGTTTGATCACTTGGTTATATGGTGTTTGTTAGTTTGATTTGGGAAAAATTAATGTGTTAGATTTAAATTTTTATTTATTTAGGATATTCCTCCCAGAAAGGATGTGATGGAATATAGAAAGTCCACCTCAAAGGATGATCCTTATAGTGACTTATCTCATTATTTGGGTGAGACCTCTTCAATTGCTGATTCTACCCATACTCTGATTAGATAGGTAGATCCAGGACCTCCAGTGTTCTTGTACTTATGGAGTTATCACTTATATACTTTCTATGGTGATCAAGGTTATCTTTTGGAGTGGGGTGGTTAGAGAGAATTGATGGGAACAATGATTCTCTGGAAACCCCTAGAACTTCAGTTTTGAAAGAAATTCAGTTTATTATCAGTTTTCTAGGTGGGAAAGTGGTGAAGTTCTATATTGATCATTTCTTGGAGTCAGTTTTCTTTTCTCTCAATCTATTCATTGATAACTCTTTGAGAGATCGTTTATTTATAGAGGACCCAGTCTATACCTTAGATCATCTATGTTGAATTTGGACTAGTATTATATTTGAGGGAGGTTTAGAGGGAGTCTTGTACATAGTCAGGACTCATGTGATTATTTATTTTGTGATATATACTCAATGAGTTTAGGGTAGGTTGATCTTTGAAGTAATACTGAATTGGTGAATTCTTTGGGTATTTCCTCTGTCCTTGGTTTGGAGAGGTGTTGATTAATTTTTGGTTATTTTAATGAATTTTTGATTTTTATGCCTCTTGAGATGGGTTTTTAACATTATCCATGTGATGGGAGTTAGATTTGATTAATTTCTCATGGAAGGCCTTGGGTACATGATTGGGTTACTGTGATGAGTGCAATACTAATATAGAGTGTACTATGGTTGTTAAAAAATTTGATATTATACCCTATTTTTGTTTCTATCATGTTTACCATGAGTGGGTGTTCCATGATATAGGTCCTAGGTTATTCACCCTTTCGCTTCATAACCTAATTTTAGAGCCTTTATTGATTATTTTAGATACATTTTTAATTGATGTATCTTTTCCATTCTTATATTTCAGGGTGTTGATGGATTGTTAGACCTTATATTGGGGTGATTTTGAGTATCCCTTTTGGTTGGTGATTCCCTTGAGGAATTTTGAACTGGTATCTTGAATGATTGTTGTGGTTAATAGAGGATAATTTCTTCCATTGTGGTAATTTGAAGAAATGTATTTGTTACAGGGATACACTTTTGATAGGGGTGTTTATTTCTTATCTCAACATTTTAGATAAATTCTAAATTGTGGGGAGACCCATTGCAGGTCTATATGATTTTTGAGTTATTTGTCTCTTTATTGGTGTTTATATTATGATTGGAGATGCTTGATGACGTTTTGAAATTAATTCTATTGATTTTTAGGAGCAGTGTATTTTCTTTTTCTCTTTTCTCACTGGACCACTTGAGTTTTTCCTTAAAACTCCTACCTCTTATGATAGGTGTGAATGTTTTCATTTTCTACTGATTATATTCTTATTGATGACTTTCTAGGGGTATAAAGTGGAATGGTGGTGATAATTGTGACACCTATATATCATTATGGTATTTAGTATTCTACAATTTTGGGTTATTCAAAAAATTTGAAGAGTTTTAGTGAATTAGAAGTGTTTTTAGTGTTTTTATAGGTTTTTAGATCAGTTTGAAGTAGGTCACACCATCAAATAGGTGGGTAACAACACAAAAGATGTTTTGGGTGGTAAGTAGTTATGTCAATAGTGGTTCATGCCATGACATAGATAGATTAAATTGCTAAGAGTTCATGGTAACCACTACATAAGGTTGTTACCTTTGTTTATTTTGATAAAGGGTAGGCCACACCATGCTGGTAGGGGATACATTATGATATGACACTGTAAGAATGACTATTATTCATCTAGTAATTTAGGGAGGGTGCTTCACACCATGAAGGAATAGTGCCATGTCACAAGGGCCTATCTACATGGGGTTGTATCTCTGTGACCAGTGAATTCATTCCACGATGACACCTAGAAATTGATGTTTTGGTTCTACCTATCTTTGGGGGTGGAATGTCATTTCATTATAGGGGAGATCATATTGTGATGTGCTCGTTCCTAGTTTTAATTTTTTTGATTTTTCATTTCTAACCTCATTCAATTTCAAGAGGGATTATCCCTCTTTTATTTCCCCTCTCATGCACCAAAATAGAGTAGAGCCCATTGAGATTCCTCCTCAGTTTTCATTTCTTCCAAGGCCCCCTACTTTTATTTATTATATTCTTCATGGTTAGACAACAATTTTTCTTCTTCTCCTCTCCTTACTTACATTTCCCATGGATTTTATTTCCTCCCATGAACCCTAATGACCAAAGAATCCGAATATAGGGTTTAAGTTAGATTTAATTTAGGGTATTTGTTGTGTAGGTTTTGTATTAGTTGTTTCTCTTTGAGGTTGTTCTTCCACCATTTAAGGAGAGTGATTTTTTCTTAACTATGGTAGCTATTTTCTTAACAATTATTTTATTGAACAAGTCATGAAATGCTTAAGCCTTTTTTAAGATTTCCTTATTAACTTGTTCCCATATGTGATACCCATTAAATTTATATAAAATGATTTAATTTTTTTCTATACTTGAAATAAATAAATTTCAATATATTTTTATTAATATTTTGAATTAAAATGTGACACATTCATGATCACACCACGATTCACTGTTTCATTTTCACCATTACACCACTATTTTAAATTGAATTTGTATTATAAATTACAAATATAATAAAAAATTTAACTTCATGTTAGATTAAATTATTTTGTATTTATCACTATTATAAAGGAAAATTATACTTGTTTTGATATTTTCATTGAAGGTAGAGGTAATTTGGAGGCCCCATAGATCATCTAGAAGAAAAATGGGACAAACTACATGGAAACTCATGGAAATCTGTCCACTATTTTGAGAAGTACGAGAATTATTTGCATCCAAATGGGATGAATATTTGTAGTCTGATCCAAAACATGATGGGATAAAACTATTATCAATGAACCGAATCCCAATTTTTCCATCTGGTGGCCCATCCAAACCATTCTGTTCAGGGGACAGAATCTTCCCGAATTCAAAAGTTTGGTTCGGTCTTTTCACCATATCTCCCAATACAGTTGTGTAATGGCCACCACATTCAATAGGACTTCCAAAAAGTCTTCTCTTTTGGTCAAGTTGTGATATGGATTTATACTATTTCAAAACTGAGACACAACTGGTATCTAAAAAACAGGGTGCTCAAAACCATGTCCCATTTTGGCTATAAAAAGGCACCATGGGAACCTCATTTGTAAGTTCATCCAAGGAGTGAAGTGATGAGAATTTGGAGTTCTAGAGGAGTCCTATCATACTCCTAGAATTTATGTATTCCACTATCTTTATAGGGGATCAATAATGAAGAAGGAGTTCCGCTTGAGCTTCCTCCTCCACCTATTATTGAGCTAAACGGTGGGCGTTCGTTGTGAGGGAGCTAAACACATTTCAAAGGAGTTCCAACGCAAATATTAGCTACTGGTTTGGAGTAATTTGGGTTTTACAACATTTATTTCCTTTTATATTACATACATTCATATTTTAATTCTTGTTTTGATGTGTACGGATGAGATTCTCTTAATTTCTAACCAATCAGCGTGAGGTTTTGAGTGCATTAATTGTGTTGTTCTGATTGGGTAACACAAGAATCCTTTTCTTACCCACTTTATTGGGATTTCAATTTGATTTGGAAACTCTTATTCCATGCATAAATTCTATACCTTGAAAATATGATTGTTATGTTAAGGTTTGGTTCTTTAAGTAATGAAATAAAGTCTTAGGAATTAATCAGGATTCCAATTAATTTAAACCAAAGAATTACTCCAAAACTAAATTAATCTACAAGAATGATAAACATGAAAGTGTGTAGCGAAATCACAATGAACTCTTTTATCTCATATTTTTCAAAATCCATTTGGTTTCTCAACTTTTAAACTTTCAATTAAGTAATTTCATCCTAAAACTATTTTCAAAACCACCCCTATTTTAGTACTTCTTAGTAAAAACACACACTCTAAACCCACCAACTCTTCTTGAGAGACAACCTAGGGTCTTCCCTAGACAATAAATCAACTTTATAAATATAATAAATTTGATCTTTCATGACATCATGTTCAAATTTTGGCGCTGTTGCTGGGGAGCGCTTTGATTTTTAGAGCTTATTTTTTATAATATTTTTGAAAATTTTGTGAATATTTATTTGTTTTATCTTATAAATTTACCTATATTTTTGTGTTCTGATTTATTTATTGTGTAGGTTTTGTGCATGAAGTGCTATAGTCATGGATATTTACTACCTTTCAAATCTGAAATGAAGAGTATCTTACACCAGCGACCCCAAGACGCACAAGAGAACCCTTTGAAGGAGGACACACAAGACAACAACACTCTTCTTTATCCTTCATCTTCTTATTATGGAACCGAAATAAAAACTGAAATAAACTTGTAAACCATGGATGAAAACAATATAACACTAAAAGAACTGACCTCACCTGATGTTGATATCCAACCCACATACATTCAATTACAAGGTGAAGCACCCAATTTTGAATTAAAATCTGGTTTAATTCATCTATTACAAAGATTCCATGGACTTCCTAGAGGGGATCGACATAAGCATTTAGAAGAATTTCACACTATTTGTTCAACATTAAAACCTTCTAATGTGGATGAGGAACAAGTAAAACTTATATCTTTCCCATTTTCTTTATATGATACAAAAAAATATTGGTTATATTATGTTAATTCCCCAATAAGAGGTTGGGCGGACATGAAACACCTTTATCTTGAAAAATATTTCCCAGATTCTTGAACTGAAATAATAAGAAAAGAAATATGTGGTATAATTCAATCTCATGGGGAAACACTTAATGAATATTGGGAAATATTTAAAAGATTATGTACAAGTTTTCCACACCACCAAATAAGCGATGAACTTTTAATAAAATATTTTTATGAAGGTTTAATTCCAATTGATCATAAAATGATTGATTCTGCTATAGGTGGTGCACTGGTAGATAAGGCCCCAATTTCTAAAAGAATCCTGATTGAGAACATGGTGAAAAATACTCAACAATTCAGTTCAAGGTCTTCTATACCCATTCGAGGTGTCCACAAGGTGAAAAGTACTGATTTCATGAAGAAGGTGGACCCAAAGTTCGAAGAGGTAAGTACCCTTCCTTGAAAACTTTCACTTTCCCAAGGTAAATTCCAATCTCCTCCTCCCATACATTATGGAATTTGTTCTTCTGACACCCATTATTCTGACCAATGCCCCCAATTGATAGAAACTTATGAGAGTTATGAGGAAATCTTTCTAGGATTCCCCTATAAAAAACCCTTTAGGAAAGATCAATACTATCCAACCAACTATGGGTGGAAAGAAAACCAAGATTATAGGCAAGGGGGTATTCAAACCAACCTCATTAACCATGGAACCAACAAGGGTAGAGTAGTCATCCACCACCACCCATAAATCCTCAACCACCCCAAAGGCCTTCCCAAAAACCCCCTCCAAAACCCGATCCTAGCTTAGAATATTTGATGAAACAAATGGTTTCCAACAATATCCAATTCCAACAAACCACTCAGGCATCCATACAGGACCTCAAAACCCAATTAGGCTATCTAGATAACTCAGTGGGTGAAATTCAAAGTCACGGGTCAGGTAAAATACCCTCTCAACCGGTAGTTAACCCTAGGGATAAGGTAAATGTTAGTTCCATCACCCTTTGGAGTGGAACAAAACTGAAAATCCAAATTACCCCTCCACTAGAGTCATCCCCTCCTAAGGAAACCAACATCTTGACCACTGGAAATGCTCTAAATAAGGTAGAACCTTGTCCTGAGAGAATCCCTTCCAAAGGAAAGAGTGTTTCTGTTGATGAGTCACCTAGCCCAACCATTCCTCTTCCATTTCCTCAAAGGGACACCCAAACAAGAAAACAAAAGGAAACATAAATTTATAAGTAAATATTAATAAATTTTAAAAAAGTGGAGGTTAACATCCCCTTGACTTATATCATGAAGAAAATTCCAAGATACACCATGTTTCTGAAGAAGATGTGTACACACCGAAGGAGACTTCATAGAGATGAAAAAGTGATATTGGGGAAGAACTTATCAGCATTGATAGAGCCATCACTTCCCACCAAGTGAAACGATCTTGGGACATTCACGATTCCATGCACCACAAGGGAGTATTCATTTTCCAATGTTATTATTGATTTAGGTTCTTCTATAAATGTGATTCCTCACTCTATTTATTCTACATTTTAGGTTGGGGAACTAAAGACCACTAAAATTATTGTTCAACTGGAAAACCTAAGTACTTCACACCCCTCTGGTGTGTCAGAAGATGTTCTTGTGAGGGTGGAAAAGTTAATTTTTCCTGCTAATTTTTATGTGCTTAAAATGGAAGATGATATGCTGAATGGACATACCCCAATTATATTTGGGAGACCTTTCTTGAAAACCACCAAAAACATAATTAATGTTCATAATGGAACATTATATAGGTAGTTTGGTTGTGACATATTCCATTTCAAAATCCTTGATGCCATGAAGCACCCCTAAGAAGATCATTCCTCTCTCTCTATTAATTCAATTGATGTACTCCCTTCACCTGAAAACACTTGTTATCATTCCAACAATCCCATTTCTGAGTTTTCATACTTGATTTAAATTCTTAGTAATGAATCATTCATTGAATATTCTAATGGTCTAGAAAAGTGTCATGCATGTTTATTAATTTATAATTTCTTGAACATTGAGGATCCAATGACCATCGATGATACTGCTAATCCTGTAAAAGCTCAATCCTCTATTGAGGATGATACCATTGAGTAGTTATATGAGATCAGTGACCTCTCACTTTCACACACACTCCCATAAATCCAAAATCCACCTAAATATGAACTAAAACAACTACCACAAGATTTAAAATATTCATATCTTGAGAATGGAAACAAGTTTCCCGTTATCATTTATAGTTCACTCCCTCCTGAGAATGAATTGTAACTGCTTGAGATTTTGAGGGAGTATAAAAAAGCATTAGGATGGACACTTGTAGACATTCCTAGTATTGTCCCATTAGTATTTACACATTATATTTTGTTAAATGATGATGCCAAACCAGTGAGGCAGGCACAACGTCGGCTGAACCCAAACCTCTTAGATGCAGTTAAAAATGAAGTAACAAAATTATTGGCTACTAGAATCATTTACCCCATCTTTGACAGCCAATGGGTCTGTCTCATTAAATTAGTTCATAAAAAAACTGTCCTTAAAGAAATCAAAAATGAAAATAATGAATTGGTTCCAACTCATGTGCATAATAGTTGGCATGTCTGCATAGACTATAACTAAATAAACTAACAAACTAGGAAAGACCATTTTAATTTTCCATTCATTGACCAAATGATATAGAGTCTAGCGGGTAAGTCCTAATACTATTTCCTTGATGGGTATTATGGATACTTTCAGATCCATATTGCCCTGTGGATCAGAAAAAGGAAACCTTCACTTGCCCCTTTGGCACATTTTCATATAGAAGGATGTCATTTGGTCTGTGCAGTGCTCCAGGTACTTTCCAGCAATGCATGGTTAATATTTTTTTGGATTACCTGGAGAATTTCATGGAAGTTTTTATGGATTATTTCACTGTGTATGGATCCTATTTTGATGAATGTTTTAGTAGTCTTGATTTATTCCTACATCGCTGTATTGAAAATAATATCATATTAAATTATGAGAAATTCCATTTCATGGTGCGACAAGTTATAGTTTTGGGACATGTAATTTCTAGGGACGTTATCCAAGTAGACAAATCAAATATGGATGTCATTTCTTCCCTAACATTCCCTAAAAATGTATGGGATGTGCGGTCCTTCCTATGTCATGCTGTATTTTACCATCATTTCATTCATGAATTTAGTAAGATTTAACTCCCCCTATCCCGGTTACTCAAAAAAGAAAAATAGATTGTTTTTGATAAATAATGCGATAAATATTTTAATAAGTTAAATGGATTCTCACATCACCCCCGGTAATTAGACCAACTCGGTGGGTTTTACCATTTGAGCTCATGTGTGATGCCTCTAACTATGCATCTGGGGTAGTCTTGTCACAAAAGGTCGATCGAGATCCACATGTCATTGCCTTTACATCGCGTACTTTGGACCCTACCCAAGAAAACTACAACATAACTAAAAAATAATTCCTTTCAATTGTGTTTGCATTGTAAAAATTTTGGTCACACCTTTTGGGGTCCAAAGTCATTGTGTTCTCAGACCATGAATCCCTCTGATATCTCCTTAAGAAACCAAAATCCAAACCAAATCTCATTCATTGGATCCTCCCCCTTCAATAATTAAATATAGAAATTAGAGATAGAAAATGAGTAGAAAATGTGGTGGATGACTATATTAGTAGGATTCCCCCATCCTCAAACATTGACTCATCCCCCTGTATTCCTATAAATGATATGTTTCCCGATGAGAAATTGTACCGAGTGCAAGATATTATTCCATGGTATGTTGAAATTGTAAATTATTTGGTAGCATATTGAATTCCTATTGATTTCAACAAAAACCAAGATAGTCATCTAAAAAATGAGTCTCTTTGGTACATTTGGGATGTCCCCTACCTATGGCGAACATGTAGTGATCAAGTCTTTAGGCATTGTGTTCCCGATAGCGAGTTTCAATCTGTCATTAGATTCTGCCACACTCTTGCTTGTGGGGCACACTTTGGTCCCCAGTGGACTGCTTTAAAAGTCCTTGATTCTAGTCTCTTTTGTCCAACACTTTTTCAGGATGCCCATGTTTTTTATAAATCTTTTCCTCATTGTTAATGAATGGGTAATGTATCTAAAATAAATGAAATTCCATAACAACCATTTCTCTTTCATGACATTTTTGATGTTTGGGGTATTGAATTTATGGGGCCATTTCCTAATTCCATTTGAAAATTGTACATTCTTCTTGTAGTTGATTATGTGTCAAAATGGGTAGAGGTATGAGCTACAAGGACTAATGATTCTAAGGCAGTTGTAAAATTTTTGAGAACCCAAAATTTCTATAGGTTTGGCTTACCTAGGTTCATCATCAGTGACCAGGGTTCTCATTTCCGCAATCGAACAATGCAATCTCTTTTGCGTCAGTATGGGGTCAGGCATCGAGTGTTAATTACTTATTACCAATAGACCAATGGTCAAACTGAGGTGTCAAATAGTGAAGTAAAATAGATCCTTGAAAAAACTGTACAACCTAATAGGAAATATTGGAGTTTTAGACTTGATGATTCCTTATGGTCTTATCGTACTACTTTCAAAACTCCCATTGGCATGTAACCATATCAGCTAGTGTTTTGAAAGATTTGTCCCCTCCTTATTGATATTGATCATCGGGCCTACTGGGCTATCAAACAATGTAATTATAATCTTTCTAGTGCAGTTTGTCAAAGGAAGTTTCAAATTCATGAGATAAAGTAAATGAAAAGAGATATATATGAGAACTCTATGATTTATAAGGAGTGAACCAAGGCTTCCCATGACCTTCTTATCCTTCATCATCAGTTTCACATTGGGAAGAAGGTCCTCCTCTACAATGATAGGCTGAAGTTGCATCCAGGTAAGCTTTATTCCTACTAGTTGGACCATACACTATTACTAAAATCTATCCACTTGGTGTTATCCAAGTTACAAATAAAGAAAACAAGTAAACCTTCACTGTCAATGGGCAGCGGCTGAAGCACTTCCATGAATCTATACTGGAGTCCCTGATGGAGGAACTTCAGGTTCATTAAGCAACATACCAATAACACCCACCAGGTTTTATCCTTCCTTCCCAAATTCTATTTTATTACAGTAAGGAAACTGCGCACTCTAGGTTTGGGGGGGGGGTGAAACATTCCTGGGATAGTTAGTAATTTTCATCATCGTTTTTATTTCTTCTCTTTTTCACCTTCTTTATGGTATTTTCACTTTCCCCGATCTTGTTTAGTTCATTAGTAATTTCAGTGTCTTTTTTTATTTATTCTCGTTTTCTCCTTCTTTATGGAATTTTTACTCCCCCCCTTATAGTCACCAAATCATGGAAATTAATGAAAACGCATGTTGAAAATTTTGACTCCATGTTGATTTAACATTTAATGAAAACCTGACTGTTATGGAATGAATGTTTGTATGAATTTAACATCAGGGAGTGATTTTTAGTAAATTGGTTTTCTGTCAATGATATAAATGGTTGTATCTCTGTGAAACTTTTGAGATTATTGATGCTCATTGTGTGAGTTGTTTTTGGGAAAACCGTGTCACCAATATCTCCACACATTTTTTCACCAAACCACAAAGTGTTAATATTTCCTACTTAATATAAGGTAAACATATGTTAGGTTAATATTTTTTAGCTTAAATGGAAATTTCCATATGTTCGTTACTTATCCAATTTGTTTCATTACTGTACCATATTGACCTATGCATGTGTACCTGATATCCGACTGTTGTTCACCCTCAACAAAAAAAATCAAAACAAAATTGGGTTGTGTTTTGGTAAGGTAAAAAACTACTCCTCCTCAACCTTTTATATTGTTATAATTATTACAATTAGTGTCATGAGGAGAAGAAACAAGGGTTGAGAGATGAGTTTGAGATTTGTTCCAAATGAAACTTCTAAAAAAACAAAAATAATAAATGAGGGGAGTGATGAAATGTGAAACATATGGGGATATCTAGGTTGGAAGATTATGGTTTTACTTCTAAGAATGATTTTTTCAGTGGGTCTTGAAATATGATTGCAAAGGATATAGGGTAGGTTTAATGGACAAAATCATTTAAGCTATTTTTTTTAAAATAACCTATATTTATTGGATAGAAAGTGGAAATAATAGAATGGAATGGTTTTCACATACACACATGGAGAGTTAGTGTAATGATTGAATTTTTAATTCCTTGATCAATTTGGTATCATGAATCTTTTTGAATTTCACTGTGATATGATTTATGAGACATACTTTTCCATTTTCACTTGGAATAACTCCTTGGCGTGGTTTGTGAATTGATCACATTACATTAATGAATTAAAATTTTCTTAAATGTTAAATCATCATGATTTTGGTAATATATAGATGCATAATTTCTTAATATATGAATTTGACTAGGAGTGAAAATGTCTCGGTGTGGGGTTGTGATCGCACCATGATTCACTGTTTCATTTTGACCCTTACACCACTATTTTAAACTGAATTTGTACTGAAAATTCCAAATATAATAAAAATTTTCAATTCATGTTAGATTAAATTATTATTTTTTTCACTATTAAAAAGGACAATTATACTTTTTCTGATATTTTCATTGAAGTTGGAGGTGATTTAGAGGCCCAAGAGATCATCTAGAATAAAAATGAGCCAAACTGCATGGCATCTCATGGACATTTGTCCACTGTTTTGAGTTTAAAGAGAATTATGTGGATTCAAATGGGCTGAAACTTTTTTTCCTTCCCAAATAATCATGGGATACAACGCCTCTCAAGGAACTGAAGCCCAATTCGGCATTCTGGTTTCCCATCCAAACCATTATATCCAGGGAATAGAATCTGCCCAAATTCAAAAGTTTGGTTTGGTATTTTGACCATATATCCCAATACAGTTGTCTAATGGCTGCCATATTTGACAGGGATACATTCAAGAGATAGTAAAAGAACTCTTCTCTTTTGTTAATATCTTGATATGTCTTTATAATATTCCAAAACTAATACACAAGTGGTATCTTAAAAATAGGGTGCTCAAAACCATGTCACATTTTGGCTATAAAAAGGCACCATGGGAACCTCATTTGTAAGTTCAGACAATGAGTTAAGTAATTCCAATTTGTAGTTTAATAGGATTAATATCCTCATCTAAGAAGTTATTGAGGCCCCTATCTTCATAGGGGGATCAAAAATGAATAAGGAGTTCCGCCCGAGCATCCTCTTCCACCCGATGTTGAGCTAGACGATGGGCGTTCGTTGTGAGGGAGATACACATGTGTAAAGGGAGTTACAAAGCATATATTTGCTACTGTATTGGAGTAATTTGGGTTTTAAAACATTTATTTCCATGTATCTTACATACTTTCATATTTTAATTCTTATTTTAAGGCGTGCAGATGAGATGCTCTTAATTTCTAACCGATCGGCGTGAGGTTTTGAGTGTGTGACTTGTGTTGTTCTGATTGGGTAACAGAAGAATCCTTTTCTTACCCAATTTCATGAGATTTCAATCTAGTGTGGAATCTCTTATTCCATTCATAAGTTCTGGACCTTGAAAATATGATTTTTTATGTCAAGGTATGGTTCTTCAAGAAATAAAATAAAGGCTTAGGAATTTATCGGTATTCCAATTAATTTATACCAAATAATTACTCCAAACCTAAATTAATCTCCAATAATGATGAACTTGGAAGTGTGAAGTGAACTCAAAATGAACCCTTTTATCTAATATTTTTCAAAATCCATTTGTTTTCTCAAATTTTAAACATTCAATTAAGTAATTTCATCCTAAAACTATTTTCAAAACCACACCCCATTTTAGTACTTAGTAAAAAAACACACTCTAAACCCACCAACACTCCTTGGGATATGATATAGGGTATTACCTAGACTATAATTAAACTTTATAAATATAATAAATTTGACTTTTCATGATAGAACATTCAATTCCAAGTGTTTGTGAAAATTACTATGAGGATATTTTCAGATGTTTTTGAGGATAAATGAATGTTTTTATCCCTATTTTGATTTCTAAAGGATGTGACCAATGTTTTAAGGGTTGTATTTCAATTAAAGAGACCATTTTGTTTTATAGTGACCTATATGGATGAAAACATTATTTTTAAAGTATTGACCCATGTGCGGTTTTCAAAGGATGTTTTATGATAACTTTGTTTTGTTTAATAAATTTGGTTTTATAGGCCTGGTTAGCACTATATAAAATGAGGTTTATTAATAATTATTCACCATAACTGTGATTTCCTTGGTTGTATATATTATACAGACTTCTCCCCCATTTATGGGATGTTAATTGATGATTATTATTTGATGATTTCATGATGTGAAAGGGGTAGTTTCCAATAAGGGTGTTGGTGGTGAGATTAAGTTTATTGGTTATGTTTTTATTATTAATTCATGTGAATTTCCTGTTATTTATCAACTTGATTAACTTATATAATGGTATCACTTGGTAACTAAGTAGAATTTATGTATGAGTGTTTCTCCAGTTTAGTTGGTGAACTAGTTGGGGGTCATTTCTAATGTGACCTTGAGAGATTCTAGGATGGATTATTTTTTTAGGTTTATATAGGTCCTAGGGTTTCCTGATCTTGGCCTAGTATCATTTTATGCTAGAACCTAGTGAGTTTCCCATTATTCCTATTTGTTGTTTATGATTATATTAGGGGATATCCACTTTATATTTTGATTTTATCCCCTTGTTCTTATCTTGATTTCATGGTAAATTTTTCATTATTGAGTCTTGTTTACATTATAACTCTTTATTATTATGATTTTGTTGATTTTATACTTTATTTCTTATGGTTTGGTTAAAAATTCAATTGCATTTGAAAAAGGATATTTTTGAAAAGTTTTAAAGGAGGAATAATGGTATAGTTCGGGTTCTCAAAGTATTGTAAGTCCACCTATTTAATATTTTAAAGTTATTTCAAATTTTAAATGGTGTATTTAACACCTTAGGTGATAAAAAGGGGGTTTTTAAAGAAATAATTTTGAATAAAAAGTTTAGTTTAGACCTTCGGTTTGAAATCATGGTTTTAAATGTATAAAGTTTTTCTATTTTTTCATAAAGTGGTTTCATTATCATTTTGGAAAATATTGATCCATGATACTTATTTTTGTTATAATTTATATTTCGAAAACGTTTTTTATAAATTATTTTCAGAATATAATTTTTAAAATATTTTATAAAATGGATTTCATGGAATCTTTGGTGAAATATTTCTTGGAATTTTTAGTTCACATCCTGCAAAAACACTCGTGTGTGTGTGCATGTAAAACCTTGTTTTATTCAGGTTCCTAGGTTATGATATTAGTTTTAATACCATTTATATAGTTCGTTGATGGAATTTTTGGGTATGGAGAATGGCCATGGGTCACATATAGATCTTTGAGTGATGTCTCAGGTTGTTTATTTATTTTCGGGGTTCTTATGTATCAACTAATTCATCTAGGTGTATTTTACTTTTAGATTTCCTATTTTGGTGATTGTGATGTATTTATGTTTCAATTACCTATATGGTGAGACCTATTTATGTATTCCATTTATGTTTTTATAAATTAATTGAATCATTATAATTTGTTACAACTCATTTGTCTTAGTGGTTTATTTTTTATTATTTATTTTATATATATGTAGGCCCAATTTATAGATGCACCATGATAGATTCTCAATTAGTTTATATTGATTATTTTTTTATTATTTGAGGATAAAACCATTCCCAAGTGTTTATTTTTTATTCCCATGAACTAGTTTTCAGACCATGTGGATTGATAATTCCCATTGGTCCATGTGGTATATCAACTTGGGTGGTGGGTTAGGTTGATCCAGACTGACTTTTTCCATAGGAAATGTTTTTCATGTGATTTTTGTTTGTACTACCTGAAATTGTAATGTATTTAATGATGTTGAGTCATTTTTCTAGAGACCTAGGTATTAAGGTACAAAGTGACACTTCCCAGGTGACCATGCTTCCCAAGTTATGGGATAATCACATGCACAATATGATCATTCATAGTTTCTTTATTACATGGGTTTGATTGTGCCTCACCATTCATAAATGTGTTTCCAATAAATCTTATTAATGATGTTGAGTTAATTAAATATGGGTATTAGTATCTGAATTGGGAATTGATATGTAAATATTAAACTGCCTAGGTGTTTTCCATTCTCGAGTGTTGGGAGGATCACCATTGTATAAGAGGATCCCCATATTCTCTTTATTCATAGGTCTCACCCTATTTTTCTATATCTCCTAATGGAATTTATATTTACCCAAGTTTATATTTGTTTTACCTTTCCATTAATGGTATTACTATACACCTAGGTTTGGAAATGTTTCAATTTCCACTTAATGGGATTCCTGTCAGATATAACCATGGAAGATCCAATATTGGCATTGGATGAAGCTGGCAGGTTTGGGTGTTGTGGTGACCTAGTTTGAACATGATGATCTAACATGATTAATATAGTGAACAATTATTAGGGTAAATAGACATTACATCACTTTTGTGGAATACATAAAACATTACAATAATAGATGCCCAAAGACCGTATTAGTTTAGTGCCTTTGGAAACATGGAAACATGAACACCGGTATATAAGTGAGGAAAATTATCTCCCACTAGGTTCTTATTGAATAGAACCCTCCTTAGACACATCATAATTAATACACATCTTCATAAACTTGTGAAGGAAAAATAAAAAATGGGTGAGATTAGATGCTTGGTAAGGGTAAACAAGGGAGACATGTAAGCATAAACATGAGCATATAAGTGTGATAATGTGATCAAAATATTTGAATATCATACCCTACATATCAAAGATAATAAACATGAATCATGACATTAATCTTGAAAGTTCAAAAGACATTAATCATAAGTAAATAAAGAACATAAGCCATGAAATAATAACATAGGAATAAAACATGGAATTGTAGTAAACACATATGTATATAATATGATTTCCATAGTATCCAAGGCATCGATTCCAAGATCATCTTAGTAGTATGGGTTAAATCCCAATACCATATTTTTAGTCATGGTTCACTCCCATGGAAATATTAATAGCATAATTTCACTCCTCATACCATCTTGGTAGTCATGGTTCACTCCCATGGTCATCTTAGTAGTCAAGGTTCACTCCCAAGACCATCTTAGTCCACCTCGTGAGATATAAATATTTACCCAATGCATTAGAGAGATATATAGGTCCCACCCATCTCAAAATAAAATCATACATACATACTTAAAAATATCACAAACAATCAGATCATAACCCATGAAATGAAATGGGTTTCATAAACATGTAATCATATCGTAACTTTTGGAAAAGATACATATTTCATAATTATTTCATCAAAGCATAACCCATGAAAAGAAGCATTTTTCATAACCATATAACCCATGAAAATGGAAATTGGTTTCATAAAAATCACCCCCTTTTAATCATAAACCATATAAATAAATAATTTAATGGAACCTTGGATCATATCCCCAATAAGGCATGAGTAACACCAAAAGATGCTATCTTGGATGGGAAATAATTTAAAAATATCTTTAAAAAAATTCAGGAGAAAAATTATAATTTATCCTCTGAAAAAAATTATTAATATTTAAAACCTTTGGAAAATCATTTTCATGGAAATAAACTTGAAATCATATAAAGTAATCATTGAAAACATTTTGAAATTCTTTTTCCTTCGAAAAATTTTAGAGGATCTTGAAAACCTTTTGAAAACCATTTTTCCTTGAAAATATATAAAAGATGCTTGAAAACCTTTTGAAAACCATTTATTTGAAAATAATTTTTTAAAAAACAATTCTAAAAAAATTAACCTTTTAAACATTCAAAGTAAACTTCAAAGAAATGATGTTGAGTAAATCTGTACATGCTGAACATTCCTTTTACACTATAAAAAATTCAAAAAATTAACTCAACTAGAAAATGAAAAGAATATTCAACTTTTAAAAACCATTTATGTTTAAAAGTTAAAAAGGTAAAAATTTATTTTAAATATTTTATTATAATAGTATAATATTCTTGGAATACTTTATAAAACATGGTTTTTAAGGAACAAAGATTCCCGGCTGAAGAGAGAGGTAAAGTCAGGCTTTATTAAAAACACTTTCTTAACTATCTTACATACCAAAGAGTGAAAAATGGTAAAAATACATGAATATATCATTAATAACCAGAGTAGAATAAAACTCCTGAGATTTCTTAACATATGAATCATAATATTTCATCAAAGGAAGCATAATAAAAAACAATCTCAAAAAGCAATGAGATTATTTCAATAAACTCTTAAAACTTGGTAACTTTGAACCATACTCCCTATGTAAGAAAATTAAATTACATGAAGATTAAAATATCATGAAAATAATGAGATTCATTATATATCATTTCAAATGTATTATATACACCTCTTGGAAAAATATAGGTGCATAACATGGCATGTGTCTCAAAGAAGGAAAATTGAGATAAAATTACTTTACCGATTTGGTAACTTTTGAAACATAAATAACATAAAATAAATATAATAAAATGGATATGTAAATACCCATAAATTTAAGTATAATAATCATATAATACATCCATGGTAATTATATAAACCATAAAAAAGTAATGGGTGGTGAATAAATCATATATCTTACAGAAATAAAAAGTGAGATGAAATTCCCTTACCTTGTGTCTTGACTCTCTTTGTAATAATACAATATTATTGTATAATAAATATAAGTTTATTTTAAATATTTTATATAAGCACATAATTATATATAATACTATATACGGTTTTATTATGACCTTATATTACCCTCTTGTTAAAAATTCTATGTTAATGTTTCACTTCGGGTAATATCTGCTTTGTTCTTCTCATGTGTCTTAATTTGTTATATCTTTGGTACTTATACTTATATAATGATTTAAATAATATAAAAAATGATATAAATATAATTTATATTAAGTATATATGTATTATAATAATCTATATGATATATAAGTGCAAAAAGGAATACACCGTTCATGGAGATGGTAGGTCATACATACACATGAACACTATTTCCATTTTATTGTTGTATTACAATTAAAAGATTAAAAAACATATAAATATATAAATATGTATATATATAATTATTATATCATAATTGATATATCATATATATCATATAAGTTTAATAAACACATCCTTAATACATTCCATGTAGCGTGTGAAAGAATCACATCACTTTGAGGGGGTGGTAGTCCACACTTCCTCAAACAAAATTATCATATTTAAACAAATGGAAAGTATAAAGATATGTGTTTTAAAAGGATTACATAAGATTAAAGACATAATAAATATAATATATAAAATATATAAATATACCTTTATCAAATATTATCTTGAAACATTGTAATAACTTGAATTATTCTAAATACTTATTGAAAACATGCACGTCTTCTTATTTCAAAGTATATTGGATATATTCCTTAAATCCAAAAAAAGTTGTAAATTTTATAGCATAAACCACTTGTTAAAAATTACTTAATTATTTGTAAGGTAATCAGTACCTTCCAATTTACTTATTCATATCCAAAATATATTTATCCAAACAACATTATCTTAACATAAGGAACATATTAAGGGTTATCTTCCCTTAGTAAAAATATTATCTTGTAATTAAATCACTTTTATAGTCCATTGAAAACATTCAACATAATATTGTAAATCCTTAGAGGAAAACATAAACCAAATAATATTTGATTATTTCACCATTCATACTACATAATTATTGAATCCAAATACATAGAAAATTTGATTATTCCACTTTATCCATAAGTCATAAGAAGTATACCTCATACTATTACTTAATACCTATATCCTTTCACATTTTCTCTATAATATCATCATTATCAACAATATAACCATTACTCATAACACATTTCTAATTCTCTTAATAATATTTCCACTTACAACATTTATTTTTATAATGATAATTCATTCCAAACTTAAAGCATTTAACCTTTGATGATGTCTTAGAGAGGACAATATTCCCATCCATTTGGTTAGCTAAACCCTTAAATTTTCCTTTGTAGTTACTTGCTTTGTGACCTTATTTTCTAGAGTCAAACCACATTCTTTTTCCTATAAGACATTCAATTAGGTGACTCTTTCCACATTATTGACATAAAAGAAACCAGATCTTCCTTACTCCATGGTCTCCATTACCTAAAATCTTAGTGAGATCCTTTCTTCTATTTTCTGGTGAGTCCAAGAGTTGGTTAAGGTATATGTTGTTGATCATGTTACTTGAAAACTGATTAGTCGTGATAAAAACATCCTTCACTCTAGTGGTAATCCCATTTGAGTTCTCATCAGTAGATTTTTTTGTCAAATTCAATGTTAATTCTATTCCTGCTAATTCCATCCATTATATAAAACTATAAAGCATGGAATAAGAAATGATTATCATAGTGAAGAACCACATAATCATGAAAAGTCACTTATAGGATGTCTAAGTTATGACACCTTCCTTAATTTATGACACCTTAGGATTATCCTAGGTTATTCATAGCCAACTTATATTTAAATCCTTTAGGTTGGTGCGTGAAGAGTTTGTGAATTCCCAAAGCATATCCCCTGAGAGTTTTAAACAAGGCATGAAACAAGAGCTATTGTTGTGTACCAGATTACCCCGAGTTAGGTTCAGGACATATTTTCATAGTTTTTACCTTTAGGTACATCTGTACCAGAGCCACATCCACTTGTAGCATCTAGACATGTATGAATTTCTAGGAACCACTCACTCTATCCTTTACCAAAATTCTAGGACATTTTCCTATAATTTTCCTTATCCTTAGACTTATACTTATAAATTTTCATAGAGTTCTCACTAATATTTCATCTTCCTAGTTTCCAAAGTTAACTAAACCGTCACTTTGATACCAACTATAAAGATGCAGTCTTAGGGTACAAAGAAATTACATCATCTTTACAGAATATTTAAAACATTACAAAAACAGACACCAAAAGAACGTATTAGTCCAGTGACTTTGGAAACATGGAAACATGAAAAATGATACATAAGTGAGCTACATTATATCCCATTAGGTTCTTCTTGACTAGAAACCTTCTTAAAAACATCATACTTAATACATATCTTCATAACTTGGGGAAGAAAACATAAAAAGCGGTGAGCTTAGATGCTCAATAAGGATAAACAAGGGATACATGTATGTATAAACATGAGAATAGGAGTATGATAACATGATCAAAAAATTTAAAGATCATACTTTTCATATCAAAGATCATAAACATGAATCATGGAATAAATCTTGATAGTTCACAAGACATGAATAATATGGAAATAATGAACATAATTCCTGAATGCATAACATAGGAATAAAACATGGAATTATGTAAAACACATAAGTATATAATATTATTTCCATAGTATACAAGGAATCACTGCAAAAATCATATTATTAGTATGGTTTCACTCCCTATACCATCTTTGTAGTCATGGTTCACTCCCATGACCATATTAGTATCATGATTTCACTCATCACACCATATTTTTAGTCATGGTTTACTCTCATGGCCATCTTAGTATCTAAGGTTCACTCCTAAGACCATTTTAGTATATCTCATGGTAAATAAATATTTATCTAATGCATTGGAAGGAGATATAGTTCCCACCCATCTCAAAATGAAATCATAAATACATGTTCCAAAAGATCATAAAAAATCATATCATAACCCATGAAATGTAATGGGTGTCATAAACATGTAATCATATCTTAACCTATGTAAAATAGATAGGTTTCATAATCATTTCATCAAATTATAACCCATGAAAATAGGAGGGTTTCATATGTATATAACCCATGAAAAGGGAAACAAGTTTCATAAAAATAATTCAATTAAAACATAAAACATCCAAATAAAGAATTGAGTAGAACCTTTTATCATATCCCAAATAAGGTATGAGCAACACCAATGGATGTCATCTTATATGGGAAATAATTTTGAAATATCTTTAAGAAACACTTCATGATGAAATTATCCTTTCTCCTTTGAAAAGTTATTCTTAAAACATAAAAACTTTTGAAAACCATTTTCATGAAAATAAAATTGAAAACATATAAATTAGGCATTGAAAACATTTTGAAATCTTTTTCCTTTTAAAACTTGTATAGGATCTTGAAAACCTTTTGAAAATTGTTTTTGTAACGACCTGAACTTTTGAATAATATTTGTTTCCTAAATTTGTGTCTTATTTTCTTTCATACTCCACAAAACTATATCCTTTAATTAAGTGGTACCATTGGGTTTTGAATGTTATATGATTTTTGGTCAATATAACCATTGGAAACTAAACTCTTAACGTTATGATTATTGTTTATAAATACAATTGATCTTGGTTAATTAATACAGAAAGAAGAGTCGATGACCTCATCCAGTAGACTCAGGCCATACGAAGTCCATCTGTCGGATCTTGGGAAGGAGGTTGCGTCACTAGGCTTTACTCTAGACCAAGCCCAAGTTGAGCTTCAACATGTGAAGCTGAACGAAATCACCTAAGGGATAAGTTCAAGCTGATAGAAATAACCACTAGAGAAATGTTGTCTTAGCGGCCCCAAGTTTCTATCACCATAGCACACCTTACACTTAGGTCGCATGCATTTGTTATAAGGGGTTATGTAATGAGACCTTAGTTACTTTGTGTAATAATTTAGTATAAATAAAATTGTTCTTTAATCATTCCTATTTTTGGAATAACTTTTCTTAATAAAGTATATGTGTTAATTAAGTTAAATTTTATAAATTGATTTTAGAAGTAAAAATTGTACATTGAAAGATTTCTCATAGATAGATAATTACTATGGTAAAATAAAAATCACTTTTGAATTTCAAATTTCAATATTAACCTAGGCTGAAATTTTAGAAATTTTCTAAGAAGATTCAATTTGATGAATAGTGTTTTATGAATAGTGTTTTTTTGATGAATAGAATAAAAATATTTTATTATTAAATAATTTTTTTCTGTGAAATAATTTTCAAAAATCTATCATACATGGTTGTAATCAGGGTGAAAAATGTGGTTAAATAAGATCAAAATATTTTTTTGGTGAATAATAACATACCCTTATGAATAGTAATGAATAGTAAATCAGCAAAAAAATAGAAACTTCACCCATGAATGTATAAATACATTTTAGACATCTTAAAAGTGAAAAAACGATCATAGTATAAGTTTAGGTATTTTTGCATGTCATAAATATTTTATTTATAATTTTATAATTAATTTATTAATTTAAAGTGGAAATGTATTTTGATAAAATGTAATCATAAATTGTTACTTTATTATCTTATGGTTATATGATAATTTCATGGTACCTTTATTACGTTTTCAAGGTGTTACAAAACAAGTTATAATTTTAGAGTTGTTTTTTTGAATAAATAATGATTTTATAAAAAAATTAAATTAAAAATATTTAGAAAATTATTTTCATAAAATTGAGTTCATTTTTGAATTCAAAGCATCAATATTAGGTTATGGTTAATTTATGAGTTTTCTATAAAATGTTTTGTTTTTGATGAATAGTGAAATTACCGTTTTGAGTTTCACTGTGTTTAATGACCTCATTAATGATGTAATCATGATGTAATAATTCTGGTCGAATTGTGAATAGTAAGATATGTTATGAGGTTTACCAAGTGGCCAATACCATTGGAAAATCCCATGGGAAAGCCCATGGTTTTTCAAATACCATCGATGAGGTGTCCCTTGGAAATTAATTAAATATTCCCCTAATTTTGCCATAAATACCAACCCATTCATTCATTCCTTTCATTAAAAATTCATCCTCAATGAAGCTCAGGTATTTTTACCTCCCAAGGAGTCCTCCAAAGGTGCCCTAAATCCCTCCAAGGTCCCAACCTTTAAGCTTTCAAAGTTACTCTTCAAGGTAAGGGAACCTTTCACCCTCCTCTTTTAAGTCATGACTTCCTTTATGTTATGTATTCTAGTTTCCATCTTATTATGTTGGGGTATGTTCTTTTATATCCCTATTACAGTCCATTTTATTTCCAAATGATAATATACCCTTTCCAATCTCATCAATTGATTTTCTGAATTTTTAAGTGACGACTTTAGGCTACTGAATTTTCGTAAAAGAAATATATTCTCTTTTTTTCTTTCAAGTTTCCTTTTTATGTGGTATGTCATTCAAATATCCACACTATGATATTATTTCTATTTTATTCTATAACTATACTATAAAATAATTCATTTATGGATGGGAGAACCTTTCCCCCTATCACGAAATGACCCAATGGGGCTCATGCCGCGACTCCCCAAACCCACCTCCAATAGGCTAGGGGTGGCGTCTAGCGCCGAGTAGGATATCACACACAAGGGAGGCATTAGCCTAAGGTACCTGTACACACGCACCCACATACACCTCTATGTAATAGTGTAGAGATATATAAAACTGAAAAGAAAATGCATGCACACATCTATCCCAAACCAGAGTGCAAAAACAGTACAAAAAGGAAAAAATAGGGCCCACCAAAGGAAAACTACAAAAGCGTCCAACTTTCTCGGAAGAAGGGGTACAATTCCAAAAGCACCACCGGAAAGCTCCTCTACACAACTCCAATAAGACTCCACGGTCAAACCTACTCACTAAGCTCCGCCTGCTCTGGGTCCTCCTAGAACTCCATCGAAAGGCTTGTGGTCTGCACAAGACACAAACATGTGCAGGCAAAGCCTGTGCAAGGGTGAGTATAACAATACTTAGTAGGCAACCCAAAATCCCAAAACAAAAGAGAGAAACTGAAAGGCAACATTCCACTCATACCATCCAGAGGGAACCCAGATGAGAGAGAAAATCCATCTCGTGAACATCCTTGGCTAAACACAACTTTTCATCTCTGCTCAGGTGTATGCCCATAAATACACCTTGAACAATCCAGATATACACAGCTCACGCGCCAAGCCACATAAGGTACCAACCTCATCACCAACAACAGTTCACAATCAGGAGAACACACTCCAAAATTCCTATCATCCTTGATGACACTTGTATGAGAGATACACTCCATCGGATCCCACACAAACATCCCAGACGCTAACCCGAGAGACCAGGCTCAACGGATAACATCACTGAGGAAACCTTGTTGAAACAACATAAACACCAAACTCCTTGGATAGGGGATCTCTCCTAGGGTCCCCTAGGGGATACCAGAACCCACACTGGTATACAAAGATGTCATAGATAGGGGATCACTCCTAGGGTCCGCTGGGGGATACCAAAACCCGACCTGGCATTTGTAGAACTCACAGATAAGGGATAGCTCCCATGATCCGATGGGGGATACCACAACCCGATCTGGCGCTCAACAGAAACACACCACTCAAATAGAGGATTTTCACCCATTTCATGATGGTCACAATGACACTAAAACACGATCTGGTACATCTCGTGTTGTAGGGGATTGAAATGACGATAGCACAACCCTATAGAAACCACGTGCTGAGTAGGGGATCATATAACCAACGATACCACAACCCCACTATAATCCTCATGTTGAGTAGGAGATCATATACCCGATGATGCCACCACCCTATTGATCATGACCTACATCGTAGGGGATCATATTCCCGGTGATTCCACAAACCCTATAGGGTTAGCCTGCTAGATAGGGGATCGCCGCTCATGAATAAGCGGTCACAACAATACCAAGAACCCGAACTAGGGAACCGATGCTAGAGGATCCCACTCTGGAACCACCAGAGGGATGAAACAACTCTAATAGATTAAACATACCATTGACAGGATCAAAAACCTATACTAAGGTTGTGATGCCGCGTGAACCCTTGTAGGAACTAACCAAGGGAGTACCCTCAACCATTGCTGGTCCAAATGTCACTAACCCAAGCGACCTGCCACAACACCACCCTGTGCACCTCCAAGGCCGATACCGAGGCCACCATCGCGATCCATGCAGAAAAAAATGTAGGATAGGATATTTAATTTCCCAAAACGGACAATCGGTGAAAATGCACTATTCACTGTAGCTAGCCCATGTGGGTCCCACACAATGATCCCGAAAGTCTTCAAGTGGATTATACCACTGCAATCCCCTAGAAAAAACACACGGAATTCACTACTCATTGGTCCTAAACAGACCCCCGGTAAAAAAAGGTACTATTCACCAAATCCATCTCAGGTGGGGCCCATTCCTCAACCCCAAAACTCATCAAACGGATCACACCATTGTGATCCTCTCGAAAAAAGCACACAGGATTCACTACTCGTTCATCCCAAACGGACCCCCGGTGCAAATAGGTACTATTCACGGAAGCCAGCTCAGGTTGGTTCCACGCCTCAATCCCGATACTCATCGAATAGATAACACCATTACGATGCTCTCGAAAAAACACACAAGATCGACTATTCATACACCAAAATCTGACTCCTGGTGAGAAAGTTGCGTTTCTCCGTAAATGCCCAAACCCGGCCTCGTGGGGCCCATACCCCAAACCTAGCCCCAACACCCAAAAACTAACAATAAAAGTATTCCGTACCATCAGGGCCTCAATTCCTCTGATGGCACATCAATCGGACGCTCCGGGTAGAAAATACAACGGCCCGAAGTCGAATAATAATAAAATATTATTATTTTATTCGACATTTCAAGCTCCCGGGACACGATCCTGAAACTTAAAACTCCAAAACCCATACAAAATGTTCCGCCTCATCTCCAGGGTCATGTCTCCACAGACAGCACGCGATTCAGATCACTAGAGAGCTAGAAATGAGGGTTTTAAAACCCTTGTGTACCAAGAGGGTCGGCCGACCCGGCTGCCGCCACCGCCGGCCGCTTAGGCCGGCGGATCGCACCACCGTGGCACGACGCAGTGTGTGCACGGACGACCCCCTCGTGGGGGTCGCCACCAATTTTTGTCGGACCACCACGATGCGGCAGTCCCGGTTGTCTCTCGTGGCCCGCCACTGCCGGCCGCCGTGGCACCGGAGTCGCGCCGACGGACCTTCCGAGGTTCGCCAGGGGCACCATGGGGGTCCAAATTCCCTTTCGAAGCCATCGGTGCACCCCCCCGAGACCATATCTACACATTTGCAGGTTCAAAATGGAGAAAAACCAAACCTAACGGGATTCGGGATTTCAAAACTCAAAACGTCTACCTGTTGGCGGATCGCCGAAGCTTCGGGTGCAGAACGACGCCTGCGACTTGCTGGAGCTCGATTTGTTGACGATCGACGCTGAAAACGAACGCTCGGGGCTCAATTCGGTGAAAAACAGACAATAGTGGGGGAGGGTTCTCCGTGTGCAGAGAGGAAAATGGGGGGGGGGGAGATGATTGGTTTCCTTTTTTTAATAAAAACTCCATTTCATCTCCCCACCAACACGCCTCCGACCCGGCACCCAATGCCGACTAAAACTATGTAGCGCCTAGGGTAAACACGACATTCTAAATGAAAAGGCACACTCATAATTGCGATCTAAGACTCTGTTAAGGATTTATTTGAGCTGACGCTTGTAAATTAACTTTTCCACTTATTTAAAGAAATTCCCCTGGTGGCTTTTCTCACAGCAGGCCCGCACCCACAAATTTTAGACCTCTCCTAGGGTAAAAGACATGCTCCAGACGCAACTATGCTCTCATATTTCCATTCTGAACTACCATTTAGGAGATAACACACCCCCGCCACATGCATAGTATAAAAAATACTTAATATTTTTTATAAAATTAATTCTGGGAACACCGGGCCTTAGAATCGCATGCCGTATTCGCGTCTAGCTCTGGAATTTTTCGTAGGAATATTCCAAAGTCTGACAGGGTCAAATATTGAGTTGTTGAATCCTCCCCACCTTATAACTTTTCATCCCCAAAAGCCATAAGCACAAGTAAAGTGACTGGACTCTTAACTGGGTCTCCCACGCCAGCGAGTTCGCCAACAAACACCCATGTCCGAACACATAATTCAGAAGGAATCATCCACTACACCTTAACTATAATGACCCATACTTTACAAACATTGTTAGTACTTCAAAATTGAAGTACACTTATTACAACATATAACAAAACCATGAAAGGACGGTATAGGTATAGTGTCTTTAGAAACTGGGAAACATAAACAAATGGTTCATAAAGCGTCTACATTGTCTCCCATTTATTTCATCATATCTATAGTCCCTTTTGGCATATCTTACTTAATAACCTTCTTCCTGACCTGGGAAAAGAAAACATACAAAAGGGTGAGCTCAAATGCTAAGTAAGGGTAAACAAAAGAAATATCAATCACATCATATTCATAAGAACATAACATCTTGGAAATATTACCTTGCAAAAGAGATCAGAATTTCATAACATGGGATAAATCATGGTAGTGAAATGTAATCACAATAATCATAACATAAAACCTGAAGCTTTGTGGAATACACACATAATCATAGAGAATCATTTCTTATTAGTCAAGACTCATTGCCAAGACTATCTTAGTGGACAAAGTCCATTTCTGAACCGAGTTCATTCCTTGTTTCAGTCCTGTTTCACTGAACCGGTTTAACCTGCCATTCCAGCCATGTCTATCTCATGAGATATAACATCTTTACCCAACGCATTGGAGGGATATATAGGTCCCACCCATCTCATAATGATACCATTCTTACGTGTGCCACAAAATCATAAACCATACATCATAGCATAACCCATGTAATAAAAATGGGATTCTTAAACATCGTGACATCATAAAACAATTCATATAAGATAAAGGAATTCATAAAGATAATTCTATCACAACATAATAAAATAAATTTAATAATAGGGATAGAAACATAACCCTTTATTATCTTAGATGGAAAATAATTTTGATAAAACACTTGGAATCCTTTCTTCAGAAAAATATCCTTTCTACTTCAAAAACACTTTTCCTTTCTTAACATGTTAAAAAATTCTAAACTAAAAGATGTTGATTAAAAATAAACTTGAAAACTTTTAAAGGAAGATTCTTGTAAATAATGTTTTAAAAATCCATTCATGCCGTATAAGTTAAAAAAACACTCTTCTCATACTTTTTTTGGAAAATTCAAAAAGTACCTCGTACGAAAAACGACAAAAGATTCCTTTCATATATTTTACTAAAAACTCACCTAAGGGTAAAATTAGATTTAAACAATTTTAGTTGGATGGAAATAATATTACATATTGAGGAAACATGGATGTGGATGATAAAATACACCCCAGTAAATTCCAAAGTATAAACAATCTCGGATAAAAATGAGATTGTGATATTTCCCTTACCTTAGGTCCGATTTGCTTTGTAAGTGTCCGAACCTCCTGTATAATGATTTAAATAATGTCATTGACTTATTCCATAATGATACTAATTGTTATGATATCATATATGGTCATATTCTTAGCTTATTATTAGTAATATTTCATTGCTACTTGTTATTCGGGTGTTTATTACTTTTTGTTCTTATGCGTGTTTTGTCAAATAAATTATTATTCTTATTTTTATGTTATAGATACCTCATTTCTAGAATGGTATTAGTGTAATATATATCATATTTATTCACTCAATTCATTTATGTAATCATTATGTAGAACGAGTCACATTACATCATGGAGACGATATTCCGTACGTACGCACGAGCGATGATATCATTCCCATGATCGTAGAATTGTATTGGAGTGTATGTATACTATTTTAGAATCAATATCACTTTAAAATAATCATATATATTCATTATTGACACCATTATACCCATCCAAGTAAGGTGGTGGTGGAAAATATATTACACCACGGCGTGGAGACGGTATTCCGTACGTACACACGCGCGGTGATTTCATTTTTCGTAGGATGGATAGATGGTGAAATAGAATTTTTTTCATACTTATAATAACATATTAGTATATTAGTGATACTTATGTTATTAATTCATAATGAAACAACTAAAGAAGAAGAAGTGGAAGAAGAAATAAAGTTGAAAGAATCGGTAACAGACATTACCTCTTCTTTGAAGCGCTTCTTTGAGACCTCCTTTTAGGGCACTAAAATTGGTCTTTGAAGAAGACCAGGACCTATAGGATGTATCTAGGGAAGTGGATAGGAGAAATTAGCAGGGTTTGTCCGAGCTTGAAGGCTCAAAGTGGTGTGAGGAAGAGAGGGAGTAGGTGCCCTTTTATATGGGGGAGAGGGGCACCTTTGGAAAAACTAAAAATATTATTTTATTATAAATCCATATTCGTTTTTAAATAGCTCCAAGTTGATTTATTTCTAAGATAAGGTGGGGATGGGTCGAAATAATCTCATCCAATAGAATTTGGACAAGTTTAGTTTACTATTTTAACCTTATCATTTAGATTTAACTTTAAGTTAGATAATTTTACTTTTACCGTGTCTTTTTGTGTTCTTACACTATAAGGTTAATAAAGTTACTATAACAAGCCAAAAGAACCCCAGGTTGTTTATTATTAATATATATAACCTTATATAAGTCATTTGGCCGAACCTTAGATTTTTAGGAATAAAATAACAATTAATAATATAATATTTGTTTTAAAAACTATTTTATGTCAATTTTGACACTATTTAGTAATTGACTTTTGTGAAAATCATAACAGAATGATTAGTTAGAAAAAAGTTAATTAAATAAATACTAACATGTCATATTAACCTATAAAATTAGTTTAATTCATAAAAAGTCTAAAATTATATTTATTGGGTATTTATAACATCAATTATGTCAATATTTCATTAATAAGATAATTACTACATCATCTTTGTGTCATAAATAAATTAAATTATTTAATGTCTAAAAATTATAAATAAAATACCATTATGTAGGAAATATCTTTATCTTTCTAATGAATATTTATAGTCGAATTTATCTTATGTATAACCCTATATTAAAAATTATTTACTTATTAAACTTTGATTTTAACTATTTTAACCCTTCTTTAAATAAATTAATAACAAATGTCCTAATCTAATCCAAGTGGGCATAAATGGTCATATGTTATTCCTAAGGTTGTTTTTGGTCGAATTACACTTATCCAATAGAATTAGGACATGTTTTAGGGTAATAATAATATCATTTTTACCCTTAATTACCCTATTTACTTTTAACCGTGGTAAATAAAAGTAAAAAGTTACTATTCACCAAAAATTATTTTCATCTCATTGAACCAAATTTTACTTAATGACATAAACCGTGTCTCTAGGATTTTTTAAATTCCACTCACAGAAGCGGTAAAATTAAGTTTTATGTAAATTTGCAAATTCTGCTAGGAGGTGGGTAAAAGACGGTGAAAAGTTGAATAAAATTTTTATATATCTAAAATTATTATAAAATTACTCCAGTGAATTACATTGAACTTATATAGGTATTATGTATCAATTTTGACCTAAAATAAATTTAAATGAAATAAATAATTATAAAAAGTCGGTTTTTAAATAGTAACCCAGTGTTTTCACTATTCATCAAAAATTGAATGTTTCCAGAAAAATACCAAAATTTCACCCTAGGCTAATTTTGATATTCCGAATCCAAAAACGAAGTCCATCTTGAAAAATAAAATTTAAAAAATTTCAAAAATTGGTTATTACTATTCATAATGGCTAGTTTTAATAATATTTTAATAGCATATCATTGTTTAGTGAAACTCAGTATTGCGTACGACACAAGCTATCAAGGAAGGTCGAAATTGCGTGTAAAGAAAGTCAAGATAGTGTTGTGTATAGTGAAAGATTTATTTGATGATTTATATAAAATAAAAACAAAATATTTCTTATAAAATTCTTGGGTGTTACATTAACACTATCCGCTTTGGGTGGCACTGACTCGCCCTCACGGTTTTAATCGCATCACAAAAACGCATCTCAGTGGGGGAAGAATCCCTCTTCCTCACACATTCAAAGCACATCGAAAAACACCCACAAGGGGTCTTACCAATGCCCTTAACCAAACACGAGCAAGAAACAAAGAGGAAGGTTACCGCTAAATAGTGTCTATCAAACTACTGCAGAAAGTAGAAAGGAAAAAAGACGTACCTCTATCCATCCGCAGAGCCTCTGGGTCAACAACCTCTTGGGCATGCAGTTGTCCTCGCCCTCAGCCACCAGCTCCCTGAGCTTGGCGTGGACCACCTGGGGGTGGGGGTTGTGGAAACTGATACCACCTACCACCTCCTGCTGCTGCACTAGCTCTGTCGCCACGTCTGCCGCCCAACAAACCTCCTTGCTCGAGACGCTGCCTCTGCCAAGGCAGTCTGTCAACCGGCTCTCTCTCAGCTGCACGACGGGTCAGACAATATCTAGAAAGATGTCCCCGACCGTCGCAAGCGTAACACCGCCTCTCCTACGACTGACCCAAACTGGCTTGCGAGCCCTGTGATCCCTGAGCCTCAGATCCTCCATCCTGGAGTCACCTCCTGAAACATCAACCATGTCTAGACCCTTATGCCTACCGCCAGCTACCAAATGTCGATCCGACAGACGAATTCTCAGCTCTCACATGCCCAACACTAACAGGCAGGATTTTCATGGATAGAAATATCTCCATCACCAACTCTCACTCCAGCACTCCAACATAGGTGGGCAGACACAAAGAAACCACACATGCCCGAATTTCTCTGCATAGGCCCTGCTCGAAGGTCCGTTCCCTAAAGAACGAGTCTCAAACCATATCTGGGGAGTAGCGCGACAGGCCTGTAAACCTCGCTGAGTACTCCGACACAGTCATGCCCTCATGCCGAAGCTATAGAAGCTCATGAATCTGCATTGACCTCAGTGTCACCAGATAGAACTCTTCCCTGAAGAGCCGCTCAAAATATGCCCACATGAGCGTCTCCTCATCGTGGGACTGCATCACCAAAATCCACCATCGCCCAGCCCAACCATGCAGAAGGCTCTCCGCTAGGACCACCATTTGATCTGAAGGTGTACTCACCAGGAGGAAAACTTGGGTGACTACTTCAAGCTAGTCATCAGCTACCTGAGGGTCTGGATCACCCCATAACATCAGAGGTTGCTGCCTCTGGAACTTGTGGAGCGCACTCAGTCTGCCCGCAACCTCATCCTGCACTGCCAGCACAACCAGCTGCTCGATAGTTAGTGGCTCAACTGGTGGACCACCTGGAGGTCCAGCCTCAGAACATGTGCCCTGGTCCATAGCTTCTACATGGGGCGGATCATCACCAAAATCCCGCTACGGAACTCTCACTGGCTGTCATCATGGGGGAATCCTAAAATACAATCAAGACACTATGGTCAAAGAGTATATCTGGAGAGGTGACTCAAGAAGGACAAGTAAAAAACCAAAACCCAGTCCAATATGATGCATGTCCCATTATTTTCCCATACGACTAGTGTCCAAATGACTTGAGTCGAAAGACAGGTTATCAAAGTCATAGTGGATGGATCTGTCGGCCACCGCACCAACAATGGAGTCCCTGTCCTGAAAGTCGAACTCGAAACATCATAACATTGTCGCTATGCAACCCAAACCAAAATCATAGCTAGACCAGAAATGCTCTGAGATCCAAAAGGTAGAACCTCCTCTGATACCACTATGTCATGACCAAACCCAACGGGGCTCAAGCCACAACTCCCCAAGCCTACCTCCAATAGGCCAAGGGATGGTGTCTAGCGCCGAGTAGGCTATCACACACAAGGGAGGAATTAGCCTAAGGTACCTATACACAC
The DNA here is from genome assembly GCA_963277665.1 of Viscum album. NCBI lineage: Eukaryota > Viridiplantae > Streptophyta > Magnoliopsida > Santalales > Viscaceae > Viscum > Viscum album. The sequence continues at coordinate 1,276,625,707 of OY728158.1, forward strand.
ACACACCCACATACACCTCCATGAAATAGTTGAAAGATATATAAAACTGAAAAAAAATTCATGCACACATCTATCCCAAACCAGAGTGCAATAACAGTGCAAAAAGGGAAAAACAGGGCCCACCAAAGGAAAACTACAAAAGTGTCCAACCTGCCCGGAAGAAGGGGTATGCTGCCAAAAGCACCACCGGAAAGCTCCTCGGTACAAATCTAGTAAGGCTCCATGGTAAAACTTTCTCATTAAGCTCCACCTGCTCTGGGTCCTCCTAGAACTCCGTCGAAAGGCCTGTGGTCTACAAAAGACACAAACATGTGCGGACAAAGCCCGTGCAGGGGTGAGTATAACAATACTTAGTACGAACCACAAAAACCCAAAAAAAAAGAGATAAACTGAAAGGAAAAAGTCCGGTCATCCTAGCCAGAGGGAACCCATATGAGAGAGAAACTCCATATCATGACCATCCTCGACTAAACACAACTAGTCAGCTTAGCTTAGGTGTATTCCCATACATACACCATGAAAAATCCAGATATACTCAGCTCATGCACCAAGCCACATGAGGTACCGACCTCATCACCTGCAATGATTCACAACCAGGAGAACACACTCCACGATCACTGTCATCCCAGATGACACTCGTTCGAGAGATACACTCCATCGGATCCCACACAAACATCCTAGACGCTCACCCGAGAGACCACGCTCAACGGATAACGTCACTGAGGAAAAGTCACTGAAACAACATAAACACCAAACTCCTCGGATAAGGGATCACTCCTAGGGTTCGCTAGGGGATACCAGAACCCACACCGATATACAAAGATCTCACAGACAGGGGATCACTCCCAGGGTCCGTTGGGGGATACCACAACCCGATCTGGAATTTGTAGAGCTCATAGATAGGGGATCACTCCCAGGATCCGCTGGGGGATACCATAACCCGATTTGGTGCTCGACAAAAACACATCACTCAGATAGTGGATTTTCAACTGCGTCACGATGGTCACAACTATACCAAAACTGTAACACCCCAAACTTCCACGGTACGTTTCCCTTTGAATAATCGATAGCGTGTGTTGTACGCAACCTCGTGTTCTAACACACACCACAACTAATTAAACTAGCCGTTGTGAATAGTAATACCTACTTTTTGAAATCATATATATTTTATATTTCAAAATGGACTTCATTTTTGGATTCGGAATAACGAAATTAGCCTAGGGTGAAATTTTGGTACTTTTCGGATAACTTTTATATTTTGATGAATAGTGAAAATTACTAAATTTTAATTAAAAACAACTTTTTTAATCAAAATAATTAATAGTGATAAATTGTGAATTTGAGTGGTTTTAAAGTATATTTAGAATATATTTTTACCATTTAATATAATGTTGGTCATTGGACATAATTTTACAATTAAACCGAACATAAACAAGTGTCAATCTTTTTATAGTTATTATCTCTTAAAAACACGCTTTTTGTTTTGACAGCGGGAATTAATTTTAAATTAATTTCTGCCACTTCTGTGTTTTGAATTTAGGAAAATGGATTCCATATTTGGAATCAGGATGTTCAAATTGTGTAAATAGGTAACTTTTATTTTTAGACATTTTGAATAGTTACTGTGGTAAATATTTTATTTACCATGGTTAAAGGGTAAATCCGGTAAATAAGGGTTACAAAATAATATTATAATAATACAAAATTACCCTAAAACGTGTCCTAACCTTATTGGTGGACACATACCCGACCATGGGCATCCTTGGGTCAATTTGGGGACCCCTTGGAGCCACTTGTATGTGGTAGGGACACATTATATTAATAAAGTTAAAATAAAAATAAAAATGGCATAAGCTTACATCTTTTAGAAGAACAATTTTTACATAGGGTTATACATGTTGGATTTTCGATTATAAATATTCATTAGAAAGCTAAAACGATTTCCTACATGATGATATTTTATTTATAATTTTTAGACATCAAATAAGTTAAATTATTAATGACACAATAATGATGAAATGTTTACCTCATTAATAAATCATTGAAATAAATAATATTATAATAATTAAAATATTATCTAAAACCTGTCCAATTCTTATTGGTTGATGTTATTTAGAATATGAGTCATCTTATCTTCGACCTCAATGATTTTTGGACCATTATAAACCGAATATAATTATATTATAAAGTAATACATTCACTCTTTCCTAAAGAGCCCCTCCTCTCCCTTATAAAAGGAGACCACTTCTACTCATTCCTCACACCTCTCAAGCCACTTGGCTCGTCCAAACTCTGCCCAACTAAGCTCCCCACACCCCTCTCCTCCTCCTTGAAGCTTCCCCTTAGGCAGAAATCATTTCAAGAAGTCCTCTGGTTCCAACCAAAGTGAGTTACCTAAATTAAAGGTAACGATTTCTCTTAAATTATTTTCCTTTATTTTGCTTCTCCAACCCCCAAACTCTTTTTATTTCCTTTATTTTGTAACAACACCAGTATCCTCAATATACTAGGATGTTTTTATAAGAAGGATTCAAACTACACATACACACAACTCCATCTAATGGATGATGAACATAATGTTTCTGTGGATGGAAAACTAACACCTCACGAAACGATGATTGTTCAAATATATCTTACCGCCTCTCATGGTGGCCATTATGATGGCACTGTAATTAAATATGATATTAATGATATATATTTTATATATAAGCTTCTGTAATTCCATTTTATTTCATACCATTATTCGTTTCATGTTGTATATACATACGATAATTTCATTTGAGGAAGTGCGGACTACCGCCCCCTTAAAATGATATGACTCGTTCATACCACACATGGAACGTATAAAGGATGATGTTAATGAACTTAAGTAACATATATAAAATATTATATTATACTGGAATAGTAATATACCTATGTATCATTTGGATTAAATTCTTTTAAAATAAAAATTAAATGGAAGTAGCGTTCGTGCGTACGTACGGACTACCGTCTCCACGAACGCGGTGAGATCCATCCTCCATCGTATCCATTCAAGTATAATTATCATTTGATGATTTAAAAATAATGTTTAAGGACTGGATATCATTCTGGATATGAATAAGATACAAAAACCATGGCTTTTGTAACAAAACATATAAAAGAAAATGAGTAAGTTAACACCCGAAACGACGATAATTTTAAGATATTATTATCAAATCAGTATTAAAAGATCATATATGATATCATATTAATGTATATGATTCTTGTATAATTTAGTAACAATTATTTCACTATTATACAGGAGGTTAACCTACCCCAACCAAGGAAAAGTACAAGGTAAGGGTTATTTCACAATCTCTTCATTATCCGAGGTTGTATTATACGTAATAATCTACTGGGACCTCTTTATCATCCACATCCATGTTTCTTCGAAATGTATTTCAAAACATTTTTACTATTTACAAGAATATGGGTTAAAGTCATTTATACCCTTTTTTGACTTTTTATAAGAGGTTTATAAAGGAATCTTTCCGTCGTTTTCAAAACAAGGTCCTTTTTAACCTTTTCGACAGAATTGAGGTAAGAATGTTTTTTTTAACTTATACGGCGGGTGCGGTAATTTTCCGCCGTTATAAAATCGTCGAAGCTTCCCTTACAAGCATATAAGATTATTTTCAAAGAAAATGTTTTATTTTATATGGATCTTAAATAATTTCAAAATAAAAGGAGATATTTCTTTAAAAAGAATTTTGATTTCATCTATGTCAACGTCCTTTGATGGATTTTAAGATTATTTGAAGTTGATTTATTATGATACAAAACTTCTATATTGTATTGAAGGTTTTGTGATATGTTTGACTGTGGATGTGCTATTTTTATACCATTCATAGTTTATGGTGAAAGTATTGACATTTCGTATGCTAGTTTTAATACGAATGTTTATGTTATATTTAAACCTTTTCATATGGGAATGCATTGGACTTAATATGTGATGGGTGGAGCCCGCTATATCTCCTCGATGCATCAGTAGGTCTCATGAGACAAACTAGTGTCTTGGCACAAGGCCTTGACAAAATCTTATTTGTAGTCTTGGCACGAGGCCTTGACTATGTGGTTATGATAGTCTGACATTATGCATTCCAACATTATGAAAATGGTTATTGATTTTTGCATGTGATTATTCGATTAGTAGAATATCCATGTGAATAAGTAAATGGCATTATTTCATTTTACTTTTGCCATACTATGTTGAAGTTCAATTTTAAAAGGATTTTGTTTTAGTAATTCATTGCCTTAAACGTTTATGCTTATTTTGAATGTTCCGCTATATTGTTATCCTTACTGGGCATTTGAGCTCACCCCTTTTCTATGTTTTATTTTTCCCAGGTAGTGAAGAAGTAAATTATGAATGACTTGCAGGGATATTATGAGGGGTTAATAGTGTGGACATGAAGACTTTGTTGTTGCAGTAGTTTTTCACTTTTAAATGTAATGTAAAACTTTATGATTATATCTAGTGTTTCCAAGGCTACTAAACCAATCGGTCTTTCGGGATTTGATCTTTCTGTGATCATGCCAATGTTACGAAGTAATGCACCGACTCTGGGCAGCTGGGGTCGGGGCGTTACAGTTGGTATCAGAGGAAGTTTAGTAAAAACCTTGGAAACTAGATTTAGATAAACTCTGATTAGAGCACGTAGACCTAAGATGAACTTTGAGGATTAGTATAGAAGAACTTCCTAGAATTTTGGTATTGTAGAGATTTTGTGAGTTTTCCGAGCAATACATCCCTGTCTGGATATGAGCAGGTAGAGGCGGCTCTGGCACAGATGTACCTAGGGGTAAAACCCGAAAACACCGCTTTGAGCTAGAATCGAACGGGAACTGGTGCACGACAACGGGCCTTGCTGCACTCTTGGTTACGACACTCCCGGGGGATATGCTTAGGATAACTCTCACTATCTTTACAAATCATTATGAAGGGTTTATGAGTATATACTTCCTCAAAGAAAACATTTTTATTATTATGGATTATATCCATAAATAGTTCAATTTATGTTAAGTGTTTTATAAGAATGGGATTATGTATTTTGATTCATAAACTGATCTAGTTTATGCCATTGTTTAGAAATGGAGCCTAGTGGAAGAAATGGAAACCGTATCAATGCACGCACTCCATGTAGGGATTGCCCTCCTGCTCAAGATAATTATAGTGGGGCTGGTGATGCAACTGGTGCTGATCAGCTAATCACCATACTGGGACAACTTACTCAGGTTATGAATAATAACCTTACCCGTATGGAGCACCCTGATCCGCAGCGTGGAGGATCAATGTTAGATCGATTCATGAGGCAACAACCACCAACGTTCAATGGGAATACAAATCCCTTAGTAGCTGAGCAATGGATATTTTCCCTAGAGAAAATATTTCAGGCTTTGGGGAGCAGTGAAAGGGAAAAAGTTATCATGGCAGTTTACCGCCTCACTGGAGATGCTGATCAATGGTGGTCATTGATTCAAAATACGAAGGAAGATGATGAAGTATCAAATATGGAATGGAGGGAGTTCAAAGATCTGTTTTTAGAAAAATACTTCCCTCGCGACCATCGAGCAGATATGGAAAGGCAATTTCTGAGTCTGAGACAAAAGGAGGATGAGAATGTCACAAAGTATGAGGCTAACTTTACAAGGTTAGCGAGGTACGCTGGTGATTATATTCGTAACCCAAGAAGTAAGATTGATCGTTTCTTTGATGGGTTAAAACCATTTCTCCGTCGAGCGTTAGTCTCACAATCCTTTTCATCGTACGAAGACATTGTCTCATGTGCTATCAAGACCGAAAAGGAATTCTCTAAGTCTTATGACTTTAAAGCAAAGGAAGAGAAGAAGAGACCTGCTGATCAATCTGGGAATGGAAATAAGGGGAAGAAGGGAAAGGTTGAATATCCATCTTGTGGTAAATGCGGTAAGAAACATCCTGGTACTTGCTTGAAGGGAATGGGAGTCTGTTACAAGTGTGGTGAAAAAGGCCACCAAGCTCATGATTGCAAGGGGAAGAAGGAAGCTACCAACGTTCAGTGCTACAATTGCAGGGAGATGGGGCATTATGCAAATGCATGCCCTAAGCGTCAGGAGAAATTACCTCAGAAAAGGCCAAGGGATCAAGGCCAGGCTTATGCTATCACTACTGCAGAGGTAGAAGCTCCGAAAGATGTGGTGGCAGGTAATTTAATGGTTTCCTCAAGTTTAGAAAATGTATTATTTGATTCTGGATCATCTCATTGTTTCATATCTTCCCAGTTTGCTAAGAAAATTAGATATTTCCAATTTGATTTAATAAGGGAGTTGTCAGTTAAAACTCCTAAGGGAAGTATCGTTGCAACAAAGTTTTGTGAATCAGTCCCCATTAGAGCACATAAATTTTCTTTATCTTCTGATCTCATCGTCATACCTATGATTGAGTTTGATATAATCCTCGGTATGGACTGGCTTTCAGACTATGATGCGAAGATTTATTGTAAGAAGAAAGAGGTTACGATTCTTGATGATAATGATAAGGAACACCTTATTTTTAGAGCAGAATCGTCACCACCTAATTCTTATTTAGATCCACCCCTAGTAGCTCAACTAAATTCAATTATTGGGGAGGAAGAGAATGAAGTAACTATCGGTGAGGAAAGGAATGTTCAAATAGAGGATGTACCTGTTGTGAAAGAATTTGTAGATGTATTTACGGAAGATTTACCTGGACATCCTTCAGAACGAGAAGTTGAGTTTTCCATTGATTTGATTCCTGGATCAAGGCCTATATCGAAGACCCCTTATAGAATGGCCACTGTAGAGTTAGTCAAACTAAAGAAACAACTAGAGGAATTGAGTAATAAGGGATTTATTCGCCCTAGTGTTTCTCCATGGGGAGCCCCTGTTCTTTTTGTTAAAAAGAAAGATGGATCTATGAGGTTATGTATCGACTACAGGGAGATCAATGCTATAACGATAAAGAACAAGTATCCCCTACCTCGTATTGATGATTTATTTGACCAACTGCATGGAGCTCAATACTTTTCAAATATTGACCTTCGATCTGGATACCATCAGTTGTGTGTGAAGAAGGAAGACATTCCGAAAACAGCATTTCGAACCAGGTACGGGCATTACGAGTTTACTGTAATGCCGTTTGGATTGACTAATGCACCCTCTGTATTCATGGATCTAATGAATAGAGTTTTCAAGGAGTATCTCGATGAATTTGTGGTGGTATTTATTGATGATATCTTGGTATACTCCAAAACCTACGAAGATCATGAAAATAACTTGCGCATTATCTTGAAGACTCTGAGGAGGCATGAATTATATGGGAAGTTTAGCAAGTGTGAATTCTGGCTTCAGGAGATTTCTTTTCTTGGCCATATTGTCTCTAAAGATGGAATCTCTGTTGATCCTTCTAAGACCAAGGCAATCCAAGAATGGCCAGCACCTATGAGTATAACTGAGGTACGTAGTTTTATTTGTTTGGCAGGTTATTATCGACGTTTCGTCCAGAATTTTGCCCGATTGGCTAACCCATTAACGAAGCTCACACGTAAAGGGGTTAAATTTGTTTGGACAAAAGAGTGTGAAGAATGTTTCGAATAACTGAAGAGAAGATTAGTCAATGCTCCTATATTGACTTTACCATCGGGGAATGATGGGTTCGTTATTTATAGTGATGCATCGAAGAAAGGACTTGGCTGTGTCCTTATGCAGAATGATAGAGTTATTGCCTATGCATCACGACAGTTGAAAATTCATGAACAAAACTATCCTACTCATGATCTCGAGTTAGCAGCAGTGATCTTTGCTTTGAAGATATGGAGGCACTACCTCTATGGTGAAAAATGTGAGATTTATACTGATCACAAGAGTTTGAAGTATATTTTCTCACAAAAAGAACTCAACATGAGGAAAAGGAGATGGATTGAATTACTCAAGGATTATGATTGTACGATACACTACCACCCGGGGAAAGCAAACAAAGTAGCAGATGCTTTGAGCAGAAAAGACCATGGAGTTCTGAACATGATGAGAATTTAAAGGGATCCAATTTTCATGGATCTAGTGAAGATGGACATGGGAATAACCAAGGAAGGTGAAACATCAATGCTTTTTCAAATGGTTGCCAAACCATCTTTACTAGAAAGGATTAAGAGTTCTCAGACCGATGATGAAGAATTCCAAAAGAAGATTAAAGCTGTGAATGATGGGAGATTGAGAGACTTTGTGTATGAATATGGAATTTTGAAATTCGGGAAGAGACATTGTGTTCCCAATATACCTGATCTAAAAAGGGAATTGCTGGATGATGCTCATAGTTCCAATTTCTCTATACACCCTGGGAGCACCAAAATGTATAGAGATTTGAAAGATCATTTTTGGTGGGACAATATGAAGAGGGAGATTGCTGATTTTGTGTCAAGATGTATGGTTTGTCAACAAGTGAAAGCTGGAAGGCAACAGCCTGGAGGAGTCATGCAACCTCTTCCTATACCGGAGTGGAAATGGGACAATAATACGATGGACTTTGTCATGGGGCTACCGAAGACTCCTAGAAGGAACGATGCAATATGGGTTATTGTTGATCGTCTTACCAAGTCAGCACATTTTCTTGCTATAAGAGAAGATCTACCCCTGGAACGTATAGCAAGACTATACATTAATGAAGTTGCGAGACTTCATGGAGTACCCCTATCGATTGTTTCTGATCGTGATCCCCATTTTACTTCAAGATTTTGGAAAAGTCTTCAGAAATCCCTGGATACTGAACTTCATTTGAGCACTGCTTACCACCCTCAGACAGATGGACAATCAGAATGGACTATTCAAATCTTAGAAGACATGTTGAGATCTTGCTCACATGACTTTCAGGGTATGTGGGATCAATATTTACCACTGGTAGAATTTTCCTATAACAATAGCTTCCATTCAAGTATTCAGATGGCACCATATGAAGCGTTATACAGAAAGAGATGTCGTACACCAACCTGTTGGGATGATGTTGGTGAAAGAAAACTTGTAGGCCCAGAGCTGGTGGAGGAAACGGTGGAAAAGGTGAAAGTAATCCAAAATCACATCAAAACAGCTCAAAGTAGGCAGAAGAGCTATGCCGATAATCGAAGGAAGGATTTTGAATTTCAAGTCGGTGATCATGTTTTCCTAAAGGTATCTCCATGGAAGGGAGTCATACGTTTTGGAAAGAAAGGTAAATTGAGTCCCAGGTACATCGGACCTTTCGAAATTCTATAACGAATTGGGGTTGTAGCTTACCGATTGGCAATTCCGCCAAGTCTCTCCAAAGTTCACGATGTGTTCCACGTATCTCTATTGAGGAAATACATGCCTGATCCGACGCATGTACTCACCTATGAGGAATTAGAACTGGAACCTGATCTGTCTTATTGCGAAGAGCCCGTCAAGATTCTTGATACGAGAGAACAAGTGCTGAGAAACCGGACGACGCGTCTGGTAAAAGTTTTGTGGAGAAACCATAAGATGGAAGAGGCAACGTGGGAACCCGAGGAACTTATGATGAAGAACCACCCGAGTCTTTTTATGCATTAATACCCTAGAAATTGCGAGGATGCAATTATTTGAAGGAGGGGAGAATGTAACACCCCAAACTTCCACGGTACGTTTCCCTTCGAATAATCGATAGCGTGTGTTGTACGCAACCTCGAGTTCTAACACACACCACAACTAATTAAACTAGCCGTTGTGAATAGTAATACCTACTTTTTGAAATCATATATATTTTATATTTCAAAATGGACTTCATTTTTGGATTCGGAATATCGAAATTAGCCTAGGGTGAAATTTTGGTACTTTTCGGATAACTTTTATATTTTGATGAATAGTGAAAATTACTAAATTTTAATTAAAAACAACTTTTTTAATCAAAATAATTAATAGTGATAAATTGTGAATTTGAGTGGTTTTAAAGTATATTTAGAATATATTTTTACCATTTAATATAATGTTGGTCATTGGACATAATTTTACAATTAAACCGAACATAAACAAGTGTCAATCTTTTTATAGTTATTATCTCTTAAAAACACGCTTTTTGTTTTGACAACGGGAATTAATTTTAAATTAATTTCTGCCACTTCTATGTTTTGAATTTAGGAAAATGGATTCCATATTTGGAATCAGGATGTTCAAATTGTGTAAATAGGTAACTTTTATTTTTAGACATTTTGAATAGTTACTGTGGTAAATATTTTATTTACCATGGTTAAAGGGTAAATCCGGTAAATAAGGGTTAAAAAATAATATTATAATAATACAAAATTACCCTAAAACGTGTCCTAACCTTATTGTTGGACACATACCCGACCATGGGCATCCTTGGGTCAATTTGGGGACCCCTTGGAGCCACTTGTATGTGTTAGGGACACATTATATTAATAAAGTTAAAATAAAAATAAAAATGGTATAAGCTTACATCTTTTAGAAGAACAATTTTTACATAGGGTTATACATGTTGGATTTTAGATTATAAATATTCATTAGAAAGCTAAAAAGATTTACTACATGATGATATTTTATTTATAATTTTTAGACATCATATAAGTTAAATTATTAATGACACAATAATGATGCAATGTTTACCTCATTAATAAATCATTGAAATAAATAATATTATAATAATTAAAATATTATCTAAAACCTGTCCAATTCTTATTGGTTGATGTTATTTAGAATATGAGTCATCTTATATTCGACCTCAATGATTTTTGGACCATTATAAACCAAATATAATTATATTATAAAGTAATACATTCACTCTTTCCTAAAGAGCCCCTCCTCTCCCTTATAAAAGGAGACCACTTCTACTCATTCCTCACACCTCTCAAGCCACTTGGCTCGTCCAAACTCTGCCCAACTAAGCTCCCCACACCCCTCTCCTCCTCCTTTAAGCTACCCCTTAGGCAGAAATCATTTCAAGAAGTCCTTTGGTTCCAACCAAAGTGAGTTACCTAAATTAAAGGTAACGATTTCTCTTAAATTATTTTCCTTTATTTTGCTTCTCCAACCCCCAAACTCCCTTTCTTTTGTAACAACACCAGTATCCTCAATATACTAGGATGTTGTTATAAGAAGGATTCAAACTACACATACACACAACTCCATCTAATGGATGATGAACATAATTTTTCTGTGGATGGCAAACTAACGCCTCACGAAACGATGATTGTTCAAATACATCTTACCGCCTCTCATGGTGGCCATTATGATGGCACTGTAATTAAATATGATATTAATGATATATATTTTATATATAAGCTTCTGTAATTCCATTTTATTTCATACCATTATTCGTTTCATGTTGTATATACATACGATAATTTCATTTGAGGAAGTGCGGACTACCGCCCCCTTAAAATGATATGACTCATTCATACCACACATGGAACGTATAAAGGATGGTGTTAATGAACTTAAGTAACATATATAAAATATTATATTATACTGGAATAGTAATATACCTATGTATCATTTGGATTCAATTCTTTTAAAATAAAAATTAAATGGAAGTAGCGTTCGTGCGTACGTACGGACTACCGTCTCCACGAACGCGGTGAGATCCATCCTCCATCGTATCCATTCAAGTATAATTATCATTTGATGATTTAAAAATAATGTTTAAGGACTGGATATCATTCTGGATATGAATAAGATACAAAAACCATGGCTTTTGTAACAAAACATATAAAAGAAAATGAGTAAGTTAACACCCGAAACGACGATAATTTTAAGATATTATTATCAAATCAGTATTAAAAGATCATATATGATATCATATTAATGTATATGATTCTTGTATAATTTATTAACAATTATTTCACTATTATACAAGAGGTTAACCTACCCCAACCAAGGAAAAGTACAAGGTAAGGGTTATTTCACAATCTCTTCATTATCCGAGGTTGTATTATACGTAATAATCTACTGGGACCTCTTTATCATCCACATCCATGTTTCTTCGAAATGTATTTCAAAACATTTTTACTATTTACAAGAATATGGGTTAAAGTCATTTATACCCTTGTTTGACTTTTTATAAGAGGTTAATAAAGGAATCTTTCCGTCGTTTTCAAAACAAGGTCCTTTTTAACCTTTTCGACAGAATTGAGGTAAGAATGTTTTTTTTAACTTATACGGAGGGTGCGGTAATTTTCCGCCGTTATAAAATCGTCGAAGCTTCCCTTACAAGCTTATAAGATTATTTTCAAAGAAAATGTTTTATTTTATTTGGATCTTAAATAATTTCAAAATAAAAGGAGATATTTCTTTAAAAAGAATTTTGATTTCATCTATGTCAACGTCCTTTGATGGATTTTAAGATTATTTGAAGTTGATTTATTATGATACAAAACTTCTATATTGTATTGAAGGTTTTGTGATATGTTTGACTGTGGATGTGCTATTATTATACCATTCATAGTTTATGGTGAAAGTATTGACATTTCGTATGCTAGTTTTAATACGAATGTTTATGTTATATTTAAACCTTTTCATATGGGAATGCATTGGACTTAATATGTGACGGGTGGAGCCCTCTATAGCTCCTCGATGCATCGGTAGGTCTCATGAGACAAACTAGTGTCTTGGCACAAGGCCTTGACAAAATCTTATTTGTAGTCTTGGCACGAGGCCTTGACTATGTGGTTATGATAGTCTGGCATTATGCATTCCAACATTATGAAAATGGTTATTGATTTTTGCATGTGATTATTCGATTAGTAGAATATCCATGTGAATAAGTAAATGGCATTATTTCATTTTACTTTTGCCATACTATGTTGAAGTTCAATTTTAAAAGGCTTTTGTTTTAGTAATTCATTGCCTTAAATGTTTATGCTTATTTTGAATGTTCCGCTATATTGTTATCCTTACTGGGCATTTGAGCTCACCCCTTTTCTATGTTTTATTTTTCCCAGGTAGTGAAGAAGTAAATTATGAATGACTTGCAGGGATATTATGAGGGGTTAATAGTGTGGACATGAAGACTTTGTTGTTGTAGTAGTTTTTCACTTTGAAATGTAATGTAAAACTTTATGATTATATCTAGTGTTTCCAAGGCTACTAAACCAATCGGTCTTTCGGGATTTGATCTTTCTGTGATCATGCCAATGTTACGAAGTAATGCACCGACTCTGGGCAGCTGGGGTCGGGGCGTTACAAAAACCCTATCCGGTACATCTCGCATTGTAGGGGACGAACTGATGATACCAAAACCCTATAACAATCACGTGCTGAGTAGGGGATCGTATAATCAAAGATACCACAACCCCACTATAATACTCATGCTGAGTAGGGGATCATATACCCGATGATGCCACAACCCTACTGAGCATGGCCCACAGCTTAGGGGATCATATTCCCAATGATGCCACAAACCCTATGGGGTTAACCTGCTAGATATGGGATCACTGCCCGTGAATAAGCGGTCACAACGATACCAAGAACCTGATCTAGGGATCCGATGCTAGAGGATCCCATTCCAGGCCCCCTGGAGGGATGCCACGACTCTAACAGATTAAAAATCTCATCGAGAGGATCACAAACCTATACTAAGGTTGTGATACTGCACAAACCCTCGTAGGAACTAAGCATGGGATTACCCTCAACCACTGCTGGTCCAAACGTTGCTAACCCAAGCGACCAGCCACAACAACACCCCATGCACCTCCAAGGCCGATACTGAGTCCACCATCGTGATCCACGCGGAAAAACATGCAGGATAGGCTATTTACTCACCCGAAACGGACAATCAGTGAAAAATGCACTATTCACCGTAGCTAGCCCGTGCGAGGCCTACACAACGATCCCGAAACTCTTCAAGCAGATCATACCACTGCGATCCCCTTGAAGAAACACACAGGATCCACTACTTGTTCGTCCTAAACAGACCCCCGGTGAAAAAAGGCACTATTCACTGAAGCAAGCTCAGGTGGGGCCCACCCCTCAATCCCAAAACTCATCGAACGGATCGCACCATTGCGATCCTCTCGAAGAAACACATAGGATCCACTACTCGTTCGTCCCAAACGGACCCCCGGTGGAAAAAGGTACTATTCACCGAATCCAGCTTGGGTGGGTCCCATGCCTCAATCCTGAAACTCATCGAATAGATCACACCATTGCGATCCTCTCAGAAAAACACACAGGAATGACTATTCATCTGCCAAAATCGAACTCCTAGTGAGAAAGTTGCGTTTATCCATAAACGACCAAACCTGACCTCATGGGGACCGCACCCCAAACTCGGCCCTAACACCTGAAAACGAACAAGAAAAGTCTTCCATACCATCAGGGCCTCATCGCCTCAGACGACACGTCAATCGGACACACCGGGTAGAAGATACAACGACCTGAAGTCGAATAATAATAAAATATTATTATTTTATTCGACGTTTCAAGCTCCCGGGCCACGATCTCGAAAACTAAAACTCTCGAACCCACACCGATGGGTTTGCCTCGTCGCCAGGGTTGCGTCGTCGTAGACGGCGTGCAATTCAGATCACTAGAGAGCTAGAAACGGGGGTTTTAAAACCCCCGTGTACCAAGAGGGCCGGACCGGCCCGCGCCGACCGACCTGGCCGACGCCGCCGCCGGCCGCTTCGGCTGGCAGACCGCGCCACCGCGGCATGGTGCAACACGCGCACGACCGACCCCCCCTCATGGGGGTCGCTGCTAATTGATGTCGGACCGCCACGGTGCGACGGTCCCAGTTGTTTCCCAAGCCTCACCGCCGCGCCAGCGGACCTTCTGAGGTCCACCGGGGGCACCCCGGGGGTCCAAACGCACTTCCAAAGCCATCTGTGTGCCCCCTGAGACCCGATCTATGCATCTTCTAGCTCAAAATGGAGAAAAACCAAACCAAACAGGATTCAGGATTTCAAAAATCAAAATACCTAGCTGTTGGCGGATCGCCGAAGCTTCGGGTGCAGAACGACGCCTGCGACACGCTGTTGCTCGATCGGCTGATGGTCAGCACTAAAAACGGACGCCCAAGGCTTGATTCAGTGAAGAACGGACAAGGGAGGGGGAGGGTTTGCCGTGCGCAGAGAGGAAAATGGGGGGGGGGTTGATTGATTTTTTTAATAAAAACTCAATTTCATCTCCCTGCCAACACGCCTTCGACCTGACACCCAGTGCCGACTAAAACTATGTCATGCCTAGGGTAAACACGGTGTTCTGAACACAATAGAGCACTCAAAATTGCGATCTGAGACTCCTTTCAGGGGTTATTCGAGCCGACGCTCGTAAATTAACTTTTCCACTTATTTATGAAAATGCCCCTAGTGGCTTTTCTCACAGCAGGCCCACACCCGCAAAGCTTACACTCTACCTAGGGTAAATACCATGTTATGGACGCAACTGTGCCCTCAGATTCCCATTCTGAGCTACCGTTTAGGAGATAAAACACCCCCGCCACGTGCATAGTATAAAAATACTTAATATTTTTATAAAATTAATTCTGGGCACACCGGGACTTGGAATCGCACGCCGTCTTTGCGCCTAGCTCTGGAATTATTCATAGAAATATTACAAAGTTTAACAGGGTCAAAACCCGAGTCGCTACACCCCCCTTTTTTATTGTTTTCTAAAACCATGTTATATAGCCGTTATGCTGCAGAAATTTCGTCCCAAAATTTCTCTCTTTCTCTCAAGAAATTATCTTATTTTATTTATGTGAATACCCAAACCTATTTTATTTCTAGGGGTATCAATCATGACATAAAAATGGTATATTTGGTTCTTGTTTTGACATACATAAAACCCTCATACCTTTTCCATGGGTTATAAATGACATAACAATCAAGTTTTTAAGCACTTTTGAAATGTCATGATTTTGAAATGAAACCCATTTCTTTTATTATATATGGGTAATTTATGAAATGCTTTATTATTATATATGTGGATCATATGAAAATAAATACATATTAAGGGTGTTCCATGATAGTGCTCTAATGCATTGGGAAAATAATTTAATCTCTAGAGATGACAAGTTTTACGATACCTTGGTGAATAACCTTGGTAATTTTTATGACACCTTGGGGATATACCTTGGTGATATGTTCATGAATGTATAAATTGAATGTTTTATCCACATATTCAAGTTATGATTCATGTTCTTTTTATTATGATGATATTCCTCTTTTTTCACTGCTCATGTATTTATGTAAATCATCAAGTTCTTATTAATATCACAAGTAATCTGTTACCCTTGTTTACCCTTACTGGGCTTTATGCTCAACCTTTCCTTTGATGTATGTCTCTAGGTTATGAGATGCAATAATTGTACTTAGGAAGAACTTATGATGAATCCCTATAAGTGGATTAGAATAATTTTTTATGTTTTCATGTTTTATTTTCCCGATTTCCTAGACACTAGACTTTAAAGATCCTCTGCTTGTAAAATGTAATGAAAAGTTATGTAATAAAAAGGAAAGATGATATAGTTGGTATCAAAGGATAGTTTAGTTATTTATGGAAATTAGGATATGAAAAATTTAGGAAGAACCCGATATAAAAGTTTAAATATAGGAAAAATTCTTTGTATTTTAATGAAATATTAAGTAAGTGGTTTCTGAACAAATTAATCCTTGTCTGGATACAAATAAGTGGATGAGGCTTTGGCACAGATGTACCTAGGAGTGAAAACTCCAACAAAAAGTTTCGAGCTTGACTCGGGGTATCCTGGTACATGACAATGGTCCTTGCTGCACTCCTATTTTGACACTACCAGGGGATATGTTTGGTTAATCATAATCTTTTTATGGATCATTATAAAGGATTTATAGAGAAATGTAATTGTTTAAGCATGAAGTTTTAATACATAAAACCCTTTATAGTTAAATGAAATATGATTATCACTATGGTTTTATTTTTTTAAAAAATGGCATGAAATAGGAGGAAATGTGCAAATGGTAACCGCAATGGACCATGCATTGACGACCCTCTGATGGAATCCGGAATGTAAACTTTTATGAGAATGATGAACCAAGTTACTCAAGTTATGAGAAATAACTTGAATTAAACTGAGATACTGATATCAACAAAAAGGGAACAACATTCTGTTGAGTCCTTTTTACGTCAACAACCACAAAACTTTAGTGGATCTACCAAGCCATTGATTTCTAAATTGTGGATCAACACCATCGAGAAGATCTTTTCTGTGCTCTGCTATTTAGAACAAGAGAAGGTCACCCTAGCTATTTATTGCTTAGAGGGATAAGTTGATCAGTGGTGGGAACTGATTAAAAAAATTAGGCCAAGATGGAGGTTGAAGTTATGGAGTGGGAAGAGTTTAGAGTGATCTTCTTCAATAAGTATTTCCCTCATTCCATGAGAATAATAATGGAGAAAAAGTTTCTCGAGCTGATGTTGAAGGAGAATGAATCTATGAGAAGCTACAAGATGAACTTCACAAAGCTTTCGCATTACACCTCTATCTTTTTCATGTATCCAAATGGTAAGGTTGATAGATTTTTCGGTAGACTGAGACCTCATCTGCAAAATAATCTAGCCAACTGAGAATATGATATCTATGAGGAGATCGTGCAAAGTGCGATGAAAGTCGAGCTGGAGTTTGGTGAGATGCAAAGGTCTCATAAATCCAATAACAATAAAAGATCAATGGAGCAAAGATTAGGGTAGACTTTTGATCAGGGAAGAGGAGGAAAGAAAGTGAAACGTCTCACATGTAATAAATTTGCGAAGAAGCATTCAGGGAACTGCCTGCTGGGGAGATGGAAGTGTTACCTGTAACGTCCCGGCCCCGGGTGCCACGCAACGGGTGCCCCGAGCCCGGTTCGCCACGTGACCTCAAGCGCATTTCCCCAAATGCCAGAGGGTGCCGACTAGCAGCGAGAGCCCAAGTCTGATAGTGGGGAAACTATGCCCTCATTTGTCAAAATGTAGCACATCGGAATACCAAAATAAACATACAACAACAGCGGAAGCAGTAAACACACCCAACTGAAATAACTACAGCAGTGGATATAACCAACAATATATAAGTGATGATGCTACATGATTTAAGTTCTAAGAAAACATCCAGAACATGCTATACATCAATACAGTACAACAGAAAAACAGAGTACAGTAAAGCAAGCAAAACAGCTAGCAGCAGCATCACGAGCCTAGGCTCGGTCCCATTCCCTCCTACTCCTCAGCAAGAGTCAAGTACCTGTATAGGGACTCTTGCCCCTATCCACACCTGTAGAAATGTAATCTGTTTGGGCCGAAAAGCATGACCCAAATAGGGTGTGAGAAATATAACTCAGTAGGCACCCACCAAAGGCCCGTGCCCAACTGCATGTAAGCATGCATCAACAGTGTGCAATTGTAAAATTCAATAAGGTAAGCAGTACTAAAAAGTAACTAACTTAACAATTAAATTTCCATTTTATTATTCATTTAAATTATTTAATTTAGTATCGTTCTGTGCTCAACAGCACCACGCCCTCAGGCCAAACAGTATCTCGCCCACAGGCTAATATAGTGAACCACGCCCTCATGCTATACAGAATCTCGCCCTCAGGCATTGTAATAGAATTCTCGCCCTCAGGAATATGAAGTGTCTCCCTCAGGCACAGAAGTCAAGCCCTCAGGCATGAAAGGTTTCCCTCAGGTGAAAAAAGACGACAGTCCTCGAGCACAGAAGTCAAGCCCTCAGGCTAATATATTCACGCCCTCATGATAATATAGGTAACCGGGCCATGCCCAACATATCAAAATGTAGTAAACAATCAATTCCTCTCAAGGCAATTCTTATAATTACTACATTGAATGCATACCCTCAGTTATCCTGGCCAAATGGCTAAACAGAGAAACACACCCCCGGGGTGGTTCTGGATCCAAGCAACGATCCCAACCAGCATTTTATTATCACAATTAAATACCTAATCAATTATAGGTATTAAATATAGCAACAATCTCAGCCACACGACACCCCAACGTGGGTTCGTGGCACAAAAACGCACAAAACACACAGCAGTTGGAAAACTAAACACAAAGCCACCTACCTCAAACGCCAATGAACGCTATACCCGAACACCGACCCCAGAAACACCCAAGAACGACGTAGATCTGGCGAAGAACAAAAACCATTCAAATGTAAATAACATACGTTAGGTGAAGAATTGGCAAGAACCAGCCAAGGATTTGGAATCCCTTACCCGCGCGGTTCCAACGGGATCATCCGAGACGGAATCAGATTCTAGAAGAACGCCCGACGGTTCTTCAAAGATCCGGCCTCCTCCTTTGGCTTCAAAATGGCTCAAAAGCCTCCTCTACAAAATGAGGAGGCTACTACCTGTTTTAATCCCAAAAAACAAAGTACATGGCCTGCACTTAAAAGTACACGGCGTGTACTTCAAAGTACACGGCGTGTACTCCTTTCATTTAACTGTTCATTTAGCGGTACCGCCACACTGTTCATCTGCCGACAAGAGTACACGACATGTACTCCCAAGTACACGGCGTGTACTGCCGCCCAGCTAGCGGCGACTTCACCGCCTTAATTTTTAACCTGCCGACTGACTACACGACGTGTAAAGGACCACTACACGTCATGTAGTCGGTTCTTACACCCTTTGTCGCCGGCAAGGCTACACGCCCTGTGTACTTATCCCAACACGGCCAAAAGTACACGGCGTGTGGAAAAGTACATGGCATGTAGTTTCAAAATTTAGCATTCTTTTCCATTTTCCATATTTTCTCAAAAACACTTAAGGAAAAGGAAAAAGAAGAAACCCGCACCTCAAAGATAAGAACCGGGTTCTTACAAACTTCCCCCTTATAGCAATTCGTCCCTGAATTGCCCTTTATAGGGGTGTTGAAGATAAAGCTCAGAACAGATCTGGCCACTGAGCACGTACGTCGGCCTCCCGCTCCTAGGTCTCGTCCTGCACTCAGCCATGCTGCCATAGCACCCGTACGAGAGGAACTGACTGGCCTTAGAGAACCTTCGTGCTCCTATCAACGATACAGATCAGATGTTTCTCAAAGGACGCATCATGCTGAAGCTCTACCTCCTTTGGCTGAAAGGTGTGAGATGGGTCTGAATGGTAGCGACGCAACTGAGACACGTGGAAGACGTCGTGCATAGCTCGGTACCGCTGCGGTAATTGGAACCGATAGGCAACCAGCCTGACTCTCTACAGAATCTCAAATTGTCCTACATACCTCGGTGAAAGCTTACCCTGTCTCCTGATTCGTTTGTGTCCCAGCCTCGGTGAAACACACAAGAAAACCTGATCTCCGACCTAGAACTCCAAAGGTCGTCTGCGGCGATCATCATAAGACTTCTGACGAGACTACGTGGTAGCCATCCACTTCAGAATCTACTGGACCTGCTCAGATGTCTCCTGCAAGAGCTTTGGCCCCAGCAAAGCTGCCTCACCTGCCTCTAATCAGCACAAAGGTGATCGGTATGGCCTACCATAAAAGGATTTGTATGGTTCCATCTCAATAGTCTCCTGAAATCTATTGTTATAGGAAAACTAGACTAAGGGTATATGCTTCTCCCATGATCCCCCAAAGTCTAGGACACATGCACGAAGCATGTCCTCTAGAACCTGTATCGTCCGTTCTGACTGGCCATCTGTCTGAGGGTGGTATGATGTGCTCAGAAGCACCTGTGTACCCAGCGCCCTCTGAAAACTCTGCCAGAAATGAGACGTAAAGCAGGAATCCCTATCTGAAATGATAGAACGAGGGACCCCATGAAGACGTACGACCTCTCGAATATACAGCCTTCTGAGCTCGTCCACACCGAAGGTCCCCTTGATCGGCAAAAAGTGAGCTACCTTCATGAGTCTGTCCACAAAAACCCACACGGTGTCATTGCCATGAGGTGACCTCGGCAAACCCATCACGAAATCCATCGCGACATCATCCCATTTCCACTCTAGAATGGGCAACTGCTGTAACAAACCAGCTGGTCTCTGATGCTCTGCCTTCACCTGCTGACAGGTGGAACATCTCGTAAAAAAACCAGCTATCTCTCTCTTCATACCCGACCACCAGTACTGACGTCTCAAGTCTCGGTACATCTTGGTAACCCCGGGATGAACTGCCCAAGATGAAAAATGAAACTCCTACATCAGCTTCTCGCGTATATCCCATGGAACCCATACTCGTCCATGAAAATGCAAAACCTCGTCGTTGCCCATCGCCCAACTGGGAGGAGGGTCCTCACTTGCCACTGATTCCCGTAGAACTAGGCCTTCTGAATCATATAACTGCCTCATCCTCACTCTATCCAGGAGGGTAGAAGTCACAACTAATGAGGAAAGATAAGTCTGCCCCTGACTGTCATGTACCTCCAGATTCATCTCAGAGAACAAAGCCATAAGCTGCCACTCACCACTGACATCATGCACTGCCTATATCTGAGTCTTCCTGCTTAGTGCATCAGCTACTGCATTACCTTTACCAGGTGTATAGGAAAGCTCGAAATTGAAGGACTGTAGGTACTCGACCCACCTTATCTGCCTCAGATTCAGGTCATGCTGAGTAAAGATATACTTGAGGATTTTGTGGTCGGTGAAAACCGCAAAATGCTCTCCCAACAGATAATGTCTCCAACAGCGCAATGCATGCACAACTGCAGCCAACTCGAGATCGTGCGTTGGGTAATTCCTCTCATGTGGCCTCAACTGCTGAGACCCATACGCAACAACTCGGTCTCCCTGCATCAAAACGGCTCCCAACCCAATCCCTGATGCATCACAGTAAACTTTATAGCTCTTCCCCTGCTATGAGAGTATCAGGATCAGTGCTGATGTCAGCCTTCCCTTCAGGTCCTGAAATGCTGTCTCACAAGCTTTTGACCAAACTAACTTCACACCCTTCTTAGTCAGACCTGTCAACGGTGCTGCTAAGCGGGAGAAGTCCTGTATGAAACATCTATAGTAACCAACTAGCCCTAAGAAACTCCGTATCTCAAACATGTTCTTAGGATGCTCCCAGGAAACTACTGCTCTCATCTTCTCTGGGTCCACTGCAACTCCTGCCTCTGAGATGATATGACCCAGGAAGTGAATCTGGTCCATCCAAAAGTGGCACTTCGAGAGCTTAGCATATAGGCGATGCTCTCTCAGTGTACTCAATACAATCTCAAGATGGGTGGCATGGCCGTTTCGAGTGCGTGAGTACACCAAGATGTCGTCCACGAATACTACCACAAAAGAATCAAGATACGGATGGAACACACGATTCATCAGAGCCATGAAAACTGCTGGCGCATTCGTGAGTCCGAACGGCATAACCGTATACTCATATAGAACATACCTACTCCTGAAAGATGTGAGAGGTATATCAGATGGTCTAACACACAACTGATGATATCCGGATCTCAGATCAATCTTCGAGAACACTCGTGCTCCATGAAGCTGATCAAACAGATCATCAATCCTCGGCAAGGGATATCGGTTCTTAACCGTCAACTGGTTCAGCTTTTGATAATCTACACAAAGCCTAAGGGTACCATCTGCCTTCTTCGCAAAAAGGACCGGAGAACCCCAAGGAGAAGTACTAGGTCAGATAAAACCCTTCACCTGTAGCTCCTCTAACTACCTCTTGAGCTCCTGCAACTCAGGCGTGGCCATCCTATAAGGAATAATGGACACTAGTGCTGCTCCTAGCACAAGATCGATAGAGAAATCCACCTCACGCACCGGAGGTAGACCTGAAAAGTCATCTGGGAAGACATCCCTGAAACAATCGACAACTGGAGGGAAATCCATCTGACAAGTCCCCTGGTCATCCAGATATAAGCTCGCAATCTGGGCTGTGACTCCACCTCGCCCATGATGCTCTAGTCCACCTCGACTTGCCTGAACATCCAACTCGCCCTTGTATAGAAACTCCCCGCCCTCTGGTGACGTGAAACGCACCCTGCGACGATAGCAGTATACAAAGGCTTGAAAGGGAACCAACCAGTCCATCCCGAGAATGACGTCAAAACTCGTCATCTCCAGGACATAGAGGTCCCAAAGGAAGTGACACCCTCTAACCTCAAGGGGGCACTCCTTGCATTGACGCACACCAGCCGTTCTCATCCCCAATGGAGTGTCTAGCGTCAAGATATCGGAAGAAGTAGAAACACAGATCCCAAGGCTCTCCACCATGGGTACAGATATAAAACTATGTGTAGCACCCATATAAAAAAGTACTGAAGACAAGAAAGAAGCTACTAGAATAGTACCTCTGACTATCGATGTTCCGAGATCCTACTCCTACTGGGTCTGTTGCACTGCATATGCTTGCCCAGTGCCGCGACCCTGTGACACAGCCTGGCTACCCTGAGCTGTCCCGCCCTACTGGATCTGTGATCCTGGTGTCTGGCTACCACGGCCACGACCCCCATCTCTGCCTGCACGCCCTGACGCATTCTAGTTCCCTGATTGGTAAGAAGCCACTGGTCCTGCTCCTGCACGTGGAGTCTTTACAGAAGCCCTCTCGCTAGCCATCGGTGGATACACCCTACAAAATGGCTGCAGGTGACCCATCTTGCCATAAGCTCGGCACTCCACTGGGTCTCGTGGACACTGCAGTCTCTTGTTCCCCTCTCTACCACACTGGAAGCACCTGATCGGGCCACCTGAAGAGACTACCTGGCTGGTACTGCCACCCTGAGAGAAGTCCATATGTCTCTTCCTCTTTCCAGTAGAAATAGTACCAATAACTGGTGCCGAACCACCCTGGCCCACACCACTAGATTCTCACAGGTTCCTCTCTGTAATCAACGCCTGGTTCACAATCACGTGTATAGTAGGTAACCTGAAAACATTTACCTGTACTCAGATGTCATACCGAAGACCATCCTCAAAACGTCTGGCTCTCAGTGTCTCATCACCCACCAGCACGGGTGCAAAGCGCTGAAGCTCTATAAAATGAGCAGAATAGTCCATCACTGACATGGAGCCCTGCTACAGATTCATGAACTCTCGAGCTCTATCTGCCCTCAGCGTCTCAGGGAAGAAGAAGTCATATAAGACTACCTAAAAATCTTCCCACTCCATGTCCCTGTGATGCTCTGACTGGGTGGTCACATCTCACCACCTCTTGGAGGAATCACACAGCATGTAAGTCGCGATCTTGACCCTCCCCCTGGAGGCGTCTCTAGATGCTCGAAAATAGTCTGCATCGATCCTAGACAAGACTCTGCAGCCTGTGGTCCGCCATCCCATGAGAACGTAGGCGGATGCTGCTACTGAAAGATACATGTTAGCTCGGCCATAGATGTGGCAGCCTGCGATGCTCCCTGAAAGGTCTGCATGAACCGCAATAAGCCTTCACGGAATTGTGCCTCCGCGCCTGTGTACGGTATAACAGCTGGTGCCGCATCTGGCTCTGCTGGTGGATCCACTGGTAGCCCATGGCCCACCATCTCCAGAGTATAATAATCGCCGCTCTCTTGGAGAACAACTCGCGGTCGTCTAGGCGGCATGACTCTACATGGTCAAAAGTATGCCTCAGATTCAAGATTATTAAGACTGAAAGAGAAGGAACCACAAAGGGAACAAGAGGAAGAAGGTATTCAAAATTGGCAAAACAAGACTACACAGCGAGTACAATGACTACACGGAGTGTACTTGACTTCCTTTCCCCTACCCAGGTCCTTCTACACGGCTAAGACACATGGCTTCCGTTCAAAAAAACTACACGGCGTGTATAATATCTACACGGTGTGTACGATGTTATTTTCCAACTGCCTGTGTCATCTGTGACACGACCGACTATTTGGCTTTACTCTACATGGTCTGTCCTCGAACAAGACTACACGGAATGTCCTCCAAAGTACACAGCGTGTTCAAGGAGCGGTGACACCGGCCCGTGTTTGTCAGTTACACGGCCGAGTCCCCAGGTTTCTCTACACGGCGTATTCATTATTGCCACGGCGTGTTTTAGCCAAGCCTTTCCCTACCCTAGGTCACCATCCACACGGTTTGTAACACGGGATGAGGCTACACGGTGTGTACTCCTGGTACATAGCGTGTACTCAAAAAGTTCATTTTCCTTCCCGAACAGAAGAACATACACGTCGTGTATAAAAATACTACACGGCATGTATACTGGGTTTCCGGACAGTATGCCTCAGAAACTTCTCCGTAACCCATAAAACACTGAAAAACAACACCTAAGTGTCAAATTCCGACCCGTGAGGGCCCATACTCCCCACGAATCAAAGTTTGACAGCTTATCTATGTTATAACAAAATAAACAGTCAATGATCCACCAAATTCCGGTCAATGGGGGCCCATACTCCCCAAAAACCAAAGTTTGGCGTCCATTCTATGGCCAGTTCACATAAAAATTACCCTATCAAACAGCAGGTACTTTTATCAGTGCGGCTATCACAACAACATGCCTTTCTAGCACAACAACTGTCACAACAACATGCAATTTCTAATGCACCTACATGTCATGGAAACTATGAATGGCATGTGTTATCTAGCATGTGCCTATATGATGGATGAGATGGCATACCCTCATCTCATCGGGTTGCAACTAAAGAGTACCCATAGAAAAATATAACACCACAATACAAGTGTGTCACCCAATGGTGAAAACATAACAACCATAAAATTGCAAACTCAGAAGAATTGCAAAATACGAGGCAGACTGGCTTTTCCCTGTACACGGGTTAGCTACGCCCGAGCACAACTTATTACCAACTACCTTTCATCCTATCCCTGACTACGTCTCCAAACAGTAAGTCAAAGAAAAGAAACCCCTTTGATACCACTTTGTAACGTACTGGCCCTAGGTGCCACGCAACGGGTGCCCCGAGCCAGGTTCGCCACGTGACCTCAAGCGCATTTCCCCAAACGCCAGAGGCTGCCGACTAGCAGCGAAGTCCCATGTCTGATAGTGGGGAAAATATGCCCTCATTTGTCAAAGTGTAGCTCAGCGGAATACCAAAATAAACATACAACAACAGCAGAAGCAGCAGACACACCCAACTGAAATAACTACAGCAGTGGATATAACCAACAGTATATAAGTGATGATGCTACATGATTTAAGTTCTAAGAAAACATCCTGAACATGCTATACATTAGTACACTACAACAGAAAGACAGAGTATAGTAAAGCAAGCAAAATAGCTAGCAGCAGCATCGTGAGCCTAGGCTCGATCCCATGCCCTCCTACTCCTCAGCAACAGTCAAGTACCTGTATAGGGACTCTTGCCCCTATCCACACCTGCAGAAACGTAATCTGTTTGGGCAGAAAAGCATGACCCAAACAGGGTGTGAGAAATATAACTCAGTAGGCACCCACCAAAGGCCTGTTCCCAACTGCGTGTAAGCATGCATCAAAAGTGTACAATAGTAAAATGCAATAAGGTAAGCAGTACTAAACAGTAACTAACTTAACAATTAAATTGCCATTTTATAATTCATTTAAATTATTTAATTTAGTATCGTTCTGTGCTCAACAGCACCACACCCTCAGGCCAACCAGTATCTCTCCCTCATGCTAATATAGTGAACCACGCCCTGAAGCTATACAGAATCTCGCCCTTAGGAATTGTAATAGAATTATCGCCCTCAGGCATACGAAGTGTCTCCCTCAAGCATAGAAGTCAAGCCCTCAGGCACGAAAGGTTGCCCTCAGGCGAAAAAAAAACGACAGCCCTCGGGCTAATACAGTCACACCCTCATGCTAATATAGTCACGCCCTCAGGCTAATATAGGTAACCGGGCCATGCCCAACATATCAAAAATGCAGTAAACAAGCAATTCATATCTAGTCAATTCTTTCAATTACTACATTGAAGGCATACCCTCAGGTATCCTGGCCAAACGACTAAATAGAGAAACACACTCCCGGGGTGGTTTTGGATCCAAGCAACGATCCCAACCAGCATTTTATTATCATAATTAAATACCTAATCAATTATAGGTATTAAATATAGCAACGGACTCAGCCACACGATACCCCAACGTGGGTTCGTGGAACAAAAACACACAAAACACACAACAGTTGGAAAACTAAACACAAAGCCACCTACCTCAAACGCCAACGAATGCTATACCCGAACGCCGACTCCAGAAACAACCAAGAACGACGTAGATCTGACGAAGAACAAAAACCATTAAAACATAAATAACTTACGTTAGGTGAAGAATTGGAAAGAACCAACCAAGGAGGTGGAAGACCTTACCCGTGCGGTTCCAACGGGATCGTCCGAGACGGAATCAGATTCCAGACGAATGCCCAGTGGTTCTTCAAATATCCGGCCTCCTCCTTTGGCTCCAAAATGGCTCAAACGCCTCCTCTACCAAATGAGGAGTCCACTGCCTGTTTTAAGCCCTAAAAACAAAGTACACGGCATGTACTTCAAAGTACACGGCGTGTACTCCTTTCATTTAACTGTTCATTTAGTGGTACCGCCACACTGTTCATCTGCCGACAAGAGTACACGACGTGTACTGCCGCCCAGCTGGCGGCGACTTCACCGCCTTACTTTTTAACCTTCCGACTGACTACATAGCATGTAAAGGGCCACTACACGACATGTAGTCTATTCTTACACCCTTTGTCGCCGGCAAGGCTACACGCACTGTGTACTTATCTCAACACGGCCAAAAGTACAAGGCGTGTGGAAAAGTACACGGCGTGTAGTTTCAAAATTTAGCATTCTTTCCCATTTTCCATATTTTCTCAAAAACACTTAAGGAAAAGGAAAAAGAAGAAACCCTTACCTCAAAGATAAGAACTGGTTTCTTACATTACCAGTGTGAAAGAGATGGTTATATTGCACAGAATTGTCGTAGTGAGGTGAAGCCTCAACTTCCCAACACTAACGACAAAGATAAGATGGTGCATGACCTACCTGAAGTCCAATTCTATAAGTGTGGACAACTTGGGAACTTTTCCAATCACTATCCAAATCCGAGGGCAGTGGAGGGAAATCACCACCAGCCTCAGCAATGACCAAGGGAACCAGGTCATACTTTTTCAATCACTACAACTAAAGTTGATGTGCCAAATGATGTGTTGGAAGGTACTCTTTTTGTTCTCTCAAATCAAGAAAGTACTTTGTTTGATTCATGTTCTATGAAACAAGACTACCCACCTTGTTAAGGTGTTATGGAGGAACCACAAATGTGAAGAAGCCACGTGGGAATCAGAGGAGTCTATGAGGCAGAAGTACCCACACCTTTTCTATTCTGAGGGTATGCGTTAAAATTTCAGGGATGGAATTTCTTAAGGGGAGAATAATGTAACGAACCAGACTTTTGAATGATATTTGTTTTCTAAATTTGTGTGTTATTTTATTTTATACTGCACAAAACTATATCCTTTAATTAAGTGATACTGTTGGGTTTTGACTATTATATGACTGTTGGTCAATATGATCGTTGGAAACTAAACTCTTAACGTTACAATTATTGTTTATAAATACAAGTGATATTGGTTAATTAATACAAAAAGAAGAGTTGATGTCCTCATCCAGTAGAATCGGACCATACAAATCCCATCTGTCGGACCTTGGGAAGGAGGTTGCGTCACTAAGCTTTGCTCTGGACCAAGCCCAAGCTGAGCTTCAATATGTGAAGCTTGAACGGAATCGACTAAGGGAGAAGTTCAAGCTGATATAAATCACCACTTGGGCAATGTTGTCCGAGCCGCCCCTATATTCTATCACCATAGAACACTTTACACTTAGGTCCTATGCAGGTGTTATAAGGGGCTATGTAACGAGACCTTAATTACTTTGTGCAATCATTTTTTATAAATAAAATTGTTCTTTCATCATTCTTGTTTCTGGAATAGATTTTCTTAATAAAGTTTATGTTTAATTAAGATAAATTTGATAAATTGATTTTAGAAGTAAAAATTATACTTTTCAATGATTTCTCATATATAGAGAATTATTATGGTAAAATAAACTTATTTTTTGAATTTCAAATGTCAAAATTAACCTAGGATGATTTTTTAGAAATTTTCTAAGAATTTTCAATTTGATGAATAGTGTTTTATGAATAGTGTTTTTTTGTTGAATAGTATTTGATGAATAGTGTTTTTTTGATGAATAATATAAAAATATTTTATTTTTAAATAATTTTTTTCTGTGAAATGATTTTTAAAAATCCGTCATACATGGTTGTAATCAGGGTGAAAAATGTGGTTAAATAAGATCAAAATAATTTTTTGGTGAATATTAACATACCCTTATGAATAGTAATGAATAGTAAATTGGCTAAAAAATAAAAAAAATCACCCATGAACATATAAATACTTTTTAGACATCTTAAAAGTGAAAAAATGATCATAGTATAAGTTTTGGTATTTTTATATGTCATAGATCTTTTATTTACAATTTTATAATTAATTTATTAATTTAAAATGGAAATTCATTTTCATAAAATGTAATAATAAATTTTTACTTTATTGTGTAAAGGTTATACGATAATTTTATGGGACCTTGATTATGTTTTCAAGGTGTTACAAAACTAGTTATAGTTTTAGAGTTGTTTTTTTAATAAATAATGATTTTATTTAAAATTTAAATTAAAATATTTAGAAAATTATTATCATAAAATGAATTTAATTTTTGAATTCATATCATCGATATTTGGTTAGGGTGAATTTATGAGATTTTTATAAAATGTTTTTTTGGTGAATAATGAAATTACAGTTTTGAGTTTCAGTGTGTTAAATGACATCATTAATGATGTAATCATGATGTAGTAATTTTTGTTGACTTTTAAATAGTAATATATGTTATGAGGCATACCAAGTGTCCAATACCAGGAGAAAATACCATGGTAAAGCCCATGGTTTTTCAAATACCACCGATGAGGTGTCCCTTGGATATTAATTAAATATTTCCCCACTTTTGCAATAAAAACAAACCCATTCATTAATTACATTCATTCAAAATTCGTCCTCAATGAAGATATAGTCTTTTTTCCTTCCAAGGATTCCTCCCAAGGTTCCCTCAAACCCCCAAGGTCCCAACGTTCAAGCTTTCAAAGTTAATCTTCAAGGTACGAGAACCTTTTAACCTCCTCTTTTAAGTCACGACTTCCTTTATGTTATGTCTTCTAGTTTCATTATTATTATGTTGGGGTGGGTTATTATATATCCTTATTACTGTCCATTTCATGTAAAAATGATAATAGACACTCTCCAATCTCATCAATTGATTTTCATAATTTTTAAGTGACGTTGTTAGGCTGCCGAATTTTTGTAAAAGAAATCGCACTCTCTCTTTTCTTTCAAGTTTCATTTTTATGTGGTATGTCATTAAAATATC
Source organism: Viscum album (assembly GCA_963277665.1). Lineage (NCBI taxonomy): Eukaryota > Viridiplantae > Streptophyta > Magnoliopsida > Santalales > Viscaceae > Viscum > Viscum album. The sequence goes on from OY728158.1 coordinate 1,276,656,020, forward strand.
CACACCATGATATTATTTTTATTTTATTATTTCCCTCTACTGTAAAATGATTCATTTATGGATGGGATACCCCTTCCCCCTCTTTTTTTATTATTTGCTAAAACCATGTTATATAGCCGTTATGCTGCAGAAATTTCATCTCAAAATTTCTCTCTCTTTCTCTCAAGAAATTCCCTTATTTTATTTATGCGAATAACCAAAACTATTTTATTTCTAGGGGTATTTATCATGAAATAAAAATGGTATATTTGGTTCTGGTGTTGACATACATAAAACCCTCATACCTTTTCCATGGGTTATAAATGACATAACGATCAAGTTTTTAAACACTTTTGAAATGTCACGATTTTGAAATAAAACCCATTTCTTTTATTCTATATGGTTTATTTATGAAATGTTTTATTATGATCTATGTGGATCATATAAAAAGAAATACATATTAAGGGTTCTCTATGATATTTCTCCAATGCATTGGGAAAAGAATTTAATCTCTAGAGATGACATGTTTTACGATACCTTAGTGAATAACCTTGGTAATTTTTATGACACCTTGGGGATATACCTTGGTGATATGTTCATGAATTTATAAATTAAATATTTTGTCTAAATATTCATGTTATTATTCATGTTATTTTTTTATTATGATATTCATCTTTTTTCACTTCTCATGTTTTTATGTAAATCATCAAGTTCTTATTGATATCACAAGTAAACTGTTACCCTTACTGAGACTTCTGCTCACCCTTTTCTTTGATGTATGTCTCCAGGTTATGAGATGCAATAATTTTAATTAGGAAGAACTTATGATGAAGCCCTATAAGTGGATTAGAAGAATGTTTTATGTTTTCATGTTTTATTTTCCTGATTTTCAAGACACTACACTTCAAAGATCTTCTGTTTATAAAATTTAATGAAAAGTTATGTAATAAAAAGGTAGGATGCTATAGTTTTTCCTTGAAAAAATGTAAATGAAGCTTGGAAACCTTTTGAAAACCATTTATTTGAAAATAACTTTTAATTTTTTTTAAAAAAATTAACCTTTTAAACATGCAAAGGAATCTTCAAAGAAATGACGGTGGGTAGATCCTAACATGCCGAACATTCTATTTGCACCGTAAAAAGTTTAAAAAAGTGCCATGACCATAAGATGAAAAGAAGATTCCTTTTTAAAAACCATTTTTTTTAAAAGTTAAAACAAGGATAAAAAATTATTTTAAATATAGTATTATAATATTATAATATTCTTGGAAGCCTTTTAGAAAACATAGTTATGAAGGAACACATATTTCTGACCAAAGAGAGAAGTAAATTTGGGCTTTCTTAAAAACACTTTCTTAACTATCTTATGTACCAAAGAGTGAAAAAATGGTACCAATACATGAATATATCATGAATAACTTGAGGTTAATAAAATTAATGAGGGGTTTTAATATATGGATCATAATATTTGATCAAATAAATCATAATCAAAAATAATCTCAAAAAGCGATGAGATTGTTTCAAAAACTATTACCACTTGGTAACTTTTAACCATAATCCCCATGTAAGAAAATGAAATTAAATAAAGACTAAAATATCGTGAAAATATTTATATTCATGATATAAAATTTCATAATTAGTATATACACCTCATGGAAAAATATAGGTGCATAACATGGCTTGTGTCCCAAAGAAGGAAAATTGGGAAAAAATCACTTTACTGATTTGGTAACTATTAAAATATAAAACCCATGAAATAAAGATCATAAAATGGATATATAAATACCCATAAATTTAATTATAATAATCAGATAATACATCCATGGGAAGTATACACACCATAGAAAAAAATGGGTGGTGAATAAAACATATATCTCACAGAAATAAAAAGTGAGATGAAATTCCCTTACCTTGTGTATTAAATCACTTCGTAATCATACAAGATTCTTGTATAATAAATTAAATATTATTATAAATATTTTACATAAGAATATTATTATATATAATACCATATTTTTTTTATTATGATGTTATATTACCCTCTTTTTAACAATTTTATGTTAAGGTTTCACTTTGAGTAATATCTGATTTGTTCTTCGCATGAGTCTTAATTTGTTATATCTTTGTTCATTATAATCATATCACAATTTAAAGAATTTAAAACATGATATAAATATAATTTATATTAATTATATGTGTATTATTATAATCTATAAGATATAGAAGTGCGAAATGAATTACCCCATTCTTGGAGATGGTAGGCCGTACGTACTCATGAACGTTGTTTCCATTTTATTGTCATATTGGAAGAAAGAGAGTAAATGATATATATATATATATGTATGTATATATATCATTTTTAAATTTTCATTATTATATCATATATATATTTTAATTTCACTAAACACATCCTTAATACATTTCATGTAGGGTGTGAACGAATCACGTCACTTTGAGGGGGCGGTAGTACACGCTTCCTTAAACGAAATTATCGTATTTACACAAAAGGGAAAGTATAACGATATGGGTTGTAAAAGTACTAAATCAGATTAAATACATAATAAATATAATATATAACATATATAAATATATTTCCCATCATAATGTCCACCATGAGAGGCGGTAAAGGAAAAATGAATAATCATCATTTCATGAGGTGGTAGTTCATCGTACACATAAACAATATGTTCATTACCCATTAGATGGATGTGTGTGTAAGTGTAGGTATAACCATTTATATAAAAATATCTCAGTATATTTAGTATACTAGTATTTTTATATAATCATGAAATGATTATATTTTAGGCGGTGAAGAAAGAAAATAAAATAAAGGAGACTGAGGAAGGATGTTACTTCTTAATCAGGTAACTCCTTTTGGTTTGCACCAAAGGGATTCCTTGGATGACTTTCTGTCCAAAGGGAGGCATCAAGGAGGGAGGTAGGTATTTTTAGGATATAATTTGGTATATATTTTCTGAGCCAAAGTGTCTTGATATGTGTGTGGAGGTGGGAGGAGAGGTGGCCTTTTAATAGTGGAGGAGGAGTGACATTCTTGTAAAATTTTGGAAAAGGGAAACCCCACCCGCATTTTGTTTGTTGAAATTAGATCCAATAATGGAAATTTTTTGAGACAAGGTAGTATAGGGTCTAAATATGTATAGAAAATTTATTTTGGATAGATTTATATGTCTTTTTGGGCCTTAAGGTTATGGTTTATTCCCTTATTAAGCGAAATTAAACCTTAATCACTGTAATTAATTTTAATTAATTTCAATAATATTTTTGGTCAACAACTAATTTAACCTAATTATACATTATAAATTATTCTTATTATTAATATGGAATTAATTTTTCCAAATTAAAAACATAGAAGTGGTAGAAATTAATTTAAATATAATCCGGTAGACGGGACGACAGTGAAAGTTTTTGACATAAAAACATTCAAAAGATTGCTATGCTTTTATAGTCAATTTCAAAGTGAAATTGATTCCAATGACCCAAATTGTATATATTGATAAAAATTTAATCTAATTAAACTTTAAAACCAACTTAAAATTTAATTTTACTATGTAAAAAAATTATATGAAAAAGAAGTTTTGAATTAAAATTCAATATTTTTAATTATTCATTAAAAAATAAAGCATCACAGAAAAATAAAAACAATTACCCCTAATCTAATTATTATTATTATTTTTCAAATTTGAAGTTTATTTTTACATATAATATTTATAAAAGTGTTAAAAGTTATATTTAAAATAGGTTTACCATCAAAAGGCGGTAAAATAGCCTTAATAAAAATATTGGGTTTTAGGTGTCAAATTGGGTTTGTTCTTATCTTATTCCTATCGAATCTATTTGATGAATATTAAAAATATTTGACTGAATATATAATATATTTATATTATATTAATATAACTTAATAATTTTAATTTATTTAATTTACTAGGACAAAACAACTTTTTGAGCATAAAAATAGCATTCTATAAAAATATCCCCTTTATGTTCAATTTGTTCTTGTATTCATTATAAGAAATGAATTCATTTTATATTTGAGTAAACCATTGGTTTTCATAAGTTAATAAATAACATTCATAACCACTAACTTAACGGCTAGGTTAAGTATTAATATATTTAATAATAATATTTTAATAATATATTGTTGTTTGGTAAAACTGATCTTACATGTTACGAAAGCCATCGAGGAAAGTCAATCTTGCATATAATGTAAGATAAACTCAGTATTAAATATAGAGAAATATAACCTTTAAATTGCGTGTAGTTCATTATTAACTTGGTATTATGTGATAAAAACTTAGTGCTTTAATATAACAAAATATATATTCAGTGTTGTGTGAAATGAAAAAAAATATCAAAGAGATTATATTAATTAAAAAAAATCACAAATATCAAGGTGTTAAAATTACTTATGTTTTGTTTATTTATTTTCCTTTCATGAATACATATATATAATGTTGTATAAAATTGGAATGTTGACTGTTACCTACTGAATTTAATTTTCATAACCTATAGAGGAACCTTGGTGATTGTGCAGACCTTATTGTCTGCTTTTAGGTTACAAGTGTATAAGGGATATGGTTGGAGTAGCTGGATGGAAATTGAGAGATAGAACCAAGGAGTGACTTGAAAATTTTTGATATATCTCCATTGATAGTTTGTTTTTTTCTATACTTTATCATTCCAAAAGGAGATCCTTGACATGTATGCATGTATGAAAACATGAAACAAATTTTTATACAATATATTGATATTATATATTATTATTGTTTTACCTTTAGTTGTAAACTATAATATCCTAAAATTCCATGTAATTTTTCTCTAAAATTATATGGGATTATTTCAAGACCAGACGCTCAAACGACACTTGATTTCATGGGCTGATGATCCCGGAACAATTGTTCAAACTTTGTTAAGTTTTTAAATAGCACGTTTGAGAAGTGTTCCTAAAAAAGTTGAATAACTCTTAAATGGGTTCCCAAATCAAAAATTCTAGGTCACTATTGTGTTAAGACTAGTGGGTTTACCCTAGGGCCGACTTAAGTTTTATCGGCACAGGTCTCCAGTGAGAAAAACAGAAAATGACATAACCATAAATAAAATAATTAAATAAGATTATTTTATTTTACAATTCCTTATAACTCATGAATGGTAACTCGAATTGAAAATTAGATACCCCCTGTTGAGCTTGTAAAGGCATGTTTTACTTAAGCATAGCCTAACATCAGCTATCGTGGATCGACTATGAAAGTTGGTTTTTGGGACGTAACCATAAATAAAATAATTTAAATATTTTTTTTCGAATCCTTATAACTCACAAACAGTAACTCAGATTAAAAATCTGAGACCACCATTGTGTTCATTATAAGATGTTCTCTTTAAGTAGGACTTAACCTTGAAGAAAATAAAATAAACTTGAGCATATTATTTTATTAAAATTTGTGTTTCACTTAAAGGAAAGGACGTTGCAACCCGAGCATAATAGAAACACTGTTTCATAAATGAAATAGTGTAATGATGCTGTGACTCAGCATAATAGAAATTCTGAAACAAATTTCCTTTATTTAATGAATTAATCATATACAGGATCATTTGTAGAGATCTAGGATTGCTATGAACCTTTTGAGGATTTTCATTGGCAAGTGACGAGTGGTGATAAATGAAGAATCATCAATGATGATGGGTTGAGGATTATGGAACAATGAATGACGGTGGTGAAACTCTGATCTTCTCCATCGAACGATCTAACCTTGAGGTAAGGGTTGCTATTTAGATCATGTATTTCCAAATTCTTAGATTTAAACGATGAATGTGGATCAACCTACGAACAGGTTAACCCGTAGTCCGATATTTCTTGTGGGATGATTTCGAGGGAATTGGAATTTTTATTTTGATTTTGTTCTTGATCCTTTTAATGGATTCGATCAAGGTTGAAATGAATAAATGACCGAGGTTCGATCCTCAGGTTGCTTAATGTGATTTTCTCCCCCCACATTCTTCACATTCTTCATGGGTTGAATAATGATTAATCATTTCACACCCGTTTTTGGTGAAACAATCCCAAATAAAAGGTCTAACCTTGTGGTGGCACGATAGAGGTCCGACCATCGTGGTGACGAATGGATCGAGGCGGTGTGGGAGGTAGAAGCATTCAACTGTTTCTTAGAGAAGTGGGTTACAATGGGATTTTTCACCCCAGGTATTGAAGACTGCGGCCAAGGATCCCAGAACCCCTTATAAATCGAAGAAAGAACCACCGAAGCGCATCTAGTGGCTCGCAGAAAGGCTTGCTGGCGCATCGGTAGCGGCGGTGGTGATGAAAACAACTACGTCCACACGATTGTCCGTGTGGACAAGTCCATGGATTCAGCAGCAATGATGACCAAGACCAACTAATTGACCTGCAGAACACATGTGGAATGATAGTCGACCGAGCTGACCACATACTGAGGAGGGACGCTGCGTGATTGCCGTATCTGGGGCTAGAGGAGACCAGACCGCATCACAACGGGGTGGCCTAGATACGGCGGGCCAGGCTGGCAGTGGGTCAGACCCATGGCCCAGCCAATCTGGGTCGGACCCGATGGGTCAATTTGGGTTGGACCTGGCAGGTCAGGTCGGGTCAGACCGGATCCAGACCCAACATGTAACACCCCAAGATTTCATAGTACATTATCCCTTGAAAGTGATTCAATAGCTCGCGCTACACGCAATACCGAGTTTGAGCGCACCACGACTTATCAAACTAGTCATTCAAAAAGCAGTTATGAATAGTATTAACTATATTTTAAATTTTATATACTTTATATAATTTTAACATCCATATTATGTGTTTCTTAGACATAATATAAAAACAAATTCATTTTTTAGATAAAATAAGTATTTTTCAAAAAATGAAAATTTACCACCTTTTAATGGTAAACCCTTTTTAAATCCAATATTTGATACTTGTATATTCAATTTGAAAAAAATAAACTTCTTCTTTAGAATCAGTACATAAAAATTTTCTTTGGATAAATTTTTGGTGTTTTTATGATAACTTTCATATTTTGATGAATAGTGAAAGATACTAAATTTTAATTTAAAACAACTTTTTTAATAAAAATAATTTATAGTGTTAAATTATAAATTTGAATGATTTGGAAGTATAATTAGATTATATTTTTAGCATTTAATCCAATATTGGTCATTATAAGTACTTTCACATTTAAATTGGACATAAACACATATCAATCTTTTGATAGTTTTTATTTCTCAAAAACCCGCTTTCTGGTTTTGACAATGGGAATTAATTTTAAATTAATTAATGAAACTCCTATGTTTTTAATTTATTAAAATAGACATCATTTTTGAATTTGTAATATCAAAATTATCTTTGGGTTATTTTTTGGTATTTTTCTGAAAACATTCAATTTTTTGATGAATGGTGAAAACACTACGTTGTAGATAAAAACAACCTTTTTCTTTCAAATAAATATTTATAAATAAAAATTTATCTTAAAGTAAAAATAGATAAATAATATATATATTAGTCTAATTTAATTCATTAGATACATTTTATAATAATATTAGACATATAAAATTTTATTAACCTTTTTAATATCTTTTACCCACCTTCTAGACACATTTACAAATTTGCATAAAACATAATTTTACCGCTTCTATGAAATGAATTTCAAAAATTTTAGAGACACGATTGACATCAGTAAGTAAAATGTGGTTCAATAAAATAAAAATAATTTTTGGTGAATAGTAACTTTTGAATTTTATTTACCATGGTTAAAAGTAAATAGGTTAATTAAAGGTAAAAATGATATTATAATTACCCAAACACATGTCCTAATTCAATTGGATAAGTTTATTTCGACCAAAATAAACCTTAGAAATAAAATATGATCTTATTTCATCCAATTGGATTATATTAAGACATTTATAATTATTTTATTTAAAGAAGAGTTAAAAGTGTTAAATTCAATGTTTAATAACTAAAAGTTTTTTAATATAAGATTATACATAAGATAAATTCGACTATAAATATTCATTAGAAATATAAATATATTTCCTACATCATGGTATTTTATTTTTAATTTTTAGACATTATATAATTAACTTTATATATGATACAATGATGATGCAGTAATTACCTTATTAACAAAAGATTAAAATAATTGATATTATAAATATCAAAATAATTGTAAATTGAGAAATTTTATGCATTTTAAAAATTTCATAGGTTAATATGACATTTTTTGGTTGATTAAATAATTTATTTTGAAGTGATAAAGTTTTTATGACTTTCAAAAAAACCAAATACTAAATTGTGTCAAAATTGACATAAATGAGTTTTTAAAACAAATACTATATTATTAAATAATATAATATTCATAAAAATCTAAGGTTCAGCCAAAGGACATATATAATGATATATATGTAATTAATTAACCACTTGAGATTCTCTTGGCATTTTATAGTAAGTTTATTAACAATGTAATATAAAAATACAAGAAGACATTGTAAAAGTTAAACTATTTAACTAAGAGTTAAATCTAAACGATAAGGTTAATATGGTGACCTAAAACTCTATAAAACCTAGTGTTTGAGAGGTTTTGGACCCATACCCACCTTATACTCGAAATAAATTCTTTTGGAGCCATTATAAACCAAATTATGATTGTATAATAAATTAGTATTTCAAGATTTTCCTAAAGTGACCCTCACCTCTCTTATAAAAGGGTACTTTCCATCTATCAAAATCACACCTCCAAATCCATTTGGATCGGACATAATCTTCTCAAATATCCTCCAAAATACCCTCAATTCAACCTAGAGGCCTTAATTTGATCATAAATCCAACTTAATGATCCCTTTTGATCAAATAAAAAGGAAGTACCCGAAGAAGAGGTAATAATTTCAACACCTCTTTCAAAGTTCTTTTCTTCTTCCACTTCCTCTTTATTTATTGTTTCCATATAAAAATAATAAATCCAGTACCTTCTACATATTGTGATGTTATTATAAATATGGTACAACCATATTAATTATTCTATCCATCTTATGAATGACAAAGTCACCATACATGCGTACGTACGGCTTACCATCTCCACATCGTGGTGTAGTTTGTTATTCAACACTTCATTATTTGGATGGGTATTTCAATGAGTATAATTTATGTAAATAATAAATATAGCATGCTAATTATTCTTTATATGTAATATTCCATCCAATTACATACGATTTCACCATCAATAGAATGATATTGTCACTCGTGCGTACGTGCGAATTACCGTCTCCACGAACGCGATAAGATTCATTCCCCATCATAACCATTCAAGAATAATTTTCATTTTATGATTTTAAATAATGTTTAAGAACTTAATATCATTATATATATGAATCAAATACATCATATCCATAATATACATGACTTACATAACAAAACATATAAAGGAAAATGAACCAGTTAACACCAAAAATGACGATACTATTGAAATATCATTAACAAAGCAGTATTAGAAGATCATATATGATATCATATTTATTTATGTGGTTCTTGAATAATTTTAAAAAATTATTTCACCATTATATAGGAGTTTAACCTACCCTATAATAAGTAAAATTATAAGGTAAGGGTTAATTTTACAATCTATTTATTATCCAAGATTGTTTATACGTAAGTATCTACTGTGACCTCTTTATCATCCACATCCGTGTTTCTTAAAAATGTATTTCATTTTTTTTTACTATTTCCTAGAATATGGGTTAATGTCATTTATACCCTTTTTTTGACTTTTTATAAAAAAAATTTATAGGAATATTTCTGTCATTTTCCAAACATGGTACTTTATGACCTTTTCGAAAAATTAATTTAATAATTTTTTTAACTTATACGGAGTGTGTTGATATTTTCCTCCATTATAACACCTTCAAAGCTTCCATTACAAGTTTATAAGATTATTTTCAAAATAAATAATTTCTTTTATAATTACATTAGTTTTAAATGATTTAAAAATAGAAAGATATATTTCTCTCAAATAGTTTTTATTTCATCTATATCAACATCCTATGATATATTTTACACTTGTTTGAAGTCGATTTATTATGATACAATCTTCCATATTGTATTGAAGTTTTTTTGATATGTTTGACTGTGGATGTGTTATTTTTATACCATTCATGTTTTATGGTTAAAGTGTTAACATTTCATATGATATTTTTAATATGAATATTTATGTTATGTTTCAACCTTTTCATATGAGGAATGCATTGGACTTAGTAAGTGACAGGTGGAGCCCTCTATAGCTCCTTGATGCATCGGTAGGTATCATGAGACAAAATAGTGTCTTAGCACAAGGCCTTGACAAAATCTTATTTGTTTTAAATGGAATTATTTGATTTATATTTTCCATATTATTCTAATGTTTAGGTTTAAAAGGATTATGTTTTAGTCTTATAAATTGACTTGAATGTTTATGCTTATTTATGAATGTTTCTATTATATTGTTATCCTTACTCAGCATTTGAGCTCACCCATTTTTTATGTTTTATTTTTCCCAGGATGCGAAGAAGTATATTATGATTGTACTGTAAGAATAGTCTAAGGGATATGGGTGTGTTAAAAAGGGACCACAATGTTGTTGTTGTTTTATTTCATAATGTAATGTAAAACTTATGCATGTATCTAGTACTACCAAGGCTACTAAACTGATCAGTATTTTAGACTTGATCTTTTGTGATCATGCCGATGTTATGTAATAATGCACCGACTCTGGGTAACTAGGGTCGGACCATTATAATTGGTATTATAGGTAGTTTAGTACAAACCTTGGAAACTAGATTTAGAAAAACTATGATTAGATAACATTACCCAAAGATATAATTTGAGGATTAGTATATAATAACTTCCTATAATTTTGGTAATGTAGAGATTTTGTAAGTTTTCCAAGAAATAAATCCATGTCTGGATATGAACAGGTTGAGGCGGCTCTGACACATATATACCTAGGAGTGAAAACTCTGACAAGGAGTTTTGGGTTTGACCTGAGGTATCCTGGTACACGGTAACAGGCCTTGCTGAACTCTTGGTTACGACACTTGTGGGGGATATGCTTAGGATAATTCACATTTTATTTACAAAATATTATAAAGGATTTATGAGTAAATAACTCCTCAAAGAAAACATTTTTATGATTATGAATTATATGCATAAAATTTTCAATTTACATTAGGTATTTTACTGGTTTTGGATTATGCATTGTGATTCATAAAATAACCAAGTGTATGCCATTATTTAGAAATGGTGTCCAGTAGAAGGAATGAGAACTCCAGCAATACGCATGATCCAAAGAGTAAGAAAGATCATATCTTTTATGGTCTTAATCCAACATTAAGAATGGAAATAGTCACCCATGTATTCTTATCATATGGTGAAATATTATCATGTGTTAATAAGACATGTAAATAATTCTTTGAGTCCTATGTCTTTGAAGGAAAGCTAGAGAAGAAAAGGACGATAGAGAGAAAGATAGATAAAGGGAAGAAGGGAAAGAAGGAGTTTCCCATATGTGATAAGTGTGGAAAGAATTAACTTGGTAAATGATTGAAGGGAATGGGAGTTTCTTATTAGTGTGGAGAAAAAGGACACCAAGTACGTGATTTCAAAGGTAAGAAAAAGGTTTAAAATGTACAATGCTTCATCTCCAAGGAGTCGGGACACTATACAAATCAATGTACCAATCATCACAGTATACCCCAAATGATGTTATTAGATAATAACCAAGTTATGATACCACCATAGATGAAGAGGAATAATTAGTGTTATTATATTTTTATTAGTTAATTATATCATTTGAGTGTTGTATCAATGATGTACTGGTTATATAATTAATGGAAATAAATAAGGATTGTGCTGCAGTACTATTTCATTGAGGATTTGAGATTATATGGTACTAAGAAAAGTGATTCAACAATAAGTTAAACTTTTTGAAAAAATACATGGTTGAAGGAAATATAAACCTTAATATGGTCCTAATACTGAGGTAGTGATTTTGGAATAAGAGATGGTTGATGTGGATAAATTATATTGTATATTATTGACTACCTTGGAACTGATTAATGGTTTTTTTATTCCATCTTTATTGGAGTATTCAAAATTTTTGGATATAAGGAATATATCTAGTATTCTATAAGGAATAAGGGAGCATGAATGTAATCAATAAGGTTTTATGGTAATTTAGGGTGTTACCATGTTTTAAGAGAATATATGATGAAGGTACTTACATGTTATTATGTGTCAAAAAGAGATCTTCATTATGTTATGTTAAACTTCCTTCTAATTTTTTGGACTATTAGTTTGGACACTAGTATTTTGGATAAGTCTAAAGATTGGAATGGATTAAGTTGGACATTGGATACTATGGTTTAAGGTTAAAACATTTCTTAAAATTATTTTTGTATTTTTTTGTAAAAGGAAAACCCAAAGTTCGGGCAACAACCCGTCGCATCCAGCAAGGCCGTGAGACTTGAACCCACAACTAACGGGCGACAAGGGTGCATCACTGACCACTGGCCTATGTGATGTCCTGGTTTGTATAATTTAGTTTTTAAATGATCTGATAGATGAAGTATAAATTCATTTTTTTAAACCCTATATGATTAGGATAAATAGAATATTTTTGAGTTCTATTATCTTTTGGAGTGAAAGATGAGTATGTGGTAGAAATTAGTTAAAGGATATACCTCGACTTGTCAAGTATTTTTTTTTCTTATTCTATAAAGAAATTAATTCTTAAACTTTAGGGAAAGGATCTTAAAACTAAAAATGTGTTTTCTTAATATCTTATGTTTTGATGAAACAATAATTTTTTAATTCATCATAGATTTATGGGTTTGAGGCCCTCAATTTTCTATTTATTGTTTAATTGTTTGTGATTGATGACCTCAATAACTCCCTATAAATATTTAAGTTTTTCATCCAATTATGTGTCTCAAATTTCCACTAATGTTCTCCTATTTGAAATCCTAATTTGGTGGTGACTTTTTCATTTCCCTTTCCCTCTTATTAAGACTAAATTTTATTAAACCTATTTCCAATGTGGGTTTTCCACAAAGTTATTTTATATTTTTAACATTTTATTTTTGAAGAACAATTTCAAATTGTGAGGATGAAATTTATTGAAGGATAAGATAATGTAACACCCCAAGATTTCATAGTACTTTATATCTTTAAAGTAATTCAATAGCTTCCGCTACACGCAACACCAAGTTCTTGTGCGCCACGACTCAACAAACTAGCCCTTCAAAAAGCAGTTATGAATAGTATTAACTAAATTTTGAATTTTATATACTTCATATAATGTTAACATCCATATTATGTGTTTCTTAAACATAATATAAGAACAAATTCAATTTTTCAGATAAAATAAGTATTGTTCAAAAAATGCAATTTTACCACATTTTAATGGCAAACCCTTTTTAAATACAATATTTGATACTTTTATATATTTAGTTTTACAAAATAAAATTTTTCTTTAGAATCATGAAATAAAAATTTATTTTGGATAATTTTTTGGTTTTCTTATGATAGCTTTCAAATTTTGATGAATAGTCAAAGATACTCAATTTTAATTGGAAATAACTTTTTTAATCATAATAATTTATTGTGTTAAATTATAAATTTGAATGGTTTTGAAGTATAGTAAGATTATATTTTTAATATTTAATTGAATATTGGTCATTTTATGTAATTTAACATTTAAATTCGACATAAACACATACCATCTTTTAATAGTTTTTACTTCTTAAAAACCCGCTTTCTGGTTTTGACAACGAGAATTAATTTTAAATTAATTAATTCAACTCCTATGTTTTGAATTTGGTAAAATAAATATCATTTTTGAATTTGGAATATCAAAATTATCTTTGGGTGATTTTTTGGAACTTTTATGAAAACATTCAATTTTTGATGAATAGTGAAAAACAATACGTTGTAGATAAAAACGAACTTTTTCTTTTAAATAATTATTTATAAATAAAAATTTATCTTAAAGTAAAAATAGATACATAATACATATATTAGTATAATTTAATTTATTAGAGACATTTTATAATAAGATTAGACACATAAAATTTTATTGAACTTTTTAACGTCTTTTACGCACATTCTAGGCACATTTGCAAATTTGCATAATACGTAATTTTACCACTTCTGTGAATTGAATTTCAAAAATCCAAGAGACACGATTGAAATTAGTAAGTAAAATGTGGTTCAATAAGATGAAAATAATTTTTATTGAATAATAATTTTTGAATTTTATTTACCATAGTAAAAAAGTAAATAGTGTAATTAAAGGTAAAAATGATATTATAATTATCCTAAAACATGCCATAATTCTATTGGATAAGTGTATTTCGACCAAAATAAACCTTATTAATAAATTATTATCTTATTTTATCCACTTGTTTTAGATTAGGATATTTATTAATATTTTATTTAAAGAAGAGTTAAAAGTGTTAAATTCAATGTTTAATAAATAAAACATTTTTTATGTAGGCTTATACATAAGATAAATTTGACTATAAATATTCATTAGAAATATAAAAATATTTCCTACATCATGGTGTTTTATTTATAATTTTTTGACGTTAAATAATTAAATTTATATATGACCCAATGATGATGTAGTAATTACCTTATTAACAAAAGATTAAAATAATTGATATTATAAATATCAAAATAAATGTAAATTGGGACTTTTTATTAATTACACGAATTTTATATGTTAATATGACATTTTAGGGTTGATTAAATAATTTTTTTTGAAGTGATAAAGTTTTTATCACTCTCACAAAAACCAAATACTAAATAGTGTCAAAATTGACATGAATGAGTTTTTAAAACAAATACTATATTATTAAATGATATAATATTCCTAAAAATATAAGGTTCATCTAAGGGACTTATATAATGATATATATATCATTAATTAACCACTTGAGGATTTCTTGACATCTTATAGAATGTTTATTAACCATGTAATATAAAAATACAAGAAGACATTGTAAAAGTTAAACTATTTAACTAAGAGTTAAATCTAAATGATAAGGTTAATATGGTGACCTAAACCAGTATAAAACCTATTTGGTGAGAGGTTTTCGACCCAGACCCACCTTATCCTTGAAATAAATCCTTTTGGAGCCATTATAAACATAATATGATAGAATAATAAATTAAAATTTCAAGTTTTTCCTAAAGTAACCCTCACTTCTCTAAAGAGCCCTTTTGATCCAATCAAAAGGAAGCACCCAAAGAAGAAGTAATAATTTCATCACCTCTTTCAAAGTTGTTTTCTTCTTCCACTTCCTATTTCTTATTTTTTCCATAAAAAAATAATAACTCCAGTACCTTATACATAATCTAATGTTCTTATAAATATGGTACAACCATATTCATTATTCTATCCATCCTATGAAGGACAAAGTCACCAAACATGTGTACGTACGGCTTACCGTCTCTACATCATGGTGTAGTTTTATATTCAATAATTCATTATTTTTATGGGTATAATAATGATTATAATTTATTTAAATAATAAATATAACATGTTAATGAGTCTTTATATGTAATATACCATCCCATTATATACGATTTCACCATCAACAGGATTATTTTGTCAGTCGTGCATATGTACGAATTACCGTCTCCACGAATGTGATGAGATTCATTCCCCATCATAACCATTCAAGAATAATTTTCATTTTATGATTTAAAGTAATGTTTAAGAACTTAATATCATTCTAGATATGAATCAAATACATCCTATTCATAATAAACATGACTTATGTAACAAAACATATAAAGGAAAATGAATCAGTTAACACCCGAAATGATGATACTTTTGAAATATCATTAACAAAGTAGTATTAGAAGATCATATATGATATAATATTTATGTATGTGGTTCTTGTATAATTTAATAACAATGATATCACCATTATATAGGAGGTTAACCTACCCTCGACTAAGGAAAAGTACAATGTAAGGGTTAATTTTACAATCTCTTTATTATTCGAGGTTGTTTATACATAAGTATCTACTGGGACCTCTTTATCATCCACATCCATGTATCTTAAAAATGTATTTCAAAATATTTTTACTATTTCCTAGAATATGGGTTAAAGTCATTTATACCCTTGTTTGAATTTTTATAAAATGTATTGAAAGGAATCTTTCCGTCGTTTTCCAAACAAGGTACTTTATGACATTTTCAACGAATTAAGGTAAGAATGTTTTTTTAAATTATACGGAAGGTGCATCTATTTTCCACCATTATGACACCTTAGAAGCTTCCCTTACAAGATTATAAAAATATTTTCAAAATAAATGTTTTCTTTTATAATTACATTAATTTTAAATGATTTAAAAATAGAAAGAGATATTTCTCTCAAATAGTTCTGATTTCATCTATGTCAACATCCTACGATGGATTTTAAATATGTTTGAATTTGATTTATTATGATACGATATTCCATATTTTATTGAATATTTTTTATATGTTTTACTGTGGATGTGTTATTTTTACACCTTTCATGCATTATGGTTAAAGTGTTAACATTTCGTATGCTAGTTTTAATATGAATGTTTATGTTCTGTTTCAACCTTTTCATATGAGGAATTCATTGGACTTAGTAAGTGATGGATGGAGCCTGCTATAGCTCCTCGATGCATCAGTAGGTCTCCTGAGACAAACTAATGTCTTGGCACAAGGCCTTGAAAAAATCTTTTTTGTAGTCTTGGCATGAGGCCTTGACTATGTGGTTATGATGTCCGTCATTATTCATTCCATCATTATGAAATTAGCTATTGATATTACATGTGATTATTACACTAGTATAATATCCATATGAATAAGTAAATGACATTATTTGATTTATATTTTCCATATTATGCTGAAGTTTAAGTTTAAAAGGCCTATATTTTAGTCTTATACACTTCCACTTCCTTAAATGTATATGCTTATTTATGAATTTTTCTGCTATATTTTTATCCTTAATGAGCATCTGAGCTCACCCCTTTCTTATGTTTTATTTTTTCCAGGATGCGAAGAAGTATATTATGATTGACCTATCGGAATAGGCTAAAGGATTTGAGTGTGTTAAAAAGGTGACACAATTTTGTTTTTTTATTTCATAATGTAATGTAAAACTTATGTATGTATCTAGTACTTCCAAGGCTGATAAACTGACCAGTCTTTTGGATGTGATCTCTTGTGATCATGACAATGTTATGTAATAATGCACCGACTCTGGGTAACTGGAGTCAGGGCATTACACAACAGGTCCCTTTTCAATAAAATAGACATAACATCCAAACCGTATGTTTGATTGACGAGTCTTTTGCATAATTGGGACCCTCGTGACAATACAATACTTTTGACATTATACTAGCGAGTTTTCTTGGAAGTTGGGACACGACCGATGGATTGAGGAGTAGATTCTCCTGAAATCAAGTGCGCTATGACCTAAAATCCTACGGATGGCTGTGATGAGAAGGAAGTGATGAGCAGACCTCAGTGCCCCGATAGACGAGCAGACCTCAGTGGACCAATAGATGAGTGAATATTAGTGGCTCGACAGACGAGCAGACCTGAGTGGCCCGGTAGCTGAGCATACCTCAGTGGACTGATATCCAAGCAGACCTTAGTGGCCCAACAACTGAGCAAACCTTAGTGGCCTGACAGATGAGAAAACCTTAGTGGGCTAATATATGAGAAGACCTTAGTGGACCGATAGACGAATGGACCTCAGTGGACCCATAGACCTCAATGACTTATCAAGGATGAGTCCCTCAGCAGTACAATATGTTCAACATTATAACTGAAGCAGTGTACTTCATTTAGTTCTCAGTGTGTTCTCTTTAGGTTGGGCCCAAGGAAGTTTTACCTCTTAGAGAAGGTCTCTGATGACTTTATGGCTCAAGGAGTGTGTCCTCCCAGGATGAGCGTGCCTTGAGAAGAATCTTGTGATAAAGGATTGGTCGTGACATTGATACTCCTTATCTTAGAGAGACTGGATGTCTCAGGGAAACTTCATGACATATCTAGACCACATGTTCTATCAAATACTTTTTGTAGACTTTCTCTACGTGGTTACTACTAGAAAACTAGAGGAGTGAATCCTCCCAGGATCGAGCGTGCTACGCACAAAACCATATAGCTGGAAGTGGAGGAGAAATTACGTCTTGGAATCCTTTACGAGTATACATGGATATTCTTATTATATGTATTGATGACATATACCTATAATGAGATAACTGTACGTTCTTGGTGGTGTTTTCCTTATGGTCATTTATTTTTGGTTTGGGGTCCTTATTGAGTATTTTATTTCTCACCCCTACATGGGATTCACCCGCACGTGTTGTGTATTGTGCAGATGACTGATTCTTTGACAGAGACCTTGGTGGTCAAGGACCAGGTGGTTCCCAATGATATTGGATAGGTGAGGTGTACTCCTACATCTTCTGGAAGATACTCTACACCTACCCTTTAGGTAGGCTTTTCTACAGACAGATTATAAGAGACCTTGTACTCCCTTGTTTACATCTTGTCTTTTGTTGGGTTTGTATTCTAGCCCATTTTACTTACAATTAGTACTTCTACATTCAGTGGTTGTCTCAGTGGCATTCTTGTTTTCATTTTAAGATTTTCGGTTGGTGTTGTGAGTGTTCAAGGGTATAGGTACTTGGAAAATGCCTCCCACTTGTAGGATAAATCCTTCAATGCTAGTCGCCAACCCCTGGCCTTTGGGAGGCGGGCTTGGGGTAGTTATGACATGGCCCCCAGGGTATATGTTGTGACAAATTGGTATCAGAGGAGGTCAGTTCTACCTTAAGAACCCAGAGTCTATGAGTTTGGTTTGGGTAAACAGTGTTATGTGTTTCGAGTTTGGATTTTAGGCTAGGGAATCCAGTGTTGGTGCGGCGGCTAACATATCCATACACCAGGAACCTAAATTATGCTTTTCAACTCGGTACATGAAAGCACTAGTTGTAGGAAAAAAAATGGTACAAGAATCGTATAAGAATGGGTTGAGTTTTCCATGTCCTTCTTGAGTCAGCTCACCAGGTATTCTCTATTGATTTTGGTACATCTTATTTTGTTTCAAGGTGATTCCACATAGATAGAAAGCCTAAATTACACCACGTGATCAAGAGGATGATTTGTGGGGTTACAATATGGGTATAGGGGTTCATACTAGAGATAACATCATTGGGTCATGTACTATCTATACCACCACCTATGGAGTAGTACACAGTACTCGTAGTACTAGGAAATGAGATGCATGGGTTGAACAACCTTCATGAGTTTTAGAGACAGATACCCCTCATGTTTCAAGGTGAGCCTGACTCAAATGAGGATAAGGATTGGTTTAAGGTGGTGAATGAGTTTTTTGTCTAGTTAGGGCACCATTATATCAGATGGAGGTCCTAGAAGTGAGCCTTTTACATGGATCAGAAGGACGATAGAGGGGTTTAGATTACCTGATATTGCAATGAGGTGACTTTTACATGGACGGAGCTTGAGAACCTTTCTCAAAGAAGGGGCTATTACCATGAAAGCTAAGGGCTATGCGTGGACAAGAAATTCTATAGCTTCAGAAGGATAACATGTCAGTAGTTGAGTATTCATTGAGGCATACCGACCATTCCATGTAATCGATGAATACGATATGACCAGTTATTTTGGGCTTAAACCTCCGAGCGAGATGTGTGTAAAGATATTCGAGCCAACACTATTCCTCGGCATATTCTTACTTATGATAGTGTGATAGAGAGAAAATTAATGGTTGAAAGTCCTTTGGATGAGAAGATACAACCAGTGGCTGTCAGCAGTGGGAAAGCAGGAATCCGACGTTAGTCTCAGAGAATTGAACGTGTGAGACGTTCCGAGAAGAGGTCCCAATAAATGGGATCTACAACTCATGGCTTATAGGGTGAGTCCAGTAGGCTTAGAAAGAGGTAATGATTTTTAAAATATGGAAAGATACATATCACTAGATATTGTCCATCCTATTGTGCTAATAGTGAAATGGTGGATGGGCCACTGAGGCAATGACACTGAAAAGAACAAATTAATCTGTAGGGCGGTAGATGTGGCTGAGGAGTTGGGAGAGCAGTAGGAGGTGGTATACATTTCGATATGTTACAACCACCACCCCAATGTGGTCCATACTAGGCTCAAGGAGCTAGAGGAAAGGGGAAGGGGGTAGCAACATACAACCAAGGATTATAACCCAAGGAATCCATGAATGGTTCAAAGTATGGTCTGTGTCTACTCTTAAATACCATATTAATAGACACAAGTGCTAATAATTCCTTATTATCATGAATCTTGTTCAAGACCTAGAGTTTTTATTTAAACCATTGACTTGACCATTATGTATGGAGATACCTATGGGAGGAGACTCGATAATCACACTTATTATGATGGTGTTATCTGACCCTTGTGGCAAGAGTTTTGGTTGGAACATCTTAAGGGAAGCGTCAAGGCCTTATAAAGGTAGTTTGGGTATGGACTAGTCATCTAAAGTTCATGCTAAAATTGACTATTTTAGGAAAAAGAATGCGGTATGTATGTAGTATTAGAATGGTGTTTTCCTTGGTCAGTGAAAAAGGAAACCCAGGCAGCACGAAATACACTCTTTCATAGGAGGGTGCAACCGATCACACTTGAGTCATCCAGCCTTACCCACGTGGCGGTGGATGTTTTGAGTGTTCAATTCCCATTAGTAGTGGCAGAGTACGAGGATATATTTCTACAAGATGCTTCCAGGATTACCTCCCCATAGGGAGATAGAATTATGCATCATTCTACACCCTGAGATAGTGCTGATATCAGCATCGATATATCATATAGAATTCACAGAGCTTTGAGATCTGGGGGTGTAGGTGGAGGGATTATATAGGAAGGGATTAGTAAGACCCAGTGTTCAAGGTCATGTGTGGATTACCAGCCCTTTAACCAAGTGGACATGGGGAAAAAGTACCCACTACCAAAGGGATGATGAATGCATCAATCAGTTGAAAGGGGAAGCCTTTCGCAAGGATGGAAAGGTGTACAATGAATTTTTAGTTATTTAAACAGAGTTTGAAGAGCGCCTCGATCTTGAGTTGGCAGAGGTAGTGTTTGCATTAAGGATGTTATGACACTACCTCTATAGGTGAATGGTTTACTATCTACTTTAACCACAAGAGTCTACATTATATCTTCTCTTAGAAGAATTTGAACTTGAGACAAAGACTATGGATGAAGTTCCTCCAGTACTATGACTTTAAAGTAGTCTATACTCCTAGAAAGGGGAACATGGTAGTAGATGCTCTCAACAAGAGATCCAGTTCGTATTTTCTGAATAGGGAAGCAGAGAAGTTGGCCTTGTTACATTTATCCTTTATGGATGGGGATAAAGAAGCTTATCTTCAGTTATTGGTTGTTACCTATCCACTCTTAAATTATTTTGGGACGAAAAACTCAGTGAAATTGACTATGAGTCTTTATGTGCTTAGTTGTCCATAGGTAATACCCCTGATGGGCATTCGAAAGGTGGGGAGTAAGTTGTAATTTTCAGAGGATGCACAATTGTAGTAGTGATTCCTAGAGTGGAGAGATGCATCGAGGTATGTGTGTGGGTGTCAAGACCGACATTGGGGATGACAGAATTGGTTGAATCTAGGGTTACCTATAGATATAAAAAGTTTAACGCTCATATGAATCAATTTCGTGGGTTGTTCTTTCTCTTTCTGGGGGTACCAAGAAGGAAGTGGGAAGGGACATCGATGGACTTCATGACGATTTTACCATGTACATCGAAGAGGCACGATACCGTTTAGGTGATCATTGGATGACTCATCGATTCGATCCACTTACTAACTACCCAAGAGCAGAGTTTAGTAGAGGGATTGGGATGCCTCTACCTGTTATATATTTGACTGGGGTGAGCTAGATGTTGACGATGGGGCAACGTTTGTAGAGTTCCCAGTAGAGATTGAGGATCGACAGGAGCATGTCATTTGTGTATGATCGATTTCTCAGGTGTGAATCCGGTGGAAGCACATAAATCTTTAGGAGAACACTTGGGAGAAGGAGGCTCAGATCTGAGCTTGGTACCCCCATTTGTTTGTTTAGACATTATTTTGGCTTATGAGGATGTAAATACCTAAAGGTGGGGGTAATGTAATAACATAGGATTCCATGTATTTTTTTTTAAAATTATATTGAATTTTTTAAAGACCAATCTCTCAGGTGACACTTGATTCCTTGGCCTGGTGATCCTAGACCAATTGTTTTAACTTTGTTATGTTTTTAAATAGAGCGTATGAGAAATTTTCTTGAAAAAGTGGAATAACCCTTAAACGGGTTCTTAGATCAGATATTTGAGGGCACCATTGAGTTTATAGTAGTGGGTTTACCCTAGGTGTGACTTAAGTTTAGTTAGAATGAGTCCCCAGTGAGAAAACCCAAAAATTCAATAACTGTAAATAATATAATTAAATAAGATTATTTTATTTTTGAAATCATTATAACTCATGAATGGTAACTTAGATTAAAAATCTGAGACCCCCATTGAGCTCGTAAGGGAGTGTTTTCCTTAAGTGGATCCTAACACCGTCCAGTGAGAGATAACTATGAAAGTTGGTTTTAAGGATGTAACTATAAATAAAATAATTTAAATAAAAATTATTTTATTTTCAAATCCTCATAACTCACAAATAGTAATTCAGATTAAAAATCTAAGACCATCTTTGAGTTCATAATAAGATGTTCTCCTTAATAAGGATTTAACCTCGATTGGCGTGAGTCGAAGGAAGAATTTATTTTTAGGACATTTTAAAATAAATTTACTTGATGAAAATAAAATAAAATTGAGCAGTTTATTTTATTCAAATTAAAGTTTTGCTGCGACGCAATGACATTGCAACCCGAGCGTAATAGAAATTATATTTCATAAATGAAATAGTGTAATGACTCTGTGACTTAGTGCAATAAAAACACTAAAATTTGTTTCCTCCATTTAATGGATTAACCGAATATAGGATTGTTTGAAAAGATCTAGGATTTCTCTGAACCTTTGGAGGATTTCCATGGGCAAGTGACGAATGATGACGAATGAAGAATCACCAACGACGATAGGTTGAGGATCAAGGAATGACGTGAAACTCTGATCTTCTCCATCAAATGATCCAACCTCAAGGTAGGGGTTGTTATTTAAATCATGTATTTCCTCGTTCTTAGATTTAAATGATGAACATGGATCAACCCACAAATAGGTTGACCAGCAGTTCGAGCGTTCTTGCGGGAGGTTCTTGATTTCGGGATGATTTCAGGGGAATTAAAATTTCCATTTTGATTTTGTTCTTGATCCTTATAATAGATAAGAGTGAGGATGGAACAAAAAAAAATAGATGAGGTTCTATCCTTGGGTTGCTCAATGCGATTTTCAACACAATGTTATTCACGTTCTTTGCAGGTTGATGAACGATTGATTTTTGGATGCCCGTTTATTGGCGCAACGGTCCCAAATCAAAGGTCCAACCTCATGGTGGCACGAAAGAGGTGAGATGATGGTGGTGGTGAATGAATAGAGGTAGTGTGAGAGATACCTCTATTCAAGTGTTTTATAGTAAAGTGGGTCACAACATGATTTCAAACCCAAGACGATGACGAATGCGGCCCAAGGATCCCAAAACCCCTTCCAGATCGAAGAACAGATCACTGAAGCATGTCTGGTGGCCCAAAAAAAGGCTTGCCAGCACACCAGTGCTGGTGGTGGAGGTGAAAAAAGCCGTGTGGAGAAGGTCATGACATCTTCTGCATCAGTGACCAAGACCCGCAACTCAAGTCGTGGGCTGCGTTCATAACAACGACCGATCGAGCCGACCGCATGACGAGGAGGGACCCAACGTGATTGTCATGTCTGGGGCTAAAGGAGACCGTCCCGTAGAGTAGACCCATAGCCCAGTGGGCTGGTCCCATGACCCATCTAGTCTAGGTTGGGCCAGTCTGATCTATTCAGACCAGACCCAGACACAACCGACCCCTTTTCAATAAAACAAACATAACATCCAAAACATACGTCCGATTAATGAACTATTTGTGGTGTTTGAACCCTCTAGATGATACGATCATTTTGACATACTCTAAGTGAGTTTTCATGGAAGTTGGGACAAGATCAATGTCTTTAGATATAGATTCTATCAAAATCAAGTGTACTACGAGTAGGAATCATACAGATGGCTATGACGAGAAGGAAGTGATGAGCATATATCAGTGGCCTGGTAGATGAGCAGACCTTAGTGGACCGGTAAACGAGAGGAACTAAGTGGCCTGATAGACAAGCATATCTCAGCGGCCCGATATCTGAGCAGACCTTAGTGGCCCGATAGACGAGCGGAACTTAGTGGCCCAGTAGCCGAGTGGACCTCAGTGGCCCATCAGACGAGCAGAAATCAGTGGCCTGGTAGATGATCATACCTTAGTGGCCCAATAGACAAGCAGACCTCAGTGGACTAACATACCATAGTGACTCATCAGGGATGAGTCCATCAACAGTACAAGATGTTCAGCATTACGACTAAATATTTGTACTTCGGGTAGTTCTCAGTGTGTTGTCTTTGGTCGGGGCCCAAGGAACTGTGAACTCTTAGAGGAGGTCTCTAATGACTTGGTGGCTCAAGGAGAAAGTCCTCCCAGGATGAGTGTGATTTGAGAAGATTATTGTGACAAAGGATTGGTCGTGACATCGAGAATCCTTGTGTCAGCATGACCAAACATCTCCGGGAATCTTTGTAACATATCGAGACTAGATGTTCCCTCAGATACTTTTGGTAGACTTTCTCTATGTGGTTACTACTAGATAGATCAAGGAGTAGGACCTCCTATAATCAAGAATGCTACGTAAAAAAACATATGGTTGGAAGTGGAGGAGATGTTACATGTTGAAATCCTTTATGAGTATACCAGTATGTTCTTGTTATATGTGTTAGTGACATATACCTATGTTGAGATGACTGTACCTTCTTGGTGGTGTTTTCTTTGTGGTCATTTATTTGTATTTTTCGGTCCCTACTGAGTATTTTGTTACTTATCCCTACATGGTATTCTTCCCCACGTGTCGTGTCTTATGTAGACAACATACACTTTGACAGAGACCTTGGTGGCCCAGGACCAGGTGGCACCTAGTGAGATCGGACAGGAGAGGTGTACTCCTATGACTTCTGGCACCAACCATACACTTACCCTTCAAGTAAGATTTTCTACAGACAGATTATCAGAGACCTTGTACTCCCTTGTTTATAGTTTTTCTTTATTTTATGGGTTTATATTCTAGCCCATTTTACTTATAGCATGTACTTCTAAATTTAGTGGTTGTCTCAATGGAATTCATTTTTTTCTTTTTCATCATTTCAGCTAGGGTTGTGAGTGTTCATGTGTACATATACTTAGAAAATTCCTCCCACTTGCAGGATAAAGCCTTCGACGCTAGTCTCTAGCCCCTGGTCTTTTAGATGCTGGCTTGGGGTAGTTTCGGCACAATCCCCGAGGGATGGGTCGTGACATAAACCCATGAATTTAAACTGATACTATATGATATTTTAGTTATTTATTTGTTGACTGACTGAAAATTAACTTTTTTATTATAAACACTTTTGAGGAAAAATTTAGAAATCGCAAAATTCAAACATTACAAGAACATAAAACCATAAAAGACAATAACCCAAGTCAAGACTACCGGATCTGTCCCTTCCCAGCTATTACATTGTGACGAAAAGCATTCTCCATCACATGAACACTCATCAAAGGGAACCTCAGTATGGGCCGGTGGACATTAGTATATGGGGAGGCATGCCTTAGGTCTTGTGATGACCTCAGTATGGGCCGGTAGATAGATTATCAGGCCGAGGACCTAAAACATTATTGTCACATTAAAATCCATTACCTAACTATAAGTAATTTTGGAAACCAAAGAGCCCTAAAATTTACCATAATCCCAAAGGGAACCTCCCAAAGACCCATAAACATATGGCCAACAATGGACTTTTCATAAATACCCAAAATAATCAAACAAAATCATTGATCAAAGGTAGGATTTATATGGAGTCAATATACCTCATAATGTATCATCATGATAGTTAGATAATCTATACAGGTTAACCATTAAATCAAGAGAACACTCAAGCACGTATGCTTTAAAAATAATTGACTTCTCCCAAAAGGTTAATCAGACCAAATCATTTATTAAAACATACTCCCTTTCCATTTCTTTAAAATAAGAATCAAATTCACTTTTTATAAAACAATCAAAAGACACGCCATGTTGTATTTACACACTTATGGACCATGGAAAAAATCCAATGAAAACCCCTATTATAAATCTGTCAATTTTACATATGAAATATTATTTGAGTTCCATTATTTTCAAAGAATATTTTATTTTTTTAATTCCTGTTAAAAATTATATATATCCTTTTAAATATCATTTTGATGTTTAAATAATTTATTTTCATAAAAATTGGTCAAACATTAAATCATATGTCCCATGAATGTAGTAAAGTGGGAAACAAACCCTCATTGAACTAGGGTGTCACAAAATAACCAATTAACCAAGATATTCGATTCTTTGGTGATTATTAATTTATACCAAATACATAAAATTTTATGAGGTCTCCAGATAAAACACATGCGTATGGATCATAATGACCATAATCACACATGATCATAAAATAAACAACAAACAATCCATCACATTCCAAAACATCAAAATACCCAATGAGTAAAAGACAATTACCTTAATACACTCCATTTATTTCCATCCAATCACACCCAACCACCCTCAATGGAAACAACCAGCTATCCCATCAAAATAATAATGAATACATAATTAAAAATATCCAAAACAAGACCCAAAATCGATATAAACCCATAAAAACTCATGATGAATTATCATGATACTAAAACCACAAGAAACGACATGACAATGAACCATGAAATGATCTTAGTAATCCTATAATTAAAATACCCAAATTCATAATCCTAACGAATCATCACGATCTCATAATTTTGATGAAATTCATGGGAAAACTCACTTGTAAACATAACTACACTGAAATTATGATCAATAATAGGTATTTATCTTTTTTCTATCATCTTCTAGACACTAAACAAAGAAACCCAATTCATTGGATTAATTTAACCATGCTACTATAAAATCATACAATCATACCCATAGTAAAAATAATTAAAAATCATAAGGAAATAAGAAGGAAGTGGAAGTGGAGTAGAAAAGTAAGATCCTACCTCAGAATCAATCTCAAACCACCCAATTTTATAAGGAATCAAGAGAGGGGGAAGAGGGGAGGAGGGGAAGATTATCACCCTAATCATGCACACCAAAATTAGAAACCTTAAGGTGGGTTCAAAATGAGACCAATAATAAAATACCAAAACCCCAAACACTTGAAATTGGATTAGGTCAATTTAATTACAACCTAGTTCCCCTCATCAAACTTCCAGTGAGACCCTAAAACTCCCAATGGACATTCACTAAGATTCTAGTGGCAAGGGAAATGGTATGTAACCACTTCACAACCAAACAAACTATTAGTGGGATACCAAAGGGATTACATTGGCTACTATATATTCCCAAAAAACTATAGTTCCTCATATATCATGTTTAGTTCTCTAACCTAGGGGTTTTATATGCCTAAAAATATGTATAAAATATATTTTATACTTCTTAAAATCATAAAAAATATCTTCCTATAAATAAATATTTTAAAGGATAAAAATTTCTTGGATTCCAATCCACTTAAATCTAGATTCTTTCTAATTCATTCCCCATATAGTGATGCAGAGCATTGAGAAATTCCAACCATAATACTTTTTTCCTTGAAAAATCAAACCAATAACTCACCTAAAAACATTAATCTATCTTATCCACCAATTCATCATTGATATACTAAATTCTATTCCAAAAGTATTATCATGTTTCTGCTATACAACTATAATCACATTATCAGTCCTCTCACTATTCAAATATCTATATCTATATAGTGAATTGGTGTACCCTATTTTCCAAAAATACTGATGACAAATTAATCATGGTCTTATGGTTCTCCCCACCATGAGGAACTTGTATAGAAACCCACACCTGCTTAATAGTTCTCTCTACCATTTAATTCACCAACTGGATCCATAACAACCATGGTTAACATTTTATAATCATCAAATCATATCCAGTTCTTCATGACTCACTTAGAGCACATTCTCCTTGAGACTCAGTCATATAGATCACTTAGATCATTTATGAAACACACATCAAACATAGATCACCAAGCCCAATAAAATCACTTATTTCTAAAAAAAATCAGTTCAATCCTCATCCATTATTTAAAACCTAGAAAATTGACTATAATTTTATTGGTTTATCATTTTAAAAAACACATAAAATCATTTTATGTTACCAAAACTCACTCAAGTTTTTCAAAAACCCCCTTAGTATCTAAGGATCTACCAATCAATACTGTAAACTCACAAATCTCTGGCCTCACTAGTCATTTTTTCTAAATATAATTTTTTTTCAAAAACACCCAATACATAATAGTTTTAAAATAAAATTTCAAAACAATTTTCATCAATTTATCAAAACCTAAAACCCCCAAAACATCTAGCTTCATTGGACCATTTTAAAGTTTCCAGAAAATCATGTAATCACTTTGGGGGAGGGGGTGAATCAGTGTGAACCTTTTTATTGAATTATCATCACTTTTAATTAAACATTTTAATATTAAAATAACTAAAAAATTTAAGATGTATGAATTATATTATAATTTAACAATATACACAAACACATACAAAGTAATAAATAAACAAGAGAGAGAAGCACAAAATATTTTTATAAGACTTGATCCCAATGTGGGTATATACTCTTTACTATGTTTGGGTCGAGTCTTAAGCCATAGATTTTATTACTTTTCTATAAAAGTGATTAAAATGAGTGAAAAGGTATCATAATTGACTCAATAACTTTACTTTTTTTCACTCTAGAGGAAACCTTAAGGAAGCATCAATATTCACATCCCTAGGAAAATCACTATCTTATAATAGTTTCTTTATACCATATCCCACCATTTTGCAGTCTCCAAACTAGTTTTTTATACTGGATCCTTCCAATTTATAATGGTTCTTTATGAACCCCCTATATAAGATCTATATTCTACTTTAGGATTTCATTATATCACAATATAATATCTTCTTCCTCAGTAAAAATCCTTTAACTGCTAATTTTTATTATATAATAGAAGTATACACATCGGTCTTATTTTTTAAAGTATCTTAACATCTAGGCCTTTTTCCAGATCAAGAATACTAGCCTTTGTTACTCAATATTCTTCTTCATCTCATCAAGAATCTTAAAATATATAATATAAATCTATGCACCAACAATGTAAACTTTTCTCAATACCCACCTTCTTCATTATTCATATTCATTATTTGGAATCCACAATATGATGATATTGTAGGATTAGTCTTTAAAATTGCTTTTATTTATTATATATTCTCTTCCAACTTTGATGATAATAGAGTATTCATTAATAACTACACATCAATCAATTACAACCTCCTTATTCGATAAAAAAGATATTCAGTAGAAAATCCATACCAGTTTATTTATGTTCTCTCATTAACTATATTTATTCTTCTTTTTTAAATTATTATAATCACATGAATATTATTTATATATTTTAAATATAGAAATTACATGATTTTGGTATAGTGATCTTGTCAAATTTTCTTAACTGAAATTCTGTAAATATCCATATTCTTATTTAAAATGGTCAAATATTTCTTCTGATAAAATATTTAGTTTTTATATTTTTAAATGGTTTCAAATATTTTTATTTTAAAATACTAGAATTTTTTAACTAAGACATTCTGAGGGGTGGGGGGAATCAAGGTGTTAGAAGATTTAAACCCTTTCTACCTATTCTATTTCCCATCAAAACTCTTTCCCTATTAGAAGGAACATTATTGAACTTTTGATTACTTTTAAAAAAAAATTATTCCACATTAGATATCATGTATATGTTTATAATGTAAGGAATTCAATGAAACGTAGATTTTACTTAATTCATCTGCATTGGGATATATCTAAGGATTATATACTCAATATTGTGTCAGTGCACCAAAATAATTTAGTGGATATAAAGTTTGGGTGATGTCACTCTTTACTAAGTATCATTTCTAGTAGAATAGTTTAGGGAATGACTCATTGTCTCCCAAGAGTCACTCAGTTATCTTCCTTTTCACACTACTCCAAAAAATATCAACTTATAGACTTGTAGATCTATTCTCATTTTATTAACATGAATTTATCTCAAATTTCAATATATAAAATAGTTGGGATATGCATCATAATTTATAGATTTGATGATCTAATGTATACTAGTTTTATACCCTCTAATCCACTACCATATATAAAAAAATAATTGTTAGAATAGTTTAATAATTGAACTTCGAGAAACCTTTATATAACAATAATTAATATTCTCCAGATTGAATAATTCCTGTATATAAATTATCGTTAAAATATTATTTATTATTTTCTTACTCTAATAAACTGTATTTATTAATGTAATTCAAAAAATACGATCTTCAATATATCTTCAATCAGTAATAACATAATCATTTTAATTTTTTTCTTCAATAAAACCTATGCCATTGACCCAATTTCTTCTTCCACCTAGGAACACATTGCACCTTTCCTCTCTCTTATATTCTCTATTCTTCACATTCTCAATCTTTACAACTATATATCTTTTATATACTGATAATTTGAAAATAAAATTCAAACAAGTAACTACCACTGTACTTCCTCATATTTAAAAAACATACCTTGGATTATATTTAGGTTGATTTCTACCATTGGAATTAAAATGGGTAGTTAATAACTATCTTAATAACCCAAAACTATTTTGAGAATTATAAACCACCAGGTTCGTTATACTTCTCTAGATTTCACTAATCATAGTGTGATATCAATTTTTACATCATGGAAGATCAATTTATTTTTCAACGTTCTTAAATAGTTAGATGCATTGCATTGAGATATAAATATTTCACAGTGTGACCATGAATTATGTTCCTGATCAACCTAAAGCATATATTTAAAGAAATTAGTAAAAAATATACATTTTATAAAAATATTATAACTTCAGTTTAAAAAAACCAATGTTATATATTTTTTATATTAGTTATTTTTTAACTAATGTAAAAAATAAATTCCATTTATCTTTCATGTCAATTTTATAATAACTGATTTGAAAGATTTATTTTTTACACTGGTTAAAAAATTAACCGATGTAAAAAACTAACTTATAATGTCAGTTTTTAAAATTTGAAATAATTTTTTTTAAACCCATCACATTACGTGTCACTCATCATTTACACCTCTTAAAAACCTCATTCTCTTCTCTCAAAATCTATGTCATGATCTTTTCTCTTATTCTTCATTTTTATCCTGACCCTTATTTGTGCCACAACCATTGCCATCGCCCTCACCATTTCCATCACCTTCTCATTCATCTCCATCATATTTTATGAATTTTCTATGATATCTATTTTTGTTTGGTATTTATTTTTATGATTTTCCTTGCATCTAATGTATGTATGATTCAATGAATGTTATTTTAGGATTGTGATTTTATTGAATGATTTACATCACCAATTTTATTTGACATATATTCATGATTTGTATTTTTAGTTTTGGTTATTAAAACATCAAAGCTATTTTTAAATTATTGAATGCATGTTTTGAGATTATGGTTTGATTAAATAATTATTTGATTAATTGTTGTTATAAATAATTTCTTTTTAATGATTAATGGGTTCTTAAGGTATGCTTTTTTCCTACATTGTGAATGAGTGTTTTGAAGGTATAATGGATTATGGGGTTTGAATATAGATTATCTATAATATATATTTGAATGATCTTACTGATTTCATGATCATATTGTGATCAAATAAACTTTATAACTTCTACTTAGTCATGTTACCAATGCAAGATAGATTGCATGATCACATTTATAATAAGGAGATAAGTTTATTTTTGTAAATTATTCACTAAACCCCCTCTGACTAAATAGGGCTTAACTCAGGTTGAACATTATATTGATTTTAATATGTTTTTTATTTAAACCATCATAAATACATCTAAATTTATAAATTAAATCATTTTAATCATTTTGTTTATTATATTATATGAAACATTTCTAAATATTTTACTTATTATAATAATATAAAATTACAATGATTGTATTTTCATTTAAATTTTATTTATAGGGAATCTATTTTTAGTGATCCTAATGAGTAAATTTTTGTAGTCACCCTTGAATGTTAATTTTGGAATAAGTGTAGGCATGTATTTATATTCCTTTTCATGTTTTGTGATCACATTTGTTTCTCAATCTCTTTTATTTGTCCCTTTATATTATGATATTTAATTATTTAAATTGAAAACAAAAAATATATAATAATTAAATTACATAATGAAAATGTGGAATAATTTTGATTTATTTGTAGTTAACCATTTAAAATCAATGTTAATGTTTCTATACATTTTTTTTGAAATGACGATAATTAAATATGTTCAATGTGATACTTTTTTTATTAAATATGTCGTGTTTCTTTTATTTGGGAATTTTTTATGGTTATTTTTTTATTATTTATAAAAGTAAATTTGAAATTGAATTTCAAAATATAATCACTTGTTTTCAATTATTGATACTTTTATAGAAAATAATGATTTGAAGTTGGATTAATTTACTAAAAAAAAGTGATGGTGTTGATGATTTTTTAGAATTTTTTTAAAGAAACATTCTAAACAATAATATATTTTTATATACATGATTTAAATGTTAAAATACGAAAAAGTTGAAAAGTAGAGAAATCAAAGATCTTTTAATTTTTCTGGGGTTTAATTTGAGTTACAATAATTGAATTTGAAATGATAAAATCAGGAAGAATTCAAGATCTATTGATGATGATGATTTTCAAGAAGATAAATTTGATCAAATTGAAGAAATTATTTGTGAGATTAAAGTAAATGAAATTGGGAAAACACAAATAATTTAGCATCTATATGGTGATGTTGTAAAACCATTATATCTAGGTTATAAAAAATTTATGGTTTTATCAATGATGTTAAGATTGATTAACTTAAAAGAAAAAAATAGATGGATTGATAAGAGTTTTATAGAGCTACTATAGCTATTGAAAAACATACAAACTAAAGATAATGATCATCAAGATTCACATTATAATATGAATAAAATATTATACCTGATGGGTTTTTGGTAAAAGAAGATACATATATGCTCGAATGATTTTGTTCTCTATATAAAGGAATATGATGGTCTTTTAAGGTACCCTAAATGTGGGATAACATATTATAAGTTAAAATAAAAATCATAGGTTGATTTAGTAGCTACAAAGATTCCAACCAAGGAGATTCAGTATCTTCATATAATTCCTCATTTAAAAAATTTATTTACAAATTAAAATAATGAAAAAAGGTTATGATGGAATGAAAATAAAAAAATATATGATGTAAAATTATGTCATACAGATAATTTTACACCATGGAAGAATCAATAGTTTTCTACATTTATAAATGAAGTTAGAAGTCTTAGACTTGTACTATGAATAGATGGAATGAATCCATATCGAAAACTTAGAATAAAACAAAGTTAATGGCCTATTTTATTGGTAATTTTCAACTTATCTCCTGAATTTTATAAGAATTGTAAATATATCATGTTGAGTTTAATGATTTCTAGAGAAAGATAGATTTAAAATGATATTAATGTTTTTCTTGTCACCATTAATTGATGATTAAAAAATTTTATGGGAGGAAGATATCCAAGTATTTGAATCATATAAGATGAAACATTTTCAACTCTATGCAATGATTTTGTTCACTATAAATCACTTCCAAATATATAGAAAATTTTCTAGATACAATGTTACAAGGCATAATTCTTTTCCAATTTTTGAAGAATGATGTTCCTATTATAAACTAAAACATGGGAGAAAAATAATATACATGGGTAATTAAAGGTTTTTGTCAATGAATAAATCTTATTGAAGATTAAAAAAGGAAATAAATATATCATGAGATTTTTATATTTCTCTAAAAACGCTTTCCACCAATCAGTATTTTGAGAGGGAGAAAAACATTGATGCCACATTCGAAAAGGCACAAAAATCGAGCAACGATAAAACAATTTAAAAGAAACTATTAATATTTTTTGATCTTTAATATTGGAGATATCATGATGTCGAAGATAAAATTAATTTGTTTAATGTGGATAATATTATATATGATATTTTTTTAGAACATTGTTATATATTAAAGAAAATAATAAAGACGGGTTAAATACAAGATTGGACTTACTCTGAATGGGAATAAATTTGGAGTTAGCTCCCAATCCTAATTTAAGATGAAAATACCTATATAAGGATTTTCATACATTATTAAAGAGGGTCAAAGTTAGTTTTTATCAATTTATCCATGGTATAAAAGTTCCACATGTTTATTCTTCAAATGTAAAATTTTTTATATCTCTAAAATATTTGAAGTTGATAGGCATGAAATTTCATGATTGTCACATCATGATACAATATCTCCTATCAATTGAATTGCATGGAATATTTATCATCCATTTTATAATAACTATCATGAAGGCATGTTATTTTTTCTATTAAAATTTTAATATAGTGATTGATCTGAAATTTTTGAACAATTTGGAGAATGATATAGTTTCTATAATTTTTCAACTGGAAATGTAATTTCCTTAATAATTTTTTGATATTATGGTACATTTAATGGGTCATTTGGTGCAAGAAATAAAGAGTTAAAAACCTATATATCTATATTATATATATTCCTTTTAAATTTATATGAATATAATGATGAGATATATTATGAATCCATATCGATCTGAAGTCTCCATTGTTGACAAATATATTTCTGAGTAAGTTTTAGAGTTTTTTACAAACTAATTATATACAGTGGAGGACATAGGTTTTCCTATATCTATCCTTGAATGAATCATTTTTTGGGGGAATGGTATCCATGGATTGAAAGTAAAATTATTGATAGGAGAACAAATAATGTATGTACAATTATATATTTTAAATAACAAATATGATGATCAAATCTATATAAATTTGCATCTTGATGTGTTAAAACAATGTTATCCAAAGATGAAATACATGTGTATATTGAATGATCATAAAAAATTATTTTTTCAGGGTTTTAAAAGACCAAGAATGGTAGATTATATGAATCATAAACATTAAGATAGTTAGCGGGTTTCCCAAGTTTAAATTTGATAACATGGTCTAAGTAAGACATTAATGGATATAAATTTTATACCAAAGAATATGATAATGGAAGTACAATTTAGAATAATAGCGTATTGGTGTTTATTGAAGAAATTCATTTTTTGAGATCCAAAGACAAAAACCCCATCTCTGTATCAAGTTAATATTATGGATTTATTGAAGAAATATGGGAGATTGATTATATTAAATTTTGATTTCTAGTGTTTAATTATAAATGGGTTACCAGTAACAATAGTTTCAAACACAATTAATTAAGTATGAAAATGGTTAATATGAATATATTGGAATACAAAACTGATCCTTTTATCATGGAAACTCATGTATTTTTTTTCTGTGTTATTGATCCATAAAATATGCAGTAGTGTAACATTTTTAAAGAAAAAACAGTATTTTAATGATGAAAAACTTGATGATGATTCTGATTTTTATGAGATCCCTACTTCCATGAAGATATTATTAGAGAATATTTCTGACCATGTCATATATATGATTCATTCCATATGAAGCGATCATGGGGAAGGAATGTGAAAAAAATCCTTTAGTAATTTTCTTATATCACATGTAATATATATTTATTTCTTATTTACCTTTTTAATTTTCATAAAGTGTTTGATATATTAGTTTTATTTTTTACTTAAAACACATATTTCAGAAAATATGATAAATTATTTGTTTCCATTAATTTAGTTTTGTTCGTATCAATTCTCAGTTATTCAACTTTATATGTAATTTTTGGATTTTTATAAATTTTTACTTAAGATTTGTTTTTTTGTCTATATACTTTTATGTTTCATAAATATTATCAATATTATTTTAACAATGTTAAACACTATAAAATATGATAAATAATATTGTTATTATTATTTTTAAATATTTTTTAACTAATCTTACGAATATGGTGATGAGTGGTTTATTTTTTTGTATCATTTTAAAATAATTATTTAAACTTTTATTTAATAGATAGATTTATATAATATTTTACCTGATTTTTTTTTCATTTTTTATATAATTTCATCTCCAATTAATAATTTTATAATTTTAGTTAAATACTATAATAAATATGAATATTTTTTTAGTTTAGTTTACCATTTGTTGGATAATTTTCATTTTTTATTTAATTTCATGTATAATAGTTGGATTTGTATATTTTTGTACTAATTTTTTGTTAATTTGATTTTTAAGATAATGTTTGATCAAATATTTGAGTCACCTCATGCTACTATGGAGGACCATACACATAATTCTATTGAGGGGACTCCTTATCCTTCTAAAAAAGATTCATCTCTTTCTACAGTGGAAAAGAAAACTTTTATGGTTGGTAAATGTTGTAGCATACATATACCAAAATTATCAATTTTCTATAGACAGGACCAGAGGATATATACTGAGTTTTATGATAACGATAATCCCATGGGTCTAAATTCAAAACAATTTAAGACTTTTTTTTGTAATGGAAGCTTATGTCAAAGTTTTAATTCTGTTTTGTGATTGGAAATGTTTTGAAAAAGAGGCAATGTATCAATTATGGGAGAAAATTTAGGTATTTTCATTTATTATATTTTTTATTCTCACTGCATGTTTTTACTAATATAGTTTTTCCATTATTATTAGATGACATATGATATACTAGAAACTATAAAAGTTAGAAATAAATGTTTATCTTTAGATATTAGGAGATGGATGTATTTTAAATCAATCCTCACATCTGATTTATTTTTTGGGCAAGAAAGAATAAAAATCCATGTGATATATATCATTTTTTAAATTTAGATACATTGAAGTGGTTTTTTGAAGGTAGAAAACTAAAATCATTTTTTATAAGTTTGATGTTATATCTTAGAATGTTTTTTCATTATTAATGATTATATTAACGATTTGTTTATCCTTAATTGAAAGTAAGTGATGAGATCTTGTCAAGATATCTAATCTAAAAAATATACCCTCAAGCTTTTTATTGTGGAGAGTATACATTATTGGAAGAAGAAATGATGATTGAAAATTTTCAAAAACTGAGAGTTGACCCTTTAGGATCTATAGAGGTTGACCTTCCTCCCCCCAGTTAGACATGAAAACTGAAAGTGGGCCCAAATAACCAAAAGAAATATATCATATAGAAGAGTTGAGGGTTGTAGTTGAGAGGATTGTAAGAGGTTATTTAATTTATTTAAACTATTTATATATTTTGATTCACTAATGATTTTTTCAAATATTCTATACTTGAATCCCTTAAGGATCAGAGCACACTGAGGACCTTTATACATGAGGGTGGGAAGGATATTTTATCTACTTCATTGGTAAAGATTGAACACCTGGGGCGTGTATGATGGTATGAGACAGGTGTATCGATTAAAAAAGAATTCGATCAGTCTAAAGCTTCTTCAAAGGAGGATGTATATAAAATAAAAATATAATTTTGAGAACCTAAAGTTCAAGATATGTATTAGACAATGTAGTAGTCTATTAGAGATTTGGTACACTCGATATTTATAGATATGAGAAGGTATTTTCAAGCCGAAAATCCCACTCCTCCATCTTCGTCTCCACATCCCACTCCTCCACCTATGACTATATTTCCAACCCACACACCTCTTCCTAAAAAAACTTCCCATATATTGTGAGTTATATTTTAATGATCCTCAATATCATATTGTTTCATATTGTATTATATATTATATTGGGGATATCATTCATCATCGAAATATAGAGATAGACCAACTTAGGGTCACAATACATGATACTATAGATATATCAACAAGAGAACCATTTCCTATATATGTGGTCACTACAGTTGGACAAAGTATCAATCATTTTTTAGTTTTTTCATCCAAATTTTCCTGTTAAATTACCATTGTGGTATGTATAAATTATATCCTTTATTTCATATTGATGTTAAATCTGTTATAAAATTATAAAATTATATATTTATCTATATTTTTTATATGAATACTCTAAAGGTAAAGAGATACTATATAGAAAACAAAAATTACATTCTTCTATGACTTCAGATACAATTTATTCCAAACTTTATAGATTATCAATATATTAATCTTTGTTATTGGAAATTTAGGAACTTCTAATTGATGCTAAAATTTATGGGCATGAAATGACTATGATAAATTTAAAGATATATATCATGTATATTTTTATTGGTTATTTTTTGGGAATAAATGTGATAAAATTCCTTTCCATGTAAGTTAATTATCATATTTATTTTAGTTATTTTAATATGTTGAATCTTTTCATTCATTACGATAAGACATTAGTATATAGATTTTTTGACCCAAAATTTATTTCACCAATAATGATGATAATGAAAGATATAGAAAGAACATTATATATTAATAAAATATTCAAAAAACATATAATTTAGTGTTGGATTATTACTTACCTTGAAAGGTATAGAAAAGATATTTATTGAAGATTTATTTATCTCAATTAAATAAATACTCACACTTTATTTTTTTATATTAATGAAAATTGGATGATTTGTTTTTTTTCCAAAAGAGAATACAACTTACTAGTTATTCTCTATACATGGTGAAGTGTGAGAAAATTTTCAAAATATATTAGACACATATAATTTTCAAACATGGCATGGAATTACTTTAGAGATATAATAGGAAATTGGACAAAAAAGATCAAATATGTGCTCAAAAAGGTGACTTCTCATTTATAATTACTATATTTGGCCGCAAGTACTTAAAAAATGTTATTTTGAATTGAAAAATTCTATTGAAACATAAATTACATCATCCTAAAGGAGTAAATGAATGTGAATATTATGTTCTATGATTTATGTTTGAAATAATTTCAGCTGGGTCAGTTAAAAAATTCCACAAGGTTAAATTTTATCATAACCTTTATTTTAATTTATCCAATAATTATATTGAGAATACATGTTAAATGGGTTTCTTTTAATTTATATATTTTTGATGAACCTCAACCTTATTCTGAAAATAATAAAAATCACTTAAAAATATCATTAGTGGATTTTTAATAGGTTTTATTGGGTTTTAGTTAATTTATAACTCATATTTTGAAGTTTAAATTTCAAATTTTAAAGTTAAATTGATTTGAATTTTTGAAGCTAATTTATTATTTGGTTTGTGCTGCTATTTTCTATTTTTGTTTATGTTACTTTCCTACAAGGAAATTATATTTTATTTTAGTTTTTTTAAAAAAAATTCATTTTTCATTATGGTTATTAAATAACCAAATTGAAATATTCAAATAAATATATATTTTATGTCAATTATTATATAACTGATGTGAAAAACCCTTCTCATTAAGTAGATTTATACTAATTTATATAATAGTTTTTAGAACCCAATGTAAAATATAGTTTTTAATATTAGTCAATAATAACCCATGTGAAAAATATATTCACAATATCATTTGTAATAACATCACTATACAACGAACATTAAAGAAAACTGATGTGGAAACCCCTATTTTGAATTAGTGTGACCTTCCTTATATATTCACAATTAAAGTGTCAGGGAATATTACATTTCATCATGGAATGATTCAATTTATAGCAGTATGAAAACATACAAATAGTCCCAATCCAAAAAACTATTGTGGTGTGACTTTCTTCCATAGTGTGGTCTTTCTCTAAGCACACTCTTACACATGATCCAACACAACTTCCACAATGTTTGTAATGATATACCCTATTTTACATAGAGATTCGTTCAATATAAAACATTATCCTCCATGAAAAGGAATAAATATTCTACCATGATATCTAAAATTTACAATGGAATGAATTGTATTTTATTTCATCATCTCTAAGTTTTCCACTAACTGTTGGATATACTAATAATTGTACTCTTCAACATAACGAGTATCAAAATTAATTGTTGACCACTTTATCAATTATATTTTATAATTGATTAAACATTATGAATTCTCTTCATGGTGTGAACCTTATTCTTATAGTGTTACTTGTCTTCATCTCCCAGTGAGAAAGTTTAAACCCTTATGCATTTATAAATTCTTACACATTGTCAAGAGAATATTATGTATAAAGGGAGTGTTCCTACCTTTGTCATTTTTCCGGTACAGATCAAGAACACTCTTATGTATCAACCAATTATTAATTTTTATATGAACTTTGAATAATATATTATTTATCATGTAAGATATATTTATTTTTCGTTTTTCAATGTGCCCTTCAACAAATTTTTTACATATGAAAAATATCCTACACATTTAATTATTTTTCTATATACCCTCAATACTATAAATGTCACCTTGATGTAAAAGATTGGAAAAATCAATATATTCTATGGATTTATCTATTCTACTATAGAATTATTTTCCATTTATAACTTATTACCTTTAAAACAACCAAATACAATTTCCAGTCTTCCATAAAAAAAATTCCAACTTTCAGACTTCCAAATTCCAGATTCTAACTACTGATCAAATTTAATTCCAAATTTATAACATCTAAAAAATACCCATTTAGTGATTACTTCTATAAAAATTCATGAAAAAATTATAACTTCTAGAAAAAATATATTCCTAAAACTCCAAAGCCATATATGTCATGGATCACTCAAAATCCAACACTTTATCACATTGATAACTTTTAGTGATTGTTAATAAATCTGACATACAACCTTCTAATTATAACAATATCCCCCTTTGTATTTTTTTAAAAATTATTCCATAAAATATAGGAACCATCAAGATATAGAGATCATTTATTCCCCTTTATATTTCAATCCAGTTTCTTCTAGTCATATATATTTTATGGATTTCTTTACTCCCCTTTTATTAATAAAATTCAAAGGGTTCATCTTCACCAAATATTTCATTCCTTATTTATAATAAAATTATTTGGGTATCTTCACTATTTTCAATACCACTATTTAAATAATATTATTATAAAAATTTATCAATAAGTATTACCATCTTTACATTACTCAATGAAAAATGGGATTGTCAAAAAATAATAAAAAATATATGGCCTTTGAGATTTTAGGAAATGAACTTACTTTTTTCCTTAAAATATATCATCAGTACCATTGAGTTTCCATCAGTCATAATTCATTGTAACTTAATTTTTAACCCACTTTCACTTTTATATACATTATTCCCAAGAAATTATAGTGAGTGAATTTACCACATGGAAATGGGTCATCAAAAAATCCTCTAAGCCTATTAAGTCAGAACTCTGTGTATGAAACACGATTTTAAGATAATAACTTCAATGTTATCTATTTAAATCACTATTTTCCATGAAAACATACAAAAAAAATTATTTTATAAAAAAATTAAACTACCTATGATCTCAATCATACTCACAAAAAATGTCAATATATAATCCATAAAGCACAAAGAGTGTGAGTTATAACACATGATGAGCCAATTCATACCAATTTTTTATGATAAACTAGCAATACCAATCTATATCCATGATCTTTATTTATTCACTAGTATTCTTAAATATTAGATAGGGATAATCCGCCTTTGAGTGAAAATTATAAATTCCCCTTAATTATATCAGCAATTGGAACCAATAAAATTATAATCGTTAGAGCAGGGAAACCAATTTTTGGTCAAAATATTTTCTTCTCAATAACTTTTAGTATCTTGGAATGTAACCAAATAATACCTAATTGTTAGTCCATAAACAAATAAAACTTGTATTTATTTATGAATATAGCTTCTATACCAAAAACCATTCCATATTCTTCTTTAGGGTCTTCAACCACTAGATAAAAGTTATAATATCACATTTTAAATTACAAAATTGGATTGATTCCATTTGGAAAATTTAAATATGATTTTGAAACCTATTTTACTTAAAATTATGCTTTGTATCATCTTCACATCATCATATCAACATATTTAACTAGATTTATTTTTTATTTTTATTAGTGGATACTAGATATCACTTACTGATCATGTTTGGATTAAAAACACATGAGTTTCTTCATAACTTCATGTATCTTTTAATTTATCAAGATTCTCATTTTAATTTAATCTCAAACCATAAGTTGTATGAGATTTTTCTTTGACATCCATTATGGTTACCTTCAACACAACTTATTTCATTTTATCCATTCTCAATGAAATAAATTAATCTTAAATAATTTATCATCTAACCAAGAATTTATATCCTTTTAATGTATACACACCTCATGGTTCATATATCCTCCTTAGTCCTTCATCACTCGAATCATCAAATTTAAAAATTAAGTCTGTGGGAGAGGGGTAACTCTAACATCCTCAAGTAGGGGAATGTAGTTGGATATTATGAACCAAACCTTGAATTTTGATATACTTTAATGATTTTATCTTGATAAAACCAGTGGTGAAAATGTATCAACAAAATTTTGGTTTTGGATCCTTTTTCATATATAAATTGATATTCATCTTCTTTGTGAGAATCAACTCACTAGTTTAAGTGTCCTCATGTAATTAACCATTTTTCATTCCTTTCCATGATTATTTCCCTATAAAAGTAAAAATAAACTAATATTCCACTCATGTAGTATAGTGGTATATATGAAACCACTTAAGAATGTATCTTTTATACATTCTATGATTACTATTAAACTAACTTCAATTTTTTTTATAATTGATAAAATTTTCTTGGGACATGTATTCAATTTTTTTTGATAGGAATAACCGTCTAAATAATAGATAAACATTAAATCTATCATAATAACCATCCATTAAATATGGTTATGGATAGTTAATTGTATCTTTATGTAGAGGTGGTAGTCCACATATTCACACGAGTGATACTTTCACTTCCCATTTGATGGAAAAGAGGTTGAATAATGGTGGTTCTATAACAATAATAATATTTAAATATATTGTGTACACTTAATTTATTATTTTATTTTGAATAATACAAATTTATAGGAGGTGTAAGAAGAAGTAATTTGAAATAGGTTGTATTGGATAATCACCTCTCCTTCGGTCAACCCCCTTTAAATCCTTTCTTAAGGACCCTTGTAATTGTATTTTAAAAATAACAACACCTCTAATTCATGGATAAGGAAGTTTATAATAGAATTCTACATGTTTTATTCTATATGGATCAATGTGGTGTATAGAAAAGAGATAGGGGGTTTCATTTTATAAAGTAGGGAAAAGACACACTTGGAATTTCTTTATAAATTAAAATATAATAATGTCACACTCAAAAAAATGCTTCAAAATGGATAGAGATTACAATTTGGGATAATATGAGGTCTATATATGGCCATAAAATAGGATTTAGACAATTCTAATTGGAAAACATACCCTTATATCTTAGCTTAACCCCTTGTGAACCTATTTTAACCTTAACTAAAGTAATGACTTTTTCAATCATAAAAGGTTATAATTTTATTTTAAAGGTAAAACTTTTCTCATAAATTGGAAAGGGGTGAAATTTTAAAAACAATTAGGATCTTAATTTTTCTATTTCAATATTTTTATGATTTTTAAATTATTTAATAAAATATCATTTTCCATAAAATATTATTATAATCATTTTTTAAACTATTCATTTAATTTGTATTTAAAGAAATCAATATAAAGATAGAATTTAAATATAATACTTTTAACTATAAATAATACATTAATAATAAATAGAAAATTATTTTATAACCATAAATGATCCCCAAAATATAGTAATAATTTTTTTAGAATATTTGAATTTGATTTTCCATTGTTTTCACAAGCACTCTATCAGCGTTGTGTTTGCATTTAATGTAATTATACTATTACTAAAAATTAAAAATAAATTAAAATCCTAAAATAAATTAATCATGTTCTAAATAAACCATTATATTCATTCATAAAATTTTCTTATCCCAATATTAACATATAAAATAAATTAAAAGTAAGAGAGTGACATTTTGATATTTTCATTATTTAAAATGATATAAATGTCATTATTAAGGTAAAATAGAATTTTTTTCCATATTTTAGAATTTTGAAGGGAAATGTTACAAAGAAATAAATTCAAGTTTTAGGTTTATTTTGAGACATTATATCATGGTCGTGGTCCTGT
The DNA here is from genome assembly GCA_963277665.1 of Viscum album. NCBI lineage: Eukaryota > Viridiplantae > Streptophyta > Magnoliopsida > Santalales > Viscaceae > Viscum > Viscum album. Next base: position 1,276,700,489 of record OY728158.1, read on the forward strand.
TTTACCCATTTTAGCCTTACCAAGGTGACAAATATTTATCACACTTACTATTTATAATGGAAAAATGGAATTTCTAAAAAATTTGAACATCATGATTAAAAATATAGTAACAATATTTTAAGATTCATTATTTACAATTTTTATAAATTAATTTTCATATAATTTGTAAAATTAAAGGAAAAATAGTTTTATAGAAATATGTGCTTTTAAGCATAAAAAATTACCTTGTATCAAAATCATGTATAGTAGTGATTAAAATGGAATTAATTAGATTATTATAAATAAAATAGATCATATGTAACTTTAATATAAAATATAAAATATAATGGTTCTTTTAATTTAAATGATTTAATGAAAAGAAATGACAGTATTTTAAAAATCAGTATTTATCACTATTTACTGAAAAATCAATCATTTTAAAAAAATCACAAAATTTCACTCTAAGTTAATTTTGATATACGAATTTAAAAAAATTATGTTAATTTTATAAAATAAAATTTCAAAAATATGAAAAAATAAATTATAATTTCCACATAAAAAATGAAATAAAAAACATTTTTGAAGAAAATGAATTTTTGAAGCATAAAATGACTTCACTAAAAAATGTGTGATTATTTACTAATAATTCATCAATAATTTTGTATCGAGTTAGACCATTACAAATATATTTAATAATTTTATTACCCCTATCTATACCCTCCAATTCAATCACTATATTATAGTGGTCACATTTAAATAATAATATTTTTATAATATATCTCAATTCGCTTAAAGATTGATGTTGTTTGTTAAATAAGACATCAATATTATTATTATTTAAAAAAATGCAGGGTGTTACATTCTACCCACCTTAAATAAATTGTTACCTCACAATTTTATCCTAGTCAACAAAGGTTTAATATTTGAAAATACCTTATTTGAAAACCCACATTGTGTAAAGGGATAATAAATCTCCCTTTGAAAAGGGAAAGTGGGAAACATAATGGTTATATAAAATAACACATAATCCAGTTCTAAAATAAGGAAACCATTTATGGGAAGTTAAAATATTGACATTAAGGAGAAAACTATCATCCACGGACAAATAGAGAGTGATAGAGAACATAGTAATGATAAATTTAATGATCACAAAACCATAAATCTATGAGGGGTGAAATGACCATAAATTAATCATAAATGAAGGTAACAAGGTAAATTTTTTTATTTCAAGATAATTTTATTAAATTTAAGGTATTCTTTTAATATCAATATAGAGTACACGATAAAATATACTTACTTGATTTATTTCCATTTCAAAAGCACAATTCCATCCTTTGGGTGTGCTTCGATCAATTCCAATTCTATATCATATATTACTCTCATAAATGGATATTCAAGATGAATTTATCTTGAATGAATAAATAAATTTAACTTTTCATAGATCAAAATATCCATAAAATAATAGAAATTCACTACTTCTGTCTCTATATATTTAGAAAAACCTAAATGATTAGCATTGGTAATTCAATATGGATAAATCAAACATTAATATCTAAATCCTTACCAATAAGACCAAAAGTTAAACTCAAACCATTTTAAAAGTAGCTAGCCTTAAAAATATTCTAAAATATGTCCTACCATATAAAAAATTAAAAAATTTAGAAATAAGGTCACTAAATTTCTAAAATAAACTTAACATTAATCTCCTAAAAAATATAAAGTAACTCTTAATATCACATACAAAATATGTTAATACCTTGATTGTCTTAAAAAATTATGTTATCCTGAATCACCAAAAAACCTTGATGAAAACATATATGCTTAAAAAATTTAACACTATCCTTATTCCACAAATAAAATCACAAAATATTAAATATATTCTATAAATCAAAAAATTCAGTAAACTCCATAAAAGATAACATGAACAAATTTTTCATCAAATCACTGATCAGTTAAAAGGCCACCAATACTTTAAATTCAATATAAATCATCTCTTTATCTCAATTTAACATTATTATCTCAATATTGGGCACATATTAAGGATCCAATTTCCATTAATCACATGTTCATCAAAAATATCACCATACCGCTAATAACTTTTATTGGTTATCAGTTCCATTTAACATATTACTTATAGTTTTTAAAGAAAAACTATTGAAAAAAATCCTTATATGTTTCATGAATCTGATAACTATAATCTCATTGATAAAACACTTTTATTGCATAATTATTAAATCCCAACAAATAAACACTTCCATCATTCCAGTTCAACAATCGACATAACATAGTCCCTTCCATGGCCTGTGAGTTATCTCTTTGATTAAGGCATTGAATTGGGTAATTACCTTCTTCCCCATATTTAATAAATCAAATTACTCATTTTTTTGTCTATTATCTTTATTTACACATAGAATATATCTTCCCTATCCTTTGAGACATTTTTTCTGATTGCTTCTTCCCACATACTGAACATATTAGATACCAAATAAACATTTATCCATGGTATTCATCAATAAAACTCCCTTGAAAGTAAATTTTTCCTTTATTATGTGTGTTAAGTAACTCACAAATTTTGATATTGTTAATCATATAATGAGATAGATTATTAGTCACAATTATAAGGTTTTACATCCTAGCTCAAGTTTTATTTGGTTTCTTAGGAGGAAAATCATTCCATTATCCATCATATTTAGTGTTAACATGATTCCTCCTAGTTCCATCCATTTAATACTACAAAAAATAATAGTATGAGCAATAATAATCATAGTGGGAAATTATATAATCCTTAAAATAATTTATAGGATATCTAAACCATGACACCTTTTTTCAATCAATGACACCTTAGGTTTAAATTATGTTTTTCATAGTCATTATTTCTTCAAATCCTTCACAATGGTTCATAAAGAAAATTAATTAAACCCAAGAATATACCTTGGGAGTTTCAAACTAAGTGCATAGTAAGGGTACACTTATTGTTCACTATAATGATGGCTAAGATATACTCTATCATCTATTATCTGGGTTATTACTCCCATATGCATCTGTGCTAAAACCATGTCCACTTATAGTATAAAGAAAAGGATGTATTTATAATAAAAAAAACATAATATATTAATTAAAAAAACTTTTGGATTCCATCCTATACTTATAATTATACCTAGGGTTTTCACTAATGTTTTCTAACCCTTATTTATAAAGATTAACTAAGTCATGCTCTGATACCAACTATAGAGACCTATACTTTTCGTACAAAAATATTACATCTTATTAGATGAATATAAATTACATAACATTATTATCCACTCAAGAAACCAAAAGTTTTATTATATAATTTGGATACTAGATACACAATACTATTATTTTATGAAATATCTTCAATGTTTACCATATAGAACAGGTCTTAGGCATACCATACTTAAAACCTTTATTCTTAACCCATAGAAGGAAAACATAAGAAAGGGTGAGATCGTATAATTAGTAAAGGTAAACATATGAGATATTAATAAATTATCATATTAAATATAAGATAAAAAATGGCATGATATCATGATCATAACTTAAAAATTTCATACCCAATATATCATAGATCATAAACATGAGTCATTTCGTAAAAAATTATCATAATAAAAAAATATTCATAAGAGTGTGAAATAATAAATAACCATTCATGATCCATGAGATAATAATATAGAGAAAATAATGTGGAAACAATATAAGATTATAACATTATGAATATGTATAAATAGAAAAAGGTTTACTCATTAAGTTAAGGACATAAAATTAGGCCCTCGAGTAAACATATAGACATGAAACCAGGTCTACACATAACCTTATAGACATAAAAGCAGGATCTATGCATAAAATTATGGAAATGAAAACAAAGTCCATGTATAATCTTATGGACATAAAAACCATGTATATGAATAATCTTATGGACATGAAAACTAGGACCACACATAAAATTATAAACATGAAATTAGGTTCACGCATAATATATTTATCTCATTAGTTATCCATATTTACCCAATTTATTTGGGGGGGGGGGGGTTATAACACAACCAACCATTATATAATAGTAATCCATTCATATTTATTCCACAATATCCTAAAATAATTTAACATTTCATCATAACTTAACTTGTGGAAAATCTGAATAGGTTTCATCAATATTTCATCATCATAACCATAAACCATCTGGAGAAAGAACAAGGAAAGTATCATTAAATCATATACTTATTGAAACATAATTAGCATCAAAGTATATCATCATATATGAAAAATTTCTTTAAAATATCATTGTAATATTTCTTGAGGAAAATACCCTTTTCATTTTCAAATCAAATATTTAAAATAAAAATATTTACAAATTATTATGAAAACCATTATATTTGAAAAGAACCTTATAAAAGATTAAATGAATCTTAAAATAAAATAAAGGTTATGATGGTGGAAAAACTCATTCATGTTGTATATGTTTAATGAAAATATTCCTTTCACACCTTTGTAAAATGTAAAAAAAGACTTGTTTAAAAAAATATTTCCTTAAAAGTATATTTTTTAAATATTTTTTGAAAATTGAAAAATGGATAAAATTACTTTAAAAAACCATTTAGGAGTATTCAAAAAAATATTGAAAACAATTTAGAAAACTTGAATATAGAATAAAACTTTTTTTTGACCAAAAGAGGAGAAATATGGCTGAATTTTCTTAAAAAGTCATCTGAACCATTTTTAGAACCAAAGAGAGAAAAATTATACTAAAGAACCAAAATTATAGAAATAAATAGTCGATAATAAAAATTAAATCTATTTATCATTTTAGGATCGTATAATTTTCTTAATGTGAATTCAAGCATAAGTAATCCTAATTAAAATTGTATTGAAACATAAAACACTTACCATTTTGGTAATATCCAAATCAAAACCTCATGAAAGAGAGAAGATTATATGGAATTATAAGTCCCCATAATTTTTATGTGAATCATTAGAAAATACATAATTGGTCAGAATATACACCACACAAATGAAAAAATTTGTGAATATGCCATATGTCTCATAGAAATAAAATTGAGATGAGAAATCACCTTACCTAAAGTTTGAATTGCTTGGAAGACGATATCAATTCCTATATAATAAATTTAAATTTATTTTAATTTAATAAAAAAATAATTAACATAATTATAATATCATATATGACTCACTTATGACATTTTTACATCTAATTATTAATAATTTCTTATTCATATCATCATTTTTAGGTGTCAACTATTTCATTTTTCATGAGAATTTTGGTTCGGTAGTTCTGGTACTTATATATTGATCATAGTTACATCATCTAATTTTTTTAATAATTACATAAATATCATATATATTGATTATATATATATATATATATATTTATAGTAATCCATAATAGTTAGATATATAGAGAAATGAATAACACTCCTCATGGTGATGTTAGGTTGTACGTACGCATGGACACAGTTTTCACTTTTTGATGGATGAAATGAAAGAAATTTAAATAATAAATCCCCTTTAAATAATAATTATTACAGAATATATATCATATATATTTATTAAATCTATTCTTATTACCATCCAAGAAAAGTAGAAATGAAAAATGAATCACATCTCTTCGTGGAGGTGGTAGTCCACACATACGCACGAGTAAAATTATCATTTTCTAAAAGATGGGAAGGTAGATATAATATTATAATTAAACAAACATAATTATATCATAAATATAATATATAAATATTTAACCTAGAATAATAAGAATCGATGAAAGATAGTTATGGAAAATGAGTTGTATCACTACGTGGAGGAGGTAGTCCACAAGTATGCATGAACAATACTTTTACTTCCCATTTGATGTAAAAGAGGATGAATAATGGTGGTTATATAATCATTGTAACATTTTATTATATGTATAATATTTAATTTATTATTTTATGATGAATACTAAAAATTTAGAGGATATTGGAAAAGTAATTTGAAATAGGCCGGATTGGATGATTACCTCTCCTCCAGTTGGCCTCCATTAGATGTTTCCTTAAAGACCCTTGGAAAGGTCTTTTAAAAAGAAAATATCCTATTATTAATATATGTTTAACTTTAGAAGTGAATGTGGTTGGGTTTGGATGAGCTATACGGCTCAAAGTTGTGTAAAGAAAAGAGAGAAAGAGTGTCCTATTATAAGGGAGTAAAAGGATACACTTGAAATTTCTTAAAATATTAAAATATAATAATATCATAGTAAAGGAAAATGCATCCAAATTGATAGATATTAAAATATGGGATATTATTAGGTCTAAATACATTTATAAAATAACATTTATACAATTTTAATTTGAAAATATACCCTTAACTCTGGGTTTAACATTAACTAAAGTTTTCAATCATAAAGGGTTATAATTTCCCTTATAATGTAAAAATTTTCTCATAAATGGAAAATAAATCGAATTTTAAAACATTTATGATCATAATTTTATTAATTTAATATTTTATGATTTTAAATAATTTTATAAAACATTATTTTTCATAAAATATTCCTAATTTCACTTTTGAAACTATTATTTTAATTTGAATTTAAAGACATTAAGAGAAATATTGAATTTGAATATAATAATTTGAAACATCAATAATACATTATTATTAACTATAAAATTATTTTTGAACCATAATTCATCCCTAATTTTTTTAATGTTTTTAAAATTATTGATTTTGATTTTATCAATACTTACACAAGCACTATATTAGTGTTGTGTAAGAATTTTAGGTAATTATACCAATAATAAAAATAAAAAATAAATAAAAATCATAAAAATAAATCAATAATATTAAAAATAAACCTTTATATTCATTAATAATATATTATTATCCCTATTTGAACATATTAAATGAATTAAAAGAAAGAGAGTGACATTTTGGAATTTTCTTTACTTAAAATAATATAAATGTCATTATCATAGGAAAATGGCACCAAATTTCTATATATATGAAAATTTAGGATGTATATGGTATAATTTATCTCATAAAATGAAATAAAGTCAAATTTTGGGTTGATTTTAAAACCTTATATCATAGTTTAAACCATGTTTTACCCATTTTACCCTTACGGAGGTGGGAAGTATTTTCCACGGTTACTATTCACAATAAGAAAATAAAAGGGAAGTTTTTACCAAATTTGAACATCCTGATTCCAAATATGGTATAAATTTTTATAGATTCAATATATATAAGTGGAAGAAATTAATTTTAATATAAATTTATAAAACGCAACAAAAAACTATTTTTTAGAAAAATGAGTTTTTAAGTATAAAAAATTAAATTATATCAAAATACTTAATATTACTGATTCAAATGTAATTAAGTATATTATTATAAATAAAATATACCATTTTTTTAATATCAAATAAAAAAAATATTATTTTAATTTTATGTTACATGATTTAATGAAAATAAATTACAATATTTGAAAATTTGTATTTTTACTATTCACAATAAAGATAAATCATTTTATAAAAATACCAAAATTTCACTAGAAGTTATTTTTTATATTATGATTTAAAAAATTAATTTAATTTTATAAAATAAAATTTCTAAAGTTGGAAAAAATAATTATAATTTCCACACAAAATTCAATAAAAATCATTTTTGAAGAAAATGCATTTTTGAAGCATAAAATGAATTCACTAAATATTGAGTGGTCATTTACTAAGATGTAATAAATAATTTTTTATTAAGTAATACTAATATAAATATATTTAATAATTTTTCTACCCATATCCATACCCAAAAATTCAACAACTAGGTTATTATGATCACATTTAAATAATAATATTTTGATAATATATCTCAATTCGCTTAAAGATTGATGCTAAATGTTAAGAAAGCTACAATGATTATTATTATTTTAACAAAATTTTAGGGGTTTTAAATTCTACCATACTTATATAAATTATTCCCTCATAATTTTTTTCTCAGTCAGCAAAGGTTTAATATTTCAAATATATTTGTTGAAAACCCACATTATACAAGTAGATAATAAAACATACTTTGAAAAGGGATAGTGGAAAACATAATGTTTACCAGGAAATAATACATAATTAGGTACCTAAATAAGGAGAAAATTTGTGGTACGTTAAAATATAGACATGGAGGAGAAAACTATAATTTATGGACTAATATATAGTGATAGAGAACATAGTCTTGAGAAATTTAATGTCTACAAACTAATAAATTTGTGAGGGATTAAATGAAAATCAATTCATTAGAAATTAAGGTAAAAGAATAAAAAAATTATATAATGATACTTTTATTAATGTTGAGGGATTTTTTTACTATCAAGATAAAGTACAGGATAAAATATAATTAACTGATTTCTTTCCATTTCATATGACCAATTCCATCCTTTGGTCAAGATTTGATCAATTCCACTCTTATCTCATCTCTTATTGTAATAAATGGATATTATAGATGAATTTTTTTTTCTTGAAGATCTAAAATTAACTCTTAATGGATAAAAATATCCATAAAATAATGAAAATTCATTACTCATGTCTCTAGATATTTACCAAAACCAAAAATATTAGCATAGATGATCTAATATGGATAAATCCAACATTAATATCTAAATCCTTAACAATTACAACAAAATTTCAATTTAAACCATTCTATAAGTACTTAAACTTAAAACTCTTCCAAAATATTTCTAATAAAATTTAAAATAAAAAAATTTATAAAAAGGACACTAAATTTACAAAATCAACATAACATCAATCCCCATAACAATATAAAGTACCACTTAATGTCACATACTGAATGATTGAATACCTCGATTCTCTTAAAAGATGATAACAACCCAAATCACCATAAAACATCAATGAAAACATATATGATTCCAAAATTAAAAAATATCCTTATTCCTCAAATAAAATCATAGACTATTGAATATATTACATAAATCCAAAAATCCAGTGAATTCTATAAAATACAACATAAACCACATTGTTATCAAATCATTAATCATTTTTCAATGTCACCAATACTATACCATAGATAGAAATCATCTATTTATCTGAACTAAACATTATTATCTCAATATCATGTACATATTAAGGGTTGTATTTCCATTTATAACATGTTCTCTATAAATATCACCTTAAAACTAAGTCACTTTTACTAGTTATCGATACTATTCAACCTATGCTCTCAAATCCTTAAATCAATATTGTGAAGGAACAATACTTAGATGTTTCATTTATATTATAACTAGAATATCATAGATAAACCACTTCCATAAAATAATTTTAAAAACAAAATACATTAATACTTCAATCATTCCAGTTCAATGATTGATATAATATAGGCCATTCCTTGGTATAGGAGTTAGATCTTTGATTAAGGCATTGAATTGGGTAATGAACATGTTTTCCAAATATAAGATAAAAAATTAATTAGAAATTATTTACCTCATTCACTTCATTTCTGACCAATTTTTCATGAAATGTCAAATTTATTATGTTTTTTAATGTTTATTTATAGTATAGGGTATACCCTATGTCATCTCTAAATGGGTGTTGGAGTTTTAATGTGTGTATTTTTTTATATAAATGAATAAAATGGGGGGGGGGTTGAAAACAGTTTTAAAAATAGCATGAATTAATTAAATAGAAAAAGGAAGGTGTATTTTTAGTATTATTAGAGAAGTATGTAATTTCATGTTCACTACACATCTTGGTTAGTTCATCGTTATGAAAAATACACATGGTCCAAGATATCAATTCCCCTATTTCCTCTTAAAATGATAAAAAAACCACCCCTAGACACAAAAATCATATTCTAAAGGTTTATTACTCAATAATATAGTGAGGAATTCCAAAAATACTGTTATCTCAAGTATTTTTGAGAGAAAGAGGATGCTTGTGTTGTCCAATCGGAAAAACTCAAGATTCCCACTTGAAATTTCAACCCAATCGGTGTTGAAATGAAAATTATTTCATTAAATTATACCCATGAAACGAATTAAGAGGAGAATTATGTTATGATAAAAAATAAGTAAAATATTTCACACAAAAATTAAAAAAAAAGTATAGTAATAAGTGATAAAACTCCCTACCAAATGTGTGTAGCTTCTTCAAAATGACTGTCCACTCTTTATCTCACCATCGAGAGGAGGATGAGGCACGTGTGGAACTTTTCCTTCATTATTGACACCCTATGAGTATAGGGGCCTCTAGAACTTATAAAATGAGTATATGTATCATTTGGGTCTCCAAAATTGAAAATATTTTCCCCTTGGTCAAGATTTCAAATGGGGTGCCCAAGGTGCCAATTTATAGGCAAAGCGGAAGGTGGTTTTGGGCACCAAGAATTTATAAAAACAATTATCCCTTGGTTTTTTTGCATCCATATAGTCTTATAACTATTTTTACAAAACTAAAAACTTGTTTTTAAACCTATTTACTATCTTAATTAAAAATTTGGCATCATTTAGAGGTCTAAAGCTCGAGATATTGATGAAATATAGAACCTAACTTTTGAAATCAATTAGAATATTTTTCTTTGACATATTAGTTTATTTGTCCCCCTTAATGGATGAATTTGTCTTGGATATATTCATAAGAGTTTCACCACACTAAATGTTGGATTATCCCTCAAAATTTCACCCCAATTGGATGCATGTATTAGATGAAGTGTTCATCTAAGTCCACTGGTGTGATTGGAATCTTGCACAGTTTGACCCATTTTTCTTCAACTTCACCATGGGACCTCCAAATCACCTTGAAATTAAATGAAAACATCAAAAGAGTGAAATATAAATTTTTAAAAGGGATAGAAATTAAATTATTGAATCAAACATTAATTTAAATTTGTTATAATAATTGGAATTTACAATATAATAGAAGTTTAATACAGAGGTGTAGGGGTGAAATAAAATAGTTAATCATGATGTGATCACATTCCCACACCTAAACATTTGAACTCATATGAAAAGTCACATTTTAAAAAATTATGCATGGAGATATTCCCAACTGTATGAATATTTAAAATTCAATGAAAATTTTATTCTTGATTGCAATATAATCAAATAAAAAATCACACCAAGGAGTTATTCTCAGTGATCATAAAAAAATAAGCCTCATAAATTGTAGCAGAATGAAATTCAAGGAGATCAATGATACCAATTTTATAAAATAATTCAAATTTTAACAAATTCACTAACTCTTAATGTGTGTGTGAGTGACAACCATTTCATTCCATTCTTTCTAACTTCTATCCTATAAAAATAGTTTATTTTTTTCTTAAATGATTTTGTTCACCAAACTAGTCCTACATCCTTTGCAATCAAATTTCAAGACCCACTCACTTAAGAATTCCTAGAAGTCAAACCTTAAACTCTCAAACTAGATATCCCCATTTTTGTACATTTTATCACTCCCAAAATTTATTATTATTATTGTTTGTTATCAAAACTTAAAATTGGAACAAATCCCACACCCATCACTCAACCCTTATTTTATCTCCTCATGACACTAATTGTAATATTTATAATGTGATCAAAGGTAAAGGAAGAGTGGTTTTTGACATTACCATGAAATAACCCATATTTTTGCGTTTTTTTTATTTTTTCGAGTGAGTATAACAATTAGATAATAGGTACACATACTTAGGTCAATCCAATAAAGTAATGAAAAAGGTTGGATAAGGAATGAATGTATTGAAAAATTATTTTGGAATGATGGAAAATATTCACCTAACTTATATTTACCTTATATTGAGTAAGAAAAATTCACACTTCAGGGTTGGATACAAAGATGTGTAGAGATATTAATTAACATAATTTTCTCGTAAAATACTCACAAAAAGGGTAACATTATTATTAAATGTTTCAAGATAATAAAAAATCATTTATATCGTTGAAAAATAACTAATTTTCAAGAAAAATTCACGCCTCAATGTTAAATTCATGCAAAAAGAAAAAATTTATTAGTGATTATTTTATTAAAATAACATGAAATTTGGAAATTCCTCACGAATTTTCAATAATTTCCTTGATCAAGAGATCATAAAAAATGAATATTTAAACACAAATGTGAGGGGGAAAATGAGGTGGGTGGCGGGAGGTAACAATATTATTCAGTAATAAAAAAAGAGAAAAAGAAAAAAGATGATGAAAATTCTTAACTAACCCATGAATGTACCCACCCCCACACACAAAGTATGAATTTTAATCACTATAATAAAAGATAATGTGTGAATAAAGGATAAAACATGGTGGTTTTCAATCATAGGTTTCTTCTTGATCTTAGAGTTCCTCCACCAGGGACTTCAGAATTGCTTCGTGTCCTTACTTACACTACTTCCCATTGACAGTAAAGGTTGGTTTTGTTTCTTTATTTTGAACGTAAAAAACACCAAATTCATAAAAATTAGTAAAATTGTATGGGCCAAACCAATAGAATGAATCTTAAATGGATGAAAATTCATCCTTTCATTAAAAATGAGGACCTTCTACCCAAAGTGGAATTGATGATAAAAGATGAGGTAATTGTGGGAAGCCTTGGTTCACTCCTTATAAGCTGGGGAGTTCTCATATGAATCTCTTCCCATTTACTACAACTACTAAATATATATCTTCCATTGATAACCTACACTAGAAAGATTATAATTTGTTTTTTTAATGGCCCAGTAGGATTGATTATCTATATCAACAGGTAGGTGAAAGATCTTTTCCAAAACTAGCTGATATGGTGATATGGCAATGGGAATTTTAAAATTTTTATGGTAATTCCATATAATATTTTCTATTTGGATAAACCATTTTCAATAATTTTATTACCTCTCTATTTGGAACCTCATCTTGACCATTGGTTTGTGGGTGATATGCAGTAGAAAATCATTTCTTGGCCCTATACAGACTCAAAAGTGATTGTATTGTTCAGTTGAAAAAATGAGAACCCTGGTCACTGATGATGAACCTAGGTAATCAAAAGCTACAAAAAATTATGGTTCTTAAAACTTCCACAACTATGTTGGAATCATTAGTTCTTGTGGATCATACCTCTACCCATTTTGACACGTAATAAACTTCCAAAATAATGTTCAAGTTGCCAAATGAATTGGGAAATGACCCCATAAAGTCAATGACAAAAACTTCAAAAATTTCATGGAAGAGAAAGGGTTGTTTTAGAGTTTTATTTCTTTTATATACATTCCACATTCTTTGATAGTGAGGACACGATTTACAGAAATCATAGGCAACCTGAAATAATGTTGGCCAAAAGAGACTAGAATTGAGGACCATACGAGTAGTCTATTGGGGATCATAGTGGCCCACAAGAAAGAGTGTGGAAGAACCTAAGGTCAGACCGAAACTTGATATTGGAAACACAAAACCTAAGGACTTAATCACTATAGCTGTGCCAAAAGTAGAGGTTATCCAAAATATACTATCAATACACACATTTTATATGATCAAATTGGTTTTTTTGAAATCAATAAGAATGCAAGATGCTACCAAATAATTTAAAATTTCATCATACCAAGGAATAACATCTTAAACTCGGTATAATTTCTCATTAGGAAACATATCATTTATTTGAATATAAAGGGATGAGTCAATGTCTATGGATAGAAGAATCCTAATGATATGGTTAACCACCATATTCTCTGCTCCTTTTCCATCACTAATTTTTAAATTAAATTCCTCAAGGAGGATCATCCAGTGAATGAGATGTGGTTTGGATTCTAGTTTCTTAAAGAGATACCATATGGACTCATGGTCTAATAACACAATCACTTGGAAACCTAAAAGGCATGACCTGAATTTATCCAAGGAAAATTCAATGGAAAGGAATTATTTTTCAGTTGTGGTGTATTTTTCTTGGGAAGAGTCCAGTGTGTGTGAGGAATATAATGACATATGGAGCTTGATCAACCTGTTGTGATAAGACTTCCCCAAATACATAGTCAAATTCATCACACATGAGCTCAAATAGTAAGTCATACCAAGATAATTGGATTACCAGGGCTAATGTGAGATTCAATTTCAATTTTTTAAATCATCCCCACATTCATTAAAAAAATTATTTTTCTTTTTGGAGTAATTGGGAGAGGGGGAGCGCAATATTTATAAATTCATGAATAAAATGATGATAAAATACAGAATGAACTAAGAAATACTACACATTACAAACATTTTTTGGGGATGATAGAGAAGAAATGAAATCAGATTTTGATTTATCTACTTAGATACCATCACAAAAAATGACATTCCCAAGTACTATACCTTATCTCACCATAGAATGGAATTTCTCATAATTTAGTACAATATTTTTTCAATAAAGTGATTTAGGACATAACCAATACTGCTAAAAAACTGATCAAATTAAGATACATAAAATGTGAAATCATCCATGAATACATCCATGAAATTCTCCAGGTAATCTGTAAAATACTAACCATGCATCGTGGGAAAGTACATGGAGTATTGCTCAGACCAAATGGAATCATCCTATATAAAATTTTCTAAAGGGACAAGTGAAGGTTGTATTTTCCTAATCCTTGGGGGAAATATGGATATGAAATTATCCAGAATACCCATCAAGGAAATAGTAGAAGGACTTCCCTACTAGCCTCTCCAGCATCTGTTCAATGAATGAAAATGGGAAATGGTCCTTCCTAGTATGTTGGTTTAATCAGTGATAGTATATACATACACACTAACTATTCTAAACATATATTGGAACCAATTATTTACTTTTATTTTTTATTACTGTTAGATCAGTTTTCTTGGGAATTTGCTGTACTGGAATGACACATTAGCTATCAGAGATGGGGTAAATTATTTTAGGAGCCAATAATTTTGTTACCTATTTTTTCACCTCATGTAGGAGTTTTTGATTAAGTCAATTTTTTGGCTACCTCACTAGTTTGGCCTCATCATTTAACAATATATGATGTGTTAAAATTTATGGGATAATAATAGGAATGTTAGTAAGTGTTCATCCCAATGTTTGTTTATACTCCCTTAAAAGGTCAAGTACTCTAAATTCATGCTTTTGAAGGAGTAAACTAGAAATAATGACATGAAACTTGTTTCCATTATCAGGATATGAATATTTTAAGTTTTGAGGTAGTATTTTAAGTTACAATTTAGGGGGATTTTGGATTTATGGGAGTAAATGTGAAATTTATAGGTTCATGATATCATATAACTACTCAATGGTAATATCCTTTGATGATGAATTAGCTTTTAAATGATTAAATATATCATATATAGTAATGGGATCCTTAGTGATCATAAAACCATTAATTAAAAAACATGAATGAAATTTTTCTAGAAAACCACAATATTCAATGCATGATTCATTACCTATAATTTATATCAAGTATGAAAACTTATAAAGGGGATTAGGTAAAATAAATGAAGTCTTTTTAGGGGGAGTACATCAATTGAACTAATTGAAAGTGATGAATTCTCTTCTGAGGGGTGTTTCATGGAATGAAAGATATTGAATTGAAATATGTCACCACCAAAACCAATATATAATGTACCATTATGTGCATTAATTACGGTTTTTTAAATTTTCAAGAAATTTAACCCCAATAAAACTGGGGCATGTCCATTCATCCAATCATCTTCCATTTTAAGCACATAAAAATCAGTAGGAAAAATTAAAATTTTCACCCTCATATGAAAATAATCTTATATACCAGTAGGGTGTCTAATACTTAGGTTTTATAATTGAAAAAAATTTATATGGGACTCAATTTACCAACATGAAATGAAGGGAAAATGGAGCGAGGAATCACATTTATATAAGTACCCAAATCAATCATATCATCATTTAATAAATACTCCCCAATGGATCCTAGAATATAGAATATTATAGGATCATTGAATTTTGTGGAAATTGATTGATCTATTAATTTTAATATGTTTCTCCCCAATCTAACCTTTTCATCACATATAAGTCCCCTTTGTTGTGTACACATATCCATGGGAAACTTTTCATATCATGGAATTCGCTTCATGACATCGATCAAGGGGATGCTATCCTAATTTTTTTGACCATTTCCAAGATTTCATTATCATGTTTATTTTTTTGTTTCCTTGGTTGGGTAGGCCGTTGGGTAAATGGAACATGATTGGTTGGTCTAGGAAACTCTTCATCATCCACACTTTTTCCTTTGGTGGTATTTTTCTCAAGATAAGGTCATTCCTTTCTTGGACCATTCTTAGTGGTTGGGATGGTGGTTTACTTAGGATGGGATGAATATAATGGAGTAGGAATTGGTATTTGATGTTTTGTTCCATTCTGAAGGTTGATGGAATTGACATTTACTTTATCCCTAGGGTAGACTAGTGGTTTAGAAGGTAGTTTACCCAACCCATGACTTTGGATTTCTCCCACATAGTTGGTGAGTTATCATAATTTGGTTTTTAGGTATTATATGTATACTTGGGTAGTTTATTGTAATTGGAAGTTATTTACAACAATTTTTTTAATCATTTACTCTAGGCCATTAATGAGTTTTGGAGGGGTTTTTGGAAAGTACTTTGTGGTGGTTAATAATTTCTAGGTGGTGGTGGTGGATTAATACTCTTCCCCAGTTGATTCCATAGTTTTTAAGACTGGTTTGAATACCCCATTTCCAATAGAATATGTTATCTTTCCAATCAAGATTGAATGGATAGTATAGTTATTTTCTAATGGGTTGGTTGTAGCGGAAACCTGGGAAGATTTCCTCTAAACTCTTTGAAGTTTCTCTTAATTTCGAGAATTGGTTATAATAGTGGGTGTCATTATAACATATACCACAATGGATTAGAGGAGGAGGTTGGGATTTCCATTGGGAATGGGTAAGTTATCAGAGTAGGGTACTTAACTTTTAAAACTTCATGTCTACCATCTTCTCAAAATCAGAACTCCACACCTCACGAGGACCTCAAATGGGTACATTGGACCTTGAACTAAATTTTTCAGTGTTCTATTCCATGATCTTAATGAGGTTACTTGCAGATATTGGGGTTTTATAAACTATTTCACAATTTATAGTAACATCAATCATGTTTCGATCAATAATATTTAAACCTTCATAAAAATATTGTATTAATATTTGATCACTAATTTGTTGGTGTGGGAAACCGGAACAAAGAATTTTAAATATTTCCTAGTATTCATGAAGTGTTTCTACTTGTGATTTCTTTATTTCACCAATTGAATTCCTTATAGTTATAGTTTCATATGCTCTGAATTATTTTTCAAGAATAAGGTGTTTCATTTCCTCCCAACCTATAATATCACAGTTAACATAATACAACCAATATTTTCAAGTTTATTCTAACAAAAAATGGAATGACCTAAGCTTTACTTTTTATTCAACCACAATATAAGGTTTTAATGTTGAACACAAATTATGAAATTCTTTTAAGTTCTTATTTGGGTATTCTCCCCTAAGTCCATTAAATCATAGTAATAGGTGAATTAAATAGAATTTTAGTTCAAAATTAGGTGCTTCCACATGGATTCAAATGTATGAAGGATGGATTTATGTATTAGGCGAGGTTATTTATTTTAATTTATAGTTACCTTAATCAATATTATGAAAGTTTATTTATATACTTATGTTTGTTTTATAAGAATAAGAAGGATCAAGAAGGTGTTGAAGTTATGTTTGTCCTCCTTCAAGGGATTATTTAGTGCTTCTTGGTGTCGATGACACAAGATCCTCTATAGTTCATGCTAAAAAGGAAGTAGTTCCTACAATTAAGATCAGGTCATGAATAAGGTCTACAAAAGGAATATTTTATAAATGAACTAAAAATTGATGGAATAAAATATTCAAACAAATAATTACAATTTATGTAATATTTTTATAAAATATGCACATTAAAAACAAAAGTGCTCTCTGACAAAGATGCCAAATTTTGACCGCGTTGCCATGAAACGTCAAATTGAATATGTTTATAAAATTTATTTATAGTCTAAGGAAGACCAAAGGTCATATATCAAGGATCATTGGAGGTTTGAAGTGTGTTGTTTAATAAAAAGGACAAAAATGGGGGGTGGTTTTGAAAATAGTTTTAAAAATAAAACGACTTTATTAAAGATTTTAATAGTCAAGAAAGGAAGGTGGAGTTTTTATTATTATGATAGAATAAGTTAATTTAAAGTTCACTAAACATCATGGTTAGTCATCATTATTAAAAATACACATGGTTAATGGAATCATTTGGATGATGGTTGTCAAGATTTTGATTCCCCTCTTAACTCTTAAAATGATCCACAAAGAACCACCCATTGACACAAAAATTATGTAGTAAAGTTTTGGAATTAAAGAATATAGTGAGGTATTCCAAATAATAATAATATCTCAAGTATGTGTGAGAGAAATAAGATATTTGTGTTGTCTAATTAGAACAACCCAATATTCCCAATTGAAATTTCAAGTCAATTAGTGTCGAAATGAAAAAGTGTTTCACTTAATTATAACAAAAAAATCATTCAAAGGAAAGTCATGTTAAGATAAAATAATTGAAATATTTCACAAAAAATTACACAAAACTAGTAGAGGAGAAAGTGTCATACCTCCCTCCCATGTGTGGATCTTCCTCAAAATGATCGTCCACTATTTAGCTCTCAATTGAGAGGAGGAGGAGACTCAGGTGGAACTTCACCTTCATCCTTGACCCCCCTATGAGGATAGGAGCCTCTAGAAATTATAGGTTGAGAAAAGGGATCCTTTGGGCCTCCAAAAGTTCATATATTTTTCCCTTGTTTGAGCTTTAAAATTGGGTTCCCAAGGTGCCAATTTATAGGCATAGTGGGAGGTGGCTTTGGGAAACCATATTTCGTAAAACCATTGGGACCATGGTTTTTAATATCAAAAAAGTATTATATAAATTTTTAAAAAACAAAAAACTTGTTTCACCAGATATTTAATATCTTAACCTAAAATATGAAATCATTTGGAGGTCTAAAACCCAATATATGGACAAAATAAAGAACCTAACTTTTGACTTAAAGTAGAATATTTTTCTTGGACATATCAGTCTGATTGGGGCCCATACTGGAAGAATTGGGATTTTGTGTCTTTATAAGAGTTGTAGAAAACTAATTTTTGGATAAAAAATAGAAGTTAAACCTAATTGGATCCAAAAATTATATTCAGTGTTCATTTGAGTCCACTAGTGTGCTTAGAATCTTGAACGATTTGGCCCATTTTTCTTCAAATTCATTTTGGCCCCTCCAAATCACCTACAACTAAAATGAAAAAAATAAAAAAAGTGAAATATACCTTTTTATTAGTGATAATAATTAAATTATTGAATAAAAAATGAATTGAATTTTTTTATAATAATTTCAATTTATAATAAAAAATCAGTTTAACACAGTGGTGTAAGGGTGAAATAAAACAGTGAATCGTTGTGCGATCAATTTACACATAGAAAACATTTCCCCTTACTTTGATTCAATATTTTTAGTGATTAATATTGGAGTTTTTACCCTATAACCAAGTAATCTTTACTTTTTATTACATGTATATTCAAATAAGTGAAGATTAATATAAATATCTTATCACATATTGATTATTCTTATGTATAACATTGATGTGATAATGTCCTATAATATTTTTTGCATTTATAAGGTCATATAATTTTCCCTCTATGATGAAAACCTTGGGATAATTTGATTATATATATTAACTATAGTTCTATAGTTGTATAATATACTATGATAGGGTATATAGTATATAGACTGTCAGGTGTGAGTTCTTATAAGTTGATGAGGCTTCTTTTCACAAGGTTCACACTTGGTAATCTCCAAGATAGAAGATTATATGAAAATACTTGGTTGAAGGAATTAATCATGATTTAATGTCATCAGATATTCCTGTATGAGAATGTGTGTAATGTTCATTATTATTTAATATTATTATTAATTCATGCTATGACTCATGCACTTAGATGTATTTCATAAACCATATGATAACAGTTGATGGTGAATTTGGATACATTGGGTGCATCATGGGTGACATGTTATTGATGGATAAGTTGAGAAAGGATTTATTCATTATATCTTTATGGGAGATGATATCTTAGCCCATTGATTGAAATATAACTATCTCATTAAATTCTATGGCCATGGTGTAACAAAATTTATTTCAGAAACTCAAAGAAATATGTATCAATCATATAGATTGATGATAGATATGTGCAACTTGATTGATGAGATATTGATACAACATGACTATATTACACAATGAGAATTTGTATGTGGTTTTTAGTATTATAACATTAATTTCGATCTCTTGGGTTCCTTGTCATGTTGTTAGATAGTAATTTTGGACTTTAAGAAAGCCTGCCTAATGCCAATAAGAAAGAATCCTAGAGGGTCACACATTATGTGTTTTGTTTAATCTCAATTATATTCTATTTGAATTTAATTATTGGAATAAATATTACTGTCATGACCAAGGAATAATTTTATTCTAGTTTTATTGATTTTTAATATTTTCAAATTAAAAAATAATTATTTATTCATTAAATAAATTATTTATTTAATTACATGAATATTTAATAAATATTTAATCGATGGATTTTGGATACAATATTTATTTTATTTATTGAATATTTAATAAATATTCATTCTCTAGTTTGTGAATAAAATATTTATTTAAGTGAATAAAATATTTATTCATGTATTCAATATATTTTTAGGAGTTTGGAGGAACAAATATCGCATCTGATGATAAATATTAATCTACAAGTTGATAAAATAGTATTAATTATTGTATGAGTTAGTGCACACCATAAAATAATAATAATAGTATTATTATATGGAATGGGGTTTGTTAAAGATTATAATATTATTTAAGGGCTGGATTAAATAATATTTAAACCTAAACCTTAGCTCTATAAATAAATGGTTTAATATATTATATAGGGTTAATCAAAAATTGAGAATAGAGAATCGTTGCACATAATATAATTATATCTCTATCAAATTACTCTTCTATTCCTATCAAGAACGAGAAGAAATCCTTCAACACTAAGGGTTCTTGGAATGATCAAGATGAATAACACAATAATTTTGATTCATTGCACTAGAACCCATAAATCAAATAGTGTTTCTTGGAGATGAAAGTAGAACATGAAGATCACTATTAGAGGGATTCTACACTTGAATCCATACAATGAAACAACGGTAATCTAAAAGGGTTTTTAGAATATCAATAACATTATCAAAGAAAGGATCCTATTATGAGGTAATCATTTATTAAAGATCTAGATAAATTAATTATAAATTTAATATAAAAGATCATATCTCAAGGTTTCAAGAAACTCTAATTTAATTTTTTTTTCAATTTAACTCCCACCAAAGGCACTTCCACTACACACAAAACCTAACAATGGTATTAGAAAGGTCACATTTTAAATTTATAATTATTTATTTTATTATAGATTAATATGAACAATGATGATTGAATTTTCATTTCATATTATTCATTCTTTAATCCTATTTGAATTAAAAAGTTTTTAAAATTTTAATTTCTTTGTTCATGATTCACAATTTATTATGTTCAAGAACAAATGAATAATGAACAGAGATGCCATCAGTAAGTGTCAAGTAATCTGGTTGGATAACATTATATTACATGATATGTAGTTTGAGCACACACCATGTACCCAAGTAAACTGCACCTGGACATGTTGCAGGATACACGATGCACCGAGCAGTAATTAAAAGCAGTGCATTTATTATACAACATGTGTAAACTGGTACAAGTTGCCACATGGCCTGTCAAATTACATGGCATGTTTTTGGCATACACATAATGTAGTCTACATGGTTTTGTATGGAAATTAACAAAATCCATATTGCCATTATATATGGTCAACACTGCGTGAGATTGACATCCTATTTCATTAATGGTGCACATAATGTGTAGTTTACATACACAACGTGTAACTCATTAATTCTAACATTTGAAGTAAACATCAATCCATTCAGTGAGACAAGAAGATATATGATATACAATATAAAAAAGTGTAGTTGGCTTGTACATGTCATATAGTATCACATTTTATGAACACTGATTGGTGGGTTGTATAGACACAAGAAAAGCGAAACACACAGTGCGTAGCTGGTAGTACATTCCTTGTAGTCTGATCGATTTACACACTGAATCCCTAGGCATATAACCTGGGTACACGACAACTAAGATACATGGTGTGTAACTTGTAAGTATATTCCATGTAGTCTCCCAATTAAGTCTATAATTAAATTACATTAAATTCAGAATTGAATCATTAAAATATTACTTTATTGATTTTTAGTATTTTTTTGACAACTTAACAATTATTTTAAGGTAATATTAAATTGAAAAATTAATTTATTGTAATAATATATAATAATTGGTTGTGCTGTTTATTTTCCATAAATAAATTTAATGATGGGTATATCCAAATGAATTTGGATGGTCATTAAGGTGAAATGGAATTAATTAATTAATTAATTAGTACATTTATATTTATCAAAATAATAATGAATGAATAAAAAATGAATATTAATTGGTTTTACTTTTATTTATTTTTTGCATGTGTATAATCTTTTATGAGCTTGACCAAGACCCATGTATGTGTTAGATGATTTAATTTAATTTATTATATTGTTTTTCAATTATTTAATATTAAATTAAATTTTATGGATTACGAGTCATCCCTAACTCCATTATTATGTAGTATATCTATGTACATGGTTATTTTTTAAATACTCATTATCTTTTCCTTTGGTTTTGGTCACCTACATGTGAGTTATAAATATTTTTAATTAATGGATAATCCCAATTCAGTTCGTGGTGGTTCGAGGTAGAACCATTATAAAGCTAACCCAGGTGTTACACATGTCTACATGTGGAATGGAATAACACATTCCAAGGCTAGTATAAGGAATTTTCGTGAAGGTCAAAGCTTGATTTATTATCCACTCTATAAATCAAACATTAGATATGCTCATGATCGGGTCATTATTTACTTATTTATTTATGTATTATTCATTATTTATTTTACATATGCAAGACCTATATCACATAAATAAATGAATTCATATACAAATATATATTTTAAATAAATGGGTCATGCATAAATGTTTTATCTAACCTGATTAATTAATTAAGTAAAATCCACTTAATAATAAAAATTAAATTAAAGGATAAAACATGATAATTTTCTTTCATAATAAATTAAAATCCCTCAACTTAAAATTAAGTCTGAATAAGCCTTCCATTACTTTATTGGGAATGAAACCATAGACTTTAGTGTTTATATGGACAAAGTTTGGAAACTTTCTTTCATTGGGGAGTTCTAAAGAGAGTATTTCAAGGAATTAACCAAACTTTTATAGAATTTAACATCCAAATTACGTTCAATACAAATTTGGAGGCTAGTGTTGAGGAAATCCAAGTTAGGATTTCCGGATTAGGGAGTCCACTCAATGGATCAAGGAGATGAAATCCCATTCTTCGAAAGACCACCTACCTAAATACCTTCATATGATTTGCATGGCCAAAATATGAATAATAAAGAAGTGAGATATGGATCCTTTCCACTAGATTTTTAGAGAAAATAGACATTTCAAGTTCAATTGTGAGGGATATTGAGACTTGATAAAATATTGAGAGCATTAATAACATTATTTATTACTATTTATCACATAATTTATAATCAAGTAAATTAATAATCGTCTATTTTAATTATTATATAAAATGGAAAGAAAAAGAGTGTTATTATTCCTTAACTCATGGTATTTCCTTAAAAAAAATGTCCAAATATGGTTCAATTATTTATAAAATGAACTATTATATGAAAACTTTTATTATGCTTCGGAATCCCATATTCCTATTCTTCTACTCCGGTAGGTGAGTGAAGGGGAAAATGTTGCTTACCAGTGATATGTTTAGGATGATTCTTATATCCATTGTATTATATTATCAACTGTGTACATATATTTGATGATATAACAAAAATAAATGGATGCTTACATCATAATATCTAATATTATTTCACCTGATAAAGATAAGAAAATTCTTGAAAGAAATAAGATGTTCAATGCAGTATATTAGTGTAAACTAGAAGAAGAAAATATAACTACTAATCATGATTTCAAAATTATGGGGGTATATTGATCATTTAGTGAAATTTTAGTTCCACTAGGAAAAGAAATTATCTATTAATATTATCTTATTATCCTTACCATCATTATTATTCTTATTTTTTAAATCCTAGATAAAAATAGATAAATTACTCAATAAAATTTTGTTCATACTTCACCAAGTGGATATAGATTGGATAAAAACTATTTCTCCACCCCTTATGATGAAAATTTTAAAATACAAGGCTGAAGATACCATGGATGATCTAAATCCAAAATATCCTTTATGAAATCCTTAAAAGATATAAAATATTTCAAGGAATAATAATGGAAAAGAGGTTATTTAATTCTTATATTAAAGAATTGACATTGGAAAAGAAATTGTAATGAATTTAAGAAGAAATAAGTTGCATCCAATTATGGAGTATTCATCAATTTCTATCCACCACTTTTGTACTAAATACAATATTCTTAGAATATACATATATTTAAATATAATAAAAAATAATAGAAAGGTTTTAAATTGAACTTAAAAGAAGATGAGAAAGGGTGATTCCTACATCATCCAAAGGGAGATCACTATTTCTCATTACCAGATTATATTTATTCAGGTTTTTAATAAGTATGACAAAGAACATATATCTCTATGTCAAAATTAACACAAAAAGACATTATTACAATTAATGATGAATATAAAATATAAGAATCTTACTTAATTGTGGAAAGATAATTCTTTTTCAAATAAAACTGAAATTATTTAACCTATTTATATCCATAAAAGTGTTTTAGTCTCAATTGAGCTAAGATAATAGATATTGAAACGAACTACTTATCATATTTTATATAAAAAACGTTACAAATAAAGGTATTTAACAATTATTTTGAAGCTAGTGAAATATGTCTACATGAAATATTATAGATCTAAAAATAAATTCATGAGATTATTTTAAGAACTTTTAGAAATTCTCAGTGAAGTAAATGATTTGACTAGGTAAAAATTAAGGAACCTATAATATGGATTGTCAAATAACATTTTATATAAGTATTCATTTATCATATATATTGAGTAAAGGTAATCCCATAACTCACATTCC
Organism: Viscum album; assembly: GCA_963277665.1. Classification (NCBI taxonomy): domain Eukaryota; kingdom Viridiplantae; phylum Streptophyta; class Magnoliopsida; order Santalales; family Viscaceae; genus Viscum; species Viscum album. The sequence continues at coordinate 1,276,725,726 of OY728158.1, forward strand.
CATATACACATAAATTTCACGATGTTTATAGAAGGAAGATCAATAATTAGTAGTATACATATTTCAAATATTTCATTGTTTTATCTAAGACATATTTTGAAAATATAAGTGAAACAACTAACCATATGAAAAATATATTTTCTAATGAGTATAATATCATTTTTTATATGATAATAAAATATTAAGACACTACCAAAAGTGTTTCTTGAAAACTGTTTGTAAAATATGTCCTTGGATATAAAACAAAACTAAAAAACTAAGGTCCATATGAGTTGATAATTCTATTTTCACTGAGGATATTAATATGTAGTCAAGACTGAATATATTTCTATAATGTAAGATTATCTATTTAAATACACTAGGAGAAGGCATAACTTTTAAGTGTTAAATCTCTAGATGCACAAAGTTTGGCATATTAATACTAAACTCTATAGAGCTTAGTGGGAGGAGTAGTTCTAGAGACACATATTGTGTAGGAATTTATAACCAAATTGGAAGTTTATGTTCCACATAGTGGGTGATACATGTATTATTATTTCAAAATAAATATTCCTTCAATGTATCAGTAAATGATATTATGATAAGTTTGAAAATTATGTATATAATCAAGTAATGGAATCCATTTATCTAGATTTATGGACTCCATATTTTAAAATTTTCTAAGACTTGATACTACTGGTGAGTATTCAAGGGAAACTAGACATGTATGGTAAAATATGGTATCAATAAATCATTATTTATTTTGTAAAGGTTTAATCTTTAACAAGTCCTATACTCCAATCATTATGAATAAAATTCTTTTGAGTTTTACTTCAAATCACATTTCTAATTTTTTACTTTGTATTACACATATATTCAAAGAAGTGAATATTAATATAAATATCTTATCACATATTAATTTTTCTTCTACATAACATTGATGTGATAATATCCCAAAGTATCCATCACATTGATAAGGCATAACAATTCCCTGAAATGTAAGAACCTTGGTATTTTATGATGATATATCTTAAATATACTTTTATAGTTGGATAAGGTACTATGATAGGGAACATAGTATATAGACTGTTCGGTGTGAGTATTCATAATCAGATGAGGCTTCTTCTTAGAAGTTCACACTTAATAATCTCCATGAGAGGAGATTATATGAACATACCTACCAGTAGGAATTCCACATGTTTTGGTTTCCTCAGATATTCCTATCTGTGAACATGTGTAATGGTCCTTAGAATTTAATATTAATATTAATGATTCTTATCACTCATTCACATAGATTTGTTTTGTAAACTATGATTATAAAAGTTCATGGAGAAGTTGGATATGTTGGGTGTGTCATGAGTGACATTTTATTGATGGATAATTCAGGGAAGGAATTTCCCCTTTCATATTTATGGGAGTTGATATCTCATCCCTTCGATTGAAAAATAACTATTGAATTAAGTTCCATTACCATGGGGTAATAACATTTATTTTAGATAGTCAAAGAATGAAATATAAAACATATAGGTTAATGACACATATGTACAACCTACTTGATGAGATATTGAGACAAAGGGATTATCTCACATAGTGATCATTTATATGTAGTTGTAAATATTGAGACATTAATTTATTTCCCTTGGATTCCTTGAATTTTTACTAGATATTAATCTTGGACTTTAGACATACCTATCTAATTCCAACAAGAAAGAATCATTGTGGGTCACACACTAAGTGTCTCTATTGATTTAGATTAAATTATATTTGAATTTAATTATTAGAATAAATATTATTCTCATGAATGATGAATATTTTTACTCATATTGTATTGATCTATAATATTCTCAAGGTAATAAATAATTATTTATTTATTAAATAAATAATTATTTATTTATTAAATAAACAATTTATTTAATTATGTTAATATTTATTAAATATTTATTCACTAGACTATGGATAAAATATTTATTTTATTTACTGAATATTTAGAAAATATTTATTCAATGGTTTTTGAATAAATTATTTATTTAAGTGAATAAAATATTTATTTGGATATTCAATAAGTGTCGAGGAGTTTAAGTGAACCAATATTGCATCTGGTGATAAATATTAATTTAACAGCCAGTAAAATAATATTTATCTTTGCACAAGTTAGTGTTCACTGTAAAATAATAATAATAATAATAATTCTAAATGGCATGGGGTTTATTAAAGATTATAATATTATTTATTGGTTGATACCCAATTAAATAACATTTTAGCCTAAACCCTAGCTCTATAAATAGATGGTTAAAACTATTTTAAAGGGTTAATCAAAAAATTTAGAATATGGAATCATTGCACACAATGGAATTCTCTCTCTATCTCTCTAAAATTTCTCATATATTCCTCTCAAGAATGAGAAGAAATCCTTCAAGCCTGAAAGATCAAGGAGTGATCAAGATGAAAAAATAAATACATTTGATTCACTATAAGATCACCCAAAAATCAATTAGCGTTTCTTAGAGAACAAAGGGGCATGTGTGGATCAACACTAGAGGTATTCTACACTTGAATCATTATAGTATAATTAAGGTAATCCAAAAGGGTTTTCATAAGATTAAAAACATCATAAAATGAAGGATCCCAAGATTAGGTAATTATTTATTCTTGATCTAGAAAGATTAATTATACATTTAATGTGAAATATCCTCTCTTAGGGTTTTAGTAAACTCTAAATAAAAATAAATTTTAATTTGAAACCCACTAAAGGCACTTCCATTATTCCCAAAACCTACACTTATTCAAACATAATAGATATATAGGAAGATAAATCTACATTAATCTATATTATTCATCATTTTAACTCCCATGAAACTCCATTTTTATCTTTTTAGACATGTTAGGAAACTCAACCATATGGAAATTGTTAATCATAAAATGAGATTTCTGATTAGTCAAAATCACAAGGTTTCACATCATAACTCCGGTTTCATTTGGTTTCTCATGAGGAAAATCATTCCATTGTATGTCACATTTAGTGTTGACATGATTCCTCCTATTTTTATCCATTTACTAAAACCAAAAAGCATATTATGAGTAATAATTATAATAGTGATAAATCATATAATCCTAAAATCATTTATAGGATATCTAAATCCTAAAACATCCTATTCAATATACACCATTGGTTTAACCTAGTTCATTCATGGTAACCATCAATTAAAATATTTCATAGTGGTTCACAAATAAAACGTGTTTGAACTTAAGAATATCCCCTGGGAGTGTCAATCTAGGTGCTCAACAAGGTTATACTCACTATGCACTAGAATGATGATCGAGATATACTTGACCATCTCTTTTTGGGGTTATTACCCAAATATGCATCTTTTCCAAAACCAAATCCACTTATAGTATCTAAAAAGGGATTTATTTTTGGAAAACCAAATAATATTTTAATTACCAAAACATTATGATGTTACCCTATACTTAGACTTATCCCTAGGGTTTTCAACAATGTTTTATAACTCTAATATCCAAATATTAACTAAACCATGATTTGATACCAATTATAGGAACCCATAACTATTATAAAGAAATATTAAATCTTATTAGATGAATATATATTAAATAGAATTAATATCCATGATATAACTATAATATTTTATTATATTTGGAGACTAGATACTCAATATTCTTATTTCATGGAAATTATTAAACATTTCCCACATAGAACACTTCTTAGGCATACCCTACTTAATAACTTTCTTCTTAACATGAGGAAGGAAAATAAAATTGTGAGCTTAGATACTTTATAAGGGTAAAAATAGAAGATATAAGTGGATGATCATATGAAAGAATAAGATAAGAATAAGTTTATGAAATCTTGATCATAACTTAAAAAGTTTATACATAATCTATCATAGATCATAAACCCGAGTCATGACATAAAACTTTATCATAATAAAAATAATAATCATAAGAGTGAATAATCACCAATAATTAGTCTTTATCCATGGGAGCATAACATAGACATAAGAATGTGAAAAAATAAGATTATAACATTATGAACATGTATAAATAGAAACAGGTTCACTCATTAAGTTAACAACATGAAATTAGGCCATTTTATAAACTTATGTATATGAAAATAGGTCCACAGATGACCTTATATAAATTATATCCAATACTACACATAAAATAATAGATATGAAAACTAGGTACACATATAAAATGGTACCAAAACATAAATATTTAATAAATAACTATATTATAATAAAAATTAAATGGATTTATTATATAATAATCATATAATTATCTCAATGGAAATTAAATCATAAAAAATCTTGATCAAAATGGAATTGAAACATAAACCCCTTACTATTTTTCTAATCTATGAATCAAAACCTCATGAATGAGAGAAACTTATAGAGATTTTTAAATCCCCATAATTTTTGTGAGACACATTATAAAATAAATTAATGGATAGTATATACACCACAGAAGGGAATAATTGATTACTATTATATTTGTCTCATAGAAATAAAAGTGATATGAGAAATCCCCTCACCTCAAGTTTGAATTTATTTGAAATCACTATAACCATCTATATAATAAATTAAAAATTTATTATAAATATATAAAAGACTAATTTAAATAATTATAATATTATATGTGATCCAATTATAATATTTAAACATCCATTTATTAATAATTAATTATTAAACTATCTTTTTCAGGTGTTAACAATATCGTTTTCCATGAGAATTTTAGTTTAATAGTTTTGGTCCTTATACTTTGATCATGATTTTATCATATACAAAATATTAATAATTATATAAATATAATATATAATTATATATACTTTTTTATTCATCTATAAATGGTATAAATATAAAAATAAATTACATCATTCATTGAGATGGTAGGTCATACGTATGCATGAACGCGTTTTCAATTTTTGATGGATGAAAAGAAAGAAAGAAAAATAATAATTTGACTTTCCATAGTCATTATTATATCATATATATTATATATATTCATTAAATATATCCTTATTACCATTCATGTAAAGAATAAATGAAACCCAAATCACATCGCATCGCTGATGTGGTAATTTATATGTATATATGAGCGATGTTATTGTTTTCCAAAAGATGAGAAGGTAAGAAGGTAGATATGATATTATAATTATAGAATAATATTTATATCATAAATATAATATATAAAAATTAAACTCATCTTAATTACCATCAATGAAATATGGTGATGGAAAATGAATTGTATCACTATGTGGAGGCGGTAGTCGACACGTATGCATGAGTGATACTTTCACTAAACATTTGATGGAAAAGAGAGTTAATAATGGTGGTTCAATAATCATAATATATATTTTTATATTTATTATAATTAATTAATTATTCTATGATGAATATTGTAGGTTTATAGTATGTGGAAGAAGAATTAATTTGAAAGAGGTTGGGTAGGATGATTACCTCTACTTTGGTGGGCCTCATTTAGATTATTTCTTAAGGACCCTTGGATATGTCTTTAAAAAAGAACATAACCTATAACTAGTGTATATTAAAGTTTCAAATATAATTTGGAATGGTTTCTTTAGATATATGGCTCAAAGTGGTGTAAAGTAAAGAGAGAATGAGGGTCCATTTATAAGGGAGGGAAATGACACACTTGGAATTTCCAAAAATATTAAAATATAATAATCTCATACTCAAGAAAAATTATCCCAAATGGATAGATATTGGAATTTGGGATATTAGGATGTATAAATAAGTCCATAAAATAGGATTTATTCAATTTTAATTGGAAAACTTACCGTTATCTCTTGGTTTAACCACCGACAAACATATTTTTACTTTAACATCAATAATAAAATTTTCAATCTTAAAGAGTTATAATATTAATTATAAGCTAAATTTTTCTCATAAATGGTACATTTATGAAATTTTAGACCATTTATGACCCTAATTTCTCATTTTCAATATTTTTTTTTATTTTTAATTAATTTAATAAAGTATTATTTTTTGTAAAATATCATTAATGTCATTTATGATAATATTTCTTTAATTTGACTTTAAAGACATTAAAAAAGATAAAATTATAATATAATCCTTTTAACCATAAATAATAAATTATTATTAATTATAAAATTATTTTGGAACCATAATTAATCCCAAGACCATTAGTTTAATTTTTTTTAAAATTTTTACTTAGATTTTTCCAGTAATTGTAAAAGTACCATGTCAACATTATTTAAGAATTTAAGGTAATTATAACATTAATAAAAATTAAAACTAAATAAAAATAATGAAAATAAATTAATAATGTTTAAAATAAATGATTAAATTCATGCATAACATGTTATTATCTCTATGTGAACATATAAAAGAAATTAAAAGCAAGAGAGTAACATTTTAGAATTTTATTTACTTAAAATAATACAAATTTCTTTATCAAGAGAAAATGGAACCAAAATGACATATATTAAAATTTTGGAAGTATATGGTCAAATATATCTCAAAAAATGAAATATATGCAAGTTTTGGGATGATTTGAAGACCTTATCTCTTGATTTTAACCCTATTTTACTCATTTTACCATTACCGTGGCGACATATATTTACCACCATTACAATTAATAAAGAAAAAATAAATGGGAAGTATTTAACAATTTTGAAAACCCTAATTAAAAATATGTTATAAATTTTTCAATATTCTATCTCTATAATTTATATAAATTAATTTTTATATATATATGTAAAATGTAATGAAAAATAGTTCTTTAGATAAATGTGTTTTTAAGAATAATAAATTAACTTACATAAAAATCATGAATATTTATAATTAAAATGGAATTAATTAGATTATAAATAATATAGATCATATTACACTTTAATATAAAATTAAATATTTAACATGTCTTCTAATTTACTTGATTAAATGAAAAGAAATGACAGTATTTGAATAATCTATATTTTCCCTATTCACTGGAAAATCAACCATTTAAGAAAAATCCAAAAATTTCTCTCTAAGTTAATTTATATATATGAATTTAAATATTTTTTTTTCATTTTATAATAATAAATTTCTAAAATTTTCAAAAATTAATTATAATTTCCACACACAAAATACAATAAAATAAGTTTTAGAGAAAATTCATTTTTGAAGAATAAAATGACTTCACTATGAATTTAGTTTTTATTTCATAATAATTAATCAATAATTTTTTACTGAGTAAGAACATTATAAATATATTTCATATTTAATTTTCCCATATTCATGCCCTCCAATTAAACATTTAGTTTATAACTGTCACATTTAAATAATAATATTTTTGTAATATATCTCAATTTTCTTAATGTTTGGTGTTGCATGTTAACCAAGCTATCAATATTATTATTTTTTTAACTAAATTCTTACAGTGACATAGTTTTTACTAACCATGATTTCTTATTCTCTTTATATTAAGGTTGATATGATTAAATAATCATTGGTGATTGATGCACTATTTTCTCTCTCCCCATCATAGATTTGATGAATAATACATCAATGATACTTGATGATTCCTCCTTTGTATTTTCTTTTCAAAATAATTTAGAATCATGAATGTTTTTTGAGTAGGATGGTTTTTTCTTTGTTTCATTCATGTCTCATTTTCTTGAATAGGAGTAAGGGATTTAATATTGGAACTTCTATTTCCTTTGATGCTCTAGTACCTTTCCATGTGTCCATGATCGATACAAATATAAAATATCCCCAAGAAATTATACATTTCAATATACTTTCATATATTAGATGTATCTTTAGGTATCATTCGATTAAAAATCTATAATTTCTCCTTTCAAATGTCTATTATGTGTCCTAATATTCCAAAATAATCATTGCAATGCTAACTTTATCTAAGAATAATTTCAATCAATTTTAGTACATTCGTTATACTGGGTTTTGATGGGGATCAAACGACACTTCATTAACCAATAATAGTAAATTAAAACCCCAACCCAATATCACCATGCAAAGAAATATATACCCATACAATACTAGTATAACTCTCTATAAATCCATTGAATATTCTCCTTAGGTGTTCATGAATTCACTCATACATTGTAACACATGAGTAAATGACTTATTTTATTCATACAATGGTTTCCTAAATATTATTCCCATTTATTACATCTAATTTAATGACTCTTAGATGATAACTTAAGTGGGCATGTTCCTTGAATGATATTTTTATCATTCATCCACCCTTTATATCATAGATATTGGAATATATATGTTATATGATATTGGAAATTTAAACTCTATGACTTACACGGAAAAATCATTAAACATGTAAGATATCATTTCTATATAAGGCTTCAAATTATGAATAATTTTGAATTTATTTTTTTGGTAGATGGACCAAACTTTGAACTAGGATTCATAACAGAATAATGATATTTTGATCACATTTAATAGGTTTTTACATAAGGAATGAGGCTTAGAAGGAATCTTAGGTTCTCAGGTGAGCCGCAAATGCTTTGAGTGAACTTTCATGGGTTTTTGGAGGTTTTTTCTTAGGGAACATAGTTTGGGGAACATAGTTTTGAGAAAAATGCGTGTCACCATGAAGAAGAGGGCCTTTATAATTATTTTTCTATGGATCATGGTTGGATAACATGGTTAGATCATGGTTAAGGGAAAACCATGTGAGTTTCATAGGAAACCATAAAAGGTGTTGTAGAGGGGTCAACTGTTGTTTTCATGGTTAACACATAGTTAATAAACTGTGTGAAAAAACTATGTGAGGGGTGTTTCCTTAGACAGTGGGGGCACATAGTTTGGAAAAACATGTAACCAAATAGTGAATATAACAAGTTTGGGTTAAAAATGTGTTAAATAACTAAAATACCCCCACTTGATTTTTTATCTATTCCCCTAACCTCTTTCTCCATAGTGTATGTGTGGACTAAGGAGTCTCCCTCCCCCTTCCTCCTCTTCCAACCTCTTGAGTTCGGGATATTATTGGGGATTTCACCTCGGTTTTTTAGGCTGGTTTCTTCCACCCATCTCCCACCTTATTCCTTTTCACTTTTTCTTAAATTATCTTCATCCCAGATTAGGGTTTTTCTTATGATTCTGCCAAAGCATGGTGGAATCAACTAAGATTGATGGGGATTTCTCTCATCCCTCATAGAGGATTTCCTCAGATGATATATGCTTGATGCCAATAATTTATTTGATGAAGGTACGTCACAATATCAATTTTTATAAGGTTTTTCCTTAAAAATAAAATAAAAATGTGTTTTAATTTTATGTTTCAAGTTAGTTATTTTTTTTGGCCCGTGGTCAGGGAACAACGCTAGTCTTTACTGTGCGTTTGATCACGGTTTAGGTGTGATGAGGTCTTTCAGGGAGATTTTGATGTTTATGAAAAATTTAATCAATTTTTAATTAAATTGTAAATTGTTTTAATTAATCATAAGTTTATTATAATTAATTAATTAATAAGTTTTAGCATGATTTAGAGGTTAGATATGGTTATAAAATCTTGGGAGAGGCTGGGTAAGACATGGAAGTAGATACCAACCTTTGGTAAATAAATAGGATAAGATTCAAAAGAGGTATATGGTTCTCGATAATTTACTAATGTATTTATTCATGTTATTTATATGTATGTGCATGTGTGGCCACTCTAGTAGGGTGATGAAGCCTTTTATAATTAAATTGGTTAATTTAATTTAAGTCATTTAATTTATGTTAAATTGTTAAATTGTATGAGAATCCTAAATTAAAGTGATAAAGTTCCAAGGCCATTGAGATACTTAATAACTAGCTTGATTCCTTGGACACTGATGGTCGAGGCATGGAATGAGAGGATACCTAGATACCCAGGCACCTCCAAGTGGGGGGATTTGATGAGACTTGAGATGGGAGGCCCTAGTTGGCTTGTGTGGTCCCTTGAGACATTTTTCTTATGTATATTGAACATACGTTGAATAAACATGGGATGAGTGATTTGTCTGGTCTAGAGTGAGTTGAGAGTTTGAGATGGGCCTTGATATATCTATCAATACATTCAACAACATGGAATAATGCAGAGGCCGATGATTCCATGAGATGACTTTGGTGATTCTGAAGGAAGGGATGTCCTTTAAGCATTAGGAATAACCCAAGAAATTAATTTTGATCAAGTATTCCAAGTGTTATATCTCTACTATATGATGACCTAGGGGATCCCTATGGGTTCCCCTTTGAGTGATAACCCTAAGCGGGTGTACATAGATTTAGGAAGAGATGGTACTCAGTGTAACTTTAGAACCTGTACTAATTATGTGAGCCAATTCGGTGTGGATAGAGGTAAGGGTCTTGGAGGTTAGTCCAACCCATACATTGTGTTTATTATTTACCTATTTATTATTGATGTAACAAGAGTTTCTAAGACATGTTTCTTGGGACCCGACCTACGAGCTTGATGAGATGTGTTGGTATTATTGACAATTCCTAGAGGTTCTTCTTGGGATTCAAATGTTGATCTGTGAAATAATTCTTGAGATGTTAGGATTCCACCCTTGGGTCCATAGGATACTGAGTATTCCTAGGTCCTATTGGGTTGAAACTCATATGAGTGGTATTATAAGGTTCAAAGTGGTGGATTACCATAGGGGAAGTTTTACATTGTGATTTAGAGTATTACATATGGAGTTTTCTTAAGTGAAAGGAAAACATCCCTAGTAGGGAGGTCTATAATACAATTAGGGGGTTGCCATGGATTTAGAGTCAAGGTTGATCTAATATTCAAAGATAGAGATTTATAGGATCATTCCCTAGGTTTATTATTCTTATGATGATTATGCCCAAATTATAAAACCCCCATAGGGGAGGTACATGGTACTTGGGGCTTATGCCCAATGAGAAAACTCCCATAGGGGAGGTATGTGATACTTGGGGCCTATTCTAGGATGAAAAAACACCCATATCAAAGGTATGTGATACCTTTGGGAATATTTAGTTGATGATAAAACTACAATAAGGGGAGATCAATGATACTATTTAAAACCTCCTTCAGGGTGGTATGTGATACCTGATCCAGTATAAACCCAAGGGGCGGTCTGTGATATCATAGTTGACATGATTTCTTGACATTCTCATAGACATTCCCTCATCTGGGTGAAGCTGGAAACACAGTTCATTTTATTTATTTGTTAAATAGTTATTTATTATTCTAAGAATGTCACATGAACATATTAATGCAACAACTAGTTAGTACAAGACCAAAATGGTGGTTCCCTATTGAATTCTATATGCACACTATGCTCGAGCCTCCATCTCACTTGGGTACCCGAGAAAATCTCACATGGTTATTTTAGGAATAGTTTAGTGTTGAGGCTAGGATAACATGATTGAGCGGGATAGTTCAGGTGATTTTAGGGGACTAGTACATGGTGGGGATCAATATGGTTATGAGCTAGCGCCTTTTTGTTTTCTTTATTTATGTTCTTTATATACAGTCGGCCCAATGGGCTGTATGTTTTGTATTCCATATGTTAGATTTTATTTTTTGTAGAATGTTCAATTTATCTATTCTTACTATATAATCTGATATACATGATGTTTGGTTATTTATTATTGTTTACATACTATGATATAGGGGGTATAATCTCACCGTGATACCCTTTAAACCCCTGCTACAATTCGGTAGCCTTTGGTATATGAGGAGGTGTGCCTGAGGTCATGTGGTGACCCAGTCTGGTTATTGTTCACTAAGTGATCTAGGATGGGGTCATTAAAAAACATGCCTTATGATATCCCTCAGTAACATGATACCCTTGAGAAGGAAGTGACATGGAATCTCATTCCTTTTATAACTATTTCTCTTGAATCATATAATACGACATACTTTATATATTTATAAAAAACCATTTTATAGCATACAAGACACATTTTATGATTGGTTATATCATATATCTTTAAAATTATTTTGGAAATCTATCATCAATCTTTCCATGTATTAAATCATATATAATACATTGTAAATAATCATCCAAAACTCTTTTAAATTAACTTTAAAACAATTTTAGATCATCTATCTGATTCAAAATCAATCCCCATTCAGTCGCCCAAAAATATAACCCCATGGGTCATTGTAGTGTTCAAAATAAATATAAATATATGGATATATAAATGTATGAAATGGGTATCCTATATTAAATAATCAATGTTACACATGCTATAATTGGATCCGGTGTGATCTTCATCAAACACATGTATCTATATACCTATGTTCACCAGACACAAATCATTATAGAGTTCTATCTCATATGTTACCAATGTACAAGTCATCTAGTGACCATGGGACACAAAATATTTCAATACCATTTTCATAAGTTCTTGATTCACTAAGTATATACAGACATGGTTGTTGAATACATCACAAGTAATTCAACTTTATGGATGATCCCATCACATATCCCTCATAAAAATAAATAATAACATCATATGTAGTATCTAGGTACAACTTCTTACTCCTTATTTCATCTTAATTGAGGACCCATATGTAATACTCAACTATGCTAGGAAAAATCCCATCTTAGTTGTTCTACAACTGATTACATGATCAACAACATACCCAACCACTGTCTGATTGGCTAAGACCCATGTCTTGTAAGAAAGGTATCAAAGTATGATGGTTATCATGATATGTATCTCACCAAAATAATGTAGTGGGGATTTATATATAATCCATTTACCCATAGTATTCCAAAGATAAAGTCTATGACACTCCATATGATATACTTTATGAGTCATTCAGTGCACAAAAACACTTTTTGCGCCTCATGAGCATATTACATATCTTATACAAGAATTATACTCATGATAACCATTTAATTTATTTATAACATATAAGACATCATTATGAACATTAGTTATAGATAAATCAAAGTTATACTTTTAGAGGTACATGATCATTTCATTTCATAAAATTTATATCAATTCATAAAGTTATTCAACTAATGTGAAATAATGATAAAGTAAATATTTCCATTTATATGATAAATTTTATATTACCAAAACTATTTAAATAGTACTTAGAAAAACCCTTCATAAGAACCTGCCTATCATATTATATATGCTGGATTTCTAGATAAAGCTTATGTTTGCTACAATTTTGGGGTTTATTAACTTATTACATCTATAAGTAATTCTTTCCATATTTCTATGTAACCATATGATAAAACCCTATCACTAAACTATTTAGTTAGTAACATTTATAAAGAAATAAAGTTTGAATAAAACTGAGGTTTAAAAATCATATTCCTAATGTTTAACACCTTAAACATATTCAAACTCCTTAACTTCACAATATCAAATGTTACGATGTTAAATTCTGTTGTCTATTTAGAACACTTTATAAGTTTAAAATAATTATCCTTGGAACCCTTTCCATCAAATTTATTCCTTGAAATATATTAGTAAACAATGTAATTATTTACATTATTACTTTCTAGAATGTCTAAAAATTCTTTAGGATAATGTAATATTCGCTTTGTTATGGTAATTAAATGTAACCCTTTAATCTTCCATTTTACTTCCATACCCCAAAAAATATTGTAAGATATTATGTGAAATTAATTTTTTTGATTGGAATAATCCTTTAAGAAATAGTGATATTAATTTTTATATAATGACTAAATGTAGCCTTTACATTTTTACCATCACATACCCTAAACTATTTAGGATATTAAATAGAAATCACTTTAATCTTAGACTGACATAATATTTTATTTTTTAACTTCTAACATTATTAAGTTTAAACATACTCCCACTAGCCTATTAGACACTATATTCTCTTTAGAATATTTTATGATACATAAAAAATTTCCTTTAGAAAATAAATCTTATTTCTTATTTTCATGAATAATTAACAAATAAATACTATTTCTATATCATATATTTTATTGTAGTATGTTTGGATTACATTACTCTAAAAAACACTATTTATTAAAATATTCCATTAATGAGTGGAAATAATATCTTCCCTCATATTTTAACAAAGTTCTAAATAAAAATCTTATCCTTGATAAACACTTATATCTTTTTCACCATTTTAAAACATGTCACTAAATCTAATGAATCATAAACCATGTGTATACAATTAATCATCTCATTTTGTTCAAAATATCATTTATTATTGAATAAATTATTTTATCATATAAGATAAATGTTATGAATATAATGTTCTTTTCTTAGATACACCAAATTTTGATAAAATCATTTACTTTCAAATAATTTATGTAGAAACTATTTTCTTAATTTCTTAAAATTAAACTACAATATATATTAATTATTTATTTGATTTTTAACTTCTATATATTTAAAATACTTTTAAATTTACATTTGGTATCCCATACCCTTATAAAACCAATTAATCTATTTCTATAACACTAATATTTGACATGTAAATTCCATAGAGTTTTATAAACCTCTTTAGGTATTCTTAATAATTCCATCATATGGAATCACTACTCCTCCTTCCTAATAACACATTTTGGTTTCAATAACCTTGACTAGATACTCAAATAAACATTATTGGACTCTCTAACTAACTTTTCTTCTTCTAGTTTTATCATTTACCCATTTTTTTTATCAACACAACACTAGAAATGGGACATAATATGCCCAATTTACCTATTCTAAACACATGAGAATACCAGGTAAAATTTTATTAAATCCATTCATACTTTTGAAACATTTACGTTGATTAAAATATAGTGAATTCCTTAAGTAGAACAAGACTTATATGAAATACTTGGTGTCTCCAATCCATTATTATACTCAATAATATTGAGTATCATTGATTTATCTAATCATATAGGTTATATAAGACTAAACTTTATTAGGATATTATGCATTTAAGGCCAATGAAACCCTTAGTGAATCAATTTATGCATCCTATAAGTGTTAGGATTCCCCTATTGAACTATTTCAATTCTCTATTAATCATTAAGACGTTTCTTTAACATATAGAATTTTACCTTAAGAACTTTTCTTCAGATATGAGTCATATTAGTATCTTACATTAAGATTTTTCTTCTTATAGGATTTATCTCAAAGTTACGTTTATTGATACTGATGCTATTATCTACAAAAAAATATTTTATAAGATGAGTATCATGTTTTATTACTATTTAATCAATAATTTTATTAGATGAACTCCAACTAAAATGACGACCCCTTTTGAATTCATGACATACATTAGTTGGATAAGATCTATATTTCACCATGAATTACACATGTTAATCATATAATTTATCCATGATTATATCCTTTAGACACAAATTATCAATCATATTATATATTATTCTTTATAAGTGAGTAAATAAGTCTTTATTCAAATCTATAAAATAGATATAAACTAAAATATATACCTTTGGTATCTAAATCATTAGGGTCTCCCATGTCACATCTTGATGCCACTTTCATGTACATATATTCATTTGTTTTGACCACATTTTTTTGAACTATTCTCTGGTCATTTTTTGGTTTTTTTGAAAATTTTGTCGTTTCATAGGTACATACATGTTTTTACATGATTAGGAAAAATTGTAAAACATTTAAAAGAAATAGTGTAGATTAAGTTGTTTGGGAAAGTGACATTTTGTACGGTTGGCACATAGTCTTCCAAACTGTGTAGCCAAACTATGAGATGATAATTAATTAATATGAAGTTTTTTAAACCCAACAAGTATCTCATTAACCTAATTATTTCTCCTACATCATAGGATCATAACCATATATATTCACCTTATATATTTGGATGATCCCAACCCATCTAGAGAATGATTCATATAGATCTTGAGGTGTTAGATCTAGGAAACTCTAGGTAAAAACCTATTCTTCATTTTTCTTCATAATTCTTATAGATCCTCTCTCTTTTTATTAAAAGTATCCATAGATCATGGATGTTATGGCCATATTAAAGGGTTGTGTAATGATCTAATGGGTTTTCCTAGAGATCCATTATGAGAAATAAAGGGAAAGAACAACTCTACCAAGATTATTGCGTGCTTCTTCAAGAAATTTATTTTTAAGTAATTTCATTATCTCTTTTGTTCTTAAAATTGTTAAATCTAAGTTTCTTAATAAAAATATAATGTTTTAAGGATCTAATTTTCTTCTTAGGAGCCTTCATTCTTTTTGGATTGTGGATTCCATTTTTTTTGTCAATGTACCAATGGTTTGAGGTAGGTGGTTCCATAAAAGGATTTTTTTATAAAATTTTCTTGATTTCTCATCACAAAGCAGTTTTGAAATTATTTTAATGATTGAATCATGAATTATAAAAATGTTTTTGTTTTGGATACTTTTATGAAATATATTTCCCCCTTTTTCATTATTAATGAAAAATGATTTCAAAACTTTTTTTATTCATTTTTAAGGAATTATTGACTATTTATTTTTAAATTTCCTTTTGAATGATTTAATATACAAAAATAAAAGTCTGAAAATATGGTCTATCCTTAAAATTGAAGGCCACTATGTGTGGGCTATGGAACATGGGAACTCACTATGCTTATGAGATGGAAAAATTAGGATAGGCATCCTAGGATGGTTTGTGAGTAACTAGAATGAATTTATGCTACAACTCTAACTAAACTTTTTTACGATTGGGGGTTCACTAATCAGAGTGTTCTCTCATCCCTAGGCCTATGTTCTAGGTAATTGTGCACATATATTCATTTTATCACTAAGGTGTGATAATTATAGTTATCCCATACCTAACCTACCCCAAGTTTAGTTTCTATAGTGCTCCTTCTGTATTGGTTATTTCTAAATGATTTATTTGTAAATGATTTGAAGATGGTTTCTTGTATATTAGTTATAAATTAATCTATAAAAGGCTGGATTTCCATGGTTTATTAAAAAATATGTAATGTGATATTTCATGCCTTGTGTTTCTTTAAATTAGAATAAATGGTTTATTTTAAAAATAATGATAAAGAAACACTTGGTTAGATAGTACTAGGATTGATTTTCTCACACCCTGTACATACCATTAAGTGTGTATATATCATTTTTTATCTAACCTAGGTAAAGTAAATGTGACACATGGTGGAAGAAGGTATCCATTTTAACGGGTGTGTGATTTTGGTAGTGAAATGGTCAGATGTTGGACCTAATATCACATAGATATTTGTTGTTGTTATCTTTAGCTACATTGGTTAACCTATTTTTTGAAAATTATATTACCTTGTACTCTTTGGATTCAAATGTATGAATTTTTATTGATATGTTTTCTTTCTTATATATATTCTATTTCTTGTTTGTTTAGTTTATTATGGGAAAATTATTTCCTAAAGGTATTTCTTGATTCCCAATAACTTTTTGTAAGCCTATGGGGATTTAAAATTTCCTTTATATCTTACCACATTCCATATCAGGTGTTCAATTTAGGGATGAACCAGGATGGTTTGTGAAATTTTTTATC
This sequence comes from Viscum album, assembly GCA_963277665.1. Lineage (NCBI taxonomy): Eukaryota > Viridiplantae > Streptophyta > Magnoliopsida > Santalales > Viscaceae > Viscum > Viscum album. The sequence goes on from OY728158.1 coordinate 1,276,743,174, forward strand.
CTAGGGTTGTTTTCTTTGTACTTTATCTTCATGTCTTGAATTGTTCTCAAAGAAAATAGATTGGATTTTCAAGACATATGGGGGTAGGTTATAAGTGAGTTCCCAAACATCTCTCATCATAATGAGCCTTAAGTTTCCATGGGATATTCAGAAGTGTGTCTATTGTGTTAAGTTTTGATCTAATTTTAGTTATTTTATTATGTTCTCTTAGTTCAAACTAATATTTCTCACTTGTCTAATAGCCTCTATTTTTTATTTTATATAGAAAATTTCCCCCTAAATATTCCTATAATTCATCAATAGGGTGATATAGAATATGTTATGTGAATAAACTCTCTAATAAATTTGAATCATGTTGAGGCGGTAGTGCGAGTGGTCTATTCCATGGACTAGGGTGTTGTCCTCATCATGGATCATGTTAGGGAATTACAACCCAAGATTAGAGGTGATAAAGATCTATCCCAAGAGTTTATAAAAAAAACCACCATCCTTATAAGTAATGAATGATCCTCAGGAAGCAGAGTACTAGTTAGAGAATCTCAATCAAAATTTTGAATTCTTGAAAACTCTAGATTTTTTAAATGTGAAATGTGACACATTTAGGCTCAAAGTCCATAGTAAGAGATGGTGGGACATGGTGGTTCAAGAAAAAAATCACGATGTTTAGATGTAATGAATTCAATACTATATTTTAATATCAATTCTACCCTAAATCATTGATGATAGATAAATACATGGAGTTTCTCACCCTTCAACAAGGTGATCAGTCTATAATGGAGTATTCCAACCACTTTAAAATGGTTTGTTTCTCTCCCAAGATCATATCAAATGATAAGTTGAGGTCTTAAAGGTTTTATATGTTCTTGAGAGAAGATATTCAATATCATGTATTTATACATAATTTTACCAACTATGTTGAGGTTGTGGGTAAATCCACAATGGAAGAAATTGACATGGTATAAAAGTTGAGGATTTTTGGGATTACTCTTCCACATAATGGTGGTTTTATTAACTCCTTTTTAATTAAGAGGAAGTGGAAAAATATTTTCAAGTGTAGTGGCAGTGTATCCTAGAACTGGACTTATACCTCTCATTTGGCAGTAGCTAGTAGTGGACATTTGACTTACATATAGTGTGAAAAGAAAGAGCATATAAGAAGTATGTTACATAAACCTAATAAAATATATAAATTGTCTGAACACAAAGGAAAATTATAAAATTTATTTGAGTATCTTCCTTCTACATGTTTTGGAATAGGCACATTAACACTTAAATGGTCTGTAATGAAGTAAAATACTTCAAAGAATATATGGTTACAACAACAATCCTCTAGGATTAAGTAGTTTCATGGATTTAAAGATTCTTCCATGGAAGTTGATATAGGCCCTACATCTATGATAAGTATTATCTTTATCCCTTCATCTTTAGCAACTAATTTATTTGATACTGGTTTCTATCATTCCATTATATCAACCCTCTTTTTGAACCTTCTAAAACTTTTAATAAAACTAATTCTATTTTTTATGGAGTTAGTGATGCCTCTTATAAAGAAGGAGTAGGGGTTTCAATGTCCCTAATGTTCCATTTTTATATCAAAAGTAAAGTTATATTGTTATTTTATCTTTTTCAACTTGGATGTCTTTGATTTATATCATCAATGGGTGTTCTTTAACACCTATGATGGGAGATCTCAAGTGTTTAAAGGATAATGATATCTGAGATCTAATTGAATAGGACCTCATCTACTAGAATATAGAAAATACATTTCCTATTCCATAGTTGAACTTGGGGATGAACCTATGGGTTGTGATCTTCCTTTGGTTTCTAAGTAATTTCTTGAAGTGTTTCAAAATATTTTATTAGGTGTTCATTTATACATGGAAGTTAAAATTTCATTCAAATTGGAACCGAGAACTCAGCTGATATCCTTTCCTTCATAATGTATGGATCCATAGGATTTGAAGGAATTGAAGCTTTGTTGAATTATTTCAAAGGTAAAGGATTCATTAATCACAGTGTATCACCTTGTCCATCCCCTATTCTTTTCACAAAAAGGTTTATGGGAATCTCTATTTTTGTTTCAATTACTGGAAGCTCAACCAAGTAAAAATTATGAATAATTATCCTTTTCCTTAGTTTAAAGATAAAGAGTCATATATTCCAGTGAATACCTCCATGAGAAGGTATATACACTTTTAAAATCTTGTGAATTTGTTTTATCTAAGTAACAATAAAACTATTTTCATGACCCTGATGGATAATATTTTCCACTAGTACCTTGATACCTTTGTTGTTGTATTTGTGGATGAAATTCTAGTTCACTCGAGAGATGAATTACATAATTATAATCACCTGAAATATATTTTAGGAATATTAAGGGATTACTTATTTTATGAAGTTTTATTTAAATAAAATTTTTAGATTAAATAGTCTTTTTAGGAAATGTGGTTTTGAAACATGATATCTTAGTTGATCCTGAGAAGGTGAAAGTTGTCTTTTTTATAGGAGGATCCAAAAAATGTATTTTTTATTTGAAGATTATTATTTTTTGTAATATTTAATCAATATTTTGTGAAAGAATTATTGAATCTTTTATCTCCATTGAATACTCATACTAGTAAATATGTAAAATTCACATTGGATTCTTAGTGTCAGACTTCCTTTGACGAATTGAAGTGATTTTTAACCTCAACACCTATTTTGATTTTACTAGAAGAAGGAAAGAGATATGTGGTTTTTTTAATTCTTCAACTTATGGATTGGTAAAAATTATTATATAATAATATCATTTAGTGATGTATGGATATCATCAGCTTTGACCACCTAAGATGATTACACCACCCAGGATTTAGAATTTTTAGTAGTTATGCATGCTCTTAAGAGTTGGAATTATTACCTATTATGGAAAGGTTTATTTTATATTTTATCCATGAGAGTTTATGTAACATGTTTTCTTAGGAGGACCTAAACCTTAGTTATAGGTGAGGGATAAAGTATCATCATTCATTTGATTTGGACTTTTCCTATACCTTGATAAAGGTGAATGTTGTTACAGATAATCTAAGTAAGATTTTTTCTTCTTAACCAGTGTTGTAATATAAATTTCAATGGAATAAAAAGGGAATATTTTATTGGATTCACTTGGAAATTATGATGGAAGAGGATGGTATTTTTATTTATAGTTATTAGTTGACAAAGTCTCTTCTCAAGTTTATTTTTCAAGTGAAACAGTGGGACATAGAGTTCAAGAGTATTAGGAACTCTTTTTATGGTGTTGATACAATTTTTGAGTGGTTTATCTCTCTAGATGGATTTATTTGTTTCAAAAAGAGGTATTTCATGTCTTCAAAAGGGACAAGTATTATGGTGTAAATTTATCAATATTCTTATTGGGTTTTTCATCTTGGTACAGCAAAGATGTACTCTAGCATAAAGCATCAGTTTTGTTGGGTAGGTTTAAAATATGACATAACTAATTTTGTGTCTCATTTCTATACTTGTCAAAATATTAAGTTCAAAAAAAAATCCCCTCTGTATTTATTCAACCCATCCCAATGTCTATCTATAAATGGGAGTAGGTATCTATTGATTTCATCTTTGGTTTACTACAGACTCCCCAAGGGTATAATTCCATATTGGTGGCGATTTATCAACTAAAAAATTCAAGACATTTGATTCTATTTTGAGGAACCACAAAGGATGAGGATTTGGAAAATTTATATGTTCAAAATATCGTGAAGTTTCCTGGGGTTCTATCTACTATTATTTCATATTGAGATACCTAATTTACCTCTCAGTTTTGGATAGTTCTCTAGGAGGTGATAGGTTCTCATGTTAAATTTAACATGACTTACAATCCACATATAGATAGACAAATAGAGTGAGTGATTCATATTTTTTAGGATATTCTATATTCTTGAATCATGAACTTTGTTGGATCTTAGGATATCTTATTGGTACCTTTTAAGTTCACTTATAAAAATAGTTTCCATTCATCCATTAAAATGGATCCCTTTGAGGATTTGTATGACCAACCATATAAGTCACCTTTTTTTGGTCCGAGTTGGGTAAAAAATTTATTGTGGGACCAAGTATTATTCAAGATACATCATTGATGATTTAAAGTATTCATTAATGTTTGTAAATGGACCAAATTAAGTATAAATCATATAAGGATCATCATAACTATCCTATGGAATCTTTAATAGGTGATCAGGTTTCTTGAAGGTTTTTCCTAGATTAGTTTACCACTAGTGTGGGAATCAAGGAAAAATAGGTATGAGATAAGTGGGACCTTATAATAAATATGATTAGATTAGAAAATTGGTCTATCATTTAGCTTTTCCATCTCAGTTGACTTCTATCCATGATGTTTCATTGTGTCTTAGCTTGAGAACTATTATCCTGATCCCTCTCATGTTCTGAACTGGGAATAACTTGTTTTGGAAATAGATATATTATTAGTAGAATAATTAGTTCAAATTTTTCATCCAGTGGAAAATATTATGAATTGGAATTCTATTTCATTAGTCTAAGTGTCGTGGAAATACAAAATGGATTCTCAAGAGATGTGGGAATAAGAATTGATAACAGGGGAGTAATGTTCTCATATTTTCTTTGTTTAATATTATTGAGATTGAATTTACTGGGGAATAAAGTGATATGGGGGGTATAATTTCCACATCTCGATGTCACTATTAGGTACACATATTTATTTTTTACCATATTAATTTTGAAACATTCTTGGGTGTTTTTTGGGAAATTTTGTAGTTTTATGGGTATATGCACAATGTTTTACACAATTATGACAATCTATGTGAAATTAATAGGAAACCATGTGGATTGTGGTGGTTTGGGATAGTGGAATATATAAATTTTTGTGTAAGGTTATAAAAATCATGCAACTAAAATATGTGACTTCTACAGTGTATATAAGTGGGTACATGTTTTTCCAAATCGTGTAGCCAAACCATTCCATTAGAATTAATTAATCCCAAAATTATTTTTTGAACTCAAAATTACTCCCATTAATCTAATTACTTGACCTAAATCCTAGGATCTCAACCCTGTGGATTTATTTTGGATAATATTTGGGTATTACTAGCCCTTATAGAGAGCAATTTCGATGGATCTTTAGGCATTGGATCTTGGAAACTCAAGGTAAGAACTTATTCTTGGTTTTTATTCATCATTATTCTTGATCCACTCACTTTTTATTGAAAGGAACCATATATAACGTATTTTATATCCAAATCTATGGGTTTTTTGATTATATAATGGGGTTTTTATTGGCCTATTATGAGAAAGTAAGGTAGATACTAAATCGACCTAGATATTTGTGTTCTTAAATAATTATCTTTGTAAGTAGGTTTACTTATCTATATTGATCTAGAGTTTATTGAAATCAAGTTTCTTATTATGATTATCATGGTCTAGGGATCTCATTTTATTATTAGGATCATTTGTTCCTCTTGGAATGTGGGTGTGATTTAGTTTTTTTTATGTTCCAAGTGTTTGAGGTAGGTGGTTTCATAAAAAGGGTTTGTTTTATGAATATTTCATGCTTTCTCATCATAAATTGGTTTTTGATTTTTTTTAATGTAGGAATCACGACTTATTGAAATGTGGTTGTTTTGGTTACTTTTATGAAATGGATTTACCCTTTTTGCAATATTGATAATTTTTTTCAAACATTTTTTATTTAGTTATAAAGGATTCTTGATTATTTTTCTCGTAAAATGACCTTTGAATGACTTAATACATTAAAATTAAAGCCTCAAAGAATGGGCTATTTTTGAATTTAAAAGAATCAAAGGGTGGGATATTGAACTTGGTAACCATGGGTACTTATAAAACTCTCACTAAAATTTGTTACAATAAGGAGTTGACTTATCAGGGTGTTCTATTATCCCCAAGACTGTGTTCTAGGTATTTATGCACAAATTTTCATTTTATCCCTGAAGTGTGAGGAATCTATTTATCTTGGATCTAACGTAAATTAGGAAAAGTTTTCATGGTGATCCTCATAGATTGGTTATTTATAAATGATTTAAGAAATTGTTTATTTGTTAATGTGTTGATGATGTTTTTTTTATCTAGGATTTATAAACTATTCTAAAAATGGTGGATTTCCATGATTTATTAAATTCTTTGTAATATGATATTTCATGCCTTGTATTTATTTAATTGATAAGAATTTATTTATTTTAAAAATATTTCTTATAAACACTTTGTGGGATCTTACTAGGCTTGTTTTTCTTAGAACCTTTACATACCTTTGGATGTGTGTAGATATTGTTTTATCTAATGTAGGTAAAGGAAAGGCACTGCATGGTGGAGGTGGGTATCAATGTTAGTGGGGTGTTGGATTTTGGTGATGACATAGTGTAATGTTGTCCCTCATATGATATAGAGATGGGTTATTGTTGGTCTAATTTACTTTTTTTTACCTATTTAGGTTTGGAACTTGTATTTCTTTATACTATGTGACTTCCATTATATAAATTTTTATTGGTATATTATATTTCACACACACATATATATATATGTACATGCCATATATTAATTGTTTGGTTTATTATGGGAGAAATAATTCCCAATGGTAGTTCTTGATGCCTATGAGCTTCTCATTGGCCCGTGGGGATCATGAATACCCTTTGGCCCTTGACACGGGCTGACTTGGGTGTCTTGTTTAGGGATTAACCAAGTTGGTTTATAAAATCCCATCTAAGTTTAACTGAAAAAAACACTAAGAAAAAGGAACCTAACCATTAGGGTCACCTAATTTATTTCATTCCTTAAATAAGGTAATCCATGGGAACTTAACCATCTAGGTTACCCATTTTGAATGATTGGGGTCTTAACATGTGACAATTTTGAATAAATATCACAATTTGTATTTTTATGGAGGATTTAATCTCACCATTTATTCTTATGTTATTCCCTTGATATATGCATGCTTTTAATGATTTAGTTTGGAATATTATTCCATATACCAAATTAATATGTTCAAAACATATTAATGTGGAACTCTATACTCAAACCATGATTTGTTCTACTCTTCCAAAAACAAAATCCAAACATATTTACACATATCCAAATACATATCATCCATAAGGTACATGAAATTTTCATTTATAGGTTTATAATTACATGAGATTAAAAATATCCACATGAGTAATCCCAGATCTAGAGATAAGTAACCACACCTTTTATGAATAAAGAATATGCCTCTAGGCTATGGGAAATCTGACCCAAAATCCATCTACCGAAGGATTATTTATTCAAGATGGAATATAATTCATCATAACTCTAAATAATAAAATATGTATAAAATATATGTAATAATGATGTGGCTTGTTTTTGTTTTACTTTTATATAGAAGTTTTGTTGTATCAATTGTATTATTCATGTACAAGTTCACTTTAATTAGATAATTTGTGAAAAATGATTAATTTTGAATACATTTTAATCATTTGTATTTTATTCGTAAAAATTAGTGATTTTGGAGTGAAATAGTTCAATGGTTCCATAAAATGAATGTCCATTTTTTTGGGAACAATATTTTGAGATTTTTTGTTGATGTTTTTGAATGATTTTGAATAATTTGAATTAATTATTTCATAATTACATGATTTTAAAATAATTTTTTTATTGGAATTTTTTTATTTCATTGAAAATTTAAATGATTATTTCTATGTCAAAGTTAAATTTTTAATGGAATATTTTATTTTCATTGAAATTCTGAACTCTATTTTTTTAGGACTTATAGATTTTTTTTTGTAAGGGGATGAAATGGTCACTTAAATAAGAATGAGTAACCTACCACATGATGGTAGGCACCGTCACTTAATTGAAAACATGTGAAAATTCAATGTAACCACTTCATTATATATTAAACTACCACATGACTAAAATTTAGTGATTGTGCCTAGAAAAACAAGTGACCGCATGTGAAGATAGTAGTAACCATGCCCTCCCAGTTAAATTACATATGGGAGAATAACATTCTACATTCCTAAGGCAAATGATGGTGAGGATGGAATGTACTATGAAGAAACTTAACTACTACATGCGTATTAGTAAAAGTGAATGTAAGATGTAATATTGACCTACCAAAGGACTATATCACCATCGAGCTTTGCTATCTGAAGGAGACAACCAGACCACTAAGATTTGAGGCCATATTATCTTTGGATTTGAAGCCAATTCTTGATGATTTTATGATCATTCCAATTGATGAATATACCAAAGATTGAAGCTGAGTCTCATGAAACCAGTTGAAAATGATGTTAAAAAAAACATTGGATGATCTGGAAGAGATGAACCCAAATCACTAATTCGATTGAATATTTATGTTGTTTATAATAGTGTTGTTGTATGATGAAGGGGTACTCCATACTACCCAATACAAAAGTTGCACTTATAAAGAATTTTACACACCAACTAATTTTTTAAATGATCTAATGAAGATAAATATTTTAAGGAATAATATGATTTTCTTGTGGGAATGAATAAAATTATGAATTCAATTAGGCCTAGAATATCAAATCAATGCTTTCACTAATTGAGTTTTATGGACATCCACCAAAATAGGGAGACCTTTCTTGAGATCTTCCACAATTTTCATCAAAAATGGAGATGTTGACATTGGTGAATGAAAATCAATGGAGGAATACATCATTGAATATACACCGACACAGATGATGTTGACAATTGAAGATGATAATGAGATTGAATAAAGATGATATTGAATTTATAGTAACCCAAACTCAGACTAATGTTGAAGGAATCATAGATGCATCAAGCCTTAATGAAGAGGAAAAAAATCCTGAACCTAAAACTATTTAAGGGTAATGGTAGTTGTGTAAGGGTCAGAAAGGATCTATGTAAGTGTAAGTAAAGGATTTTGTATGGGTAATATGAGGGTAGAGAAGGATAAAGGCCATGTAAGGGTACCATGAAAGTTGTGTAAGGGTCATTCAACAAGATCCTTATATGGTTAAATTGATTGGGATCTTCATAAGTGTGATATTGGGAAGTTGTGTATTATTCAAATAGATCCACACCTGTAGATATTCTTAAGGGTCATCAGCAGTGAGATGTATAAGAGTTATGGTTGAATTATTATAAGGTTAATGATGGCTGGGTAAGGGTTACGACTAACTCACCTAAGGGTTAAACTATATAAGGGTGATTAGAGATCTGTGTAAGTATCAATGGGTATTTGTGTAAAGGTTGTGAAGGTTGCGTAAGGGTACACCTGTGTAAAGGTAACACCGTAGCCTGATTATTTTTGTGGATTCCATAAAATTTTCAATTCAACTAAGTAATAAGATAGTTGATTTGAAATATTTTCAAGAATAATATATATGTTCAAGGATAGGGGATCGAGTAAGTTACTTCCTTTAATTTTGTTCCCACATAATGTTTTAATATTTTTTTATCTGATAATTCCTTCACTCACTAGGGGTTCCACTAGAAACTGGTGATAAACACCTCAATGAATTACATGTGGATGATTTTCTTATTATAATTTTCATGTCACTATTTTTTATTTAGTTTTCCAAACAAGTGGAGGTGTTCTCCTTATTAACTCTCATTCCCAATTTGTGGGACCTAACTTTTATTTCTCTCTCTTCTTCCTCAATTTATATTATTGTTTAATTATATATTTTTAGTAAATACATCAATTTTATTCTTTCTTATTCCCATGTATTGTGATATTTAACCTCTATAAATAAAGATATAATTCACAAGGATTCTTCTAAGAAGAGAAACTCGATGCTGTCTAGAGACATGAGCTTCATGCCAATAATCACCATCCCTTCATTACCCATAACTGATTATGATGTTGGTTTTTGGTGTTACAAGAGCACACTCTAGCATGAGAATTGTTTTCCACTCTATTGACTCATTTATTTTACCTATTCCTCTATCATTTTATTTGGAAGAGTAAGTTGAGATAGTTTTTTGATCGGATGATATTAGTATGATCATTCTAGGTTGTGATATTTATTTCCTAGAATGAGTCTTTTAAGTGATTCACTTTATATTATGGAGGAATTATCAAGATTTAAATAACTTTAGTATTTAAATTTTCACTATTTAGGTGAGACATTTGTGTGACTCAAGCGATCGAGTATGCATTGAGTGAGGATGTGTGTTGATGATTTATTTCTTAAGAATATCTAAGATAGGGAAATTAGTGGTGGATCAACCTTAATCGGGCCTTGTTCTTGTGGAATATCATTTCCTTATTTATATCTTCCTTTTTTATTTTTCTTCATCTAGTTTTCTCAGTTTCCAGTTTGTTTCACTATCTTCTTTTGAATCATTGTCACACCATCTATAATTTTCATCAAAATTTCATGATTTTTTCCTCTAATTCCTTTAAAATATATTTAAAAACACAAAAAGCGTGTTTGGAAGACCACTATGGAATTCAAAACTGCTTTATTGAGATCAACACCTAAGTTATCCACTATTATATATATTAGGGTTTATAAATCTATTTGGGACTATCCTTGTGATAAGGATACACTCATTAAATTGGTGTAGTTACCAGGTTATCAATGTTTTTCTTTGTGTTTTTACAATTTTTATTAAATTTTAATCAAAAAAAAAAATAAAAAAATAAAAAAATAAAAAAATGCAACCTATTTGACTCTCAAAAGACTATGTTGGTTTTTTAGCCTATAGAATTAGGGAACATATTAATATTTTTAGTAAAGAATATTTTTAAGAAATCATTAATAAATTTAAAGAATAATCAAGACCAAAACTCTTAGAAGCCTTATTAAAAGAACTTAAGGAGTTTTCTCACATTTTATTTGAGTATTTCACATAATATCCACAGTTTCCCACTTTTGAAAAAGATACACCCTCAGATTCATGTATAGAAATAGAAGATTCAGATATTGAGGAATATTTCAAGGGCTGTCAAGAGATTTTATTTACAAACATTAATAAACATGGATATGTCTTGGATAATCAATTTATTTTTAAGGCTCATTATGATTATTTAAACTATTTGGGTTTTTTATTGAATTTTTATTGGATCAATAGATCAATCCAATATAAGAAACCATCTGCATTAACTTGGAATACACCATATATGAGGTGATTTTTTTTGAAGAAATCATAGAGGAGGTATACTACCTCACTCCTTAACTAAACATACTCCCAAGAGTAATGTTTCATCACAAACAAGAATAAACTATATTAATTCAGAGAGTTGAAAATTTAATATAAGGACCTGAGTTTATTGTTATTATTTATTATTTTTAAGATGATTTAAATTATGTCAATTAATTTATAGATACTAAATAAGAATACTTGTTTGAAATTTCCTATATATACTTAAAGAAATTTACTAAACTAATGTTTTTTAATGTTATCAACTCCCTATATTTGATGGAAATTTATGTTTAGGACCTGTTGATGAGGAAGAAGAATAGTGGGAGCTATGCACAATGTCAAAAGTTGATGATGATACACATTTAGTAGTTAATAAAGGAAAAGTTGTTAAAATTGAACTATAAGAGAAGTAACATTATAGGAAATGCATTTTACAACTTGTACACGCCATTTCTCAAGCTATAGAAGAGTGGATCTACCATTACATTTTATCTACCTCTCCATCAATACACCAAAGTTACACTATCGAGGAGGTGTACTTAAATAAAATTAAACAAGGGGTACTATAAAAACTAAAACCCACTAAAGATAGAAATAATAACATCTTGTGGTTCTTAGAAAAAATCCACTACCTCCATCAGATAGGGTTGAACCAAAGGTTATCCAGCTATGGAAAATCAAAACAAACCACCCCTTGGGTAGTTATCCTATGATTATCCTATTTAATTTCCTATTTAATTTACTTATTTTTTGTTTTTAATTGTTTAGATTTTTCTTGTGGTAAAATAATCAAGAATTTGATTCCATATAGCAATCATTCAAATAAAAAAAGAAATATAACTACCAATTCAGGGCCATTTCCCTTATCAATACAATCCACAAAGTCATCATAAAGATTCTTGAAAATAGTCTTTCTTGGGTCTCAGATAGGATCATCTCCCAAAACCAATTTGGATTTATGAAAGGAAAGAACATAAAATATTGTCTTATCACTAATTTAGAATATGTCAATCATCTCTAGAAGTCTACCCAGGGAGGTAGTGTTTCCCTCAAACTTGAAATCAAAAATTATTTTGACACAATGGACTGGGGATTCATAGCAAATGTTCTTCACAACTTTGGCTTCAACATTCAATTTATTCTTTTGAATAAAGTGTTGTTTTAATATGCCCATATATCATTTCTCATTAATGGGTCACCATAATGATACTTCAAATGATCCAAGGGAGTGAGAAAAGTAGATCCTCTTTCAGCTATTATCTTTTCATTTGTAGAGGATTATCTAAGGTGAATTTTTCTTCACATGGTGGACAAGGGAGAGTTGGATACTATTAGGGTTGAAAGAGGTATTATTAATCCTTCTCACATTTTATTTTTTTTATGAATTTATCATATTTACTCAGGGGAACATGAATAATATTAGCAACATCAAAAATTTCCTTATTCATTATGAAAGTGTCTCAAGCCAAGAAATCAATTGGAGCATGTCCTTTATCTATTTTGGAAATAATATTGCAGCTTCAAGGAAGAATTGTATCATTAATGACTTGGGAATAATGTAAGGGTATATTTCTTTTATCTACCTTGTAGTTACCATGTTCTAGGGAAGACCATGTGTCTCTCAATTTTCCACTACTGTGATCTAAATCAGAAAAAAGCTCACCTCAGGGAAGGGTAAATCACTTTCAATTGTGGGAAAAAATTTCATTGTCAAGCATGTGGTTATTTTGAAACTGGTCTATTCATTAATTTTGTACTTATATACTACCTTTGTAATAAAATTAGTATACTCAATGATGTAGAACATTTAATGGAGTTGCAGCATACTAGAGAGGAAAATCATCACTACTTCTTAGAAAAAATTGTTGAATGCCTCATCCTTTAGGAGGTATTAGCTTCAAGAAATATAATTTATTCAATCATAAATTACAAGCCTAGTTCATGTGGTGGATAATAAATAATAATTCCCTCTCCATGGAGTTCCTAAAATAAATATTCCTCCCCAAACTCATTGTAGGGAATTCAAGATACTTTCCATCCTCTATTTGTCCAGGTTTAAGATCTATCTTCTAAAATATTTACAGGCACTCACATTGGATGGTTAGTTTGAATTCCCCCTCAGTTTTTGGAATTCAAACTATATAGGACCCCCTTGATTAATTATCCCAGTTATTTGAATTAAGAAACTGATTACAACATCTAGATTAAAGACAAGCTCAACAGCCTAGACCTGCTCCTTGATGAAATTACTGCAACTGTTACATCCTATTAATTTACCAACCAGAAAGACATGCTTATCCAGTAAAAGACTTCAAATGTAATTTTTTACTCCAATAAGTTCTATAATAACCTAATCTAGGGTGAACATAAATGTATTAGGAGATTTTTTAATGACCTGATCTTTTGAAAAATATTTGTTTCTTAAATTTGTGTGTTATTTTATTTTGCACTCAACAAAACTATATCCTTTTATTGAGTATAATTAAAACAATACCTTTGGGTTTCGACTATTATATGATCATTGGTCAATATGAATATTGGAAACTATACTCATAACATCATGATTATTGTTTATAAATAAAAATGGTCATGGTTAATTAATACCGAAATAAGAGTCGATGGCCTCATCCAGTAGACTCGAGCCGTACGAATCCCATTTATCGGAGCTTGGGAAGGAGGTGGCATCACTGGGATTCACTATGGACCAAGCCCAAGATGAATTTGAACACTTTAATCTTGAATGAAATCAATTACGAGAGAATTTAAAGTTGATATAAATTACTACTTAGGCAATGTTGTCTAAGCCACCCCAAGATTCTATCACAATTTCACACCTTACTCTTAGGTCCTATGCGGGCGTTGTAAATGGTTATATAATAACGCGTTAGTTAATTTTGTTATTCCCTTGGTATAAATTTTTTTATTTAATAATTCTTATTTTAATAATAGTTTTTCTAAATAAAGTATATGTTTAATTAAGACAAATTTTATAAATTCATTATAGAAGTAAAAATTTTACTTTTCAAATATTTATCATACATAGATAATTATTATGGTAAAATAAACATAATTTTTGAATTTCTAATTTCAAAATTAACCTAGGATGAATTTTTATAAGTTTTCTAAAAAATTTCAATTTGAAGAATAGTATTTTACAAATAGTGTTTTTGATGAATAGTAAAGAATATTTTATTATTAATTAACTTTTTCTGTGAAGTGATTTTCAAAAATCTGACATACATAGTTGTAATTAGGGTGAAAAATGTAGTTCAATAAGATCAAAATAATTTTTAATTGAATAGTAAATTTACCCTTTAGAATAGTAATTTTAACCTTATGAATGGTAATTTTACCAATGGAATAGTAACATCACCTAAGGAGGTATAAATATGTTTTTCCCATCTTAAGAGGTAATGTGATACTATTGTACCATAGTATAAGTAAATATATGTTTTAGAAATTATTAGTCTAGTATAAGTATTTTATTTATCTAATTTAATTTAAAATAAAATTATTTTAATAAAATGGAGCTCAGTTTTGGATTCTACATGTTGAAAAATGGTAAGGGTAAATTTTGGGGATTTTTCTGAAACAGTTTAATTTTCATTGAATAGTAAAAATACAGTTTTGAGTTTCAGTGTGTTTAATGAAATCATTAATGATGTAATAATGATGTAATAATTCTAGTCGAATTGTGTACAGTAAGATATATTATGAGGTGTCTCAGGTGGCCAATACCATGGGAAAATATGAGGGGCAAGCCCATGGTTTTGCAAATACCACTAATGAGGTGTCCCTTGGAAATTAATAAAATATTACCTCACTTTTTCTATAAATAACAACCCATTCCTTCATTAAATTAATTCCAAATTCCTCCTCAACTATGATATGATATTTTCACCTCTCAAGGAGTCCTCCCAAGGTGCCCTCAATCCCCACAAGGTCCCAACCTTCGAGTTTTTGAAGTTACTCTTTAAGGTATGGGAACCTTTCACCCTCCTCTTTTATTCAAGGACTTCTCTTATGTTATGTATTTTAAATTCCATTTTATTATGTTTGGGTATGTTATTATATATCCTTATTTATATCCATTTCATTTCCAAGTTATGAGAGAACCTTTTCTCTGTTATCAATTCATTTTTTGAATTTTCAAGTGATGTCGTTAGGCTGCCGAATTTTCGTTAAAGAAATAACATATTTTTTCAAGTTTTCTTTTCTTGTGGTATGTCATTAAAATATATACACCATGATATTATTTATATTTTATTCTTTACCTATATGTAAAATGAGTTATTTATGGATAGTAGACCCTTTTCTCCTCTCTTTTTAATGTTTTCTAAAACCATGTTGTATAGACGTTATGCTGCAGAATTTTCATCTCAAAATCTCTCCCTCTTTCTCAAGAAATTATCTCATTTTATATATGAGAATAAAAAAACCTATTTCATTTCCAAGGGAAATTAATAAATAAATAAAAATTATATATTTTATTCTGTAATTGACATACATAAAACCCTTATTCCCTTTCCATGGGTTATAAATGACATAATGATCTTGTTTTTAAGCACTTTTTAAAATGTCACGATTTTGATATGAAACACATTAATTTTATTATATTTGGGTTATTTATGAAATGTATGATTATCAACTATGTGGAACACATGAAAATAAATACCATTAAGGGTGAACCCTGATAGTGCTCTAATGTATTGGGTAAAGAATTTAATCTCTAGAGTTTTTATGACACATTGGGGATGGACCTTGGTGATATGTTCATGAATGTCTAAATTAAATCTTTTATACACGTTTTAAAGTTATGTTTCAAGTTATTATTATAATTATATGCATCTTTATCATATA
Source organism: Viscum album (assembly GCA_963277665.1). Classification (NCBI taxonomy): domain Eukaryota; kingdom Viridiplantae; phylum Streptophyta; class Magnoliopsida; order Santalales; family Viscaceae; genus Viscum; species Viscum album. The sequence goes on from OY728158.1 coordinate 1,276,759,173, forward strand.
TTTATGATATTCCCCATGTTATTATTGATATTTCCCAAGTTCAAATGTAAACTATTTCGCTTGTTTTCCTTATAGGGCCTTATGCTCACACTTTCCTTTAATGTATGTATCCAGGTTATGAGGTGCAGTAATTTTACTTAAGATGAACCTATGATGAGTCCTTATAAGTGGATTAAAAGAAATTTTTATGTTTTCATGTATTGTGTTCCTGATTTCAAAGACACTAGACATTAAAGATTCTATTTTTGTAAAATGTAATGAAATGTTTTGTAATAAAAAGGCAGGATTCCGTAGTTAGTATCAAAGGATAGTTTAGTTACTTGTGGAAATTAGGATATGAAAACTTTAGGAAGAACCTATAAAAAAGTTTTAATATAAGAAAACTTCCTTGTATTTTGGTGAAATATTAAGTAAGTGGTTTTTGATCAAATAAATCTTTGTATGGATATGAACAAGTGGATGTGGATCTGGCACAGATGTACCTATGAGTGAAAACTCCAACAAGGAGTTTCAGTCTTAAACTTGGGTATCCTAGTACATGGAAAAGGGACTTACTACACTCCTAGTTTGACACTCTCGGGGGATATGTTTGGTTAATAACAAGATTTTTATGAATCGTTATAAAGGATTTATAGAGAATGTAATTGTTGTTAAAGAATACTATGTTTAAGCATAAAGTTTTAAGACATAAAAGTTATTTATAGTAAAAATATTCATAAATGAAATAATTTTCTAACTAAGGTTTTATTATTTTAGAAAATGGCGTGAAATAGGAGGAACTGTGCAAATGGAGACCGTAACGGAACATGCGCTGATGGCCCTCCGATGGAATCCAGAATGAAAACTTTCATAATAATGATAAACCAACTGACTCAAGTTATAGGAGATAACTTGAATCAAGTTGAGAGAAAAATATCATTGCGAAGGGGAACAAATTACGTTGAGTCCTTTATGCATCAATGACCACCAACCTTCGGTGGATCTACTAAACCATTAATTACTGAACAATGGAACAACTCTATTGAGAAGATCTTTTCCGGGCTCCACAATTCGAAACAAGAGATGGTCACCCTGACTAATTACCAATTAGAGGGAGAAGTTTATCAGTGGTGGTAAATGATTAAAAACATGATTCCAAGATTGGAGGTTAAATCTATGGTGTGGGAAGAGTTCAGAGGGATCTTTTTCTATAATTATTTCCCTCATTCTATGAGAAAAAATGGAGAAGGAGTTTCTCAAGCTGAAGCAGAAGGAGAATGAATTTGTTGGAATCTACGAGATGAGCTTCAAAAGACTTTCCCATTACACCTCAATATTTTTCATGGATCCCAATGGGAACGTTGATAGATTCTTTAGTAGACTAAGATCTCATATGTGGAAGAATCTATCCAACCAAGACTATTATAGCTATGAGGAGATCATGAGGAGTGTGATAAAAGTAGAACTGGAGTTTGGTGAGACAAAGTGGTCTCATAAATCCAATGACAAGAAGATATCAATGGATCCCAGATTAGGGAGGACCTTTGATCAGGGAAGAGGAATAAAGAAATTTAAACATCCCACTTGTAATAAATGTGGGAAGAATCATTCAGGGAACTGCCTGATTGGGAGCAGTAAGTGATAAAAGTGTGGAAGAGATGACTATATTGTGTGGAATTTTCGTAGTGAGGTGAAGCCTCAACTTCCCAACACTAACCACAGGGGTAAAATGGTATAAGACCTACCTTATTCCCAATCTTATAAGTGTGAAAAACTTGGTCACTTTTCCAATCACTGTCCAAATCCGAGGGCAGTGGAGGGGAACTACCATCAGCCTCAGGAAAGGCCAAGGGAGTAAGGTCATGGTTTTTCTATCACGATAGATGATGTTGAAGCTCAAAATGATGTGGTGGTATGTACTCTTGTTGTTATCTCAATGATAGCAAGTACTTTGTTTGATTCTGGTTCTACTCATTCCTTTATTTCCTCCAAGTTCGCAAAGAATTTAGAATCAACCCCTGAATTTCTAAAAGTAGAATTATCAGTCAAGAGTCTTGGTGGGATTATACAAGCATTGTTAGTGTTTATAAAATCTATTATTTACTTTAGTTAGAAAAATCTTATCATGAATCTAGTTTTCATTCCCAGGATTGAATTATACATTATACTAGGGATAGACTGTCTCTCAAAGTATAACGCTAATATCAAATGCAGAAGTACGGAAATCTTAGTAGTTTTGAATGGAAAACCTATAGTTATCTTCCAAGGAGAGATATGTCAACCTGATCTATATCTAGAAGAACCTCCTATATCCTTATTTATGGATTCTATCGGTGAATAAGAAGAAGGAAATGAGATTATAAGTATAGAAAATGTCCCCATCATCCAAGAATACATTGACGTATTTCCTGAGGAGTTACCTGGACCTCCCCCAGAAAGAGAGGTAGCTTTATCCATTAAACTCATACCTGGATCTCATCTGATATCAAATAACCCATATAGGATTAAAAATGTGAAGCTGGAGTAATTAAAAAAACTCAAAGATATTTTGGAGAAGGGGTTTATCCGACTGAGTGTGTCTCCTTGGGGATCACCTATTCTCTTTGTTTAGAAGAAGGATGGATAGATGCAGATATGAATTGATTTTAGAGAACTGAATGGGGTCACAGTTAAGAAAAATAACCTCTTCCAAGAATGGATGACTTATTTGATGAAGTTAATGGGGATCAATTATTCTCTAAGATTGATCTTCGATCTAGTTATCATCAATTGAGGGTGAAGAAAGAGGATATTCTAAAAACTACATTCTGATCAAGATATGGGCATTATGAGTTTCTTCTTATTCCCTTCAGACTAACTAATTCAATTGAGATTTTCATGGATTTTATGAATAGAGTCTTTAAGGAATACCTTGATAAATTTGTGGAAGTTTTTATTGATGATATTCTGATATATTCCAACAGTCAAGAGGAGCATGAGGATCATTTAAGGTTTATTATTCAAACTCTACTGAAGGAGAGGATTTTTGGAAAGTTCATCAAATGTAAATTTTGGTTAAAACAAGTTTCTTTCTTGGGGAACATTGTAACCAATGAAGGAATAACATTTGACCCCATAAATACAAAGGTTATAGAGGAGTGGCCTTAGCTTACAACAATAACTGATATTCATAGTTTTCTTGGATTAGAGGGATATTATAGGAGGTTTGTGGAAAACTTTTCATGAAATTATAATCCATTAACCAAGTTAACTTGAAAAGGGGTCATGTTCATCTGGACAAAGGAGTGTGAAGAAAATTTCCAAGACCTGAAGAAGATATTAGTTACCACAGCTGTGTTAACTCTTACCTCAAGTGAAGAATGATTCATTATTTTTAGTGATGAATCTATTAAAGGGATTGGGTGAATCCTCATGAAAATTGACAAGGCCATTTATTATGAATCTTGTAATTTGAAGACTCATGAGAATAAATATTATACGCATGAACTTGAGCTAGTTGTGGTCATTTTTGATCTAAAGATATAGAGACACTATCTTTATGGGGAGAAATGTGATATATACAACGACCATAAAAGTTTGATGTATATTTTCACAAAAAAGGAATTGAACATGAGACAGAGGAGATATTTGGAACTTCTTAAAGACTATAACTGTTCAATTCATTATCATCCTAGAAGAGCAAACAAAGTCATTGATGCATTAAGTAGGAAATACCCAGTTGTTCTGTCCATGATGAGGATTCAAAGAGATCCATTGATCAATGACCTAGTAAAGCTGGACATGGGAATTATAAGGGAAGTGAAATCATCAAACCTATTCCAAATGACTTCTCAAACTTCATTACTAGATAAGATCAAGAAAGATCAGAAAGAAGATCCTTTATTACCAAAGAAGTTTGATGTTGTGAAGGACGGGAAGTTTCCTAAGTTCAATATTGATCAAGAATGTGTAATGGAATTTTGTGCAAGACTATGTTCCATCTATTCTGGAAATAAAGGAGCTGATGGATGAATCTCATAGCTCTAAATTATCTATACATCCTAGAAGTACAAAAAAGCATAGAGTCCTTCCTGATCATTATTATTGGGATAATATGAAAATGGAGATTGTTGACTATACTACAAGGTGCCTCATATGTCAACAAGTGAAGGAAGAGCGACAAATTCTTAAAGGGCTATTACAACCACTACCCATACCAGCATGGAAGTGGGAAAATATCAATATATACTTTGTCACTGGTCTCCCGAGAACTTACAAGGTAAACAATGCAATATGGGTTATTGTGGACCATCTCACCAAGACTTATCATTTTATCTATATTCGAAAAGATTTATCCCTTGATCAACTTACTAGGATTTATGTGAAGGAAATGGTAAGGCTGCATGGAGTTCCAATTTCTATCATATATGATGATGATCTAAGTTTCACATCAAAATTATGGAGAAGTATTCAACATGATCTGAGTACCAAATTGAATTTTAGCGTGTCCTCTAACCCACAAATTGATTTTCAATATCCATCCAATGGACCAATGGCCTTAAATTTTTTTTATTTGATAAATCCCCATTTTAAGGAAGAATGGGGGAACCTGTACAGACATCATGAACATAAAACAACTCATACCTGTAGTACAAAAAAGTAAAACCGGACTGAAAACATGGATTTTCCCCCTCCCCAACATATAAACATGATGTATCTCTTCACCATTTCAAGGTTGTTCAACAAGAAAGTGTCCCATGTCAAACCACAATCCCGATCTGATGGCAAACATCATACCCTCTCAAACAACCAAATCCATAAAGCTCTGCAAAGATGAATCACCAGCTCTGAGTCCTCATTTGAAGCCTGGTCTCTGTAGTCGATTCTGGAAGCACTTCCTTCCCACCATCAGGCTCAAACCATACAAGAAAAATAAACATTCACCACTTGAAACACCATCAAACCCATCATATACCTTTCACCACATGAGGTCCCGAATCGAGACCCCGTGCCACATAGCCTTCACTGGATTCCAGAACCCTTTACAGAAGGTAGAACCATCACCATCCATAGCTTCATCTACCATCCGCAGGAAGTCCATCTTACACCACAGGAAGCTAGAGATTGCAGGGAAGAGACAGGGAGTCTTCGAAGACATCAGCACTGCACAAAATCAACATCAAACCATTAATTAAACTTACAGGAACTCTGGAAACCTGGTCCTCCCCACTCTAACCATAAGATCTATTCCAACCTTCACTAGATGAATGCTATAAATGCACCTGACCATGCCAGACCAAACCAAGGAGTCAGATCCACCACTCCACATCGACGCCATAAGTTCCGAGCTGAGCTGATCTGAGCAACGGTGAGTCGATTCCACCGAGGGGGATGAGCCACATTGAACCAGGAGAGAATCTGGTGTTCTTCTAGGTCACGATGTCACCGATAAAGGTCAAAGAACTTTGAACTAAGCTGTAACCTCACCACCCAAACCACGCTAGAACCCCAACACAATGTGTCATCACTAAGCCATGCCTACATTGAGACTCTAGAGGAAGCCATCAAGAACCGAGTCCGGCCGGAGGTGGAAGGGGAAGCAAGGCCAGAAAAAACCCTAGACACCAATATGAAAGGACTATTCAAACACTCAAGTACATGCTGAGAACATGCTCAATGGAATTTATAAGTGGATGGGATCAACATCTCCCTTTATTTGAGTTCTATTATAATAACAACTTCCACTCGATCATTCAAATGGAAACATATGAAGATCTATATGGGAAGCGATATAGAACTCATACTTTTTAGGATGAATTTGGTGAGAGAATGCTTCTTGGGTCTAATCTTGTGTAAAAGATGATAGAAAAAGTCCATTATATCCAACAACACATCAAGGATGATCAGAGTGAGCCAAATATCTATGTTGACAACCATAAAAGGGACTTAGAGTTTTATTTTGGTGACAAATTATTTCTTCAAATTTCACCTTGGAAGAGAGTCATGAGGTTTGGGAAGAAAGGGAAGCTCATCCCTAGGAACATTTTCCCCTATGAAATCCTTGATCATGTAGGAGAATTGACCTATAGGCTTTCACTTTCTCCAAATCAAGCACAGGTTAATTATTTCTTCCTTGTATCCCTCTTGAGGAAGTACATACCTCACCCTTCACATGTACTAAATCCAGAGGTGGTACAACTGAAACATGACCTCTCCTATGAGGAGCAGCCAATTAAGATCTTGGATCATAGATACAAGGGTCTACATAACAAGACTACATGCCTTGTTAAGGTGTTGTGGAGAAACAAAAAATATAAATAAGCCTCTACATAACAAGACTACCTACCTTGATAAGGTGTTGTGGAGAAACAAAAAATATAAATAAGCCACATGAGAACCAGAGGAGTTTATGAGGCTGAAGTACCCACACCTTTTCTCTTATGAGGGTATGATTTGAAATTTTTGGGAAAAGATTTCTTAAGGGGGTAAAAATGCAATGAACCAAAATTTTGAATTATGTTTGTTTCCTAATTTTTTGTGTTATTTTATTTTTTACTCAACAAAACTATATCCTTTTATTAATCAAGTGAGTATAATTAGAATGATACCTTTGGGTTTCGATTGTTATATAAACATTGGCCAATATGACCATTGGAAACTATACTCTTAAAGTTATTATTACTATTTATAAATAAAAATTATCATGGTTAATTAATACAAAAAGAAGAGTCGATGGCCTCATCCAATAGACTCGGGCCATTCGAATCCCATTTTTCAAAGCTTTGGAAGGAGGTGGCATTACTGGGCTTCACTCTAGACCAAGACCAAGAGGAACTTCAACATGTTAAGCTTGAAAAAAATAACTTAAGGGAGAATTTCAAGTTGATATAAATCAACACTCTGAAAATATTATCTAATCCACCCCAAGATTCTATCAAAAGTGAACACCTTACTCTTAGGTCCTATATGGGCATTATAAGGGGTTATGTAACGTGGACTTAGTTACTTTTTGTAATCCCTTGGTATAAATATATTTTTTTCATCATTATTGTTTTATAAGAAGATTTTATTAGTAAAGTATATTTTTAATTAAGAAAAATTTGATAAATTGATTTTAGAACTAAAAAATTGTACATTTTAGATATTTTTCATACATAGAGAATTATTATGGTAAAATAAACATCATTTTTGAATTTCAAATTTCAAAATTAACCTAGGATGAATTTTTAGAAGTTTTTTAGGAAGCTTAAATTTTATGAATAATATTTTATGAATTTTATTTTTTATCAATAGTAAAAAATATATTTTTTTAAAATAATTTTTTTTGTGAAAATGATTTTCAAAAATCTGACATACATGGTTGTAATCAGGGTAAAAAATGTGGTACAATAAGATCAAAATAATTTTTTGGTGAATATTAACATTAACCTTTGGAATAGTAATTTTACCCTTATTAATGGTAATTTTACCAATGTAATAGTAACATCACCTAAGGAGTTATAAAAATGTTTTGGTCATCTTAAGTGGTAATGTGATATAATTATGTCATAGTATAAGTAAATAAATGCTTTAGAAAATTTTAGTTAAGTATTAGTATATTATTTATTTAATTTAATTTAAAATGAAATTAATTTTTATAAAATGGAGTTCACTTTTGGATTCTACATGTCAAAAAATGGTTAGGGTGGATTTTTTAGATTTTTCCAAAACAATTGAATTTTCAGTGAATAGTAAAAATACTGTTTTGCGTTTCGGTGTGTTTAATGACATAATTAATGATGTAATCTTGATTTAATAATTCTGGAAGACTTTTTTTTATTATGACATGTTATTAGGTGTCCCAAGTGTCCAATACCATGGGAAAATACCCTGGGAAAACTTATGGTTTTGCAAATACCACAAATGAGGTGCCCCTTTGAAATTAATAAAATATTCACTCACTTATTCTATAAATACCAACCCATTCCTTCATTAATTTTATTAAAAATTCCTCCTAAATGAATATATGGTCTTTCTAACTCCCAAGTAGTCCTACAAAGGTGCCCCCAATCCCCTCAAGGTCCCAACGTTTGATTTTTTGAAGTTACTCATCAAGGTAAGGGAACCATTCACCCTCCTCTTTTAGTCATGGACTTCTCTTATGTTATATATTTTAAATCCCATTTTCTTTTGTTGGGGTATGTTCTTATATAAAATTATTTTTTCCATTTGATTTCCAAGTTATGAGAGGCCGTTTTTTCTTTCATCAATTCATTTTATGAATTTTCAAGTGATGTCGTTAGGCTGTCGAATTTTTGTAAAAGAAATCACATCTTTTTTTTTCAAGTTTTCTTTTCATGTGGTATGTCATTAAAATATCTACACCATGATATTATTTATATTTTATTTTTTCACTCCACTATAAAATGAGTGTTTTATTTATGGGAGACCATTGTCTTATATTTTTTTTAATGTTTTCTAAAACCATGTTGTATAGTCATTATGCTGTAGAATTTTCATCTCAAAATCTCTCTCTCTTTCTCATGAAATTCACTCATTTTATATATTTGAATACCCAAAACTATTTTATTTCCAAGGGTAATTCATCAATAAATAAAAATTATATATTTTATTCTGTAATTGAAAAACATAAAACCCTTATTTCTTTCCATGGGTTATAAATGACATAATGATCTTGTTTTTATGCACTTTTTAAAATGTCACAATTTTGATATGAAACCCATTTCTTTTATTCTTTTTGGGTTATTTATGAAATGTATGATTATGATATATGTGGCACACATGAAAATAAATACATATTAAGGGTGTGTCTTAAGAGCACTCCAATGCATTGGGTAAATAATTTAATCTCTAGAGATGATAATTTTTACAATACATTGGTGAATAAACTTGGTAACTTTTTTGACACCTTGGGGATGGAACATGGAGACATATTCATGAATGTATAAATTAAATGTCGTATCCACATTTTCTAGTTTTCTTTAAAGTTATTATTATAATAATTATTATTATATGCCTCTCCATCATATATTTATGATATTCCCCATGTTCTTGTTGATATCGCTCAAGTTCACATGTAAACTGTTTCACTTGTTTTCCTTACTGAGCCTTCTGCTCACCCTTTCCTTTGATGTATGTCTCCAGGTTATGAGATTTAGTAATTTCACTTAGGATGAACCTTATGATGAAGCCTTACAAGTGTATTAAAAGAATGTTTTATGTTTTCATGTATTATCTTCCTAATTCTCAAGACACTAAACATTAAAGATCCTATGTTTGTAAAATGTAATGAAACGTTATGTAAAAAAAGGTGGGATGCCATATAATTAATAAACAATGGTTGTCCCTCTCCAGGTTCACCCTCCTCTGAACACTTCCCCCCAAAAAATCCTAGTCGATGATAATCTCTATAAAATTATAATTTCTTTATGCTCAAAATGTGTGATGTGTAATCAATATAGATAGAAAATTAATCACCTATTTTTATGCTACAAAAATGCTTCACCCTTATGGAATACTGTATTCAATATTTTTGGGATGCATCCTCCACAAACCATCTTACAACAACATTTTTTAATTGTTATTCCCAACGTTCAACTCTCTAAATAAGTTCCAATTCATGTCATGGTGGCTACCACTGAACTAATTCACACTATATGGAAGGTTAAGAATAGATCTGAACAAAAAAGCTTATCCTTTAATGATCGACTAACATGTGATGATATAATTGTGGCAGTGCATCAAGCTAACTCACTTCACTCTAAAAACTGAAACAACATTGTGGCTGATCTCATGGTCCTAAAACATCTGAATCTGATAGGTAACTTTACTCGGCCTCATGGAACACTCTAATTTTACTGAACTATCGCCTTTGATGGATGGATAAAGTATAATACCAATGGGCCTCAAGGGGAAACCTGAGGCTATCAGGTTTTGGGATTATATTCTGGGACTAGATTAGGGATGTCGTGGAATTACTCTATGGTTCTTGTGGTCGTGTCACTGCCTTGGAAGCTGGAATGATGGGATTTATGAGAGAAGTTGATCTAGAATGTCATTGAAGTTAGAGTAACATTTGGTTTGATTGTGATTAATCCACCATTATTCAAGTAGTAAGAATGGGAATGATAAACCTCTCATGGAATTTGACAACTAAGTGGGAAAACTGTCTTGAAAAACTTTCCACTAACAATTACATCATAACTCACACCTATAGGGAAGCCAACCGTCTTGCTGATGGTCTTTCAAATAAAGGGCTACCGAGGAGGGGGATATCTACTATATAGATCTTACTTGTGACATTCTCCCCTCTATTATCTGAGACAAATGTAAAATTCATTCTTTTCGACTCTTTCAAACTTTCTTTACTATAATCCAAGAGCCTTTGCTCTCATTTTTCTCAAAAAAACTAGAGGATTATTGATTTAATTATATTTTTAATTATATCATTCAATACTCTACCCATTTTACTCTATGATACTGGAAACTAAGTGTGGGGATACCCCTTATTTAAGTTGAATTGTGAAAAACTGTGGGAATTTCTTATTGGGGGTGTGGCTTTCTATTATCCAAGGAGCTAAACATCAAGTTGAGAAAAATTTCAAAAATTGGATTTCAGCCTTAAAATTACTTTTTTATTGTACATAATTTTTCACTATGCTTATTTTTGAGCTAAAATTAGAGTTATTGGGTTTGTAATTAATAATAAATAGCATGAACTTTTCAAAAAATGTTTATCAAACTGATTTGGATGTGTGGAAAATGTGTCATTTGAAATTTATCATAACCCATTATAATAATTTATGGACTAATAAATTGAATACATATATTTAATGAAACTTTTCTCCCACCCTATGATTCAACATTGGGTACAATTTAGGTTTTTAAGTGTGCAGGAGATGGGTATTTCATAATTATTAACTATGCTTTAATTCAATACACGAAAAAATCCCTAGTTTTTTTCAAAACTAACTCCTTTTCAGCACAATTTTAGGATTTTCTCATTATTAATAAATAAAAATTTTGTGTGTCTCTATTTTAGGAAAAACAATCAATGTTTCCTACCTAGGAGGAAATATCCATGCTCATTTTGAGAAATTTCATTAAATATAAAGTTGTTATAATTGATTGATTTCTATGTGATGCTATCCATTGTTTTTATAGAGATACTATTTGAAAACAAGGAAAGGATGTGTGATAGGTTGTTTTTTTTGTAATTGTAATTATAAATTTAGGAAACTTTTAGTCTGAACTTAAACCTAGTAACTTAGCCTTAGTGAAATGGAACTTTTTTTGGAGCCAACATAATATAGATTAATGTAATTCCTTTGAATCTAGAGTAAACTAGGAAATTGGGATCCCACAATGAATCTACGAGACAAAGGAATTGAGTGTATTGTGTAAATAAATAAAATCTAAATTAAATAATCTCTTTGAATAGTGCTACACCCAAATTCATTGTTGGAAAAAATGAAATAAGGTGTCTTTCTTAAAAATGGGTTCATTAGGGTGAGAGAAATATTTAATCCATATGAATAAGGGGAAAGTTTATTTATATATAAACTCATTGGAGCTGTATCAATGAATTAGAAAGTAGAACTCTATTATTAGGAAACTGAGAGAGAGTGAAAACTAGTAGTTGTTCTTATTATAAATTTAATTCCACTTGAATCTCACTAGAATACTCTAATAGAACTATAATATGAACTTGTGCTTAAGTGGGGCAGTGAGTGACATTAACATAGGGGGAATGAACATTTTATGTAATGGAAGAATTTTTTGTCTTATTTAATTTGGGAATTTTTATTTGATCCTAGGTTGGATTATCATTTTTTATGTGTCCTTGTTTATAAATAAAAAAATATATTGAATTTCCAGATATTATAAATGATTAAGTGTGTAGTAATTTGATGTGTCTTGCATTTTTTACACTTTTCCTAATATGGTTTATTGTATTAATTGTATTATTTATATGGAAGTGTGATTTAATTGGATAATTTGTGAAAAATGAGTAATTTTTAATAAATTTTAATTATTTGGATTTTATTTATAAAAAGGATATATTTTTAAGGGTTAAATTATTCCTTAATTTGAGTGTTTAATTTTTCAGGAGAAACATTTTGTGATTTTCTATTGAAGTTTTATGATGATTATGAATAATTTTAATTAATTCTTTCATAGTTCCATGATTTTAATATAAATAGTTTTATTAGAATTTTTTTATCTCATTGAAAATTTAAATGATTAATTTAGTATCAAAGTTAAATTTTTAATTTAATGTTTTATTTTCACTAAAATTATTAATTATGATTTTTTAGGACTAGTGGAAAATTTTGTGCAAGGGGATACCATGGTCACTTAAATAAATATGATAAACCTACTTCTTAAAGGGAGGAATTCTCAATTAATCAACTACATGAAAAAAATTTAAAGCAACCACATTATTGAATTTCAAGATACCACGTGAATAAAATTTAAGTGATTGTGACTAGAAAAACAAGTGACAACATGTGAAGCCATAAGTAACCATGCCCTCTCATTTAATTGAGCTAAAGGAGAAGAACCTACCTCATGCCTAAAGTAAGTGATTGTCTGGATATAACCTACTGTGAAGAAAGTGACCTACCATATTCCTATTAATCAAAGTGACCACAAGATATAATCTTGACCTACCACGAGAGGATATCACCACCAAGATTCACTGAACGAAGGAGAAGAACTGATCGAAAAATATTTGAGGCTAACCGAACCAATGGTTCGAAGTTGATTCTTGATGATTTTGTGGCCAATGTAATCGATGGAGAATCCACAGATTAACCTTGAGTCCCACAAACCCATTTTAAGATGAAGTAAAATAAACTTCATACAGGATGGAAGATATTAACCAAGATGAATGATGAAATTAAAGATTTATAATTCTTCTAATACCACTATTGTTGGATGAAGGGGGCCTCAATTCACCCCAATCCATAAGTAGTGACGAGGAATAATTTTTCACACAAAGATCTTATTAAAATACTATAGTGAAGTTCAAAATTTTTAGGAAGAAGATGTATTTCCTGTGGGAATGAGGAAAATTTTGAATTCATCCAGGATTGGAAGATTGAATCCCTGATTGCACTGATTGAGTTTCATGACCATATTATGAATGGGGGAGATGTTAACTGAGCTCGATCTCTATTTTCATTGAAAATGGAGATGCCAACACTATCAAATAAAACTCGATGAAGGAAGATATTGCTGAAGCTCCACCATCTAGATAAATCAACCACTTAAAGATGACCATGATATCAATCAAATGTGATTTTGAATTCATAGAAACTAGAGTATGAGATATTATTTAGTGAACATCTGATGCAAATATCCTCAATGAATAATATACCTGAAATCTGAAACTGACTAGTGTTGTGTAAGGGTGATGGAGCTCATGTAAGGGACAATATGGATCTTTATAAGGGTCATTGAAGGCTTGAATATGATTTTTATTTGTAAATCCATGGATGAATTTTCATAAGGGTACCGTGAATGTTTCATAAGGTCCATTAAATAGAATCTTCACATGGATAAATCAAGAAGGATCTACATAAGGTTGATATTGTCATGTTTTCTAAGAGTCAAAGGGTGTTGTTCCTAATAACATGCGTAAGGTTTATTTGTGGCGAGATGCATAAGGGTGATGGATTTAGTCACATAAGGATAAAAATGGATATGTAAGGGTAGAAAAAAAAATCAATTTATGGTGCACCTATATAAGGTTAAATGGAGATCTATATAAGGGCCAATTAAGATATGTGTAAAGGTTGTGATGGCTACGTAAGGGTACAACTTTGCAAAGGTAACAAAACTATCTAATTATATTTACATATTCCCTAAAATTATTAATTTAACTTTGAAATAAAGTACATATATTGAAATATTATGTAGAATACTACCTATATTCGAGGCTAGCAGACTGATTATGCGATTTCCTTTGAGTCCATTCCCATGCGGAGTTATCACTTTTTGTTATTGAAGTATTAATGTAGTCACCGGGGGTTCCACTTGAAGCTGGTGATGAGAACCTCACAGAATTACACATGGATGAACTTCTTGTTAGAATTTTCATGTGACCATTTTCTATTTTTTTAATAATTTCTAGTGTTCTATTTGGTAACTCTCATTTCCAATCCACAAGACCACGATTTTATTTCAGTCTCTTCTTCCCCAATTTCACTCATAGTGTAATTCTATTTCTATTTTATAAATACCTCAATGTTGTTCATTTTTATTATTCTATATTGTGATAGTTAGACTCTAGAAATAAATAGCTAATTCATTGTGATTTATCCAAGAAGAGAAACATTACACTCTCTAGAGATCCAAGCTTCATGTCACTCATCATCACCCCTTCATCACCCTTAGCCAATTGTGATGGTGATTTAGGGTGTTGTGAGAGAGCACCCTTTCAAAAGAATGGTTTTATATTCTTTTTACTCATTTATTTTCTCTCTTCCTCTCTAATTTCACTCATTAGAGTTAGTTGATTTAGTTATGTGATCTGATGATCTCAGTAAAATTATTCTATCTTGTGAGATTTTCGGGAAAAAATGAGTTTTTTGTGTGATTATTTATGAATTCCAGAGGAATTTTTGAGCACTAAAGAACTTATTTATTTGATTGTTCAATTTTTAGGTGATATATTTGTGTGAATTAAGAGATATATCGTGCATTGAGTGATGATGAGAGTTTATGATTAATTTCTTAAGAAGATTTGTGATAGACAATTGAGGGTGGATAAAACTAGATTATTACTTGTTCCTATTAACTTTCATCTCATTCTTTATATCTTCCTTTTCCTTTTCTTTATCCATTTCTCCTTATTTCTAGTTTGATTCACTTTCTTCTTCTGATTCACTATCACACCCTCTGTTATTTTACTCATAGTTTCATGTTGTTTTCTTCTATATATTTGAAAATATTTTTAAAAACACAAAAAGTGATTTGGGGAGGCTACTAGGGTATTCGACACAACTTCCTTGAGATCAAACCATGAGTTTTCTAATATGATATATCTAGGGTTTTATAAATTTATTTTTGAGTGTCCTCATTACAATTATTTTCTCATAAAATAACTACATTCAAAATCATAACATCCTTTATAAACCAATTTCAAGGCAGATGAAAAATAATTATTATGTAGTCATACCTAGAATAAAATGAAAGGCATGGTAATTTATAAGAATAACTTTAATAACTTAAAAAAGAACACACTCACTCACAAGATATAAAAAATTTATATTTATGAATAATAAACATGGTAATATTGTTTAAATAAATGAAAACTTCATAAATTTAGACATGTGATAATCATTTATGATTAATTTATAAATTTAGCCATTTATAAACACTATATAAATTATCTATTCGTTATTTAAATTATATAATATTGAATATAAACTCTTTATATCAATTTTATAACATGAAATTTTTATATTTTTCATTATATGTCATTTCATTCAAACATGATATTTTACGAATTATAAATGTTTTATAATCTAATCTCTCTTATATAAAATATTTATATAATTAATATATCATATACATTATTTTATTTAAACCTTGATCAAATCAGTCATCAATAATCTTTTGGATAGGTTTAAATAATATTACAAACTATGGATTTAATTTGAACAATTTAAATTAATTAATTTTGAAAAATTCTTAATTTAAATATAAACACTTTATATTTTACCTTATTTTTATATTTTATAAATAATTTATAAATTACCCCTTATAGTAACTAAATAAACACATTATTTTTAATCCATAAGGAATTCCATATAAATTGAAAAATGTAGTATTTTTATTATTAATAATTAATATTAAGGAATATCTAATAATTATTTTTTCATAAAAATATATTAATTTATTTTTAATTTTTATTAGTAATTAATTTTTAAAATATTTATAGATTTATAAATATCACTAGAAAACCTTTTTATAATTCTTTACAAACAATTTATAATTAAAAATTTCAATTCATAATTGAATATACAGAAAAATAAAAAAATTCTCTCAATATTGTATTTTACGACTCAGGGTGAATCATAGACTACGACTGATAAGCCCCTAAATATTTCACTATTTGTCATATTTTTTGACTGATAGCCCAATAATTGGATATGATAGGTTATAATATTTTACAATTTATATCCTTGTTCATTGCCTATGATATCATATCATATTTTACAAGAGACATTGATATCTCCTTAGCGATTCGATGCTACATTTTTTAGTATACTGTGCAGTGATTGTAATATATGATATGAGGGAGTTGTGTGCTACGACTAGTACTAATTGGATAATTTAAACAATTCATGAATCTTGATATCCTATATCATATACTTCATTATAGAAGCCATATAATAATACAACACATAGTATTTCATTTCTTGATTATGATTGGGAATATGATTTAGAATATCTTCATTTCCAACATGATTTCAAGAATCTAAACACATGGGATGCTCTATTACCATAGCTAGGTTTTAAAGGGTATCAACTGAAACATGTTTAACTAGCAGAAGAAAATATAAACTGAAACCCAAGATCATCATGCAAAGAAATATAAATTCATGTAATACTAGAAATGAAAAATAATGTAAAATCGGTGTTTACCTTAAATTTAAGATCCATAAAACTTCTCCATTACTTTTAAACACTTTCAAATGAGATTGATAAAAATCACTAGAGTAATATTTGAAGGATTTAATACCTTTAGGTCTATCCAGGAGTTGAATATAACCACTCATCATACAAGCAGGATTATCCATACATCTTGGAATAATGGTGTAGTGCATGAAAATATGGTAGGAGAAGAGAGCATCTAGTGATGGAGTCTTGGTCGAGAATCATGAAAGCTCACCCACCCACCTTTACATGGGTGTAGGTTTTATAAATCCTTTGAAGATGGTTCTCAGGTGATCATACATTTTCTCATGCATTATAACACTTGAGTAAATGCCTTGGATTATTCAAATAATGATTTCATGAATATTATTCTCATATATTATATCGTATTCAATGAATATTAAAAGATAGATTACATGGAAGAGTTATATAAATAATAATAGTTATCATTAATCCAACCTTTTTATTATAGATATTAGAATGCATATTCCATATTATATGGGAATTTCATACTCCATGAATTGTGTGGAATAATCATTAACCATGCCTTATGATATCCCTTAATTATATAACATGGTTGAGATGGTAGTGAAATGGAATCTTATTCCATGTGTTATGATTTTACATGAATTTTACAATATGACACACTTCATATGAATATGAAAACTATTTTATAACACACATTTCATACTATATGATTGGTTATATTATACAATGTGATACAACTGATATATATATATATCATATATATAAAATGGATTTATGGTATATCACTTTCATGTTTTATCTCTTCCTTGATTCCAGACTTCTGTACTTCTTGATACCAGCTATAGTCTCTATGTATGTATTTTTAGTGTTTGAATTTTTCTTGAAAGCATGATGCTTATTAATCACTAACTCATTCTATTTTAGTTCTCCTTTTAAATTCTCGAAGTGATAATTATTATCCTTATATAAAACCGTCACTTTCTCTTTACATATCTATCTTAGGGAAGACATATATGCTCCATGGAGTTTCTCATTTTCCATGTTTAATTTAAACTCATTAAAAATTCTTAAATTATATCACTTTGTTCCTACAGTTTATTTTTTTTGAGGTAAATAGTGACATGAATCGTTCACCCGATACATACCCCCAAGAAATTTATTAAATCCAAAAGGTTATACAATTTTTGTACGAGGTGTAAATAACTTACACCAACACAAAGAAAAGAAGAAAGATACATGTTGATAAAACAGAAACAGATCACACAAAACCAGAGGGCTTCTGCAACCATCATGAGATCCATTGCAAAATAGGAGTAGACCGCGCCTTACTTGTACTGATGTGAAGACCGAAGCAGTCTTCATCTTCCAAATCGAAGGACAGTAGTCCAATCTCATCTGCATAACTAAGAAAAAGATCCAGCACAACACCATGATGTATAAAGATATCTATCTATCACACATCATGTTTTTCAGCAAGAAGAGAAACCATAAATAAGGCAGAGACCAAGAGAAAACAGACAAAAACCCATCAAGAACAGAGCAAATAAACAGATAAGAAATCAGAGTTATTCAGAAGGAATGCAGTCCAAACTAAAACTTGGGAAGGAAAAAAACAAAGAGAATCCAGGTAGATCAAGGCAACATCTAACAAGATGCATAATAGTCAGCTAGAGCATCGCAATAAAATCTTACATGCCCCACTAATCTTCATCCAAATAGCACAAAGAAATCAAGAACCAAATTTTGTTTATTGTTAATTATTATAATAGTATACTTTGAATTCATCTCTTCCTTTATCAAATTTTTGTTCTCTTCTTCCAAATATATTATATAAGTATAGTTATCTTCACCTTAAACTTTCAATAATTATACTTAACTCTTTAGGGATTAAACATTCTCTTGTTTTTTGGAAAACAAATATCCAAATTTACCACATGACATGGTTTCCTCTTTTATACCATCATCCTCCAACCATTCTAGTGATTTCAAATATATATTCATATTTAAAATAAATGTTTCCTATATAGTTAGGATTATATATACACAATAAATTATATTTTTTCACCTTAAGGGGAATACCCAATTTCTTGGTTTCCTTATTTTTCTTCTTATTCTTTCTGGTAGACATATTTCATTCTTATTCAACAAAATTCATATCTATATCTTCAGCTGATTCATATTTTACACTAGTCAAAGAAACTTGAGTCTCTTCTATTAACATAGATTCTTTACCATATAACTCTCCCAATTTCATCCAAATAACTTAGAAAACTTATTGTGGACTATCTTCTTGGATACACCCTCTTCCAAAGCCCCATTAAGTATTTCTTGGAACAAAAATAAATCTCTTAATTTCTTTGATCTATCTCAAACATAATTCCATAAAGAACTCATAAAACAAAATCTATATAATAATATATCATAAGGGATTCAAAAATGTACCTAAAAATATCATAAAAAATTCTCATTCTAATTAAAAAAAATATTTCAACCAAATAATTGAGTTTTGACTGTAGAAACTATATCTTTGATAATCTTTAAATCATTACAAGATAAACATGTCAAGATGAATTCACATAAAAACCTATTGGCTATAATAACACTTTTTATTACCAAATACATGCTAAGAGGGATGGGGTGAGTCAGGGTGTTAGTAGATTTAAATTTTTTTAATTGTATTCATTCCTCTTAGATTGTAATCCCTTATTATAAGGAACACTATTCAAACCTTGATTATGTTTTCTTTAAAAAATTCATCCACATCATATATCAATAATATACATAGAATGTAGATCATTTAATGACACACATATTTTACTTGGTTAACCTAAATTGGGATATATCTATGTAGAATACACTTAGCATAGTCCCATTGTAGAAATATCCACTATAACTCACTATTTTGATGGATAAAAGGTTTAGGTGAAGCCACTCCTCACCAAGGATCATTGCATGTATAAGTTTGGATAAATTAATTCTTCACCAATGATCACTACTTATAGAATGGTTTAGGGAATAAATCACTACCTCCCAAGGTTCAATCACATATTTTCCTTTACACACTACTCAAAATGATATTTATTTATAGACTTGTAGGTCTCTTTTTAGTTTATTAATATAAAGGTCACCCCATGTTTGGTGTATAGAAATATTGGGATTTATATAATAAGTTACGAAAATGATGCTCCAATGTATACCAGTGTGATGATCTCAAATCCAGTACCAGATATAAAAAACTCATTTTTAGAATAGTTGAATCTTTGATCTGCATACAACCTTCACACAACATCAAACAATATTCTCTAGATTAAGCAATTATATTATAAAAATAATATTTAATATATTATGTTTTTCATTTATTACTCTATAAAACTAGATGTATCCATGATATTACATAAATATTAGATTCAATATATCTCAAATCAATAACACCATGATCTTTTTAATTTAGTTCTTCAACAAAGCCTATGCTGCTGACCTTCTTTATCCTTCCACATAGAAACAAACAATCCCTATCTTCTATATTTTATTCTCTATTATATATTTTCTCAATATATAAAATAATATCAATTTTATATCCTAGTAATTTTAAATTAAAATTAAAAAAGTAACAACCAAAAAACTTCTGCTTCTCTAAAAACCACCCCTTGGATCATCTTTAGGTAGATATTTACCATTGTAATTAAAATGGGTAGTTAATAATTTTCTCAAAAACCACCAAAATAATCTAATATTTACATGTAAAAAAATATATTCGAGTTCTCCATATTCCATTAGTCACACTGTGATATAATTCTTCATGGTGTGACATATTAGTTTATTCTTCTAGTTTCTTCAACTTAGAGATGCATTAAAACATGATAGAAATATTTTATGGTGTGGCCTTGACTTATGTTATTAAATAGTATAAAGAATATCATTTAAGACCTTCCTTATATATTCATAGTTTAAGTTTCATGATTAATTCATTTTCATCATTTTATAGATGTGTGATAATATCTAGATATTCTAAATCCAAAACTATTATGATGTGACTTGATTCGATGGAATAATGGACACTCTCACATGTGATGCAACATAGTTTCTAGAAAACCCATGATGTTGTACTCCATTTTTCATAGGGGTTACTTATTACAAAATTCCATCTTCCATTTCATCAAATTAATCCTATACACATTTCAATTAAGTATTCAACCACCATGATTAAAAAAATATCTGGTGGAATGGATTTCATGTCATTTCATCATCTCCAGGTTTTCCATAAACTGTTGTTTAAACTCATAATAATATTCTATGATACATTAAGTATAATAATTAACTATTGAAAACATTATCAATCATATTTTATTATTGATAAACCAATATAATTTCTATTCACGGTGTGGCCCTTATTCCAACAACATGACTTTAATTTTTCTCCCAACAACAAAGTATAATCCCTTTTTCATTTCAAAAACCTTCTACATATTCTAAATAACAGTACATATAGAGGGAGTGTTCCTCCCTTTGTCTTTTTTCAAGTTTGGATCAAGAAGACACTTATATATCAACCATATATCCATTTTTCTATGAACAATGAAGAATTTATTATGTGTCATGTAAGATATATTCATTTTATATTTTTTAGTGTGCTCTTCAACAAATATCTTATATATAAAAAATATAATATGCATTCCATACCTTTACCATTTATCCTGAATAATATAAATATCAATTTTAAATACCATATTGATTGACTTTATGTATTATAGGGAGTTATCCATTCCTTTGTCAAATTTTTTTCCACTTATAACTTTTAGAATTATAACTTCCAACATTGGGAACAACCAAATAAAACTTTATTACTATTATTAAAAGAACTATTTCTTCCATAATTCCAAATTACATATTTCAATTGAAAAAAAAACCAAATATATACTTATAAATTTTGGACCATCAACCTTTAGTGATTATTTTTGGAACAACTCATGAACAACCTCTAACTTATGGAAAACATAAATTCCTCAAAATCCAAAGACATGTATAGTATAGATTACTCAACACATCCAATAATTTTTCACATTGATTACTTTTAGTTATTTTCATCAAATACAACATATAATGTCCTGATATTAGCATAAAACTAAAAAATTGTAATCTCCACAATTTATTATCAGTTAATTATCCACTAATATCAGCTCCAAGCATGATGTAATCATTAAAATACTGATATTTAAATTCATGTAAACTAACTCAACATCATTATAATTTGATCTCTCAAGATCTCATATTTTCTCAAAATAATAAACTTTATATAAAAAATGAGATATATTACATATCAGATATATATCTTACATATTTTTTGAAACGTCAAAAAATATTATGTATCGTCAACATAATATTTCATATTATTTGAAATATATTATATATCAACATAAGGTTTTTCCTTGTCCACATATAAATAGTCACATCATCATGTATCTTTTGAATGGATGAAATATCTTACGTATTAATGTATTTTATTTATTTTCTATGTTTTTATATGAACTGTAGTAGGTATCTTATGTATCAACTGAAATATCTTATATATAACTGTAAGATCACGCTTTTCCATATTTTAGTACGTGTATCAACATATATCTTTTGAATCATTATCAATATCTTACATATCAATGTAAGACATTGTCTTTTCCACTTTTCAATATAGTCTTCAACAGATATATTTTATATGCGCTAGGATATATTAGGTATTGGAAAAAAATATTATGTCCCATATAAAATATGTTAAATATTGCAGTGAAAAATTCTATGCACTTTGAAAATTCTCCAGCTTCAAATCAGAGTGCTTCTTATGCATCATCCTAAGAATCATATGTATCATAGTAGCTTCCAACAATTTTCTAATATTTTGTTTTGAGGTATATTCTACGCGGATTTTCAAAATTTTTATCTCTAACTCACAATCTAAAAATATCATCAAATCAACTCCAAACCTATTAAATCCTTCTTAAAAAATCTATAATCACTCCACTTAATCTTAAAATATCCAAAAGGAATATAGGAATATATAAAATATTATTATAACTTTTTATCATAATTACTAAACCATTTTATAACATATATGCATTATTATTGAGTCTTTCCATGAAACTTCACCACCTCAATACTTCCCATCTTCAAACATAATATTTTTCCAATCAATTACCCATGATATATTCTTAATTTATTTTTGAAACATTTATGATTAATAATACCAGGATTTATTCTTCAACTATTATCCAAATTTTATTAATTCCTCTAATAGATATATTTTCAACTCCATAAGGAACAAGCTATAAACAATTATTTCATTAACCATAAACACTTGTTATTAATTCACATTACACAATCATATCAGAATTCATAAATTGTACATGATTATCCTTACCAAATAATAGAAACTTATTCACAAGTAATCTATAGAAATTATAGTTGTATCTCTCACTTTCAACTTCTTTATTAATTGATTTCTTTCTCATTACCCAAAAAATAATGATAACCATCTTAATCATTGATAATAAATATAATCATCACAATCTATTGGGTTATTAAATCTTCAATTTATATTTGATGTTAATAACATTAAATATGTAATGCCATGATATTTTAAAATTAAATACTATATTCAATAGCTTAAAATATGCACAACATTGAGCTTAAACAAATAATGAAATATTATTATTTAAATGTGACCGTTATAACCTAGATGTTAAATTGGTGGTTATGAATATGGATAAAATATTTAGGAAATAAATATAAATTCACTACACAATTTAAACGTAACGAATAATACTTAGGAAATAATCACTTAATTTCTCTTAAAGTCATTTTATTCTTTAAAAAGTAGGTTTTCTTTGAAAATGAGTATTTATTGATTTTTATGAGTGAATATTATAATTAATTTCTATAAGTTTTAGAATATTTATTTGAGAAAATAAATATCATTTTTAATTCATAATGTAAAAATTATCTTAAAATTAATTTTTTTTATAATTTTCTGAAAAGATTGATTTTTCAATGAATAGTGAAAAATATATATTTTTATTGGAAAATGTATTTTATTTTAAATTATTTAAAAAATAAAATAATTTTCTTGATTATAATTGAAACTTAATTAGGTAATTTTTATTTAAAACAATTTAATTATTATTTTTAAATGGTTTTTATTTTTTAATTTAGTATAAAAATATTTTATATTTAAAAATATAATTTTTTTGAAAATCGGATTTTCATTGCGTTTTTCCTCTTTAATTTTAAATTAAATAATGATAATTTTGTGTGTTAAATTTTGAAAAGTGGATTATATATTTTTAATAAGTGAGCCCAAATTTATTAAATCGGTCCATTTTTTTTTCATTATAAATACTAAACTTAGTAATTTTTATTGCCATTGTAAAGGGGAAATCGGATAATTATAGGTTAAAAATAAATTGATAAGAGATATAAAATTACATTAAAACTTGCCTAAATATTATTTTATGATTATAAATAAAACATAATAATACAAAAGTATAATTTAGGACAATTTGGGGCCACTTGGATGAGATTAACACTTTTATAATATTTTCTTTAAAGAAAAGTCAATCATGCCACCCTGTTGTTTTTAATAACTAAAATATTTTTTACATGGGGTAATCTAGAGGAAATTCATGGATATAGATTTTATTTTTAAATATAGAGTTTATATTCATCATGGTTATTTAATTTTAAAATTTAATTAATAAATAATTACCTTAATTACTTACATAATAATAATGTAGTAATTATTCAAATAATGAAAAGAATCAACTAAATGATATTTAAAATATTATAATAAATATAATTTGTAAAAATAATTTGATAAAATAATTTTATATATTACCATTACATGTTAGGTATATAATAAAATATTTGTTTATGATTTTTTACATTGTCTTGTTATTACTAAAGTAAAAGTAATGAACAGTTATAAAATTAACATTATGGATATTTTATAGTAAATAATATTTTATTAAAATATATAAAATTATTAAAAATATTAAATTTGAATTAAAAATTATGATAAGGTTTAAAAAATCAACCATGATCCATTTATGGGTCTTTGGTCATTTTATAGTAACTACATGTACCCTCAAAGAGTAAAAATTCCTTTTGTCATGGTAAGAGTTAAAAGGGTTAAATATGGTCATAACCAAAAGATAAGGGTAGAAATATAGTCTAAACTTGTTTAATTTTTATTATATAAGAGTATTTATAACATTAACCATACTATACTCAAAATAAATTACTTTGAATCTATTTTTAGTTTAATATTAATTTTTATTAATTTAATATTTTTTAAAATTCCAAGAATGCCCCTCCCTCTCATATGAAAGTGAACCTATTCTCATTACTTCACACTTAAAAACCCATTTATTTTAGACAAAACCTATCAAAAAAGATTTTATAAGACATAATTTTATTCTATAGGACCTATTTTAGGTATAAGGACAACCTTAGAAGGATTAAGTTGTTAATCAAAGGATGTTATCCAAAGAAGAGGTATAATTTTTGTTCGCTTGTTTAAGTTTTGTTTCTTTTTACACCTCTATAAAATATTATTCAACCATTATAAAATAATTACACAAGTATAATTCATATACTAAGATTTTATAATGTTAAAATCATAACCTAAATTTATCTCCAACATCTATCAAATGGGAGAAGAATTCATCTTTCATGTGTACGGAAGACTACCACATCATGAACCAATGTAATTTATTTTCCATAAATATCTTTAATGAATGGATATAATATTGGAATTAATTATTTTATATGGTATTAATAAAAAATTTATCATTTTAAAATGATAATATTTAATTTACCTTCTTACCATTCCATGCACTGAAAAATGATAACGTCGTTCATGTGTACGTGTGGGCTACCAACTCTACGAAGCAATTTTTTAATCAGGACATCACATGGGTGTTATATATAAGTATATTTATAGAATTAATGTTATATATATATATAATATAATTATTATTATTTAAATAAAAAATAATACTTATTTTCTTTAAATAATGATCATTGAAAAATGGAAACGTTACTCATGCGTATGTATGACCTACCATCTCCTTGATTGCAATGTAGTATATTTTTCATAACCATATTTAATGGTTGGATTTAAAAGTAAAATTTATGTCTAAAAAAATTATAATTAGTTCATGATTATTTTTGTGGTGATGATGTAATAATGAAATCTTTGACTATAGTGAACCTACCAAAGTCATTCTGGACTTATTAACCGAATATCATCAAAACATCCGACATGAACTTAAATGATTATATAATTATATAATAAATGGAAATTAGTGATATAAATTAAATAATAAACTTTAAAAATATTATTAATAAAATCTAAATTATCATGAGTTTATTATTCTTTAAGATAGAGAACGTATGTGAAAAATCAGATACAAGGTAATAGATTTTCGTCTCACTTTTATTTCTGCAGGACACATGCTTTATACACTATATATTTATTTTGTGTGGTGTAAATACTTACCATGAATTTTTTATATGATTATTATCATGAAAATTATGGGATATAAATATCCATATGAGGTAATTTATTTCATGGGTCTTTTGATTCAAAATTTACCAAAGTGGTAAGAGTTTATTTTACAATCTCACCATTGTTTAGGATTATTTATGTTTAGGTCTCCAGTTGGTAATATTTCTCTTCCATGTCCATTTTTTCAAAAAATTATTTTTTAAAATTTTATCCAACAATTTTTTAAAATCAATTTTACCCATTATTTACTTTTTACAAAATGGTTTTAAAGTAATCTTTTTGTTGAAGTACTTTTGTGTTTTTTAAGACACAAATATAGAAGGAATGTTTTTTATAACTTATACAACGTGAGTATATTTTTAATCCAACATGAAACCTCAATTTTTTGAATATTAATTTATAGTTTTACAATATTATTTTCATATAAGACGTTTTCATTTATAAGTGCATAGTTTTCATTCAAAGGAGTGGTGATTTTAAAATGGAAAAGTTATTTTCCTCAAGAATTTTTCTATGCGATCTTTCAAAATAATTTTTCATATAAGTTGAAATACTTTAATGTTACTTATAATTTACTATGGATATTATGTATAAATACCATCGTTATTCTTTCTCTGGATTTTTTAGTTTTATGTTGAAAATATGAAATTTTTATGAAAGTAATTTCTTTTCTATGGGTTATGCTATGATGAAATGTTTATGAAACCCATTTCTTTTTATGGTTTCTGATTTCTTGTGGCACATATATATATATTAATTTCAATATAATAATGGATTTATCTTATATCTAAATACAATTAATTAGGTAAATTATTATAACTCATGTGATATTTAAGAGAAATAAGTTGATGTGATTGATTCATTGTGGGAAACAAGTCGATATGCTTGATCTGTTATGGGAAACAAGTCGATTTTCGTGATCTGCTATGATAAAAAGGTATTGATTCCTAATTTCATATCAACCATGTGTAGGACCTTGGGACACCCTGAGAGGGGAGGGGTGAATCAGGGTGACCAATTTTTCTTTTAATGTGATGGATCTTGTTCCCACGTTGGTAGGAAATTGTTAAACCGGTATGATGAATATGATCAGAAAGAAAACATTCACATGCAAAGAGATGACACAACACTTATTACTTGGTTCACCACTAAGGGCTATATCCAAGGAGCATACGCCGACATGTTTTCGGTCGTACCAAATTCCTTTAAACTTCACTAGCTCTGGATTACAAAGGTTTGGGCACAGTAACTCTGTCCCAGGCTCACTGCCTTTATAAAGGTTCATGGATAGCTCACTGCGTCCCTCAGGTCACTCCCATTGATGCCCCCTGGCTCACTGCATTTGGTAAAGTCCCACTCAGTTTATAGACGTGAAGGTCTCTTCATCATTGAAAAAGAATGCATCCTTTTCTTTGTATCTAGATGCTCTGTTGAAGTCCAACTCTCACCAGTAGACTAATCTCACTTTGCATCGAAGATATTGGGCAATCTTCCAGCTTTCATACAGTTTTAAAAAGACGGGTGTACTTCAACAACCCCAGGCGCACTTCTCTAGGCCGGCGCGCAAGTTTTAATGAAGGCATGAAAGTTATAACTGGCGTGAAAGTCTACCGTGACCACTTGCACGACACACACTTCCTAAACACCAAACTTGCACGACCCACATTATTTTCCACCCAAATCGCCTTGGACGTGCAACAAACAACTATCGCGCAACTTCAACTTGCGCGACCCACCCCTACTTTCACGAACAAAACACCTACGCGATGGGAGCTCTAAAAATCTCTAAGTCTAAAACTTTGTATCAAATGAAGAGGGTTGGTCCTATATTTATAAGCAAACTGGACACCCTGTGTGGTGGCGCGCAAGTTTCATAATGGCACGCAAGTCTCGGCGCACAGCTCCAACCGCCCAAACCTCTGTCGCGCTACTCACTTGCGCAACCTAACCAATACTTGTGAGACCATCTTTCCTTTGCCATATTTTGAAGTTCTAATCATGATTAAAAACAGGTGCGAAAGTTTATAACTCTCTTATTCACCGGCGCGCAAGTCCATTCTCAGCTCGTATGTCACTTGCGCGACACATATATGGCGCGCAAGTCCCTTTCCCAAAAACACTGTTTTCCCCTTTTGACAAATTTTGAGGTCCTAAAATTTGGCAAACACTAGAATATAGTGTCGTCTTCAATACTATTATCTGCTTGACCTGTAAGAGCCCTTTGCTGGAACACATTCTAAACTTCCTTTGAGGATTGTCAACAAACACAAACCATTCTCCAATTCATGTATAGATGACCATGGTTCCAACAATCTCCCCCTTTGGGTTTGTTGGAAATCAGTAAATAAATTCAATAGATCACCATCCTCTTGCAAACCAAAAATGAAAGAATCAACTCAGCAAACACTCTATGTCTACATGACCAATTCTCAGTGTAGAAAACAAGAGAGGAAGCTTGAATTGGGTTCCCGTGTTTTGGAATTCTCAATGACGCCCCCAAGAAAATCTCTTACATTGTCATAGAAGCATTACATGTCCAATGTATTCCTTATCATCCTTCTCATCCTATCACTGAAACAGAATCTCATCGTGTCACAGAATCATTACATGCTTGAATTTATTCCTTTATCCCCCATTGACAATAAACCCAAAGACTGGAAAATTTCCTTGTTTAGTTCAAACCAAACTCCCCCTGGATAGTATCTCCCCCAAAAACCAGGATCACATCTATAAATAGATTAAAAACAGTTAATATAACCGGGGAGAAGAGATTTTAATAACCTCTTTATGGACTGGGAGGTGGCTGAACACCGAGGTTCAACCGATGTTTTTCAAAAACAGCCACTGACAGTGGCTTGGTCAGGATATCAGGCACTTGCTCATCAGTTCCCACATGATCCATTCTAATCACTCCTTGCTCAACTTTTTCTTTGATAAAGTGATATCTGATTTCAATATGTTTTGTATGAGAATACTGAATAGGATTCTTCGTAAGATCAATTTCACTCTTATTATCACCGTAAATTACCATTGGTTGCTTCACCTCATCACCAATATCAGTTAGTTGTTGCTTCATCCATAGCAGTTGAGTGCATGCCTTTGTGGCAGAGATATACTCGGCTTCAACAGTACTAAGAGAAGTACTTTCTTGTTTATTTCTCAACCAGCCAACAAATTTATTGCCAATATAGAATGCTCCACCACTGGTGGACTTTCTGTCAACTACTTCTCCAATCCAATCAGCATCAGAAAAGGTGATAATTTTCTATTTCTTCCTGCAGAAAAGTATAAACCACAATTGTGAGTACCTTGAATATACCTCATGATTCTTTTTACAGCTATCATATGTTCCTCTTTTGAATTACTCTAAAAGCGGGCTACAAGACAGGTTGCAAAAACAATATCTGTCCTTATCGCTGTCAGGTATAGTAGGCTCTCAATTATCCTCATGTACATAGTGGGGTCTACAGATTCCCCATCCTCATGCTTTCCAAGTTTAGTTCCAACTAAAATCGGAGTTGATATTGGTTTGGAGTCTTGAATATTAAACTTCTTTAGTAGCTCTCTTGCATACTTTTCTTGAGAAATGAATGTTTAATCCTTCTTTTGAATCATCTGTAGACCCAAGAAATATTTCAGCTCCCCAATCATAGACATTTTAAATTCTAATTTCATGTGATTAGAAAATTCATCCACTTATTTTTTCCTGCTGCCACCAAATATGATATCATCAACGTAGACTAGAACCATGAATTGATCTTTTGGAGAATTTTTTACATATAGATTGTGATCTACTCCTCCTCTTTTGAATTCCAGCTTCTTGAGATAAGAATATAGCCGGGAGTACCACACTCGTGGTTCCTGTTTCAAGCCATAAAGTGCTTTCTTTAGTTTGCAGACCTTTGCTTCATTAGTACCAAGAATAAAACCCACTGGTTGTTCAATGTAGACTTCTTCAACATCAATATGATATCATCAACGCCATTCAATAATGTTGTCTTGACATCCATTTGATATACTTTATATCTTCTTTGGAGTGCCATGGTAAGGAAAATCCTGATTGAATCCAGTCTAGCCACTGAGCAATGGTTTCTTCAACATCAACAAATTCAATTTGGGAGTATCCTTTACATACCAGTTGTGCCTTGTTTCTAATAACACTTCCATTCTCATCAAACTTGTTCTTGAAGATCCATTTTGTACCAATCACATTGTGACCTTTGGGTCTCTGGACAAGATCAGATGTTTGATTCTTGTCAATTTGATCTAACTCTTCCTTAATGGATTTCCCCATTCAAGTAAATCCTTGCCTCTTTGCAATATGACATGGTATGGCCTAGGTAGCCACATAACTAACACTTCATGAGAGGAAATGTATTCTCACATGAATTTATCCTCATACTTTATTCCTTGGGAGAATAGTTAGACTGCCTGTCATTTATGAATGTTTGAGGATAATTTTCAATTCTCATTTTAGTTTGGATTGAGGGTTACTTTTTGAGCACTTCATGCTGCGTTTCAACATGTCCAACTTTCATATTGTCTTTCTTTTGGCTCTCTTTACTTCCTGCAGTTGACATCTCAGCTTCACATCTAATTCCACTCTTTCCCATCCTAGTGGTTCTTTGATCACTCAATATTTTTCCAACCCCATATGAACCACTCTT
This sequence comes from Viscum album, assembly GCA_963277665.1. Classification (NCBI taxonomy): domain Eukaryota; kingdom Viridiplantae; phylum Streptophyta; class Magnoliopsida; order Santalales; family Viscaceae; genus Viscum; species Viscum album. The sequence continues at coordinate 1,276,790,007 of OY728158.1, forward strand.
GGCTCCTACCAGTAATTCTGCATCTGAGAATCTTCCAAACTGTATTTTCTTCCTTGATTATTTTGAAATTGATTCAGTATCAAGTTTACTCCTATGAGTAACAACTTCCTCCTCAAGTTCCTCAACAGTATTGGATTTTTCTTCTAGTCTGGAGGTAAGTTCATTGATGACCTTTGCCTACTCTTCAATTATCGGCTTCAAATCCACTACATCATCATTTCTTTCAAGAATTTTAGACTGTACTTTCACCAATTCTTCCAGTCGTTCAATTTTAGCTTCAGGTTGATCAACATATTCATTTGATTGTTCTAAAATTTATTTCCACTTATTGCAACTCTTACATTTAATCTTAAGCTTGATAAAAACATCTTTAAGTTGGGAATCGGGATCCACACTAGTTTTTAACTGATTTTATACACCAGTATCTTCTGATTTTTCAATAGTGGCCATCATGGAAGCATGTTTCCCAGTTTTAAATTCTGGTTCTTCTTCATCACAGAATTCATTATCATCATCTTCTTCTTCACAGAAAAAACTCTTATACAGAACTTTCTTTCTATATTTAAAGTCTATTTTCTTGAAAAACCATTTCTAAGGCTTCTCAATGATTTCAGCATCGCTATCATTATCATTGATCTTTCTTGATCACTCAGAAGAAATGTTCCCGACTTTTCCATAATAAAAGAAGACTAGAGGTAACTTCTCTTTGAATTTCCCTTTTCCCTTCTGTAACTTCTTCGAAATGAGAGAAAGAATTTATTTTTCCTCATCGCCTTCACCACTACTATCTTTTGAAATTTTCAGTTTCTCCATGGATTTGAATTCCATTTCCTTTCTTACTCGTGTAGTAGCATCTTTTGGTTTGACTCTCATTTCATATGCCACTAGGCTGCTCAACAGATCATCCAAAGAATGTTTGGAAAGATCTTTTTCCTCAAGGGCTGACACATTTTCATTATACAGGGTTGGAAGTCTTCTTAATATTTTCTTTACAATGTCAACATCTTTGATTTCTTCACCTAGACCCCAAATTTCTCCAACCACTTCAGTAATTCGATTGAAGGAGTCTGAATTCTAATATGGATGCATCTTCAGATCATCAAACATATTGTGTAGGACTTGTAGTTTCTCCTCCTTCAATTTTCTATCTCCTTCATAAATATTTTCAAGTTTATCCCACATGGAATTATCTAAGGTGAAACTCGTTACCTTTAGATAGATCTGATTAGAAAGGGCTGTAGTGAGAGCATTCTGTGATTTAGCATCATCATCAAAAAATTTCCTATCAGCATCCGTCATAGCCAGACCTATTGGATCTGTAACATGAATATCTTGCATAGTGGGAAATAGAACTTCCATTCAAAGGGATCTTAGATGAGATCTCATTCTATTATACCAGATCTATAAATTACTTCCATCAAAGAGAGGGACTCCCCTAACATTGACTGCATTCTCCATGACGAAAAAGGACAAGTTCAACACCAGAAACCTTTACCCTTTGATACCAATTGTAGGACCCCGGGACACCCTGAGAGGGGAGGGGTGAATCAGGGTGACCACTTTTTCTTTTAATGTGATGGATCTTGTTCCCATGTCGGTAGGAACTTGTTAAACATGTATGATGAATATGATCAGAAAGCAAACATTCACATGCAGAGAGATGACACATCACTTTTTACTTGGTTCACCACTAAGGGCTATGTCCAAGGAGAATACACCGATAGGTTGTCGGTCATACCAAATTACACTAAACTTCACTAGCTGTGGATTAAAAAGGTTCAAGCACAGTAACTCTATCCCAGGCTCACTACCTTTACAAAGGTTCAGTGATAGCTCACTGCGTCCCTCGGGTCACTCCCATTGACTCCCCATGGCTCACTACCTTGAGTGAAGTCCCACTCAGTTTATAGACATGAAGGTCTCTTCATAATTGCAAAAGAATGAATCCTCTGTTGTATGTAGATGCTCTGTTGAAGTCCAACTCTCAGGAGTAGACTAATCTCACTTTGCACTGAAGATATCATACAATCTTCCCTCTTTCGTGCAGCTTCAAAAAGACGGACGTACTTCAACAACCCCGAGCGCTCTTCTCCAGGATGACACACAAGTTTTAAAGACGGTGCACAAGTTATAACTCACACGAAAGTCTAACATGACCACTTGCGTGACACACACTTCCTCAACACCAAACTTGCACGACCCACATTATTTTCCACCCAAACCGCCTTGGACATGCATCAAACAACTGTTGCGTAACTTCAACTTGTGTGACCCACCACTACTTGCGCAACCAAAACACCTACGCGATGGGAGCTCTAAAAATCTCTATGTCTGAAACTTTGTTCTGAATGAAGAGGGGTGGTCCTCTATTTATAGGAAAACTAGACACCCTGCACGGTGGTGCACAAGTGTCATCAGGACACGCAAGTCCCAGCGCGCAGCTCCAACCGCCCTAGACACTTTCGTGCTACTCACTTGTTTAACCAAACCAATACTTCCATGACCCTATTTCCTTTTCCATATTTTGAAGTTCTGATCATGAAGAACAACAGGCGTGAAAGTTTCCAACTCTCCTAATCACCGGTGTGCAAGTCCTTTCTCGGCGCGCAAGTCACTTGCACGACACATATCTGGCGCACAAGTCCCTTTCCCCAAAACACTGTTTTCTTCTTTTGACAAATTTTGGGGTCTAGATTTTTGGAAAACACTGGAATATGGTGTCATCTTCAATATTTTTATCTGTTTGACCTCTAAGAGCACTTTTATGGAACACATTCTAAACTTCCTCTAAGGATTGTAAAAAAAAACCATTATCCAATTCATGCATAGATGACCATGGTTCCAACACCATGACATGTTAAATGATTTATATACTTATTATTATGCTACATTAACTTTTTTCATGAACTTATGGTTTATGATTTAGTTATGATGAATTATTATTCATATCATTCAGGTCTTTTGAAATGCTAATGTTTTAGGTCATAACTCATGTTTATGATATTTTTTAGATTGGGTGTGAAATTTTTAAGTTATGTTCATGATATTATACCCTTAATATTATCTTATTCTTTCATATGATTACTGATTGATATCTCCCATGATTACCCTTACTAAGTATCTGAGATCACCATTTCATGTGTTTCTCTTTTCCAGGTTATGAAGAATGATGCTAAATGATTTTTGTTCATAAAGGTTTTATATGTGAGAAATGTTATGTGATATTTTGAAGACTTTACTTGGAGTATGAAAACATGTGTACAATAGGAGATGATGTTGATCTTTATGAACTAGTTGTTTATGAACCCAATGTTTTTAAAAGTTATTCCTAATTCTAAAAAAATATAAACCTAAAATTTAATTGGGTATGTAAGTGATCCAATATTTCCATTTGATGTTGTATGTTTCTTAATTGAAAAAATTGGGTCACATTTGAAATTTTATAAAATAGATTTTTTTTTATTTTTTTAGTACTGGATCCGGATGTGTGGGTTTTAGGCTGGTACATTTGGTATCAAATTTATGTTTAGACAACTTTAAAGATTCTAATTTTTGGTGAGAAATTATTTTAAGAGTTACGGATACCATAAAGGGTATATAAGTTTTAGGTTGTCTATATGTTCAGAGTCTTAGTCACACATTTTTAGGTTTTAAGTGAAGGGAATTTAAAGAGGCTAATAATATTTTGGGATAGATATGTGTAACCCTTATGGTTATCAAGAAGTATTATTTGAGGAATAATGCATTTAAATTTTATGTAAATATTTTTAAAGTTATTTATATGCTTAAGGGTTTATATAATCCGTGATTTTGCAGTAAGTATGGGATATTTAATTTTTCGAATGAAAAATGAAAGGTATGAGATAACCTTTGAGGTTAAAAATTTTCATTAAAATTGAATATATAAAGGTTGTTTATGAGGATTTTTGTCATGTTTTGGGAGTTTTATATGTATTATATTAATATAGTTTTATAAAAAATACGGACAACAGGTTTGGTGACTACCCATCACATCTAGCAAGCCCACGAGGCTTGAACTCACAACCGCATGGCGACAAGGGTGCTTCACCTACCACTGTACTACATGATGTCTTGGTTAGTTTTAAATTATTTATATTTATTTAAACTATCTAAAAGGTAAAAGTTCATTTCATTTTGGGAATGTATGCTTTATCTTATAGATAACCCAGGGATTGGAAATTGATTTAGTGATAAGTGATTGATGTAACTTTGTAAGAAGATCACTATTTTTGGAAATGATATATGATTAAGGTAAATAGGATATTATTGAATTTAATTTTTGTAATAAAGGTTAAATTTTCTCTTTGTGTTATATGCTAATTTATTATGGATTTATGGTGATTCGGGTTGTTAATGGAATCAATTATCATATCTTGGTGATTATATGTTTAGGGCATACACATTTTGTGTGATAAATACTAAATTTATTTTAGAAGACTATGTGACAAAATCCTTTTGATTTTTGGGTTTCAATATTGTCCTAGAAGATTTTTAGAAGTTTAAGAATAGTTATTTATTAAATTATCTATGTTGAACTTTGTGTTTTACTATTGAATTTTATATATTAAAGTGGTTTTCCATATATATAGGTTTATTCTTTTTTGGGAATCATTTTATCATGTGCTTACTATTTTGGTTTTTGTTAATTCAAAAATATTGTAGGAGTATATTTTTATCATTTTTTGGATCATGATATCCATTATAAGATTATTATAGTTCTTTAGGCATGACAAATTTGTCTTAAATACTAATCGTTTGGAGAAAAATATAAGATTGCGGTGGAAATTCCAACCAAAGATGTTTTTTTATTATAGAAAAAGAAACATACAGGAAAAGTGAGACACACGACACAAGAGGTTAGTCATGGGGGTCTAAAGTAATGGATCTCGAGAGCATCCCCAATGACAAGAGCCATCCTCCCGGGTAGAAGGGATTCAGGGTTATAGTAACATGTGAGCTCTTCACTGGGGTCCGCCATAGAGGCTAGACAATCTGTGACTCTATTGCCCTCCTAATGTTATTAGAACAGGAAGTAAAGTAACTCCTCAAATATAATAAATGTATCTAGAAATAAAAAAATGTCTATTTACTTTTATAATTAATAAATAAGTATCCTTTTAAACCATCACATATTTATGGTATTGTGATGGATAAATTTACCATGACCATGTTCTCTATCACTCTCTATCAGTCCTTGGGTGTTCATTTTTTCATCACTATCCAAGTTTTCATTTCTCACCAATGTTTTATTATGTGGAACACTAGTTATATGTTATTCTAAATGAACTTTACACTTCCCTTTCTCTCTTTTTAAGTTGAAGTTTTAATGAAAGTTTTTACAATTTGGGATTTCAACAAAGGTATTTTGAAAATTAAAACCCTTAGTTAGTGAGACTGAGTTAAAATTATGAAACCAAAATTTTTTAAAAGGGGGAAAATATAATAACCCAATATTTTAGAAGTAAATACTATGTTCAATAGTGTATGAAACCCTAAGTTTAAACAAAAAATGAAATATTATAATTTAAAATGTGGCCATTATAACCTATATTTTAAATTTTTGGGTATGGATAAGAAGAAATGATTTAGAAAATAATTATAAATTTCCTAATCAACATAATTTTAATGAATAATTATTTGGAATTAATCACTTAATTTTTATTAATTTCATTTTATTCTTCAATGTATGTTTTCTTTGAAAATGAGTATTCCTTACTTTTTATGAGTAAATATTACAATTAATTTCTACTTCTATAAAATTTATATGAAAAAATTAATTTCATTTTTTAATTAATCATTTAAAAATTATCTTAAAATGTGTTTTTGAAAATTTTCTAAAAAGATTTATTTTTCAATGAATAGTGAAAAATACTGATTTTTATTGAAAACTGTTTTTTTAATTTTAAAGTATTTAAAATTTAAAATTATATTTTAGATTATTATTATATTTTATTAGTTAAATTTTATTTAAATAATTAAATTATAATTTTTTAATGGGTTTTATACTTTAATTTAGTATAAAAACATTTTATATTTAAAAATGAAAATTTTCTAAAAAACCATTTTTTGTTGTGATTTTTTTACTAAATATTAAATTAAAATCTGTCAATTTTTTATTTTAAATTTAGAAAAATATATTACATGTTTGGAATCAGTTATTCCAAATTTAATAAACAATTTCATTTTATTTTTTGGTCAACATGAATAGTAAAATTAGTAATTTTTGTTACCATGGTAAATGGTAAATCAAGTAATTAAATGTTAAAAAAGAAATATTATGGACTAAAAAATTACCTTAACACTTAAATAAATGTTATTTGGGGCTTATATATATTCAATAATCACTAAAAGTTCCCATTTATGACTTTTTGGGGCCACCTGGATGTTATTATGACTTTTGTAATGATTTATTTAAAGTAAAGTCAAACATGGAACCCTATTGTTTTTATAACTAATTTTGTTATAAAATCGGGTTATCTAGAGAAATTAGTTTAATATAAATATTATTTTTATATATAAAGGATATATCTTCATCATGGTAATTTACTTTTAATTTTTAGTGAAGAACTAATTAACTTACATTCTTACACAACACTAATAGCGTAATTATTCAATTATTAAAAAAATAAAATAAATGATATTAAAAAAAATGTAATAAATATAATTTGAGATAAATAATATGATCAATGAATTTTACATATGATCATGACATGTTAGTGAATTAACTAAATATATTTTAAAAAAAATAGATGTTTTATTGATATTATTAAAGTCAAAGTAATGAATAGTTCTAAAACTTAACATTATGGATATTTTATACTAGATAATATTTTTCTAAGAACCCAGTTCTTACATTGAGGTACAATTTTCTTTTATTTTTTTTCCTTTATGTTGTTTTTTATGAAAAAAGGGAAAACTAGACAAGTACTGGAATCATACTGTCACATGGGCTGATTCAGGGTTACACACCATGTATTTCTAAGTGCATGTTGTGTAGTTTGGCCGTGTATGATGGGAATACATGGCGTGTGGGCATGTCAGCAAAATAAAGAGAAAAAACCAACTACACACCGTGTACTTCTTGGTACACGCCATGAAGTCATGTCGACATGCCTGGGAAGTAAGTTAGTTGAATTCAGCCACCAAATGAATAGTGAAATGATATACACATCATGTATATAGACTTACACATTGTGTACTTGTATTTTTTGATTAAAATGGCCAGTAGCCTCTCTATTCTGCAGTTTGGAAAGTGGGCTCGACGGGTTGAAGAACAAGCACCATCAGAACATCAACCTTCTCTCAAATTTTCATCTGGACTCCGATTCGATCGTCGTTAGTTGCATTTGAACTGTATTGATAAGATATCAATTAATATTGATCCATTATTCCCAATTAATATTTTGGAATATGTTATTTAAGTTTTAATATTTAGTCTTGTTTCTTAAATATACACCATTCTAGAACGAATTGGAACTTGAGGCTGGGTGAGGAGAGTCGTACTATGATGAGGTAAGTGGTCTCATGCTAATTGTTTAATTTCAAGCTCTTTATATGTTCCATTTTCCCACACACCCATGTTTAGGGTGTCGCTTGATTGATAATTTGACCATGTTAATACCTAATTCCATTTAGGTTATTTTTTAAATTAATTGAATCTTGTTTAGGCTTATTTGGTTTGATTATGGGCCACCCTGTGAGTGAATTTTCCCTCTGTTGACCATTATTTAGCCATTTCTCCTAGGATTCTGATGGGCTTGCCTTTGTTTTCCTTTTTAAGGGTTGTTTTAGAATGAAATTTTTTAAATAAATGTTGTCACGTGAATATGATTGTTAAATCTTTTTAAGAGTTTAATTCACATGTTAGTCTTGTTATATAATTTTTCCCACGTGAGTTTATTAATGAAAACCATTTAATAGTGTAGATTATATGTGTAGTGACTTGGGTTTTGGCCCTGTCATACTTTGGTATATTCCTATAAATATTTCCAGAGCTAGGCGCAAAGACAATGTGCGATTCTAAGGCCTGGTGTGCCCAGAATTGATTTTACAAAAATATTAAGTATTTTTATACTATTCACATGGTGGGGTTGTGTTTTCTCCTAAGAGGTAGCTCAGATCCAAAATATGAGGGCACAGTTGTGTCTGGAACGTGTCATTTACCCTAGGCGGGGTGTAAACTTTGCAGGGGTGAGCCTGCTGTGGAAAAAGCCACCAGGGGTGTTTTCATAAATAAACAGAAAAGCTTATTTATGAGTGTCATCTCAAATAACTTCTAAAAAAAGTCTCATATAGAAATTATGAGACCACAGTTGAGTTTAGAATGCCGTGTTTATCCTAGGTGAGACATAATCTTTGTTGTCATCGGGTGTCGGGTAAGGGGCGTGTCAGGCCGAGAAGTTGAGCTGATACTTGTTTAAAAAAATATCAAATATTCTCTCCCCCTTTGTATGCACACCAGCCCCCCTCCTCCCTCCTTTGGTGATGAATCAACAGAATTTTATGAACAAGGTGTCGTTGAGATAAGATCTTGATGGTGATCGGTCTCAGATGGTGCAACAGCTGCTTCAGAGCGTATATCTGGCCTAGAAGCATCAGTGTTTCTCCCGCAAGATAGATGGTTTGAGTTTTAAAATCCGGGATCTTGTTTAGGTGTTTTTTTTCTTAAAATTGTCATAAGGGTTGTATAGTTTGGGTTCCGAGATTTCTAAAATGTGTTTCAGATATGAATTTAGAGCACCGAGGTGCTCCCGATGGCTCCCGAAAGTTTCCCGACAGAAAACCCAATTTCTAGCGGCAGCAATGGCAGTTTCCGGTGAGGGTGGCAGTGACATGGTAGAGGCGCGGTAGATTCCAGCGGGCAGCGGCAGTCAGGTCAGGCAGTCAGTTGTTTCCAGCGACCCATCGGTGGTCCGACCAGTTTTTTCTAGGGGTTCTTTAAACCCCTATAACTTGCAAACCGTAAGTCCAATTTGCGCCCGATTGACATGTCGTCAGTGATGGTGTGATCTTGATAGTAAGGTGTACTTTTCATGATATTTTTTGGGTGTTGGGATGGAGATCAGGATGTTGGCCCCATGAGGCTGCTTTTGAGCATTTACAGAGAAACACAACTTTTTCATCGGGTGTCCATTTTGGACGAACAAGTAGTCAATCTCGTGCATTTTTCAGAGGGGATGGAAATGGTGAAGTCCACTTGATGAGTTTTGGGATCGATATATGGGCCCCACCTAGGATTTCTTTGGTGAATAGTACCTTTTTCACCAGTTATCTGTTTTGGGCATGTAATTAGCCTATCCTATGTGTTTTTCTGTGTAGATCGCGGTGGTGGCCTCCGTATAGGCCTAGGAGGTGTTTAGGGTTCTGATGTTGTGAGTTTCATGCGTAAGAGATGTTTGCACTAGCAGTGGTTGAGGGTAATCCCTTAGTTCATTCCTATGAGGGTTCGTGAGGCATTACAACCTTAGTATAGGTTTTTTATCCCCTCGATATTTTTCATAATAGAGTTGCGGAATCCCTCCAGTGGATCTGGAGTGGGATCCTCTAGCTTCGCTTCCCTAGATCGTGTTCTTGGTATCACTATTACCGCTTATTGATAGGTGATGATCCCCCATCTAGTAGGATAATCCCATAGTGTTTGAGGCATCATCGAGAATATGATCCCCTACATAGTGGGTCGTGCAAGGTAGGGTTTTGGAATTGTCGGGTATATGATCCCCTACTCAGTATGTGTTTTATAGTAGGGTTGTGGCATAATTGGGTATATGATCCCCTACTCAGTGTATGGTTTCTATAGGGTTGCAGAATCATTGGTTATATGATCCCCTACTCACCATGTGGTTTTCAGTAGGGTTTGTGCATCGTCAGTTCGATCCCCTACATCGAGAGTTATACCAGATGGGGTTTCGGAAACGTCATGACCATCTTCACACGGGCGACGATCCTCTATCTGAGTGATGTAAACTGTAGAATGTAAAATTGGGTTCTGGTATGCCCCAGTGGATCCTGGTAGTGATCCCCTATCTATGAGAACTTCGAGAAACTTGAGTGGGTTCTTGTATCCCCTAGCATCCCCTAGGAGTGATCCCCTATCTGAGAAGTTTAGTGTTTCTGCTGTTTCAGCGTGATTTTCTCAGTGATGATATCCAACGAGCATGATCTATCGGATGGCGTCTGGGATGTTGGTGAGAGACCTGATGGAGTTTATCTCTCGGATGAGTGTCATCTGGGATGACAAATCTCGTGGTGTGAGTACTAGTTGCAGGAGATGGGATGGAACCTCATGAGGCTTGGTGCATGAATGAGTATATCTTGTTGTTCATGGTATATGTATGGGAATATACTTGAGCATATGTTCATGACATATGTATGGGCATACATCTGAGCTGAGATGACTAGTCGTGTTTAGATGAGTATGGTCTTGAGATGGATATTATCTCTCCTTTGGGTTCCCTATGGCTAGGATGAGCTGACTGGTGCCTTTCAGTTGCTCCCTTTTATTTTTGGGGTTTAGGGGGTGCCTACTGAGTATTTTTATACTCACCCCTGCACGGGATTTTCTCACACATGTTTGTGTCTTGTGTAGACCACAAGCCTTTTGACGGAGTCCCAGGAGGACCTAGAGTAGGCAAAGCTTTGTGAGGAAGACTTACCAGGGTGTTTACCGGAGTTGTGTTGAGGATCTTTTCGACAGGTACTTTTGGAAGTGATCCCCTATTTCAGAGCAGGTTGGATGCTTATGTAATTTACTTTTGGTGGGCCCTATATTTTCCCTTTTTTACTTTTTTAGTACTCTCGTTGTGGGTTAGATGTATGCATGCATTTATTTTCAGTTTATATATATATATGCACTGTTTCATGGAGGTGTATATGGATGTGTGTGTATAGGTACCTTAGGCTAATGCCTCCCATGTGTGTGATAACCTACTCAACCTTAGTCGCCAACCCCTGGCCTATTGGAGGTGGGATTGGGGAGTCGTGGCTTGAGCCTCGTTGGGTCGGGTCGTGATAGAGTGGTATCAAAGGAGGTTCCACCTTTGGGATCTCTGAGTGTAGGTGGTCTAGCTGTGAGCTTGGTTTGGGTTACATAGTGATAGTGTTAGGATGTTTTGAGTTCAACTTTCAGGCTAGGGACTCTAGTGTTGGTGATGCGGCTGATGTATCCATTCACCAGGACTCTGATAACCTGCCTTTTGACTCAGGACATTAGGACACTAGTCGTAGGGACATAATGGTACATGCATCATATTTTACTGGGTTCTGGGTTCTCCTTGTTCTTCTTGAGTCAGCTCCCCAGATATACACTTTGATTATGGTGTGTCTTGATTATATTTATGGATGCCTCCATGGTGACAGTAAACGAGGGTTCCGTAGTGGGATTGTGGTGACAATCCTCCCTGTGTAGAGGCTATGGACCAGGGTGCAGGTTCTGAGTCTTGAACTCCCGGTGGTCTGCCAGTTAAGAAACTGCTTATCGATCAATTGGTTGTGCCGACAGTGTAGGATGAGGATGGCGCTGGCTGAGTGCACTACATGAGTTTCAGAGGTAGTGACCTCTGAGGTTCCGGGGTGATCCAGACCCTCAGGTAGCTGATGACTGGCTCGAAGAAGTCACTCATGTTTTCCTCCTAATGAGGACACCACCAGATAAGATAGTGGTCCTAGCGTCAATCCTTCTGCATGGTTTGGCCAGGCGATGGTGGATTTTGGTGATGTAGTCCCATGAAAAGGATAGGCTCACGTGGGCAGAGTTTGAATGGATCTTTAGGGAAGAGTTCTATCTAGTGACTTTGAGGTCAGTACAGATCCAAGAGCTTATATATCTTCGGTCGAAGGGCATGACTGTGTCAGAGTACTCAATGAGGTTTACTGACCTGTCACGCTACTCCCTGGATATGGTTCAAGATCCGTTCTTTAGGGCTCAGACTATCGAGAAGGGGCTATGCTGAGACATCAGGGAAGGTGTGGTTTCCTTGTGTTTTCCCACCAATGTTGGAGTACTGGAGCAAGCCTTGGTGGTGGAGAGCTTTCTGGAGGAGCAGATTCATCCCGTCAGTGTTGGGAATGTGGTAGCTGAGACCTCGACAACTGGTAGTCGATGGCAAGCGTAGGGGTCTGGACGTGCCTGATGTTTCAAGAGGTGACCCTAGGATGGAGGATCTGAGGCTAAGGGCTCTCAGGGTTCTCAAGCCAGTTTTGATTAACCGTAGGAAAGGCGGTGTTACACTTGCGATGGTCAGGGATGTCTAGCTAGGGAGTTTCCATACCTCAATATAGCTGAGAGGGAGCCGGTTGACAGGCTTCCTTGGCAGTGACAACGCCTTGAGTATGGAGGCCAGTAGGGCGACGAACGTGGTGACAGAGCTAGTGTATTAGCAGGAGGTGGTATGCTGTACCAGATGCTACCACCACCACCCCCAGGTGGTCCACCCCGAACTCTAGGAGCTGGAGGGAGAGAGAAAATACAACTGCAGGCCTTAGAATTTGTTGACCCAGAGGCTCTGTGGGCGGATGGAGGTATGCCCTATGTCCTTTATACTTCTATAGTAGTTTTGATTGACACTGTTTAGCGGTACTCTTTCCTTTTCATTGCTTTTTTGAGGTTTGTTCAGGGATTTGGTAATACCCTGTGTGGTTGTTGTTCGATGTGCTAAAAATGCATGGGGAAGATGGATCCTTTCCCCACCAAGACGTGTTTTCATGACACGATTAAAATCATGTGGGTGAGTTAGTGCTGCCCAAAGTGGATAGTGTCGAGGTGTGGTGGATGATTCCCTCTAATTGATGCATCTGGGTAGGGGTGTGTGTTTACGAACTCACTGAAGTGGGAGACCTCATTGAGAGTTCAGTTACTTTCCTTATGCTTATGGATTTTAGGGGATGAAAAGTTCTAACGTGGGGAGGATGTAGTGACTTGAGTTTTGGCCCTGTCAGACATTGGAATATTTTTATGAATATTTCCAGCTCTAAGCACGAAGACGATGTGCGATTCTGAGTCCTAGTGTGCCCGAAATTTATTTTACAAAAATATTAAGTATTTTTATACTATGCACGTGGCGGGGTTGTGTTTTCTCCTAAACTGTAGCTCAGATCAGAAATATGAGGGCACAGTTGTGTCCAGAGCATGTTGTTTGCCCTAGGTGGGGTGTAAACTTTGTGGGCGCTGGACTGCTGTGGAAAAAGCCACCAGAGGAATTTTCGTAAATAAATTGAAAAGTTTATTTATGTGTGTCAGCTCGAATAACTTCTGAACAGAGTCTCAGATCAAAATTCTAAGACCGCGGTTGAGTTCAGAACATCGTGTTTACCCTAGGTGCAACATAATATTTGTTAGTGTCGGGTGTCTGGTCTAGGGAATGTCAGGCGGGGAAGTTGAGCTAATATTTGTTTAAAAAAACAAATATCTAATATTCTATCTCTACCCTTGTACATGCAATAGCCCCCTCCTCAGTCCTTCAACGATGAATGGGTGGAATTTGAAGAACAAGGTATCGTTGAGCTCAGATCTTGACGAAGATCGCTCCCGGATGGTGCATCAGCAGCTTCAGAGCGCGTATCTGGCCTAGAAGCGTCGATGTTTCACCCGCGAGGTAGGTGGTTTGAGTTTTAAAATCTCGGATCCTGTTTATGTGTTTTTTTTCTTCAAATCATTATAAGGGTTGTATAGTTTGGGTTCTGAGCTTTTTAAAATTGTTTCAAATCTGAATTTGGAGCACTGGTGTGCTTCCAGCGGCTCCTAGAAGTTTTTCGGTAGAAAACCTGGTTTCCTATGGTGTCAATGGTAGTTTCTGTTGAGGGCAATGGTGGTGTGGCGGCGGCGGTCCGGTCAGGCAGGCGGTGGTTTCTGACGAACCAACGGTGGTCCAACCAGTTTTTTCTAGGGATTCTTTAAACCCCCGTAACATGAAAACTATATGTCTAATTTGAAATCCAATTGCGGAGACACTATACTCATGAAGAGACAGACCCCTTGAGTGTGTTTCATAAATTTTATGAGTCAGGATTTTCGCCTGGGGCCATGAAATGATGAAAGTAATAGTAATATTTTATTACTTTAAAATTTGATCAGCCGTAACTTTTACATGGAGCGTCTGATTGACATATAGTAAGTGACATTGTGATCCTGATAGTAAGATGGAATTTTCAGGATAGTTTCTGGGTGCTGGGATAAAGATCATGATGTGGGCCCCATGAAGCTGCTTTTGGGCATTTACGGAGAAACACAACTTTTTCATTGGGTGTCCGTTTTGGACAAATGAGTAGTCGATCTCGTGAATTTTTCTAAGGTGATGACAATGGTGCAGTAATCTTGATGAGTTTTAGGATAGAGTTGTGGGCCCCACCCTGGCTTGCTACGGTAAATAGTACATTTTTCACTGTTTCTCTATTTTGGGTGAGTAAATAGCCTATCCTGCGTGTTTTTCTGCGTAGATTGTGGTGGTGGCCTTAGTATATTCCTAAAACGTGAACAATTTGGTGATGTTGTGGGTCACTTGGGTTAGCGATGTTTGGACCAGCACTGGTTGACTGTACTCCCTTGGTTCATTCCTATGAGGGTTCATGAGGCATTATAAACTTATTATAGGTTTGTGATCCCCTTGATAGGATATTTTTGTTGATATAGTTGGGACATCCCTCTAGTGGGTTCAGAGTGGGATCCTCTAGCTTCGCTTCCCTAGAATGGGTTCTTGGTATCTCTGTTACCACTTATCCACGGGTGGTGATCCCCCATCTAGCATGTTAATCCCGTAGGGTTTGAGGCATCATCGAGAATATGATCCCCTACTTAGTGGGCTATGCATAGTAGGGTTGTGGAATCATACAATATACGATCCCCTACCCAGCATGTTGTGTATAGTAGTGTTCTGGTATCGTCGGGTATACGACCCCCTACTCAGTGCATGGTTTCTGTAGGGGTGAAGAATCGTTGGTTATATGATCCCCAACTCAGTGCATGGGTTTTAGTAGGGTCGGTGCATTGTCGGTTCGATCCCCTACGTCGTGATTTATACCAGATGGGGTTTCCGACATCATCGTGACCATCTTCACATGGGGGGCGATGCTCTATCTGAGTGATGTGAATTGTAGAATGTTAGATCGGGTTCTGGTATCCCCCATCAGATACTTGGAGTGATCCCCTATCCGTGAGATCTTCGAGATACCGGAGTGCGTTCTTGTATCCCCTAGAGGACCCTAGGAGTGATCCCCTATTTGAGAAGTTTATTGTTTTCATTATTTCAGTGTGATGTTCTTAGTGATGATATCTGACGAGCGTGATCTCTCAGATGGGCGTCTTGGATGTTGGTGTGATACTCGATGGAGTTTATCTCTCAGACGAGTGTTATCTGGGATGGAAAAGCTCGTGGTGTGTATACCAGTCGCAGGAGATGGGACAGAACCACCTGATGCTTGGTGCGCGAATGAGTATATCTGGTTGTTCATAGTATATGAATGGGAATATACTTGAGAAGATGTTCATGATGTATATATGGGCATACATCTGAGCTGAGCTGACTAGTCGTGTTTAGACAAGGATGGTCTCGAGATGAAGTTTATCTCTCTGTTGGGTTCCCTCTGGCTAGGATGAGCTGAATGGTGCCTTTTATTTGCTCCCATTTTTTTTGGGTTTTTGGGGTGCCTACTGAGTATTTTTATACTCACCCCTACATGGGATTTTCCCACACATGTTTATGTCTTGTGCAGACCACACACCTTTCGACAAAGTCCCAGGAGGACCTAGAGCAGAAAGAGCTTTGTTAGCAAGACTGACCAGGGTGTTTACCAGAACTATGTCAAGGAGATTACCGAAGGGTACTTTTGACAGTGATCCCCTCCTTTAGAGCAGGTTGGACGCTTTTGTAGTTTACTTTTGGAGGGCCCTGTATTTTCCCTTTTGTACTTTTGTTGTACTCTGGTTGTGGGTTTGATGTATGGATGCATTTCTTTTCAGTTTTTTATATATCTCTGCACTATTTCATGGAGGTGTATGTCGTTGCGTGTGTATAGGTAACTTAGTCTAATGCCTCCCATGTGTGTGATAGCTTACTCGACGCTAGTCGCTAGCCCCTGGCCTATTGGAGGTGGGCTTGGGGAGTTGTGGCTCCAGCCCCATTGGGTCAGGTCATGACAATATGTGTTGTTTATTATGTGAGTTTTCCACATGATATGTGATTTTGTTAAGCATGTGATAGTGTAATTTACATGTGTTGATTTCAAAATGCCGAAATGCTGATACCACTACAACAGATACATATTTTATTAGCACTAAAAAGGCCTTTAACAGAACTAAAAAACCGGTATTAATGCTAGCGAAGATAAAGGGTGGGGGGGGGGGGGTCCCCTTTATCAACGCTCCGGAAATCGCTGATAAAGACCCGTTTTATCAGCGCTAAAAAAGAACTGATAAAAGGGGCCTTTTATCAGTGCAAAAAAAGCACTGATAAAGGACACTTTTATCAGTGATTTTTTTTAGCGCTGATAAAAGTTAAAAAAAATTAAAAAAAAATTAAAACAATTAAAAAAAATTAAAAAAATCTGTAAATCGGATGGGGCTTTTAACAACGCTTGCCCCCCCATTTATCAGCACCCCTGCCCCACTCACTCCCCTGCAAGCCCCAGCCATGAGCCCCACATTTTATCAGCGCTTTCTAGACCCTTTTAACAGCGCTATATCCCCCCCCCCAAATTCACCCATGCGCGCGCCCCTGCATGCCTCTACTAGATTTTGAACTCAAGACCTCCCCCCATGCGCGCTAAGCCTTTACCACTACTCTAATTTTATTTGTTCTCCAACTAGTGATATATCTATATATATATATATATTTATATTTATTCATGTATTAATATAAATTTATATATTTTTATTAATATATATATATATATACATATATAGTTATATTTATATATTTATATATTTATTTGTATATTCGTATATTAATATTAAGTTATATCTATTTATTTATATATATTTAGTTATATTTTTTATCAATATATTTATTCATAAATTAATATATATTTATAAGATTAGTTTTCAATACAATTATAAAATATGTTTTGTTTTGTGTGTTTATAAATAAATACATATATACAAAACACACACACACAAACACACACACCCATATATATGTGTGTTTCTATAAGTATAATTATACATATTTATATATATATATATGCATATACATATGTTAGAATATATATATATATATAATATATATATATATATCAGTTTGTTAATATATAGACACACACACATTATATAGGTACATATATAGTTAGATTAATATATAGGTGTATAAATATTGATATATTGGTATTTTAAATAAAATGGATATTGGTTATTATTTAGATAAAGCTAATATATTTTATATGTAAATATGTTAAATTATTTATTTAAAAAATTAATTTTTATGTGTGAATATATAAAAAATATGTATATATTATTATATATTAGATTATAAATAGCAGTTCATCATAAAAAATGATAAAATTTCAAAGAAATAATATCAATATGAATGTAATACCTTGGAATAAATCCAGTCCCCACAAAAAATCCAATAATACCCCCTTAATCAAGGTTAAAAATCCACAAAATGTTAAAAATTGGGGTATCCAAACAAAAAACTCAGTTTTAAAGGCCTTCTGGGCCTTTTTTTGGCCTCGAAAAATGTGACAGAGGCTTTTCCTTAGTCATTAGCGCGTAGAGCTCATAACAGGCTTTCATTTGAGATACTGTAGAGCTCAAACGGACACCGAGATCAAAAGTTATGGATGTTTGAAGTTCGAGTTGCGTTTTCAAAATATTTTGGATCTTTTTAATTTTTTTTAAAATTTTTTAGTCTTCAAATTATTATTAAATGACTATTGCTCCATAATAATTAAGAAATTATTAATTAAAAATATTTTTTTTAATTTTTTTATAAACCATTATCACAAAATATCGTATATATTAAGTGTAACTGTTTATTTACACTTATCTAATATATTTAAAATTATATTTAAAAAATATATATTATATTTATATCAATATAACTATATCTATATATTTAAATATTAATATATATTTTTTAATGATTTTTTTTTGAATCAGACCCTTTATCAGCGCTTTTAAAAAAAGAGCTGATAAAGACCCCACTTTATCAACACTACTAAAAAAGCGCTTATAAAGGGGTACCCTTTAACAACACTAAAAAAAGCATTGTTAAATGGGGTACCTTTATTAGTGCTAAAAAAAGAGCTGATAAAGGGGTACTTTTATGAGCGATTTTTTAGTGCTGATAAAGGTACCCCCTTCATCAGCGCTTTTTTTCTAGTGCTAATAACGGGTGGCACCGAGAATGCCCAGTTTTTTGGTAGTGTGAACCGGGCTTGGCCCTGAATATGCTGAAATGCTGATATACCGGGATTGGCCCTAATACATGTTGACACACTGGGCTTGTCCCTGACTTTAATATGATGGAATGCTGATACATTGGGATTCTCCCTGATTTTAATATGCTAAAATTATTATACATCGGGCTTGTCCCTAATACATATTGAAATGGAATGACTGACGATGCATCTTCCAAGCCAAAGAACAAGCTTGGATTCAGTCTACACATCTTTGTTTAGATAACCTATTGAGGTATCTATTGTGTTTACTTTATATAGGGGATTGATGGTGTTAGGACGGATCCTGAGACTTATATAATTAAATTAATTATAATTTATTAAAGAATATGAAATGAATGTAAATGAATTCCAATACTTGTAGGATTTTTTACTTTTGAGTACCTGCTAGTTTACTGCATTTCACTATTGTACACTACTATTGTATATACTCACTGACAGACTGGAATCGACATTTAGTGGTTTCCTACTAGGATTTGTTTCTCACACCCTATTTGGTTCTATTTTTGGTCCCAAACAGACTATATTTCTATATGGGTTGATAGGGGAAAGACTCCCTATACAGGTACTTGATTGCTGGTTAGGAGCATGAGAGCATGGTACCAAGCCAAGGCTTGCGACGCTGCTGAGTTTCATTTTGTTTTACCACACTTTGTTATTGTATTTAAATCGATTGTAGTGTTTCCTATTTTCTCTAATTTCTTAGAACATGTGAAATGTTGCAATATCATTATCTTATATGCCTCCAGGTTATCTTTATCTTTATGTCTTCAGTCATTTACTTCAGTTGCATGCTATTTACTTCTTTCACTACTATTATTATTGATTCTGCTATTTTACACTCTACAAATGAGAGTATAGTTTCCCCACTATCACACCATAGTCCATCTCTTCTAGTCAATAACCTCTTTCATTTGGGGATATGCTCTTGAGGCCATGTGGCCAACCAGGTACGAGGCACAAGTTGAGTGGTTTCCGGTTCCGAGAAGTTACAATTTTATTAAATGATAAAAAATTCCTAAAAATATAAAATTAAGCCAAGCGGTCATGATATGGTTGAAAATTTAAACAATGGTCCATTTATGTGTCCTTATTTGTTTTATATTAACTATATAAACTTTCAAAGAATAAAAATTCAAGCTATCATGGTAATAGTTAAAGGGGATAAATAAGGGTTATGACCAAAAGATAAGGGTATAAATATAGTAAAAACTTGTATTATTTTTATTTTAGGAGATTATTTAGGTCCATTCACATATTATCCTATAAATAACTCAATTTTGACCCATTTTAATTTAATATTATATTATATTAATTTAATATGTTGAGATATTCCAAGACTGCCCCTCCCCTCTCATATAAAAATGCTCCTCTTATTCCCATTACTTAACACTTAAAACCAATTTTTTTAGCTATTACCTACCCAAATACCTTAATAAAATATATCCCTTTATTTCAAATTCATTATTTTATAAATAACACCAACCTTATATGGATTAAGGTGTTAATCAATGGAGGTTTTCTAAAGAAGAGGTATACATTTTATCCGCTTGTTTTAGTTTTGTTTCTTCTTCCACCTCCTAATAATTTTATTCAGCCATGATAAAATAATTAAACCAGTATAATAAATATAATAATATGTTATTTTTTTAAATAATAACATATATACATATACAAATTCTACCAAATGGGATAAAAATTCATCATTTATGTGTACGACGAACTACAGCCTCAGGAACCGATATAATTAATTTTCCATTACCGTCTCTCATGATTGGTTATAATGATGGAATTAATGGTTATATATGATATTAATGAAATATTTATCATTATAAAAATGTAATATATCCTTTAACTTCTTACCATTCCATTATATGAAAAATTATAAAGTCATTCACGTGTATGTGTGGACTAACACCTCCGTGAAGCGATGTGATTCATTTTTCATCATCACAACACATTGATGATATATATATATATAATTATATTTAAATAAGTAATATTATATATATTATATAATTATAATTCTATAAAGATAAAATAATACTTATCTTCTTTCCATAATGATCGTTGAAAAATAGAAATGTTACTCATTCATACATACACCTTATCGTTTCTATGATTGTAACATAGTTCAATTTTAATAACCATATGTAATAGTTGGATTTAAAAGTATAATTTATGTATGAAAATTTATATTTATTTCATGATTATTATTTTTGAGATGATTGAATAATGACCTCTTTGACCATAGGCATCCTACTGAAGTCATTTTGGACTTATGAACCGAATATCATCAAAAATTCTGATGTGAACTTAAATGATTATAAAAATACATATAACATGGAAATAAGTGATATAAAAGGAATAATAAAATTTTAAAAGGTTATTGAGAAATTATAAATTAAGTTACATTTATTATTCAAGAATATAAAAAAATTATGTGATGAATCAGACTCAAGGTAGAAGATTTTTACATCACTTTTATTTCTGTGGGACACATGGCTTATACACTATATGTTTCTTTTTTGTGGTCTATATATGGAACATGAATTTATTTTATGATTATTATAATGAAAATTATTATATATAAATATCCATATGAAGTTATATTCTTTCTAGAGGCTTATAATTTAATAGTTACCAAAGTGGAAAGGGTTTATTTCCCAATCTCATAATTATTTGGGATTATTTACGTTTATGTCTCCAACTGGGAATATTTATCCACCATGTCCATGTTTTATATAATTTTTTTCAAAATGGTTTTTTATATTTTATTAAAATTGTTTAAAATCAATTTTATTTATGTTTTAATTTTTACAAAATGGTTTGAGAGAATATTTTTGTCGAGGTACATTGAGATTTTTTTACAAAAATATGGTTGGAATGTTTTTTAAACTTATACAATATGATATAATTTCCACACCATAATGATGAATCAATTATTTTAGGATTCTTTTCAAGTTTATATTTTTTTAAAATAAAATTTTTTCATTTATATATAATCAATTTTCTAAAAATAGTTCTTTTAAAATGGAAATGTTATTTTCCTCATGAAATATTCTAAGTGATATTTCAAAATAATTTTACATATAAGATGACTTCATTTTATGTTACTTATACGTTAATTTGGATATAATATGAGGATAAAATCATTATTATTTTACTATATGGTTTATGTTTATGGGTAAAAGATGAAATGTTTATGAAACCCCTTTCTTTTCTATGGGTTATGCAATGATAAAAATTTTATAAAACACATTTATTTAAAGGCTTCTGATATCCTATGGTACATATATATATGGTTTTAATTATATTATAGGTGTAAAATATATATCTCTATAATTAATTGGGTAAATTATTATGTCTCATAGTATATTTATGAGAAACAAGTCAATATGCTTGATTCATTTTGGGAAACAAGTCGATGTGCTTGATATGTTATAGGAAACAAGTCGATGTGATTGATCCATTATGAAAAAAGTGTTGATGAATGATATGATGGTATTGGTTGTTAAAATTGACACATGAAATTATTTATATACTTATGTGTATGCCACACACATTTATTACATGAAATTATGGTTCATGATTGAGTTATGATGAGTTCTCATTCTTATGATTCATATATTTTGAAATGTTAATGTTTTATGTCATAACTCATGTTTAAGATTTTTTTCATATTGGGTATGAAATTTTTAGGTTATGTACATGATCTTATACCCTAATTATTATCTTATGATTTATTATGATTATCGATTGATATCTACCATTCTTACCCTTACTGAGCATATGAGATCACACTTTCTTATGTTTCATTTTCCCAGGTTATGAAGAATGAAGCTAAATGATTCATGTCTTGAAAGGTTTTATATGTGAGGAATTTAATGAGATATTTTAAACACTTAACATGGAGTATAAAAACATGGGTATAGTGGGAGATATTTTTGATCTTTATGAACAAGTTTTCATGAACCAATTTTTTTTAAAAATCATAATTCTATAAAAATATAAACCTCAAAGGTCTTTAAGTATATAAGTGATCCAATATTTCCTTTTGAAATTTTAAGTTTTTTGATAGAAAAAAGTGCGCCACATTTATTGGTATCAAATCCATAAATGTAATGTTTATGTTTTTATTAGTGGATTTGGAAGTGCAAGTTTTTTGATATTTCAAAATAACTATATTCCAATATGTTCTTATCAACTATTTTATTACACCGTTATTTATAATAAATAAAAACATGAAAGGGGGATGGAAAATACTACCCATATCATGGTTTCTAAATCTCATATTATCCCCCTTACTTAAAATCTGATTCACTTAAGTGAAGGGTAGAATCCCATTTCTCTTAATAAATGAGCCATAAATCAATCAACTCTAAGTGTACATGCACAATGGTCAACGTATAAAACAAGAGTGATTAACTTAGACATCAAAAGAATCAATACAATATTTATAATATGATAAAAACAAAAAAATATCCTTCCAGGGGATGTTCAATTAGATTTTCCAGAAATTTATGACTTACACTTAACATAACACACATAAAAAAGATGCAAGTTAAAGTAGGTTTCTCCCCCTTCAAAAAACTTCTCATCTCAATAAACTCCTTCCCTTAATATTCATATTTTATTCAACTAAAAAAATGACTGGAAAGTGATTTTTATATTTGGTCTTCAATTTTTTCTGAAAATTCTAGATTCATATGAAATAATAACATTCCATATGATTCTCTTATTATCAAATCCCCATCAAGGTATACACTCCATCATTCTTAATAATAAAAAATATTCATTAAAATAATCCCAAAATATCATGTTATATGACTCATAATGTTGTAAGGAGTCATCATGGAATTAAAAAGGTCATTCTATGATGGATATCAAACCATTTGTAAGACTTTCACATCATTCTAGTTCTCCCTTTAGACACAATACCATAATTACCCACACATTGAAACAAACAAACAAATATGGGAATAAGGTGTGTTCTCCAGAACTTAATCGTTATAAAAACATGTATGGATTTATTCCACAACACATATACCCTTTTCTTTTCAACTCCACTTTTTTAAGAACTATTTATATAATATTATCATATTATTTTATATACTTGAGAATTTTTTGGAATCATAGTATTCCATTTTATTTTAAGATCTATTCTTAGATAGAATGTGATTTTTTGTATTAACTAGAAAATAACATTCATTATCTTTTTCTTGATAACTATTATTTTATATTTCCAAATTTGCTGAAAATGATCATATATTCCTTAGAATTATGTCCAACTTTATCCATGTCTGGAACCAAATTTTTTAATGAAACATTCTTGGCACATGGATTCAATGGTGATTTATATTTTTTATTAACAACTCATCATATCTTGGTAGCCATTTCATTTATTTATTTAGACTGTGTCCATTTTGGTTGCACCTCACACATATTTTTCTTACAACATTGAGTTAACCTTCTTTGGTAACTTATAATGTTCTTCTTCTTGGATGTGTCCCATAAAAAGTCCATTTATTTATATCTTGGATTAATAACTTTATTTATTTTATATTTATTCCATTGGATTTTATAATCATGTCATGTCTAAAAAGGTCAATGATGTGGAATTTTCTACTATAATAGAAGAATATATTATTTAGTGTATAATACTTTCATAATTCTTCTTGGGTTCTATTTTTTCAACAAACTTCTTTTGGTTTCACCTAAAGTACAAATCACTTTATCTTCTCACTTGTTTATTTATATTTTTTAGTCATCTTATAATTCCATACCATGGAATCCACTAAACCGATGCTCTAGGATCATGCATCACATGACCTCAAATACACATCATTATATGCTAGAGGATATTGACTAGTGATGAAGGCCCATGAGGTCACTGTGGGGATACTATTCCATCATTTGCAGAGTGAAAAACGAAAAAGTAAATAAAGAAGATATCACCCATCCAAGAATAAATAAAAAATTCATGTCATGAAGAAGATAATAGGTAAAAATGTAACCCATGATATTAAAAAATGTGTTATAATACCATCAATGATTCATTCATTTTACAAGGTTTTATGTACAAGTAAAAAATAATCAAAAGAAAAAAGGGAAAAAAACCACGAAACACCCAAAAAATATTTGATTACTATCTTGTTCCCCATATCTAAGATCTATCCTAACCCATATCAATAATCTTCTATAGGAAGCTTTCCCTTATACATATCTATATCCATGAAGTCTGATTGGGTAATAATAAGTGAACCAAGACATGTTTGAGTATGACTCAATATACCACCACCAATAGTGTTTAAAATCATATTCATTTTGAGATAATATAGCATATGCAGATGTATTCCATAAATAAGTGAGTAAATAAATAAAATGAAAATACCCTTGATCCTCAAGTTCCATAATGAAAACCATTTTGGACATGATTCAACTAGTATCAAATTTCTTTGAGCATATCTCGATGACTGTGTCAACCACAATCACTAAACACCATCTAGGTACACATCCTAGCATTTCTAAATATCTTGTATCATGTGGAATCTGTAAACCCATCTAGATATTACTAAGTATCTGGTATCATGAAAAATCCTAGAAGACCATCCTTATATAACCAACTCAAGTACCTCATGGAATCCAAGGAGATCATCCTGACATTCACACTTATTTAGCCTAATGAATCACACTGAACCCAATGAGGTCATCTAGGAATTCCTTTTCATTTACATCATGTATCAAAAAAAATCCAAAGAGCTCATCCTGAAATTCCCAATCATTTAAAGTCATGTGTCAAATGGAATCTGAAGAGAACATCTAAACATTCCCATTTATTTAAACATTCCAATACAAAACCATTTAATCCATTTAAGTATTATTAGGCCCAAAGACAGAGTTAATAAGTTTCCCATTGATTTCAATTTCAAAGAAATCCTATTCTACTTTCAAATAAGTGAGATCTTAAGAATCCCATTTATTAGGGATTGAAATTAAAATGTACCCAATTAAATCATTTACATGGGTTCTTCACCTCAATTAAAAATAACTCATCTTAACATACATCTTATGAACCCTCTGTAATACCCAAAGACTTTACAATATTTTATTTTTAGAATAAATTTTATTTTTTTCCTAGATTTCTTTATAAAAAACACCATGTTAAGGTCATGTTACACATGAAATAAATTTTATCTTTCTCTACACATAACATTGAGGTTAACTTGAATTACATGCAACAATGACTTTCGTCAATGGCTTACATACCACTGAAGGTTGAGTTCTACTACATAATTATATATTGTTAAAATATTATTATTTAATATAATAAGACTTAACCTATATGTTAAATTAGTGGGTATAAATATTATTAACTAACTTATGAAAATATATGGGTTAATTCATTGGTTACCTATTAATTATAACTGAATATAGATTTCAAATGAATATAAAAGGAATGATTATATAAGAAACTATTTTTATGCTCAAAAAAGTATTTTATCCTAATAAATTAAATTAATTAAAATTAGTATATAATATTATTGTAATATATGTATTTAATATTCAGTAAAATATTTTTATTATTTATACAAAATATTGGACAAACATAGGATGAGAAAAAACCAAATTTTACGCATAAAATACTATATTTTTATAAAGTCACCATTACCGTCTTTTAATTGTGAACCAATTTTAAATCCAATTTTTGGAAATTTCATAAATATTATTTTAAAAAATAAACTTCATATTTTAAATAGAAACATAAATATTATCTTATTGTGAATTTTTGGTATTTTTCTGTGAAGTTTCATTTTTTTAATGAATAGTGAACAATACTGAATTTTAATTTAAAACTGCTTTTTCTTATAATTTATTTATAGTGTTAAATTAAATTTTGATTTGGTTTTAAAGAAAAATTATATCAATTATTTATCAATAAAAAAAATTTATGCCTTTCTAATTAATTTTACTTTGAAATTGGGTATAAAAACTTAGCAAATGTTTGGACGTTTTTACTTTAAAAACCTACATTTTCGTCCTGTCTGTGAGATTAAATTTAAATTATTTTATACCACTTATGTGATTTGAATTTGAGAAAATTAATTCCATATTTTTAATCAGAATAATTTATAATTTATAACAAGGTCAATATAGTTTTTGACCAAAAAAATTAGTGAAAGTAATTAAAATTAATTATAATGATTATGGTAAAATTAAGCTTAATATGAGACTAAACCCTAATATTATGGGCCCAAATGACCTATAAACTTGTCAAAAAAACATTTAATGGAAATATTTAGACATTATACACAGTTTTATATAATTTTATACTTTATGGGAGCCACTTTCCCTGGAAAACGTTGGTGGAATTCCCTTTTTCCAAAATTTACAAGAGTACTACTCCTCCACTATAAAAAGACCTCTCCTCCCACTTACTCACAACACTAAAGACACTTTTGATCAAACTATACCTTACCAAATATATCCTAAACATCACTACCTCATTCTAGAAGCCTTTACTTTGGTATAAAACCATCTAAGTAATCCCTTTGGTTTAAACCAAAATGAGTTACCCAAATAAAAGGTAACACTCTTCCTCAAGTTCTTTTGTTTTATTTTCATTCTACAATGCTTCAATTATTCCTATATAATTATTATATTATAAAAAATTATCCAAAATATAATAATATTTAGTTTTGATGAGGTTTATACTTACACTTACACACACTTCCATTTAATGGGTAACAAACTTACTGTTTATGTGTTTGATGAACTATTGCCTCACAAAACGATGATTGTTCATTATCCCTTTATATCATATCATAGTGAGAATTATAATAGAAAATATTTTTATATATGATATATATGATATATATTATTTAATTATTCTTCTGTAATTCTTTTATAAAACATACCTATATACTTTCCATTTTTTAAATACGACAACATTGTTTGTTGAAGTGTGGACTACCGTCTCCTAAAATCGATGTGATTCATTCATGCTATACATGGAACATATTGAGGAAAATTTTAATAAACCTATGTAAAATAAATGAAATAGATATGATATTGGAATTATAATATACATATTTATTATTTAATTTTCATTCTTTTAGTACGACAAGGAAATTAAAGTAGCGTTTATGCATACGTATGACCTACTGTCTCTATGAATGGTGATTTTCATTTCTTATCCCCAAACTTTATAGATTGTTATAAATATATATTTAATTAATATATATGATTAATAATTCATGGATTAGATTTTTGAGATGATTAAATCATTTTCTAAGTAACAATATCTACAAATAACAAGTTAAAACATACTTGAAAAAACTAGACAATAAACACGCGAAATAGTGAAAATAATAAAAGATTGATAACAAACGGGTAATAAGATATTATAAGAATATTATATATGATATTATATACATTATTATGGTTATAGTATAAGTTATTAATAAACTTTAATCCACTATACAGTAGGATAAATACCACACATCAAAAGGAAGGTTAAGGTAAGTGATTTAATTACAATTTACATTCCATTGAGACTTATTTGTTGTTATGCCCCAATTCAATTTTATATGGTGTATATGATAAAATTTGAAAAGTAATACCATGAATATACTTATTATCATGATATTATAATTTTCATTTAATTTTATACCTTCATGGAGATTATGATTTAAATGTTTCAAAGTGGTGTGAGACACTTTGAAATGTTTAAAGATTATTATCCTCAAGAATGTTCTTAATTATTATCTTTTCACTCAGTTAATTTTTGTGATTGTCAAATTTCTCTTAAAAAACCACTTTCCTGTAATAAATTTTCATTGTAAATTTACTTGAATATCTATATTCTCATAAATTGGATATTATTATTTTCTAATATGCATATGATTTTTACATGCGGTGTTCACTTTGACAGTTATTTGATTAACTGGGAAAATATTGATAAAAACCATATTATTTATTCAATATAGATATTTGATAGGGAATATAATTTATTTTGATTATTTTTTATAATTAATTATTTATATAGTAAATGACAGGTTGGGATTGGACTTTATATAGCCCCTCGATGCGTTGATATGTTCTCATGACATGAATAATTTTTCCAAATTAACCGGGTTTCTATATGTAGTTTTAAACTATCTTTTGAAAGGTATTGATAGTATAGGATTCCATGTAAATTATACATGACTTCCAATAATTAATCATTTACTTCATATATTTTTATGTCATTATTGTTATTATCTATGATATTTTTCATTTACATGTGTATAGATACCTTATATTATTAGTTTATTTATTAAGTGGCATGTATTTTAGTTTAGTACCTTTCCATATTGATTTTTCCTTATCTAGTTATTTGAATGGAATGTTTTATCAGTTATTTACCTTTACATATTGATTTATTCTCACCGATTCATTATTACTTCTTCATTACTTACCCTTACTGAGCATTTGATATCACCCTTATTATGTTTCCTTTCCCCAGGTTATGATGAGGAAAACTTTGAATAAGATTTAAAGGATTTAGTTTATTTCATTTTATTATGTATCATGTTTGTGTATTATATTTATAAATTTAATATGGGTATCATGTATGTAATCATTATTTCTAAGACTGCTAAACTGAACGGTCCTTTAGGATTTGATTCCTTGTAATCATGTCAATGTAATTAAATAAGGCATCGACTTTGGGCTTCTCGAGCCCGGACTTTACAGTTGGTATCATATAAAGTTTAATAGAAACCTTGGAAACTAGATTTATAAAAAAAATTGATTAGATAACATAACCCTAACATTGACTTTGATGATATGTATATATGTACATTCTATTATTTTAATATGGTATAGATTTTGTGGGTATTCCAAGAAATACATCCCTATCTGGATAAAATAAGTGGTCTTGATTCTGGAACATATATACCTAGGAGTAATAACTCTAACAAGGTGTGTCGATCCTGACTCTACATAACCTAGTACTCAAAAACAAGCCTTAATACACACCTGGTTTGACACTCCCAAGGGATACACTTAGGATAGTTCATATTTTATTTACAAATCATTATGAAGGAATTTAAAGTAATGATATACTCAAATCAACCATTTTTATTATTATGAGATTAGATACACATAAAATTTTCAATTTATGTTAATTATTTTTATAGTTTTGAGATTATACATTATGATATGATCTAACCTAGTGTATGTCGTCATTTAGAAATGGAACATAGTATAAGGAATGAGAAATGCACTAATGCATGTGATTCAAAGAGTAAGAAAGATCAAATATTTCATGGTCTTAAGACAATATTTGAAAGGTTAATAGTCTCCGAAACATTCTCATCATATGAGGGCATAATATCATGTGATAATGATATGGGTAAATAATTCTCCAAGTTATATGTCTTTGAAGTAAAGAAAGAACAAAAGTGGATGACAGATTAGAATATATATAAATGAAAGAAGGGAAAGAAGTACTTTCCCACATGTGATAATTGTAGAAAGAAACACTGTGGCACTTGCTTAAAAGTAATGAGAGTTTGATATAAGTTTGGAAAGAAAGACTACTATGATTTCTATTTCAATGGTAATAAAAAGGTTTCCAATTTACAATGATTCAACTACAAGGATATGAGATACTATGAAAATCAATGTCTCAAGAATCAAAGGAATATACCCCAAATGATGCTAATGGATAATGGTCAAGTTATTCCTCTACCAAAAATAAAGAGGAATGATTAATATGCTTATTCAATAATTATTTCATTTGAATATTTTATCACTGATGTACTAGTTATAAAAATAATGGAGCATATGAGGATTATACAACAATGCATTTTTATTAAGTATTTGAGTTCACATATTGAATGGTACTAAGAATCTTTATTCAGTACAAAAGAATTTGTTTTTGTAAAACACATGGTTAAGGGAAAGATAAGCCTCAATATTTCCTTAATGTTGAGACAATGCAGTTTGGATAAAGAAATGGTTGATTTGGAAATGTACTGACTACCTTGGAGCTGATTAATGATTTTTTTGAAAAAGTTGTTTATGCTATGATTGATGGATTTTAAAAAAAAATTGGATTTATGGAATTTATATAATAACATGTGTTTTACTTAAAGAATAAGGAATAATTCATGTTCCCAAAAAAAGTATTATGGTAATTTAAGTTCTTACCATATTTCAAGATAATACTTGATAAAGTTGTTCACATATTCGATGTGTAATGATTAAAGATCTACTTCATGTATATTGAAGGCTAATGATAAGATCATTTTGAAAATTCAATGAAATTACTTCTAGAGTGTTGGATCATAATATTTTGGAAAATTTAACCAATCATCAAATGGTTTAAGTTGATCTTTGAACGAGGTTATATAGATTTTTATATTACTTCACCATATAAGAAGAAAAGTATAAATAGTTCAAGGCACAACCAAAGGATAAGATTATGATTATATAAATGTATATTTACTTATATTCTTATAGAGTGAAATAATTCATCAACTATATGGGAACAAGGGTTTTAATACAAAAATATTATCCAATTATCAAAACTTTTGATGATATCAATGACCTTTTTCCATAACAATGGTTTATGAATTTGTGGTCATCAACTTTAAGCTGAATATGTTCTCTATCACACTCCATCAGAACTTGGTTGTTAGATTTTTCTTCTGTATCCATGTTTCCATTTCAAACCTATATTCTCCTTCCAGGGAACCTAGTTACGTGACCATTATACTTTATTTTATATCATATTAAGAATATGTGTCATTAACCCTATTCACAATTTAGGTTTTTCAATAGTTTTTTATTTTAAAATATCAATACCTTTACTACCGAGATCAATTTTAAAATGAAAGGATGCAATTTAATTAAGGCGGGGAGAATGTAACACCCCAAGATTTTTCAATATTTTCCTTTTAGAATAAATTTAATTTTGTTCCTAGATTTATTTATAAAAAAAACCAAGTTAATCTTATGTTATAAATGACATAAATTTTAGCTTTATCTATATTGAACATTGATGTTATCTTTTGTTACATGCAATAATGAATTTCCTAAATGGCTTGTGTAACATGGAAAGTTGATTTCTTCCACATAATAATATATTATTAAAATATTATTATATAATATAATAAAGGTTAAAGTAGTTATTAAATTAGTGGTTATAAATATTATTAATTAACTTACAAAAATCCGTGGTTTAATTTATTGGTTACCTATTAATTATAAATGAATATAGATTCCAAATGAATATAAAAGGAATGATTTTATAAAAAAACTATTTTTATGCTCATAAAGTTATTTTATCCTAATAAATTAAATTAATTACAATTAGTATATGACATTAATGTAATATATATATATATATATATATATATATAAGAAAATATTTTTTATATTCATACAAAATTATTCGATAAGAATAGGATAAGAATAAACACAATTTTACATATAAAATACTATATTTTTAATAAGGCACTTTTACGACCTTTTAATGGTGAACCTATTTTAAATAATTTTTTTGGAACTTTTATAAATTTTATATGTGAAAATAAAATTCATATTTTAAATAGAAACATAGAAATTATATTAGGGTGAATTTTTGCTATTTTTCTGGGAAGTTTCTTTTTTTAATGAATAGTAAAAAATACTAAATTTTAATTCAAAACTGCTTTTTAATCTAATTTAATTATAGTGTTAAATTATATTTTAATTTTTTTAAAGACACATTATAAAAATTGTTTAAAAATTAGTACAATTTAGGTCTTTATAATCAATTTAAATTTGAAATTTGGTATAAAAACATAGCAAACTTTTGGACTTTTTTAATTTAAAATCCCGCATTATTGTTCTGTTTCCGTGAATAAATTTAAATTAATTTCCTCCACTTCTATTATTGGAATTAGAAAAAATTGATTTTGTATTTTTAATCATAATAATTTATAATTTATAATAATTTTGACTTAGTTTTTTACCCAAAATAATAGTGAAAGTAATTAAAATTAATTACAATGATTAAGGTGAAATCAAGTTTAACATGTGACTAAACCTTAATATTAATGGCCCAAATGACCTAGAAACTTGTCCCAAATACATTTGAAATATATATTTAGACCTTATTCACCCTTTTCTCAACTTGGGTCCATTATAGGATCCACTTTCCTTTGGAAAACATGGGTGTAATTCCCTTTACCAAAATTTACAAGAGTGTCACTCCTCCCCTACTATAAAAATGCATTCTCTCCTCCCACTTTTTGGAACCTCTCAAGAAACTTTGGATCAACCAAGATCTACCAAAATAAATCATCAAAATCCATCCCCTAATCCTAGAATTAAATATTTGGGCATAAATCCATCCAAGAAATCCCTTTGGAGAAAATTAAAAGGAGTTAGCCAAAATAGAGGTAACATTCTTCCTCAAGTTCTTTTATATTATTTTCATTCTATACTCATTGAATTATTCCGATATAATTATTATATTATAAAAATTGTATACTAAATATACTGATATGTTTTTATGCTAAGTTTTATACCTACACTTACACACACTACCATCTAATGGGTAACAAACTTATCATTTATGTGTACGATGAACTATCGCCTCACAAAACAGTGATTATTTATTATTCCTTTACCTCCTCTCATGGTGGGAATTATGAGGAAAAATATTTTTATATATGATTTATATGATATTTATTATGTAATTATTCTTATTTAATTATTTTATAACACATATCTATATATATTCCATTTTTTTTAAATACGATAACATCATTTGTGGAAGTGTGGACTACCACCACCTCAAAGCGATGTGATTCGTTCATGCTATACATGGAATGTGTTAAGAATAATTTTAATAAACCTATATAAAATATATGACATATATATGATACTAGAATTATAATTTACATATGTATCTTTTACTTTTCATTATTTTAATATGACCAAGAAATTAAAGTAGCGTTCATGTGTACGTACAACTTACTATCTCCATGAACAGTGCATTTCATTAATTATCTCCAAACATTATAGATTATTATAAATACATATGAAATGGATATATAAGATAATTAATTAATGGTTTAAATTCTATAAATAATGAAATCATGATCTAAGTTATAGGATCAATAAATAACAATTCAAAGAATACTTTAGAAAACTAGGCAATTAACACCCGGAATAGTGAACATAATGAATGATTATTAACAAACGAGTAATAAGATGTTATAAGAAGATGATATATGTTATTTTAAACATTAAAATGGTTATTTTATAAGTCAATAAAATATTTTAAACCACTATAAATGAGGATAAACACCATAAAACAAATAGAAGGTTAAGGTAAGGGATTTTACCTCAATTTACATTCCATTGAGTCTTATTTATTATTATGGAGCAATTAAATTTTATTTGGTGTATATATTACCCTTTGACATATAATATCATGAATATCATTTTTATCATAATATTATAAGTTTAACTTAATGTTATTCATTCATGGGTATTATGATTTAAATGTTTTAAAGTAGTATGAGACACTTTGGAATGTTTAACGATTATCCTCCTCAAGAATGTTCTTAATGATTATCTTTACAATCTCACTTCTTTTTTGTTATTTTTAACTTTATCTTGAAAAATATCTTTATTTTAATCACTTTTAATTGTAAATTTACTTGAAAATCCATATTATCTTATAATGGATACTAGTTTTTCCTAAAATGTATATCATTTTTACATATAGTGTTTATATTGCAAGTTATTTGATTAATTGAAAAAATATTGATGAAAACCATATTATTTTTTCAATAAGGATATTTGATAAGGCATAATTTTTTTATTATTCTATATGAGGAATTTTTTGGACTGGAAATGATGGGTGGGGCCAAGATTTTATATATCCCCTTGATGCATCAATAGTTTCTTATGTGATGAATAAGTTGGAAAAATTAAATGGGTTTATATCTATAGTTTTAAACCATATTGTAAAGGTCATGAAGGTATAGGTTTTCATGTTCCATAGACATGACCTCCAATAATTAAGCATTTAATTCATATATATTTTAGTTATTTTTATTATTATCCATAATATATTTCATTGACATATCTATGTATGGATTCTATTCTCAGTTTATTGATTAAGTGGAATGTGTTTCAGTTTCTTACCCTTCCATATTGATTTTTTCTTATCCAGTTATTTTAATGGCATGTGTTATCACTTATTTATCTTTAAATATTGATTTATTCTAATTGATTCATTATTTCTTCCAGATTACTTAACCTTACTAAGAATTTGAGATCACCCTTATTATGTTTCCTTTCCCTAAGTTATGAAGAGAAAAACTTTGAATAAGATTTTAAGTATGCAGTTTATTTCATTTTATTATGTGTCATGTTTTTATTTTCTATTTCCCATTGTAATATGGGTATCTTGTATGTAATATATATTTCCAAGACTACTAAACTGATCAGACCTTTTGGATTTTATTCCTTATAATCATTCCAATGTAATAAAATAATTCATTGGCTCTGAGCTTTTGGGGTAGGGGTGTTACACCCTCTCCTTATACCCAATGTCTTTTCTCATATCTATAACATCCCTTAGGTGTCCACTTAATAAAAACCACCTTATACATAACTATGATCAACCAAAGGGATTGTCAAGGTTTCAATTTAAAATCCCCTCAATTCATGGTATTTATAGGATTCATGACTCGGTTTAGGGAATGGAATATCTCGATTTGGTTTACAGGTTGAATGAATGAAAAACTAACACGGTTACATACATTTCATATAATATAAAATGGTTAAAATTTAAGGGATAGCTTAAATAACACCTAACTCAGTTTAGTATACTTCCACTTATCAATTATCTACCTTTAGTTCTAGAAAAAATATAGAAATCATAGAAATAGACAAAATTATTGAAAATAGGATGTATTATCATTATATGGTGAGAAATCATATGATAAGGAATAACATGAAGAAAAGGGGAAGAGAAGATGTATCCTTACCTATAAATTTCAAATTTCTTAAATATAATGAGATATAAATAATAATCATAATAAGTATATCATGGAAGGAAAATAGGAGGATGGGATATCAATAAAGTGTTGTTGCACAAGTGAGGAAGAATAAATTTGAGTGAGTATTAAGAGTGAAAAAAGGGAAAATGAAAAATTTGATCCCCTTAAAAAATTCCAGCCCCCACTAGCTAGTTGGTTTGCTTATAGTGGATTTATAATCTTACATTAAGACCATCATCGAGTTGATGGAATTTCATCAAGAATATTGCATGCCCTGACCTCATTCTAAGCTTCCTGAACAACTCTAATACCCCATAAACCCTCTTAAATGCTTCTTTAAAGTTAAAATAGAGGGTATTTAATAAAAACTAAAGGGTTTAATACCTTTATTAATGGGAAGGGTTATACACTTCTATTCTCATTTGTATATTAGTTGTTCTAGGTAAAGATAAACTGGCACTAATAATCATAGTGAAAACTTCTATTGAAAATACCACAAATTTTTTTAAGGCTATCAGATAATTTTTTAGTGAATAGTTTTTTCATTTTTTGTGTACTTTTTTTCATCTTAGCCTTTCTCCCATTGTATTAATTTTTTAATCTCTATGATTTGACATATTAAGAAAAAAATCAATTTTATTATAACCAAACCTTCCATAACAATAATAGTGACAAAAAAACCTTGATATTTTACCTTGAATTGTAATCTAGAAACTTTTTTCAGATTTCTATTTTTGTGTTAAAACACCATCCTTTTAGGCTTTTATTAGGGATTACTTTTTATTTATATACATCACATAAACCCATGATGAAGTGGTGGGTTTATTATAATTTTTTTCACCCATATTTTTCTATATTTTTATTTGTACTATACTCATAATAAAAATAATTTTTTGAAAAATAATTTTTTCTGGAACAAGGGTAAAATACTTCTTACATACTTTTATTAGTGTATCAAAGAATGATTTTAATATGTTTTAAATAGTAGGGTGATAATTTTTATAAAAAATACTCTTATCAAAATTATTCTTACTTACACTTCTTCTATCAATAGTTTTGGAATATTTTGACAATTTTGATTCCAAATTTCTCAGTTTGACTTCCAATTCAAAACATATCATGTTAAGGGATATATTATCATCCTCAACTAATTTAAAAAAATTCCCATTTACTTTTCTTCTTCTAAATTGAAACCTTTTGAATCTTTCTTCTTTATCATAAAAAAATATCGAGATACTTAATTCTTCTATATTTGATCTACAATTGGGAATCCTTAATACGAATATTAGATTTACGAGTTTCTTTTAAATCATGAATATTCTTCTAACTAACTATTCTAACATCATATTTCTCATCAATTTATTTTTGTAATTATTATTCAATGATTTTATATTTTTCTTTAAAGAAAAACACATGTTGTTCCTTGGCTTCCACCTTTTTTGTGAGAGTGTTTCACTCTTGTAACCTCTTAATAAATGATTTTTCAATGATTATTTATTTATTACCATCAATGTTTTATTATTATTTAGTTCCCCGATAAACTCAAATATATAATTAAAAAATTCAATAGAAATCTTATTTAAGTAATCCCTAACTTCAAATTTTAGGCCATCAAGTAATTTAATAGACTCATTTTCTTTATAATATTTACAAATTGAACTTGAATCTTATAGAGGATAATTATAAATAGATTGAATAGATAATACAACACTTTTATTAAATTTAATTAGTGGTGTTCCCTCTTGTTACTTTGAGATATTTTTCAAATTCTTACCTACTTTATATTATCTTTTCTTTAAGGTTTTTGATGAAACATTCATGTTGGTATTGATAGGGATATAAAATGTATTCTCTATATGAAGAAATTATAAAACTTATTAAAATATGGACTTTGTATATATATAATAAAACAACTGTGAAATTAAATAGATCCAATAATTTAAAACCTTAATTAGTTTTCATACCACTTGATGTTCCTAGTAGATCATATAACCACTCAGAGAGAGGGGATAAATTAGTGTGACCCTTTTACTAAATCCATATCTCTTTTAATTTCCCCTCTTAATATTCAAAACTCTGTCTCAGTTAAGATTTATGATTCTACGTATTAATTTTAAATACACATCACTACATGATAATTAGTAAATAAACAAGAGACAATATCTCAATTTTTTTTTCAATGCTTGATCCTATTGTGGGTATCTAATCCCTATTTTGTTTGGGTCGAGTTCTATGACATAGATTTTATCACTAGTATATTAATGTGATTATAATGGGTGAGAATGTATCATTCTTAACTCAACACCCACATTGATGATTTTTACACTAGAGGAAACCTTAAGATAGTGTCGATGTCCACAACCTTGGAAAATCACTATCTCCTAATAGGTTCTCCATATTGGCTCCCATTAGTTTACAGTATTTTTAATGGTTATTTATATTAGATCCCATCACTATATAATGGGTCCTTCCAAAATCCATAGAAAATGTATTTATTTTACTTTAGGATATAAATGAAATGGAATATAACTTTTCCCTCAGAAACATGTCTTTGACTACCAATATTTATTCTACTACAACTATATGCTCATCAACCTTATTGTTTCAAGTATCCTGATGTCTAGACCATATTCAGGATAAAGATCACAAACCATGCTCACTAAATATTTTCCTTCTTCATTAAGTGTCCTGACACATAAAATATGTATCTATGCATATTTAGTGTTAACCATTGTCAACTCTCTCCTTCTTCCTTCTTCCTCTTATTTATTTGGATTCTATGATATAAAGATATTATAGGATAAGTATTTTCACCTAATTATCCTTCTTATCTATTATATTTTTCTTTTCATTATAATATATTATTAAATAGTAGCACATCATCAGTCTCTTCTTAGTTCCTTCTTCAATACACAATATATTCAATAACAATGTAATATCAGTTTCTTCAACCACTCCCAAAAACCATACTTCTTCTTTGTTATATTCTCATAATCACATGAATATTATTTCTATATTTTTAATATAGAAATACCATTATTTTAAAAACAATGATATTCTAAAATTTTCTCAACTAGTATGCTATTATTACCCATCTTCACATTTAAAATGGTCAAATATTACTTCTAATAAAACCTCTAATTTTGATCTTTATAAGTAATTTCAAATCTTTGTAGCTAAAAATACTAGAAATATAGAGTAGTGGTCTCCTCAATTTATTCTATCTTAATTCTCAACTAATCTTGGATTGAATCATGTATTAATAATTAACATCATGATATATAAACCCATGTAGAATAACTCAATATATTTTGAATTTGATCTCTACAGATCTTTTAGTTTCTAAAACTAATATAATTTATGTAAGAAATGAAATATATTATGTACCAGACATAATATATTATATATCACAATTCCTTACATACTTTTATGATTTTTTACTCTATAATATCATATGTATTCTTTGAAATATCAGGTAATGTTATGTATCATCACTAAAATATTATGTATTCTTTTAAATATCTTGTGTATAAACATAAGGTTTTTTTCTTACATTACACCTCTATAGGCACTTTATCAAGTATCTTTTGTATGAATCAAATATATTATGTATCAACAAAAGGTTTTTTACTTTACTATATTTTTATATGCACCACGTCAATTATCTTATATATGAATTGAAATATCTTACGTATCACTATTAGATCATGCATTTATATTATTTCAATATAATCCTTAGTATATATCATCCATATCATCGACAATATCTTATGAACCAACTTAGGATATTACCTTTTCCACATTTCAGTACAGGATTCTACAAATATATTCCATATGCATTGGGATATATTATGTTTTAAAAATACATCTTACGTACCATATAAAATATGTTATGTATCATTGTATAAACACCTATAAAATTTCCAGTTCTCCAGCTTAAACTTAGAGGTGCTTCTTACATATCATTATGAGAATCTTAAATATCACACTAACTTCAAAAACATTGAAAATATTATATTTTGGGGGATCATCCATATGGATTTTACAAATTTTCACCACTAATTCAGAATTTTAGAACATCTCTAAATAATCTTAGAATCTATTTAAACATTCTTATGGAATTTACAATCACCCACTTCATCTCAAACAAACTTAAATTACTATGGAAATATATAAAACCTTCTCAAAAATATTTAGTATAATTCCCAAACAATACTGCAGTATATGTATACCCTAATTGATTTTTCCCATGAATCCTCATCACCTAATACTTCTTATCTTCAAAACTAATTTTTTTCAAATCCATCATTTGTGATATATTCTATATTTAATGGTGACTTTATGCCTGATAATCCAAGGATAAATTCATACTATTTAATTCTTAGCCTACTTCACTCAATTACCCTAGCATCCACCTAATTAATTTTTTAAGGAACATGTTATTGAAAATTATTTCATCAATCATCATCACTTTTCATTAATTCAAGTTACAATATCAGCTCAATAATTATCCCATTTATATAATTATCCCTTCCAAGTAATAATATCTTTATTATAAGTAATCCATGGGAACTCTATCTATATCTCACAATTTTGAATTC
Organism: Viscum album; assembly: GCA_963277665.1. NCBI lineage: Eukaryota > Viridiplantae > Streptophyta > Magnoliopsida > Santalales > Viscaceae > Viscum > Viscum album. Next base: position 1,276,830,067 of record OY728158.1, read on the forward strand.
TTCATTCATTTAGATATTTATCATTACCCAACACATATTGATAGACAACATACAAATTGAAATAAATACAATCATTAAAATCTATTAGACCTTAAATTTTCCATATAAAAAGTTTTATAAAACCATTTTACAAAATATATGGAATGGTACAATACCTTTAAAAAAAAGGTTTTCCCAAAAACCTCATTCCATTTTAAAACCATTGGCTTCATAACTATTTAATCTAAATCAAAATTATAAAATAGTTTTACACATGATTTGTTCTATAACAAAAGTTTTCTATTTAAAATACTTCAATTTTGAAAATATTAAAATCATTGTCCTATAGTAGTTAAAAAATCATAGTTTAACAATGATTCATATCAATCAAACAACTCCTCTAATTCAAAATGATTAATTCACAACTAGTAATACATTTAAGAAAAAATCAAATAAGTTATTTGTAATATACCAACCTAGTTTAACCAATAATGTTAGCCAAAATAGCCTTCCACAAGGCTCAAAGCATGTTCCTGATCACTACATGCTAGAAAAAGCCGCATCGTACCATATAAAGAAACATGGGAATTATTTCAACCTAAATAGACATATAATAAGATATAAAAAAATAGAGTATCATATTATATATCCAAGATACATCATATATTAAAAACAACTAAACCATAAATTGTAACATCTAACACCATATGACAAGGTATAAACAAAAAAAATGATAGACTATCAACATGGAATTTGAAGCAACCCATGGGTCCATCTCCACATAACCATATGTCACAACCATCATAACCCATTTGAAGGAAACATGATATAGAAGATTCATCCTCTGCACAATGCTCTTCCCTTTACCTATATCCTACAAGACCAATGCCACAAATTCGCAAAGGAAAAAATATGGCGTGAGCACTAAAGATTAATAGAATAGCACTAAGAGTATATAAAATTCCCATACACATGCATCCATTAGTTCTTGTATAAAATATATTTCTGAAACATTCTAGAATAAATAATTATCCATATAAAACCATACTTTGATTTTTCATTAAAAACATGTCATATTTAAATAGAAAAAGAAATATGACATAAAATTTATCTGTAAGGAATAATAATATGAAATAATTATTTTTTAAGAATCATTCAATATCAAGTGAGAAAATGGGAATATAAATATACAAGTATATAATGTATCCTTAAATCACCCAAGGGAAAATCATAGTAAAAGGGTGTACACAAATCAGACCCATAATAGCACTTGTTAGAATAATTGAATCCTAAAATATGGGAACCTCTGTCACCTAGAAAGGATACCCAATAAAATTCATGGAATCATGGAACCTACCATAGTGATAAATAAATCTAGTAGGGCTCTAATTTATCTATTTTTACACCATACCCCAAGGTATTCCTGATGTGATATTAAAATATAATTCCATTCAAGAAACCAAGCTCGTGTTCTATAAAACATTTTACTAGGAAGGACCCATTTAATTTCCATGTCAATTTTCAATAATAATTTTCTATAGAGATAAAACACCACTTCAATTCTTTAAAAATTACTTCTGATTGCAAAACCATATTAGAGGCATTTTTTCAAATACATCATGTCCATAAAATCCAATTTTCAAAGAAAAACCCTTTTATAAAACATTTCTATACCTCTTATAGCTAAATTAACCTCTAAAGGATTTTAAATAATAAATTTCATATATAAAAAATAAATAAAATAATAACAACATAATTAATTCCATGTTATAGACCATATGATAGATACACGTAACTATGGAACAATGAAAACCTCATTTCCTTCAAAACCAGTAGTGGGAAATGAAGTGATACAATCCTCATGAGAATAGATCTATAAAGAAAAATCATCAATTATCCATCCATAATATTATATTTGATAGTAAAATCAAAATTGGGTTCCAATGGATTAGGTTTAAGAGAGATAAAGGATTGATCTTTGGAAAATAGAAGAAATCGAGAGATAAACCAAACATACCTTCACGAGATCAACAAAACATGATAAATGATCACTAAGAAATAAATGGGAGAGTCCTATAGAGAATAAATTAGGGGATAATTCAATATAATAAGGGCTTATAAAGATATTAGAGTTAAAAATAACCAATTGAATTATGGTAATATTTCATTTTTAGTAGTTCAAATTATGTTTCATGATTAGGCTGCATGTTTAGTCCAACTGTGCAATAACCATACGGTAGCCACTATCACTTGAAAAAAAATTCACACAATTTCATAGGAATAGACACATGATTTGAAAAACGTTTCTCAATCAATGAAAATTTCCACCAAAACAAACAGATCCATATCATATGGATACTGCACAGTTACCACACAATTAGCACAGACCACGCGCCTAAACCATGTGCATGTATTGTTTTTTCAAAAACAAAATTTTCAACCGCCGACTCCCTAAATACTCTAGAACATAAAAAGAGATAAAATAAGCTCAAAATTAATCATACATGTTACCTGGAAGGTGTCACATTATTAATTAATTTTAATTAATATTAGATCTTATTCAAGAAGTATGTCAATCAACATCACCCTTAAGCATGTGTACCTTGTCCTAAGTATGCTGTTATCATGGTACATAAAAATATATATATAAGTTAGATCCAAATTGAGACCTATGAATCATTCAGAGCCTTAATAATTCCATATTTATAACATTCAATCCAAAATCTCAGTCATACCTTGGGTTTTTATTCCCACTGTAGGACATCCCTGGAAAACATGAGTTTTAATCATAGTTATACTGGTTATAATTAATTTTAGTCTACCTCCCAAGTATATAAAACCTATCAACATGTCTAATTATCAATATCCCAACACCAAACACACTCTTATACCATTTTATAACATCCCATGACCTATGCATCTACATTAGTTATTGTATTAGGGTTTCCACATGACCTCAGATAGACCTTCTCATATATCAAAGGTTGTTGATTAATCATGATAGATAGATATGAAAAAGGAAAGATTGTGCCCTCAGATAAACTATACAGTTCATGCTAAAATATATTGATAATATGGTATGGCCCATCCTTATGTTGGACATACCGACCCTATGAAAAATAAATAGGAGCCAATAATTTCATCCTGTAATTCAAAATATAAAATAAAATAGTCTATATGATTTTCATCAATAAATATAGTGAAATAGTCCAATATAAATAAAAATATTGTCTAAAAATAGTTTTCTCCATGTACAATAAATATTTTTTAGAAATACATATTGAAATATATACTAGACTATAGCCCAATTCACTAACGTTATCACTTTCTAAATCATTGACCACCATAACACTGCTCTTTTTGAGCCATTATCCATCACCAAGTTTTTACCTGAACCTATAATGAAACATTAAGGTCTACCTGTGTATATGAAAACTCAAACCATATATGTAGGTAGGGAGAGATTACAACAAATTAATAGGATTCCCTCACTCATCTTAACTCAGTTATAGTTAGTGATCAAGTGAATACATGTTCAAGTTTATGGTGAGTGTTATTAAACACACCCAAATAATATATAATGAATAAAAAAGAAATACTATAATAACAACATGCCATCATAGAATAGAAAACACACTCACATAAACATAAAATACTATAGTTATCCCACACGTATACTACCAAATTTAGGTCGGGTCCAACCAGTCTGTCAAAGACATTCATACTCTCATATCCACAGTGAGTTATATTTTAAGGCCACCTTAATCTCATCAAACATGACCATGAGATCACATCTCCCATAAAAAAAACAATAATTAACACATTTCATTTGATTCTCACATGTCAGCTATCTTGGTTCCCATCAATAACCAAAACCCAAAATTTCTTGGGAAATAAAAATTATAATAGGAAATATAATAATGGGCAATAAAATTAGGTCTCATTATCAATATCTAATCATTAAGTAACTAAAAAATAAAAAATATTATTTTTTGATAGAGTAATTGTTATAGGTACATAGTCCATTAAAAATAACGGCATTGAGGACAATTTATAGTGATGATAAAAAAATTATCGCTAATAATAGTAATAGTAATGCCTTATTAAAATGAAAAGTAAGTATGTCACAAATAGTTTTGGTACATCTATGTATGCAATAACAAAGCTAAATTATTTCCAATGGAATTTCCAACTATAGTCACAGTAGATAAGTAATTACGACTAATGTAATAATTCATTTTAATTACTAGATAAATCATTTTAAAAAGGTGGTGGGTTCTTTTGGATTGACCACATCCATTAAAATTGATTCCTAAAAAAAGAACTTAAAAATGAGAGTATCTATCTGTGATAGATAAAATATTTTTGGAAAATACCCATCACTAAAAACTAATTCAATCACAAATATTTATCACAATAAATTTTGTTGACAAATACACATTGAATGTTTTAGACTAATGGTGAAAAAATACCACATGTCACTATTGTTTGTTGAAAAAAAGTCTATTATTTATTGGAGCATACTACATCCCTCTAGATCAAAAGTTTTACCATGTTTTCTATAATTATTGTAAGGGAAGGAGTTAGAAAGCCCTATCTAAATCCTTGGATACTGATCTAGTCAAATATTTTATAATCCATGAGATATTTATCTTAATTTTTATTTTAATGTTTTATTAATTAATTATGTTTATTTTTTTATTACAAAATAATATTTTTGTATGTTTATTTATTTAACAACTTTGATTTTATTGCTTCAATTAGTGTGTGTTTTTTTAAATTTTCATCATTTATTTGTTTAATTAGATTGTTTTTATAGAAATAAATAAAATAAAATCATTATTATAAAATTATAAATGTTAAATTAAAATGATAATAAAAAATAATTATAAAAATTGATTAAACAATAAAGTAGAAAAATAATTAAAATATTTTGAATTTTTTCTAAAATATTAAAAAATAATAAAAAAATAATTATGTTTTGAAAAAAATAATTATTACTAAAATATAAATGTTATAATAAATTATTTAAGAGGGAAAAAATTTGTAAATAAAAAAATTGTAATGAATGATAAAAATTATAATAAATTATAAAAATTTTATAAAATAATAGAGAATATAGAAATATTATAACAAATTATTAAATTAATTTATTAGGATTATAGAAAATTTCATATAATATTTAAAAATTAATAAATTAATAAATTTATTTTAAATTTTTCATTAATATAAAAAAATTTATGTAGTGCTTATTTAAAATTAAATATAAAATAAGTAATTAAATAATTTAAAAATTAATTTGTATATTTGAAAAATATAAAATTATTATTATTATTATTTAAATTTAAATACTTAAAAATAATTAAATATAATTATAAAAATTAGTAAAATATTAAATTATTAAAATTACTAAAAATAATTAAAATATTAATATCATAATATTTTTAAAAATAATTAAAAATAACTATTATTCTTATAAAAATACTATTTAATAAATTGTAAATATTTTTATAATTTAATATAAATGAAAAAAATAAGTAAAATACAAATTATAGTAAAAAATAAAAAATATAAACAATTATTAAAAATTAGTAAAATAGTAAAAATAATAAGAAGTATTAGTAAATTAAGAAGATGTTTGAGTATATACGATGGATAAAAAGGAATTTGGGTGGGATTATTATCCTCTTAGCTATGTATTATGATAATAGATTGAGAGATTAGGATGGGACCATTATAAGGTTAAATTAAGAGAAAGAAGAGCATCAACAACTTCAACAATAACAAGTTGATCATATTTGAATTTTCCATAGGTTTATGAAGGCTTTGTAATTATTTTCAACCTTGGTTGGAAGAATATTTTTCAGTTCAACTGTAAAAGTTTGTAAATCTAGAGAAATGCATCCATATAATTTTATGAGTTTATAAAAATATCCTGGAGACATGAAGAGTTATAGTTTTACCAGAGGGAGAACTGGAAGTTTAGTCAAATCATATTTCATTGATCATTTCATAGAAGAACATTACTTTATTGAAAGACAAAAAAAATTCAAGTTGAGTTGGAAAGATATCTAGACGATTAGAAGAAATGTATATATAGAAGATATAGAGTAAAATATATTTATGATTTCATCAAAATATAGGGAAAAATGTCCATATGATGAGTTGATAAAAAGAGTTACTACAGACTAATGTTTGAACACAATGCAAGTGCAAAAAATTCATATCACTAGGAGCACTAGATCATGTCAGAGTTGCTCAATGTAATGAAGGTTATAAGAGATTGAATTGAGATAAAGAAATTTTCAAACCAAAATATAGAATTAGTTAAGTATAGAAAAGTACAGTCACCAAAATATACTAAGTGATTTCATATAAACATTGTGATGTTGCAACCATTGTGATGATGCTAAGATGGACAGTCATAGTTCCAATATTTATGAAATAAATTTCAATATTTAAGCTGAGTTTTTTGGATGTCATGGAGACTATTTTTGTTATGTACTATAAATAATTTGAAACAAAAAATCATAACATTAATATCTTGAGAATATATTAAAGTTTTTTTACTGAAGACTTTAAGTGAGAGATTGTTTCAAATCGAAGCCTACCCGTTCCCCAATTTGTTTAGAGAAATTTTGTTTATATAAATGGGGAAATTTTTTGATTTAATGTTTTTGTTATCATTAGAGATAATGTTGAGCCTTTTTGAGAAAAGAAGATCACTGAGGAATCCAAACTATACTCACTAAAACATACACTAGGTCAGGGAAGTTGCTCACAAAGATGAGTTTTCCAAAAGTTGGAGAATAAGTAGAAACAAAGCTCTAAAAAACGAAATTCAAAAGGTTTTATATTGTGTGAAATTGTTCTTTTTCGATTTATAAGTCTTAGTGAATAATATAAATGTTGTTACTGGTGGGAACCAGTATTATCATTAAGTCAAGATATATTTTGGATGGTAAGTAATTTTTGGTAAAGGTCAATCACTTCTCATACCATTGTAATTATTGATTGATCATAGTATAAAATCCATAACATAGCTATTACATACATAGTAAGGAGTAACTAACCTCATTATAACTAAATATTGTAAAAACCTATGTCCCTTACTCTCTTGTTTACTTTTTTTAAATGAGTGAGAGTGGGTTTTTAACTGAGAAGACTGAGAACATAAAAATTCAAATTGGTTTACTTAAAGTTAAAGAATGCTGTAAAAAGGAACAATTGATTCAACCCCATTCTTATAGATACTCCCATTTTTTGGTATGAAAAATAATATTAGAGTAAGGTTCCCTTTTCTAGATCCATTAATTGAAATATATTTCTTAAATTCCATTAAAAACAATGATATTTTAATCTTTGATAGAAAAAACCATCATGGATAGAAAAATAAGAAGATTATCTTTTCTTAAATATGGTGGATACTACTACAATTTGTTTTCCATATAGAGAAAAGGATGCACCAATTAATTTTTTGGATAAAAGGAATGATAAATTTGATATTAAGGCTCGGAATAAAAATATCATGTATTTTTATGACATGGTTTACACCAAGGTAACAGGTCTTCAATTATCTAAGGAAAGTTGTGATAATTTGGAAAGTATCTTTAAAGGAAATGTTAAAGTAATGGAAGAAAAAAAAATCAAATATAGAGAAGTTAGTTTTAAGACTTTAATATTTCCAATAATGTTACCATAGATGAATATTTCACAAGAGTTAATGAAATATTTTATAATATCAATGGATTTTGTGACACTTTGATAGAATGAATTATTATGAAAATGTTAATGAGAGATTTACTAAAAAGATTCAATCATAAAGCCTCAACCTTAAAGTAAAGAGATGATTTATCTTTAAATGAAATTCGAAATATTCTCATAGATAATGAAATGAGGAAGACTCCAATATTAAAGAAAAGGTAAATGAAGAAATGGAATTTTAATTCATGATAAAACTCAAACTCTATTAATCGAAAGATAAAACTTTTGATAAATCATAAGATAAATATGAGATGTAAAATAGGCACATGAAAATAATGTCTCTTATCTTTTGAATGTTTCGAAAAGGTAAAGGTAAATACAAAGGAAATATTCCATTAAGTTGATTATAGTGTTTTGGTATTGAGAAATTTTCCATCAACTATAATAATAATGGAAAATAAGGTGAAGAAGATGACACTGATGAAAAAAATCAGTTGAAAAAGTGGAATAAAGAAACAAAGGGAGGTAGAAAATCAACTAAATACAAAAGTAATTTCACTCAAAAGAGTAAAAGGAGTTTTCTAGTAAAATAATAAGAATGTTGAATAATCAAAATTAGTATAATCTGATTGTTGATTCTAGAAAAATTCCCAAACTTCATGGATCATGTGATACTTGAGGAAACCAAAAGTGAATTAGAAGAAGAAGGTGAAGTAACTTTCTTTTAACACATGATGAAATCATAAATTTATGCCTGTCTTAAGTAAAAAATTAAACTCAAGAAGGAACTTGAAATTTTTTAAAATAAAATAGAGAAGAATATTTAAAGTGAATAATATTCCCCAAAAATAATACATACGTTAAGGAAATCAATAACCTCAAGATGAAGGTGGCTGAACATGAAAAAATTTAAAGGATAAAAATGATAAGTTATATGTAATTGAAGATGATATGTGCAAGATAAAATCTAAATTTATTGAATTTTAAATAACTACGAAGAATTTTAAATATGATTTTAATAAAAAAAATAGGATTTAAAGAAGAATATTCATAGGCTATTGAAAAATCTAATCCAAAAATAGGTAAAATTTATTCCTCCTAAATATAAATATGGATCGATTTATACTAACAATTTCAGTTTCTTTATAAAAAAAAATTATGAATTTATAAGAAGAGTGGAATTACTTCAATTAAAACAATATAAGTCAAAAAATTTCATGTAATAATAACCTCACCAAAATCTATAATTTGTGGTAGTTTCAGAAACAACAACCAAAACAATTATCAAAATATAGCAGTGGCTTTTAAAAACCTAGGTATAAATTTTTTTTAACCCTCGAACCTTCTTACCACCCTTCACCCACAACCTAAACCCCCTAAACCTCTTCTCCCAACCTTGTTAAACCCATACCCCCTCCCACTGACCCCCCTCTCCCCCTCAAAACCATATACCTTCTCCGTCATCGTCACCCCTCGAACATGACACCCCTCCCCCCTCTTCTCCTGAACTTATCAAACCCTATCCCCGTTGTGCCAGCCCCCTCCCCCCCACCGGTTTAATTTTCAATTGTCACCAGCCCCCTTAAATCCATAATCCATAACTATCTACCTCCAATCTCTATCACTTTTTCCCCCTTCACACCCTACCTAAGCCCGATCCCAAGCTGCCATCCCCTATCTCCCCCGAACCGTTACTGCCACTACTCCCTTGGAACGGTAAGGGTGTGGTATTCTTCTAACCTTGATTTTTTTTGTTTTTTATAATTTATTTACAATTTTTGTATGTTTTTTTCTAACCATGGTTTATTCTTATCATTCTAACATACTAGAATGAATATTTCATGATATTGTTAGTATAAATAATTGTGTTTTGGAACATTTCTGGATCTTTTTTATTGGTGGATATCTTAATGGGGGTAGGTGTATGTTTCAAAGTCCTATGATGGATTTATTATTGATGATACATTAAATATAAGGTTTTACACCTCATTTATGAATACATATGTTGATCTAATCATTATCATAGGGAAAACTAGTAGATAATTTTCTAACAAGGAGGTGATTTTTGGTTATTTGAAGATTTATAAGAACTAAATCTTTATATGAGTATTAATGACTCCTAGGGGTTAGACTTGGCATCTAGATGATTAGGTAAATCAATTTTTTTTAGGTTTCCTTTAGTAGATGTTTATTTTTATGTGGTTTTAATACTACCTTATTCATTTTCCTTTAGAATATTTTTAGCAAAAATAATGGGATCTAGGTATAATTATCTTAATATCGGTACACTTTTCATATAGGAATGTAATACATGATTTTATTATATTTTTCTATAAATGTTAGTTTTAGGTTTGGATAAAGGTGTTTTTCCAGAATTAGATTCCATGTAACCCATTAATTCTATTTTAGTAGAACAATGAAATAAAGGAATTCGTGTTTAGGTATGTTGATCAGTTAAAATTTATGTGGATTTAAATTCCACACTGATTGATAATGTATTTCTTATCACGAATGAGGTTGTATTTTTCCTTTATATTGAGTATGATTGATTTCCTATATTATTCATCTTGTATCCTTTTATTAGTAATTTAAAAAAATTATTTTATGATTCTTTCTTCTGTAGCTCACAGTATGGGAATGATTCAAAGGACTATTATATGTGGATGAAGTAGAGGGATGAGGTTAGGCTCGGTGATTCTATTAATACAAGTAAAAATCTGGAGAAAATGGTTGAAATAGGGTATAAACTATTTTACCTCTAAAGTTACTAAACAATGAAGATTCAAATTATCCATCTTGGAATAATTCTTGTAAGATGGTAAAAAACCACATTCACAGGGTAATGAGAGTCTCACATCACATCAAGAAGATTATTGGTTGAATCAAAATAATGTTTAGAGGTATTGGACTAAGGAACATCCTTCTAAGGGTATTGTATATAAGGATAGTGGGGATATGATAAATAAACCTACCAAAAATTATAATTATGTATGTAAGTTCACAAATGGACCTATTCAAGAAGAATGATAACTCACCCTTGTTGAGATGGGAATGTATAATAGGAATAAGATTATAGGAAAATAGTTGTCCTTATATGTAAATCACAAGGATATATGTCTATGAGAGTGGGGACTCAGTGTTTGAAGATACATAGAATCCATGATCAAAAGTTAATGGGAGGTAGCATCACATGAATTACTATATTTTTTTTCTTAGTATTCATATATTTTAGAGGATATCAACATGTATAACAAAAAGAGTAATGAGGGATTTTAGGAATATATATAGGATGACTCTCTACCTTAATGAAGCACAAAATTTAAGCATTTAAAAAAAGTAATGAATTCTTTGGTTAATGTGTTTCAATTTTAAAAAATACATCGAAGGAAATCAAGGTGGAGGAGATATTTTTTCTCACCTATAAAGAACCATGTTTTGATTTTTTTCAAGGTACTTCATTTATCAATTCAGATTCAAATTATAACTTTATTTATGGAAATGAATATTTATATTATGACTATTTATGTTTCATTTTAAAATTATTTCTAATTTTTTACTTGGATATAAATCATTTTCCTTTTGTGATTATATATCATCCATTTGAACTATTTTATTTAATAAATATGGTGGGTTGTATTTGTATCTTTTCCATATATATCCTTAGAAAAATATACTACTCTTAAAAATATTTTGTACAAGGTTTAATTTTTTTTCCAATGAAGGACTTATATAAATCAACCTATATTCTGAGGATCAGTGACCATAGACTTTGAAAAAATATGTTATTTAAATTATGTCAATTTTAAATAATTAAAAATGTATTAATGGATAGAAGATTGAGAAATTAATATGGTATTTTCTCAACTGTATCTTGACATAAATAATGAGTAGAAATTACTTTTCTCTAATGATTATTCTAATTATTTATGACATTATATGTTGTATTAAATTTAAGGTAATTACATTAATAAGTGGTTAAAATCATCCTAAGATACTAACTTTTTATATTGGATATATTTTTGGTATATATAGAAGAAAAAAATTATTAACAATGATATATACATTTCCTAGTTTGAAATATTATTAGTTTGATGTAATATCACAGTTAGGATAATTACAGTAAGTCGAAAAGAGGAGATCAAAGTAGTTCTTTGTTACTAATTCTATAAAATCCATATTTATATTTTCATATAATATAATTAATTAATTATAACACATATATTTTGAAATTATTATATGTAGATTTTTTTTCAAAGAAATATGAAGTCAGAAGTAATTTTATAGAAATAGAGTGAAATGTGGTTATGCTAGTGCCTGAAAACATACCTCAATAGTAAGTTAAATATCATGTGAGAGATAATGAGTTATGAAATGTTTCAAGTTGTAATTAGTAAAATAGGTATTTTTATATTTTTGGTGTGATGGAAAAAAATAATCATGTACTCTGGATTTTGATTCAATATATTCAATTTTAACTTTTTATATACTTATCACATATTAATTTATTTATTTTAAATTGTACTAATTTTCATAGAGTATTTGTTACATTAATGATTATTAATAATTATCCAATGTATTGAGAACCAATAGATTCCATGATGATATCATAAAAACTATGTCTTATGTTCTATATTTATTAGTCTAAGAATACATACACGTTGTCTATTAATTATGTTTTAGAGTCTCATAGGCATTATTGCTTCTCCTTCTGAAGTTAAAACTTGATGTGTTGGGTTCTAAACCACTATTAATTGAATAATCCTAAAAAACATAATATTTTGAATAAAATATGGAACTAAAAAATAAAATAAACTACATAAATTATGTATCATAAATGAAAAGATAACAGTATCAGACAAGCAAAAAAACGATGAACAACTAAATGAAAGACACTATAAAACTACAATGTTTTTATGATATACCTACTTTATAAAAGAACACTAGTGATTTAATTATACTAAATTAATAATATTTTATAATTTTTATCACTTTTAATTAATCCATTGATCGTGTGACAACAAAATATATATTTATAGTTTATTCCAGATGGTAAAACTAGTTCCACTAAAATTTGAAGATTGTAGGGATCCCACCATTGATCTTGGACACCTCTGATTGCCTATATATTGCACCACATAAAACCATGTATTTTAGTGAATATATAATTATCTCCTTATATGTATCTTTATGTATAATAATTCATACCATTAAAACCACCATTTACTCTAATGAATCAATATAATTTACCACAAAGAAAATTATCTTCTACACTTACATCATCTATACATACTCAAATTACAATATGTTCAACACCATTACCATAAAAAACATTCCTATAAATATCTTTCATCCACTACCACATGATCACACAATGTATGATTTCCATGATAATGGAATTATATTTCTAAAATCAATAAATCAAAACTTGAATGAAATATTCCCACATCCTAAAAATCTCTAACATGAAGATTGAATTTTAAGGATTCATGGTATTCACCAAGAAATGGAAAATTTTGAAACACATATTCATTTGCAAAATAATTCCATGTCTATATCCTATCATCAAGTCACCCAAATGACTTTATGGAAAAAAGTTTTGTAACACTTTCTTAGAATATGGCCTTGGTCAAAATTTAATATAGATTATAACTTACACTGATCTACTAATGTTGTAGCACTCTATCATCCAAAATATTTTATACGAAATGATACATGAGCTCAATGTGATTTATCCAAAAATGAAACACTAGATTTATTTCCATATAAATTGTTCTATAGAAATCATTAAATAAGATCTAAATTTCTTGATTCCTTTAATGATATTCCTATAAGCACTACATACATGTCAATTATTTCTCATCTTCTAAGATGTTAATGAACACTTATTTTATTGTTTAAAGTGAATCTATTTAATTTAGTATTATAATTTTAATTAATCCTTAAAATATAATATTAAGCACAAAAATGATAATGTTTCATTAATCCATATCCCATCAAAAAATTTCATTAATGTACACCTATTATATATTATCCATTTGGAAATACAAGGCTATATCTTATAATCGTTTATGATTGTATAGAATCCACTTCACGACTTACAATTTATCCTTTATTTGGTTTTCTAGAATCCAAATAAAAATACAAACAAAATCAATAATGACCTTCCTTATATAAATTATTGTAGAAAAAAACTTCCAATTATTTTTGTATATAGAATTTTTTCCTTTTATTTATCCTTATAACAAATTTATAATCCTTTCTCATTAGATAACATGATATATATTCAAAATTGACAGGTTATAGGGTAACATATGGGAATTCCTTGGTTTGTGTTTTTTTCACTTCCATTTATCTTTATTCTAAATTAGTAATACTTATGTGTTTTAGTTTTTTTAATAATGTATATTCACATTATGATATGGATAAAAGTTGGAACACATTACCAAGGTACGCACCTCAGTATGATAAGGGTTTGGAAGAGTTTTTAGATTTTACAATTTCCAATTGATCCGTTGATGGGAGAATAAGTTTTTTGAGTCCTAAATGTAAATTTAGAAGATGGTTGAAGAGAGATGAAGTTCAAGAAAACTTTATATTGAAGTAAATACTTGATCAATATTTGTGTTTGATTTTTCATGGAGAATCAAATGTTATAGAATGTTTAAGCACTAATTTCAATCAATAAAATGAACTCCCAACATCATTGAAAATGGAAAATGAAATGAAAAACACTATAAAATATTTATTCGGTATTTCAAGACACCAACATCAACATAAAAACATATTAGAATAAACAGTTGAGGGTGATAAAAATAACAACTTGACAAGTGATGTTTTTGATACTATAGGATAACCAGATCAATATTGTAATATATCAGTGGATCCTCCTCTTGATTTTCTAGAGACTAATTTAATAGAAAACTTCACTGATCAGAATAATGTGTTTCATGGTTTAGTTGACGTTGTAAATCATGATTTTTATAGTGGATGTTTGCAATATTCAAAAATTTCTTTTCTAATGAAGTTGTACCATATCAAATTCCTATGTGGAATTACAAATAAGTATATGTCCATGATATTTTAATTGTTTCAGGATTCATTTCCTAAAGAAAATATCCCTAAGTATTTTTATGATATGGAAAAATTTCTTAACAAGCTTGATATGAATTATACAAAAATACAAGCATGTCCCAATGATTTTAGCTTTGTTAGGGAGAGGATTCAAATAGGTGAGATTGAAAAAATGTTCTTCTTCTAGATAGAACTCAATGGGCGATATTTGAAGTATGAATCAACATAATACCATTAATAATAATAAAGGAACACACCTAAAAATATTTTATATTACTTTCCTTTAAATCATTGATTGAAAAATTATTCATGTCATTGAAAACCCCCAAACACATGAAGTGGAATTTTGTAGATAATAACAATGATGGTTTAATGAAACATCTAATAGATTCAAAATCGTGGAATACATTTGATTCATTACATCCTAATTTATCATATTATTTTAATAATGATTGATTGGGATTGTTTGTCGATGGATTCAACCCATTTGGGACTTTGAGCACCATTTATAGCATTTGTCTCCTTATTTTGATCCCTTAAAATCAACCTTTGTGGATGTGTATGCAAAAAATTACATTTATCCTTTTTATGACTATTCTTAGAAAAACAATTCCTAAAAATTATATTGATATATAATTGCATCATTTTATTAAATAATTATAGGATTTATGGAGAAATGGTGTTAAGAAATATGATGCATCTTCTAGAATAATGTTCAAAATAAAATATGCTCTAATGGGGACGATTAGTGACTTCCATGGATTTTGGAATTTATCCAGTTGTAACACTTACATGTTTTTGACTTGTCCTATTTGTAACTTTTATTTTTAGTTCTAATGACTACATCACAGTAGAAAATGGTGCTTCTTGTATCATCGAATAGTTATCAATGTATCTCATATATTTTCATTGAACAACTCAAAATTAAATGGTTCTATTGATTGTAGACCACCTCCAAATTTGTTAACATGTTTTTAAATACTGGAACGAATTCTAAATGTTGAAACATAATTTGAAAAGTTGAGTAATTTTAATGTTAGTGAGAAATGAGTTCGAATTGCATCATCAAGTGAAATCGTAACACAATAATAGAAGAAAAAAAAGTATATTATTCAAACATCCATATTGGGAATTTAATTTGTTGCAGTATAATCTTGATGTTATGAATATAAATAAGAATTTTTGTGAAAATTTGATCTTCACATTTATTAATGGGAATGGAAAATAAAAGGATCATATCAATGCTCAGAAAGACTTACAATTAACGAATATAAAGCATGATCTCTAGCCAGATGAGAATGGAATGTATGATATGAAAATTTTTGAAATGAAAAATAGGGATAAAGATATATTACATTAAATTTTAAAACATTTGAAGGTATCTTATGGGTATTCAAGTAACATATAAAGGCATGTTGACTTAAAAAATCATAGTTTATGTGGATTAAAATATCAGGATTCACATATTTTGTTACAACAGTTATTACCATTGACATTGTGTACATTATTACCAGAAAAGATTATTGCTTGTGTACTCCAATTTTTCAAATTTTTTATAAAACTATGTGAGCAAAATCTACCACCATTTGATCTTGAAAACCTTCAAAAAATATTTGTATTGACATTGTGTGAAATAGATATGATCTTTCCTATGTAATTTTTTACAGTAATGATGCATTTAACTATGAATTTGGTTTAGAAAGCTAAATTAGGATGCCCTGTACATTATCGATGACTGTGTATAATTGAGAGGTACATTATTTATATGTTTTATATTCAAGTAAACAATTATTTTCACTTCATTAAATACAAAATTATGTTTTTTAATTTTATTTCATAGATATCTTGGGCATTTGAAATCATATGTGAAAAATAAATCTCAACATGAAGAATCTATTTCTAAAGGCTATTTATTGAAGGAGTGTATTAACTTTTTTATTAATACTTGGATGAAATTTAGATAAGACTCAATTGATTTGGACACGTTGACGACACATCAACCGAATCTCAACTACATGGGAAATCCATAATATTTACTGATATTGACTAGTTAGTTGGGAGGAGCTCAAATGTCACACAGAAAGAGAGGGAATTATTATAGGCACATAGATAAGTGTTGCTGAATAATGAAATTGCAAATCCATTTATTTAAATGTTAAGGATAAAAATAAAGAGACTAATGAGAGTTAGAACATGAAATTATAAGGATATAACAAAATCTATTAATAAATAAATTGTAGAATTGTTTGTATGAAATGTAAGTTTATAAATATTGAAATAAATATAGATATTAGGTTGAAACATATATTTTGTATATCTAATAATGTATATTACTTTTATTTTAGATCATAAATACTAATACTCGAGCTGATTTGTCAGAATATTTGATGTTTCTTTCTTGAGTTCCTCTAAAATAGGCTACAAAGTTCAACACTTACAATGTGAATGGCTTTAAATTTAATATAGTTGATCCAGAAGAGGGTTTGAATACATATATTAGTAGTATATTTACGTTTTATGAAGCAGGATACTATGGAAAGTTGTCTGATATTATCGAATTAAAGTACCACATGAATTTTTTAGTTTCTTTATTCAAATTAAATTGGGTCAATATTATTAGGGGTGTTAAAATAGAATCCAAGCAATTTACTTATTTGAAATTCTTTCTCTTGATGCAAGTTGGTGACCATGAATTACATGATCTGTATATATTATCATCATAATAAAAATTGGTATATTATATAGAAGATTTCATCGATGAATGGTGGAGTGTAGTTTCTCATGTAAAAGAGATACTTGTGTGATATGGGTGATGATGTGGAAGATTTTACCTCTGACATTGAATCCCATCAACAATGAGAAGAAAACTTATTTTTCCATTATTATATTGAAAATATTAGTGTTTTAAGGGTGGATATAGTCGATGAAGTAATGATGGAGCAAGAAGATAACATGATTGAAGGAGAAAAAGATTTTATGTGAAGTCATCCATTAATTTATCAACCACTTATGTCATTTGTGCAGTCATTCATTATCATAGTTATGTATATTATTGTGGTCAGTACTGTGAATCTGTTATCATTTCAAAAAAAATCTATATGATTTTTTTGAATTATATGTTCTAGAGTTAATTTTATTTGACTAAATGATAGGAATAATATGTAGGAAGCATTATAAAAAATCAAGTAGACTCCCGATTGACGTTCCCACAACCATACTGACAGATGATGATCTATCTATCTGCCTTCCTATAGCATCTGAGACACCATCCACTTTCCCCCTACATCATCTCTCACACCCTCCGTTAGCATCCCATCAGCAGCTCAGCCAACACCTCTATATTTAGCTACCTTATCAGTGAGGGAGTAGGTTTCCACTCTTGTTTCTTCATAGAGATATTGGAGGGTGACTATTATAGGAATAAATTTTAATATGAATGAAGTTATTTCACTTTTTTATACTAGTAACTATTTTTTCAAATAAGTTGGAAACAATGCTAATATTGAGGAAAATATGAAAAGTGTAGATGTATGGAATCTGAATGGAGTAAATATAGTTGTACCATTTGACTGTTATGGGGTCACTATGGATAACGCCATGAGATTATTTGGAAAGATTCTAAGATTTCTGGCGACGAAGCTAGTTACCCTTCCGATTATGTATGATGATTAGATGAATATACCTTCAGCATTGAAAAATGAATTTGTTTTATTCATATATAAAGGTAATTTTAATATATTATGGTGTAATTGAATGTAATTATGTTATTAAATTCTAATATTTTCAAAATGAATCTCATTATACAAATGTTTTTACAGTTTTCCATTTGTTATCTTATTACATGAAAGTGGACATTTTTTTTAAGAAATAGAAAAATTTTAAATGGATATTTTGGAATTAATTCAATGAAACTTCCTTGAGAACCCATTAACTATATGATAAGGTACCTAATGGGGTACCTAGAGAGTAATGGAAAGTATTTATTGATTTTTATCATGATGAGTAGAACATGTTATTAAAATATATATTATTATATTAATCTCATTTTAAATTTATACATGCATATAACAAGGAGATTTCATTTCATACATTAATATTAAATTACATTTTATTTATTTTAGGATATTTCAAGGAAGAAAGCAATGAGTTGGGCTAAGAAAATCATCCCTCATACAGCGAGGTCCAAGAGTTTTTATCAATTCTAATCAACTCTGGTAATATTTTAATTAGTTTAAATATTTGTAAGTCAATATTATCTATTCCATATATTAAATTATTGATTTATATTTTTTTAATGCAGTCACAAAATTTAGGGCACTAAGCCTCCTAAATATAACTATGGTTTGATGTTAATAAAAAATATGATGGTAGTTATGTTAATGAGCCTGCCAAAGAATGTGGCGTATGAATTTATTGTTCATTTTAATAACTTGTTATCAGTTTTCACTATGTTAATATATATTTCTTCAAATATGAATGATATTTTATTTATAGGTAAAAATTAAAGAACTATGAGATTTCAATCCTGCACAGTCCTACTTAGTCTCCCAGGATGACATAGTTAGTATAGTTATTGGGAAGGAGCATCCTGGTCGAGTGTGTGGGATGGGTTTAGGACCATTACCATCTGAGGTCTTTAGAAAGCCATCAGGGATTACAACTACATCTAATTTGGGTTGTAGTAACCCCTTACCCTAAGATTCATAGAGAGAGTTTTTTTCTATGAAAATCAAAATTCAAGAATAGGGGGATTAAATATAAGCTTTATAGAAAGAGTTGGTATATTTATATCAAAAGATTACTGAATCTATCCCCAATGATATTGCATCGATGAATGGTGGTGAGCAGATAAATCACACAACTTAAAAAGAATTTATTTTAAAAAATATGGTTTTAAGTTTAAATATAAATATACAAAATTGTTTAATTTTTAATGTAATTTTCATACAGGTTCCAATATAAAGAAGTGGAGATAGAGATGGAAAGAATGATGAGAATAGTTCATCATAATATATTGATTAGTGGTCTTTTTGATGTCTTGGACTAATATAGAAAGAGAGGGTTTTCATATATCATTTGTGGAACAGAGTATTCACATGATATTTCATGATTTAAAATGTTTGAAGAGGCTGAAACCATTTATGGTTCATGTAAATTAATATAATTTTTTATATACAATTAGTTTCCTTCATTCATGTTTCAGGGGACCATGTAGATGAATATGGTCTAAGAAAACTACAGAGAAATATATAGGATTGTTTTGGGACTCTTAAGATCAGAATAAGTTCTCATTAGAAATATAAGTACTTATAATTGGTGAGATATGTGATTAGATTCATGCCATATTTTTTATTTCATGTGTGTGATTTTGTGTGCTTACGATAGGCGATACACCTGGTCTGTGTAATTTTTTTTAGAGTAGTTCTAGGGATACAGATTCTGTAGTTGTATCTTTTTATAAATCAACATATGATGGAAGTTTAAACCACTGATAAATATGATACACTATTATTTAGTGGTGGTTTTAACCGCCGCTAAATCCTCTTCGTTTTTTTTGTTGAAAAACAATCGTTAAACTGAAGAAAATGCCCACTAAATATGCTTTCTATGAAACTTACAAAAAACCGAAGCTAAATGGAAGGAACCACCACTACTCAATGATTTTCTTATTGTACATGATCCTCTATGCCATAAATGAATGGATGTTACATATAAATATGAATCACCACAAATGTTCTACAAGTGAAACTTATTTCAATCAAGAAGGTGGAGATTTGAAGATTATTTTTAGTGTTAAAGAAACTATAAGAACAAAGCCTATAATTTCTAGTAAAACATGTCACTTCGAGGAAGAAGGTGTGAATTTAGGGGGATAAACTTTCAATGAAAAGAAAACACCAATAGAAATATGAGAAGTGATATGTCATGGAAGGAAGAAAAACGAATTTAAGAAATCATTAACTAAAAATTTCTTTTATTTCATAGAATAGACATTTAGAAGATATGGTCAGACTAGTCACTATGTGGAAAAATGTATGGAAACAATTTCTGGAAAGGATTAGTTCATCAAATGAGAAATGGATAAGGGGAAAGAAAAGGAAAAGGAAAATTCCCCCATAGTTAAAGTTGCATTGAAAGATAACATGAAGAAGAAACCAGGGATTCTTAACAGTTGATGCTCTTCATATTATTACATGAGATTTAAAATATTGATAAACTTAAAAGAACACAGTGGATTATATTTTACCTTTAGAAATGATATTTCCTTAAAAATCAAAGTAAGTGGAACATTTTTTATTAATGATAAAAATTTTAATTCTTAGGAACTTTTATTTGTTAATGGTATTAAAAAATAAATTAATAATTGTAATTTATTTTTGTGATGATGGAAGTGAAGTGGTATTCTGAATAAATTCTTGTATACTCTTGTTCTTAAAGGATAGAAGAACAATTTTTGAAGGAGTGATAACTGAATTAAATCTATTTCAGATTGGATATTACAGTAACTTATGTTACCCAAGTGATAAATATGAAAATCATTGGTGTAATATAATACTTGATTTTATATGAAAATAAAAACATTAGGAAAATCTCAATTGAATAATCCATGAGATATTTACCTCTAATTAAAAGAAAAAGAACCATCATTTTTGAGGCTTGTTAGAAATGGAAGGTGATTGAAGGAGAATGTAAAAGAGTATAAATTGAGTATACAAAACCTATTTAACATATAAATTATGATTTATATGGACCGTTGAGGAATAAATGTGTAAAGGAATATTTATAATTTATCACTATTATTGATGAATTCACATGGATAACTAGTGTTATGTTGATGAAACATAAATCTAATCTTGTGGAAATGTTTAAATTTTATATGAGGGAGGACGAAAATTAACTTGGTGAACATATCTAGAAGATTAAAATGAATAATAGAAATGAATTTAAATTTAAGTATACAAAATCATATATATACATATATATATGTATAAAAACATAGAATAAAACATCAACATAATTAACCATACACTCCTAAAAATGGTATTTCAGAGAGGACAAAAAATTTGGGTTGAAATGGAAAGTGCTATTCTTGTGGAGTATAAAATCAATAAATTATTTTAGAGGGAATGTGTATATAAGGTATTATATTTTCAAAATATATTTCTATTTATAATGGAAGAATTAACTACCCCATATAATACGTGGTACAATATGAAACCAATGGAAAATTATTTTAAAGTGTTTATAAGTGATATCCAAATGAAAATAAAAAGTCTAAACTTAGGAAAATTAAATGAAAAAGTTGAAGAACGAATTTTATTGGGTTTCACAACCAAAATAAAAATCTATAATTTCTAGAATAAATGATCATAAAAAAATGTGGAATCATGTGATGTTAAGGTGATTGAAAATAAGTTCAATCTAGTGGAAGAAGAGAAACATGAAATCGATGACCCAAAAAAAGATACAAAAGATTTTATGTAAGAACTATTGGATAAGAAGAAATTGTCAGAAACCAACCCAATCCATCCATACATTATATGCCAAAGCTAGACTATGAGATACCTTAGGGGTGTCCTTAAACCCCTTGGGCTGAAGATAAGCATTAATTTTCATCAAATGAAATAATTAGGGATGATTTATCTCATAAAATAAATAAAAAACCAGTATAAATTTAAATAAAATTTTGGTATGAACCATCTGTAATTTTTATGCACATACTAAATAATAGAGCCAGAGAAAATAGAAGTAAATAAATTAAATTAATTTAAATAAAGAAATCCCTTGCTCACCCCAAATTCCCTTACTTACAGCCAACTCTAAGTCCCACTATGACCTCTTTAAATATAATACACCACCCATAATGATAACTGAAATTTAGAAAAATGATTATTTGGATGATGTGATAAAGAATTATAAATAAATAAAAAACACCCAACATACCTCCCTATATATCTACAAGTTACTATACAATACTAAAATCAAAATTCTCTAAGAGTGGTAAAAAATGATCTGGAAATTGAAACTAAAATGATATAGATAGATGTGATCAAAGAGATCAGTAGGCATGCCAAAGGAAAAACACCCCAAGTAAATTATTTAAATAAAATATCATTCTCATGATGGTTTTAAATATATTATTAAAAAGAGGGGTTTATTTTATAATCATGTAAAATAAAATATCAATTTATATATTTTTTCATTAAATGAAAACAATTATTTTAGAGACAATTTAAAAGTTGAAGACTATTTTAATAAAAACCCCATTAAAAACCTACATTATAACCAATTTTGAAATAATATTTTCAATACACTTTAGAATAAAATTTTAAAAAATATAAATAATTCTCAGGAAAGAATAAAAAGGATATGAATCATGGGTAGTGTAAAATAATGCAAGAGAAAGAGGAAATGATACAAGAAATAATTTTAAATTGGAATAATGGGAGAAACACCCTAGGGTCACTAATTCTAGGGGGAACCTATAACTAATGTCACTAATTATGGATACTCTCAATTAGTGTAAATAAACTAGTAACACATCACTCTGTAATGGAAAATAACATAATTAACTAGATCTTATAGTTGAAAGGGAGCCCATCATGATCTTGGCTCTCCTACTTAAGCATTTAGGGTTCCTATGAGGTTTGAATCATAATGAAAACCATAGAACAAATAACTGTAACATCACTAGGAAATTATACATATACCATAACAATATAAAATCATTAAATAATTAATGGTAAATTCAATTCACACATTAAATCTCTTTAAAAAAAATTTCATAAAACAACCAAGGATTTTACATTCAAAAGAATTCAAAGTCACAAACAATTATTAAAAAGTTGCAAACTAGGCTTTATAATTTATTTTCAGAATCCTTTAAAACCTATTTAAAAATAATGCTTGAGTATCACATTTAAAACCCCAAGGTTTCCATCCATTTTTATGGATATATAAACTTACACATATATATGCCTATCACTGTATAAATTCACACACTTTCACATGAACTGATACTTATGTATATTTATACACATGTGAATGTGTAAAATGTAAATTGGAATTGCAAACCTTACACTTTTTAAAAAAAATATTTGTAAACACTTTAGTTTTCAAGGTATTTCATGTATTACTAGAATTTACAAGTAAACTATAAAAATAAATTGAAAATTAATTTCGAATACCCAAATATATTTTAAAATAAATAACACATAATTAAAATCAATCTTGTAAATTTATCAAACACTTGGTGTGAAAGGAAGTTTCCAAATAATTTTAAGACACAAATTTATATTTAAAAAGTCCCTTTTACCCAATAAAATTCTAGTAAAACTTGGTTACCCTTTCAAACAAATTAATAGATACATTTAATATTATTATTAAACATCTAATACATGTATTTAAAGGACCATAAGTCAAGGTTTTAAAATTTAATGACCAAAATAAGGGGAAACCTACCTTAAATTAAACCAAACATATGGCCTTTGATGAATGATGATAGAATCAACCTTAAGATGGATCTCAAAATTCCTATCCACCAAAGAAACACCACATTATATATTAGGGTTAAAACAAGTCATGCGCATATAGATGGGATAAAATATAGTAAGGAAAAACAATAAGATAGAAGAGGAAATAGGGAAAGATGAGGATAGGGCCTTACCTATGTAGAATCACTTGAAATCAATGAGATAAAACACAAGAACTCAAGGAGGTATAAATAAGGTCATGAGAGGGGGATTCCTTGGGTTTTTCATGTGTTGTAGGATGGTGGGGGATAGGAAACCAATTCATGTTTTTTAGTTTTTATTAATTGTCTAATAGGGTTTTTTTTAAATTTTCATGAAATGAATAGTGGCGGCATAGTTTACCAAACTGTGTACTAATCATGTCCCCTTAAATTGGAACCATAGGACACCTACATTGTTTTTAAATACATTTAACAATCATGAAAAATGTATTTGATAAATTATAAAATCCTGCCATATAGCATTTGTATGGTTTGTCCAACCGTGTATCCGGACCGTAAGACTTAAAGAAATCATTAAAGACACAATTTTTTTAAAATATAATGAATCAAGTCCATGGAATAATAAATTAAATATATGATTAGTTAATTATATTAATATATAAGGGTCAGGTTATTACAATTCTCCCCAATATAACCCTTTCGTCCCCTATAAAAGAACCAAAGTCTCCATGTATGACACAAAATTCAAAAGATAGAAGATAACCTGATGTACTTCCAGATTAACAATGACCCTAAATAGAAAAACTCCCCCTATCCACATATATGGGAAAAATGTTTCTAGGAATAAAATCACAAGAAACAACATTAAAGATAAGAATAAAAAAATTGAGATTAATAAGAGGTATCCTCACCGTATAAGTCTTTCACTTATCATGGATCTCCAAACAAGAATGATGGTTTTAGAGGAATCCATTACAAAACACCACCACCCCTTTTAAATACAAGGAACATAAATCAGATTACAAAACCTAACACCTTATCCATAATTCCATCAATATGACAGAATTATCTCCAAAATGACATAATGGGTAAACCACCCAAAGAAACCCCCCTCCCACTAGTCAAGAATCCAAAAATGTTTCATGGTATAATAAAGTATCAATAAGATAGAAGGACCCTAAGAGGATTCCTCAACACTTGATTATTTAAAAAAATGTCACTAAATGGCCTAATGAAATGTAAAAATAGGGTATTTCTCCAAAAATTAACCTCAAACCTTTTATAATATCCCAACAGATTAGATGGATTCACCCTTAGACGAAGAAAACCCAAAGAGAAAAGGCAAAACACCAGTGAGAATGCCTAAATAAAAAACACTCCTTGGCATAATCAATTTCGTCACTAGTCCAAATTTTAGAGTGGATAACCTAGTAATTTCTCTAAAAAAATTGATGCATACACATCATCAAAATAGATGATCACTAAAATATCTAGCACTCCTGAAAAAAAATCTAGGTAACACCTAGAGAAGACTAAATGTATAATTTTCTCAAAACTTCAACTTTAATAACTCTATAAACATAAACCTAAAATAGAGAGAAGTATAACCAATTAAAAAAATCAAGTCACACCTAGAAAAAAAGGAATAAATCATAGAGACTAAACAACCAATTTGTATCATTAATTTTCTAGGGTATACTTAGAACAAAATGAAACACTAATCTATCCATTAATTTCTCTTAAATTAAAATCAAACATTCCCAAGATAAATCATAAAATACATCTTGAAAATAAAAAACCCAATTTTTTAGAAATAATAATACTTTTAAATTTATTTATCTCCCTTTGAAACCTAAATAAATTTCATTTCAAAACATTTTATAAATTTCAACTAAAATAACTCAAGTAATTCAATTTAAAAGCCTCTTGAAAACACCATTCTATCTATTTTTTAGAATTCACATTTAATCCATTTTTAAAACCATGAAATTTCATTTGAGAACTAAAATTAAACCATAAGTTTATTATTAAATTTATTACATAAATTAAAACCACCAATTTCTAAAATAATAACTATTTTAACCACTTAAAACCACACTCTCTTTTAAAAACCATTTCAAAATAAAAGATTCCTTTTTACAATATACAAAATTTTCATGGAAAATATTTTAAAATACAAAAATATCTTTATAAAACCTTAATAAAAACCCT
The DNA here is from genome assembly GCA_963277665.1 of Viscum album. Taxonomy (NCBI): domain Eukaryota; kingdom Viridiplantae; phylum Streptophyta; class Magnoliopsida; order Santalales; family Viscaceae; genus Viscum; species Viscum album. The sequence continues at coordinate 1,276,856,507 of OY728158.1, forward strand.
ATTAATCAATAAAACATAATATAAGTACAAACTAAAAAGGACCAGTGATTGCACATCATTGGCCACATGTCTTGGTGGACCATGTTCCAACCACACAACCATCACCAAGAGAAACATAGAACCATATATGCGAGATCCACATAGATTACAAAGTCATGTAACCTCATCATGTACCACCAGTTCAACTACCATTTTATCCCAAAACACAAAAAATCAATTAATTTATCCATAAAAAATATATTAAATTATGAATACCATCAATTAAAATAAAAAAATAGAAATATTTAAGAAAAAATCTCAAAACCAAAATTTAAATCTCAACATCCCATGGTAACTCAAGTTTAACCATGAGAGATGGTTGTAATGACCTGGAAATATTCTTATACTAATAAAATAACTCTTTTATATCAAAAATTATTTTATTAAGTTTTACAATTTAGGCACACATAAGTACTATTACATTTTTTTACACATCATATAATAATATTGATCACTACAATTAAGAATAGTATAGGGATATAAACACTGAAGAATAGTTCCAACACTAAGAGAAACTACATAGGCATGAAATCTCCCATGAATATAATTCTTACCATAATTATTGTAAAAAATAAAGATAATCATTAGGAATCTTATAGGCATTATCATATAATTTGTAAGAATATTTTTGAAGCAATGAATGATAAAGTGAGAAAGATGATGTCTTTATAGGGAAATTTGGACATTTAATATTATGACCATTGGATTATATGCCCATTGATAATTATAAAAATTGACTAATATGGTTGGTGTAAATTATGACCATTAGTAAATTATATAGTTGGGCGTTATTATTTTTGGTTTTGTAGACACAATTAAGTGACCATTAAGATTGTTTTATGATATAACAATAATTGCATTATTTGTTTTATGCAGTAAATATATTCCATTAAAAATATGTTTTATGATAAATTTAAAAGGTTTAAATAAAATTTATTTTCATGAAATAATCTTATAAAACCAATTTAGTAAGTGATAATATATTTTGACAACGTCTTATGTATTTTTTATAACGGTTTGAATGTTTATTATGCTATAAAAGTGTGAATTTTCAATTAATAAATATTATATTTAAAAGTTTAAAGTATCATATTTAAAAAATTATTTTGATAAAGTAAATTTAATTTATGTAATAAACACATTAAAATTATCTTAGAGTTATTTTTATGGATTTTATGTCAAATTCATTTTTTTGGTGGAAATGTGAAAATTACCATTTTATGAGTGTCCTGATTTTATGACATAATTATTATGTGAGCACGATAAAAAAATTAATAAAAAATTAATCAATTAAAATTTAAATTAATAATTATAAATATTAATTTATAAATATTATTTTGAACTTATAAATATATACTTTACATTTTGGAACGATTTTAATTTTAATTTTTTGAGATAAAAATTATTTTATATTCTGTTCATGAAATGAGTTGGTTGGAACTTGACTTTAGAATTGTGGTTTCTTTGAATGTAAAATAACTCTAATTCACTCATTAATAATCCAAAAAATTATTTATAATTAATTTAACCCATAATTGTTTGTATTATATGATAAAATCAGAAAGATTTTAACACATAAAACCACTCCTCCACAAGTATAAATTTCCACAATTTCTCCCTTTCCTCCCCATTCAAAATCCATTGTTTTTTTTCATATACTCCTAGAACTCTAAATAACTCCCAATATATTCCTAGGTCTATAAGGAGTCTCTCTGAATCTCTAATAATAATCCTCTCAAGGTAAGTATTCTCTTACTCTGCCATTTCATTTCAAAGAATTTTGTTGTATAAGCCTTTTGATTATCGACCCATTATATTTTCAAGTGTTTATAAACACCAAAATTACTATATATATAATGTATTTTTAATGAGATAATCAATTTATCTCTCATCAATACCATTCCAGTATACCTATTATATACCTATTATAATGAAAAAATCAACCCATGATTTTCCATGCTATATTTTCATGTCATGAATATCTTACACTATTTTCATTAGAGGATATTCATTTTGATGTATATTTCAATTATTTATTTGGTAAATCCATGTATGAACCACACATTACCTACTCATTTTTTAATAATGATATGCACTAATGATCTTTGATCGATGTGGCACACATAATGTTAGATATAAGAACGGTGCTCCCTAATAACAGTTCAATGCGTTGGGTTAAGAATTAATATCATTAGATGAAATGTTCATGATACCTTAGTTATATGACTTGGTAATGTTTTATAATACCTTATTCAAAATACTTAGTAATATGTTTTATGAAACCATATAAATTATCTTTGGTGATATGTTTATGAAATTATAATGTTTATATTGTATCCAAATTTCCATGTGATGCCTCCTGTTCTTATGTTCATGTACATATGTTATGCCTCAAGTTATTATATACATGCTCTTATGTTATGACTAATGTTTCACCTATGATGTTCTCTTACATTTTATATCACTTAATGGATTTTATAGTCTCCCCTATCTTTTGATGAATGTCCCCAAGAAATCCTATGTAGTGAGGTGATCTAAGATGGGATAATAAGGAATACTTCAAAGAGAAATGATAATTATTTTATATTTTATTTTGTATACTAGATATATATTATATTATACACCTAGTTTCCAAGATATTAAACCTAAATGTTCATTAGTAGTTATTTATGTAATATATTGTCAAGGAATTATGCTAAAAAAACATGTTTGAAAAATGCAGGTTTTTATAGTTAGTATCAATGGAAAGGATTAGTTATTTATGGAAATTAGTACTAGAAAACATAATTAAGAACTCCAGGGATAAGTATAAATATAGGAAAAATTTCTGAAATTTTGGAAAATTATAAAGATAATTATTTCCAATAAATTAAATACCTATCTAGATACTATAATTGTATGCGGATCTAGAATAGTTTTACTTAGGGGGAATAACCCTGAAAATGGTATATTGGGCGTTAACTTGATCATAAACTAATGTACAACAAAGAGGCCTTACTATACACCTAATTTTTTACTCCTAGGGTATATTCTTTAGTTATGATATAATTTATATAAATCGTTGTAAAAGGATGTATATAAAGTATAAATTTTTTCTTTTTAATAGAAATAAAATATTAAAGTATATGATCTTAGAATCCCTATATTAAAAAAATCAGGATAAAACTTTCATTTAGAATTTATTATCTTAATGATTCTTAAATGTATCCTTCTTCTTATTTGTGTTTTTCATTTAAGTAAATGTATAGAAATTAAAGGGACTATGTGAAAAATATAAGTAATGAGAAATGATATGATGAACTTCCTAATTTGTTAGAATTTGGGGTAAAAAATTTCATTATGATGATATCCAATGTTATAAATAATAACATAAACCCTATAGAGCATCTAACATAACCAAGGAGGGAAAAATAGCTTTGGAATCCTTCATACACCAACACTCAGCAACTTTTAGTGGACCCTTTGACTCGTTAATTATGGAGTAATGGATCAATGAAATAGAAAATATATTTTCTATACACTATTATTTTGAGTAAGAAGAGTTCACTCAGAATGTATATAATTTTGAGGGGAAGAGAATCAATGATGGACATTAATACAAAATACAACACCTATAGAAGAAATTGATGCTATAAAGTGGGAAGACATCCAAAAGGTCATTTTTAATAAGTAGGTTCCTAACAACTTATGAATAAGGATATAAATTAAATTCATTGAGTTGAAGAAAAAGTAAGGTCTATGTGAATTTTTTAGATGAATTTCACAAGGTTTGCACATTATTCATCAATATGTATCATGGATTTTTATGGGAAGATCGATCAATTATTTGGTGGGATGAGACAACATCAATGTAAAGTTATGGAAATCTAGAAATTTGAGAGCTATAAAGAAATATTAAAATGTGTAATAAAAGTTTAAATAGATTTTAGAAATACTCAATGGTTTTGTGTACATAATGATAAAAAGTGGAGGATGGGGAAAAACTTTGGGAAGAATCCTAACCAATAAAAGAAAGGGATGGAACTACAACTTACCTTGTAAAAAACCATGATAAAAGGAACTTGGGAAACTGTGTTCAAGGAAGTGGGAAGTTCTAAAAATGAGGAAATTCTATCCAGATTTATCTAATTTTTTATGGATATATAAATCCTTAGCATCATAATGTTAATCACAAAGGGGAGATATTTCAAGTGCATTCTACGGTGAAATTATTTTAGTATAGAGAAATTGGGAACTTTTAAAACTAGTATGAAAATATGATAATGGTGTAGGGAAACCACAATAAACCCCATTACAGGATAAGGGATTAGGGCCATGCTTTTTCTATCACTACGGTTGAAGTTGAGGCTCAAAATGATATGGTAGCAGGCAGGCTTGTTGTTTACTCAAAGATTTCTAGTATACTATTTGATTTTGGTTCAACATATTTTTTTATTTATTTTAGGTTTTTGAATAACATCTAATCAAACCCATAGCTATTATAAGTAGAGTTATCCGTTAAAGATCTCAGAGGAACTATTCATTCTATAAGAGTATAAAGGGATCCCCTAATAATTACGGTGTGATCCATCTCATAGTAAATCTAATAGTTAGTATTATGATGGAATTTTACATAATACTATGGATGGGTTGAATCTTACATTATAATTCTAAGACCAATTGTATAATAAATAAAATATCAATTGTATTGGTGGGAAATCATAAAATTATTTTCAAAGAAGAGATATCCCAGGCTGAGTTTTTTCAAGAACTACCTCATATAGCCTTCTTTATGTAAATAATTAGTAAATAATGGGAAGAAATTTAATGTAGAAAATATAGAATTTGTACCCATTTTTTAAGAATACATTAATATATTTTATAAATAATTATCTATAACTCCCCTAGAAAGAGAGATAAAATATCTATTGAACTTGTACTTTGATACAAACCTATATCAAAGACCCTATAGAGAATGTCATTCCTTGAGCATGAAGAATTGAAAAATCAACTAAAAATACCTTGGAGAGTGGATTTATCCATTAAAGTGTGTATACATGGAAATACTATATTCTCCTTTTTAATAAAATAGATAAGACAATGAGACTATGCATTAACTATGTAGAACATAATGGGATCATAGTAAAGAATAAATACCCTCTTTTGAGAATTGATTAATTATTCCACCAAATTCATGGATATTAGTTCTTTTATAAGATTTATCTATGACTAGGGTATCATCAACTGATTGTGAAGAAATAAGATATACCAAAGATAGACTTTTGAACAAGGTATAGACATTATGAGTTCATTGTTATTCCCTTTTTTTATTAATTCTCCCATGATATTTATGGATTTGGTGAATAGAATCTTTAGGGAATACCTTGATAAATTTTAGCGATATTTGTTGATGATATTATAATATATTTTAAAAAACAGGAGGAATAAAAGAATGAATAAGGGTTATATTAAAAATTAAATGGAAAAATTGGATTTTTTATAAATTCAATAAATTTGAGTTTTGGTTGCAATAAGTTCCTTTCTTTAGACACATTGTATCTTGTGGAGTAATTCATGTGGCTCCAGCTATGTGTATAATAGTAGAGGAGTGGCCTCATCCAACAACAATGATTAAGATTCATTGTTTCCTCAGTTTAACTGGGTACTATATAAGATTTATGAAAATATTTCTTGGATTTTTAATCTACTAATGAAGTTAACACAAAAAGAAGTTAAGATTACCTAGAAAAAGGAGTATGAAGAAAGTATTTAATTGCTGAAGAAAATTTTGTTTTGTTCACCTATGCTAACTTTACCCTCTAATAGAAAAGTATTTTTCATTTATAGTGATAAATCATTGAAAGGACTTGGATTTATACTAATGAATAATGAAAAATTGATTAATTATGCATCAATATAGTTGAATCCTCATGATTTGAATTATCCTATGCATGACATGGAGTTAGATATAGTTTTATTTTCACTAAATATTTGGAGGCACTATCTGTATAGGGAGAATTTTGGTATATACAAATACCAAAAACATTTTAAGTATATATTCACACAAAAAGAACTAAACATGAGATGATCAAGTTGGTTAGAGCTTCTTAAGGAATTTTATTATTCTATTGATTATCACCCTATAAAATCTAAGAAAATCACAGATGCACTAAGTAGGAAGTAAAATAGAGTTCTTATAATGATGAGGATTGAAGTAGATCCATTAAAAAAGGAATTAGTAAATATTGACGTAGAATTGATATGGGAAGGGACATCCTTGATCTTGTCCCAAACTATTTCCCAACCATTATTGTTGGAGATGATTAAAAAAGCACAAAGAGATGATTTTATGATACCAATAAAGATAAAGGAAATGAAAATGGAATGTTTATTTAGTTTTTCCATGATCAAGAAGGAGTACTAAGGTTTAAAACAAATCTTTATATCCCATATATTCCAAAGTTCTATGAAAGAACTAATAGATGAAGTTGATACCTATATATTTTCTATATATCACAGAAGGACCAAAATTTATAGAGATCTATGTGATCATTATTGGTGGGATAACATGAAAAGGTAGATTGTAGATTATATTGTAAGATGTTTTGTATGTAAAAAGGTAAAGATAGAGTGGAAACTTCAAAAGGGTTTGATGTAGCCACTTCCATTACATTTATGGAATTGATACAAAATCACAATATACTTTTTCATGGACCTTCTTAATACATACAAGGTAAAAAATTCCATATGGGTAGTAATTTATAGATTAACAAATCCTTCCCATTTCATTATTATATAGGGGGATTTCTACCTTGAGTAAATTGATCGTATATATATTCAAGAATCGACGAGACATCATAGGGCCCCTATATCAATTTCTTTTGACTGTGATCTAAGGTTTACTTCTATGTTATGGATGATCCTTCAGAAGGTTATGAATATATAGGTAAACCTAAGCACACCATATCATCTCCAAATTGATGGGAAGGCTAAGAGGAATATTTAAACATTGGAGGAAATGTTAAGGGATATCTTACTTTATTTTCAAAAGATTTGGGACCAATATATTATACTAATTAAATTATACTATAATAATTTTTTATAATTAAGTATTCAAATGGATCCATATGAAGAACATTATGGGAATAAGTGCATAACTTCAATATGTTTGGATGAAGATGGAGAGGGAAAACTATTAGGACCAAAAATTATAAAAGTGATTATGGAGAAGATAAATGTTATATAGAGGAATATCAAGGATACTTAGATATGATAAACTAGTTATGAGGAAAATTGAAGGAAGAAATTATAATTCTGAGTTAGGGATCATATATTCCTCAATGTATCACCCTATAAAGGAGTCATGAGGTTTAGAAAGAATGGGAATCTGAGTCTATGGTATATTGAACCATTTGAGATTCTAGAGAATGATAGAGTTTTGGATTATCAACTATATCTACCAAAAAATATTTACAATGTCCATGATGTATTCAGTGTTTCAGTGCTAAATATGTATATATAAGACCCAATGTATACACTTAACATAAATAGCATGGAATTAGAATATTAACTTTATTATAAATAATAACTAATCTACATTATAGATAAAATAGAATAAGTGTTGAGGAAAAAACCCATATAGTGATTGTCTTGTGGAGGAATAAAAAGTTTTAAGAATAATTATTGGAGCTTTAATAAGTGATAAAGGAGGCTTACCCCTATTTATTCTAGGATTGGACATAAATTACAAGGAATAAATTTATTGGGAGGATATAATGACCTAAAAATATTATATTAGTGATAAAATACTCTTGTCTCTCAACAAATATTTTATTAAGAATTATAATATAAGTGTTAGAGTTGGTGCCCTGAGAACCAACAGTTTGTACTTTGATTACATGAATGTACACTTATTATATATTTTTCATTGTTCTGCATGACTATAATATGATAATGTCCTTGAATATTTGTTTCATTTAAAAGGTCATGGTAGATCCTTGCTATGATGAGAACCTTGAAATGAAATAAAAGTATTATTAAATAATATTCTACGGTTGGATGACATACTATGATAGGACACATGGTATTCATACCATCATGTGTGAGTACTCATAAGTAGACGAGACTCTCTCTCATAGAGTTCACAATTGGTAATATCTAAGATGGGAGATTATGAGAATAGACCCGCCAGTAGCAATTCTGCATGTCTTGGTGTCATCGGACATTACTATCTATGCATGTGTGTAATGGTCCTTGGAATGGAATATTATCATTAACTCGTGTTATGAATCGCACACTTAGATTTGCAGATGAAAACCATCATAAAGACAGTTGGTGGGAAGTAAGGTACGTTGGGTGCATCACAAATGACATGTTGTTAATGGATAAAACGAGGAAGGATTTGTCCCTTCCATATTTATGGAAGCAGACATCTTGTACCCTTTGATTGAAATATAACTTTTTCCCAAATTCCATGGCCATGGTGTCACGACAAGTTTATTTCTGGAAGTCAAATAATTATGGATCAAGCATATAGGTTTATGAAACCTCCATGAAACATACTCGATGAGATATTGAGACAAATGGATTAAATTACACATTAATCATTCCTATGAGGTGACATGTCAATGTTGTGTCAACTTATTTCTCTTAGGTGCATTGACCCGTTACTAGATAGTAATCTTGAACTTTAGGCAAGCCCACATAATGCCAATGAGAAGGAGTCCTAGAAGGTCACACACTAAGTGTATCAGCATATCTCAAGTAGAATAAAGATTATTCCCGTATGTGGTTTAATGATTATTCAAGGAAGCCTAAATATTTTTAATGTTGGAGGAAGAATAAAATAAAAACAAGTACACACCATGTATTAATGATTACATGCAGTGTAGTTTTTATTTTTGAAAACAATTACACGATGTGTATTAATGATTACACGCCATGTAGTTTTCATTTTGGAAAGGAAATGAAAAACAAGTACATGTAGTTTATTAATGATTACACGTTGTGTAGTTTTTTTATAAAAAACAAGTACACATCGTGTATCAAGGATTACACGCCGTGTTGTTTTTCCAGTCAGGATTTTGAGGATATAATATTGTTTTATTAAATGATATTTATTATAATCAATGTGGGTGCATGTTAAGGAATTACTTATTCGACATGGGGGGTTTTAAATAAGAGTTAAGGAAATAAATAAAATGCGTAACGCGTATATTTATTGTCATAAATGTATAAGCTCAAACCTGATTATAAATATCCTCACAACCCCAACATTTTTCCTAAGAATCGTTGTGCATAACAATTCTGGAGAATTCTTTCAAGACCGAAAGAACTTTGCCCTCCAATAATTCTCTCAAGACTAAGAGAGATCCACCTCCATCGGATCAAGGCAATCTAAGGCGGAAAATGAAAGCAATGGCTTCTCCACACTAGCACCCAGATATTCCTTTGGCGACATCCGGAGATACGTGGTGCATGTGTGGATCACCGCTAGAGAAATTCTACACTTGGATTCTGCAACACAACGACGAATCACATCGGAACGTGATCATAAATATCAATGAAGAAAGAACGCCATAAAAGGTACTTCTTTTCAATTAATTAAATTAATTATAATCAACCTATGATGATCCTCCTTTGTGGTTCCGAGACTATTCTTATTCATTGTCTATTTCTGTGATTCTATCAATGGAGTCTGGTGTTTATCATCATATTGATCCTGAATTCATCATTTCTAATGACAAAAGGCCAAGTGGTCATATCCACCCACGAGCTTCCACTGTGCCCGAGACCTTCAAGAATCATATCAAAAAAACTATTACATTTATTTACATATCAAATTATAATGTTTATCTCTATAAATATGAATAATATAGGGATATAAGTACCAAATAATAGTTCCATCACTAAGGGGAATTATATAGACTTGAAATCCCCCATAAAGATAATACCTTCCATAATGATTGTAAAAGTAAAGGGAAGCATTGGGGAAATGATAAAAATTTTCAAAGAATATGTAATAACCTTTGTGAAATAGTGAATGATAAAGTTAAAATGATGTTATATTTATAGGAAAATATGGTCGTTATGCATTATAACCATTTCATAATATGACTGTTGGAAATTTTGAACATTGGATAATATGGATGATAGACATTATGACAATTGGGTAATAAGATATTTGGTAATTATTATTATTTTTATATAGATATAATTAAGATATCATTGGGATTGTTTCATGTTATTACAAAAAATCACATTATTTTTCAAGACTATTATTATATTCTGTAAAAAAATATGTTTTATGATAAATGTATAGGTTTTAAATATAATTTAATTTCATGAAATTATCTTATAAAACAATTTTTAAATGATTCTATACTCTAATGATGTCTTACTTAATTTGTATAATGGTTAAAATGTTTATTATTCCATAAAAATTATAAATTTTTAATAAATATGGATTTTACATAAAAATTATAATTATCTTAATTATTGAATTATTTTGATAAAATAAATTTCATTTTTCTCTCAACACATCAAAATTATCTTAGGGTGAATTTTTAGGTATTTTCTAAAAAAGTTGATTTTTTGTTGAAATGTGAAAATTACCGTTTTATGCATACCATGATTTTATGGCATCATTATTATGTGAGAATTCTTAAAAAATCATTGAAACAATTTATTAAAGAATAATTTAATTTAATAAGTATTAAAATTAAATTAAAATTATTATTTTGAATTTATAAATTTATACTTTACATTTTGGAAATAAAAATTGAATTTTTTATATAAATTTGTTTTTGGATTCTGTGTATTAAATGGGTTGGATTGAAATTGATTTTAGAATTGGGATTTATTTGAATTGAAAATAAATTTAACTCAATCATTAGTAATATTTATAATTATTTATAATTCATTATACCCACAAGTGGTTGGCTTAAATAATAAAATGGTGCATATTTTAACCCTTAAAACAACTCCTCCACAAGTATAAATAGCCACCATTTCTCCCCTTTATTCACACTCAAAACCCATTGATAAATAAGTTTATATCCCTATACATTTTTAAATAACACAAAATGTGTTCCTAGTATTATAAAAAGGCTCTATATATATCTAAAAAACATCCCCTCAAGGTAAGGGTTATTCTTCTATACTTTTTCGATTCAAGCACTTATTTTGTATAAGAATTTGGATTCTAAACTTATTATGTCATCAAGTTTTTTTAACATCCCCATTACTATATATATGATGTATTTTTAATTATATAATACCTTTATCTCTCATTAATTCCCCTCCAAGATCCTTTTTGTTTAGCCATTATGATACCAAAATCAGCCCTTGATTTTCCATGATATATTATCATCTAATGAATACCCTACCCTATTTTCATTAAATAGTATTTATTTAGATTTATAATTTAATTATTTACTATGTAAATCCATGTATTAAACCCAAATTACCTACTCATGGGTAAATAATGATATATAATCAAGATCATCGATCGATATGACACACATAATGTTAGATGTACGAAGGGTGCACCCTGATAGCGCTCCAGTGTATTTAGTAAATAATTAATCTATAGAAATGACATGTTCATGATAACTTGGAAGTAATACTTGGGAAATTTTTATAAAACATTGGTCCTAATCCTTTCTAATTTGTTTTATGAAACCTTAGTGATGATATTTGGTGATATGTTTATGAATGTATCGTGTTTATGTTGTAGCCACATTGCCCTATTATGCCTCATGTTCTTATGTTAATTTACTTATGTTATTCCTCAAGTTATTATATATATATATATAAGTTCTTATGTTATGATTCATGTTTCAACCATGATGTTATCTTACATTGTTTATCCCTTACTCTGCTTTATGTTCACCCATTTCTTTTGATAAATGAATCTAGAAAATATTATACAATAAGGTGATCTATGATGGGATAATAAGGAATCCTTCCATGAGAAATTGAAATTAATTTATTTTTCCTTTTTTATACCTTTTATGTCTTGTACTGTGTAGTGAGTTTCCAAGAAACTAAAGTTTAACTATCCCTATAGAGTTATTTATGTAATATTTTGTTAAGTGATTATGCTAAAAACCATGTATGAAAAATGTGGATTACTATAGTGGTGATGAATAACATTTCCATGACCTAAATATAGAGCTTATACGATCCTATCATAATCTATTGGACATCCCAAATAGTAAGGTTTACTTTTCTAATGTAGTATATTCTAAGAAACATGGATATGATTACATTAAACATAGAATAGCCTGATGCATCCATCCATTGAACACTTGACCTGGCCTATGACATACCCTAGAGGATTCCAATATCACTTTACGATGATGAAAATAATTATTTGAATATAATATAATCATTGGGTGTTTTTTTATATTAAAATAAATTTAAAAAAAATTCAAAATGACCCATTCATAAGTCGCATGTCCTCACAAATTCAAATGGGTAGAGAAAATAGATATAAATAAACTTATAAGATTTAAAAAAATAAATACATTGTACACCCCAAGGTAAATCACCTAAATCCATATCTGAGTCTCACTATAACATCTATAGATATAAATAATATTCCACCCATATTGATAATTGAAATTAGTCAAAGGCCTATTCGGTTGACACTATAAATAATTTAAAATAAAAAAAAATACCCAACATACCTCCCCATGACCTTACAAGTCACAATCCAATATAAAAAATTTCAAAGCTCTAAGAGTGGTAATCAAAGTTCCATAACCCAAAACAGGAATGTTATAGATAGACGTGAGAAAATAGATCAGTAGGTATACAGAAGGAAAATACACCCCAAGTAAACTCTTTAAATAAAATATCATTTTAATGCTAGTTTTAAATATATTATTAAAAATATGCCTTTCAATCTCAATAATGTTAAATCCAATATCACTTTATAAAATTTATTTTTTATTTTAATTAAATGAAATCAATCACTTGAGAAACAATTTTCAAGGTCGAATCCCCTTTTAATAAAACATCCCTTAAAAACTACCATTTAACCACTTTTGAAATAATATTTCCAATATTATTTATAATACCATTTTTCTAAAGACAAATAATGCTTAAGTGATAATAAAATGACTATCAAGTCACAGGAAATGTAAAATAAGGAAATAGAAAGTGGAACTCAAATAAGTAATAATTTAAAATGAGAATCATGGGAGAAACACCATAGGGTCATTAACCCTAGTGGAAAACAATAACTAACACCATTAATAAGGTAGATCCTAAATTAGTGGAAAGAAACTATTAACACATCACTGCTTAGTGGAAACCAATATTCTTCACAAGTTTATCATCTAGAAAGGGATCTTATCCCCATCTTGGATCTTCTATCCAAGCCCCTGAGGTTCCCATGAGTTCTGAATCATAATAAAATCCATTTAATAGATAACCCTAAAATCACTATGAAATTCTGCACATACCATAACTATATACAATCATTATACAAATAATGGAAAATTTTACACACACATAAAATTTCTTTAAAAAGTAAATTCCATAAAACACCTAACAATTTTTTATTTGAAATAAATATAATTTTTAAATACTTATTATAATAGTTCCAACTAGGCCTTATAATTTTTTTGGGAATCCTTTTAACCCATTTGAAAATAAATATTGAGTACCATTTTTAAAATCCCAAAGTTTATCTCTATCTTTATTCATTTATACACGTACACACATATATATATTCCTCTCATTGCAAACATTCACACACTTTTATGTGAATTGGTACAAACAAACACATATTTATATACTTATTTATTTTTATATAACATAAGAATTAATTATTAACCTTACACTTTTGTTCAAAACATATTTTTAAATACTTTATCATTACATGAAATTTATAGGATTACTTTAAATAAAAAGTAAAGTATGAAAACAAATTGAAAATTTATTTTGAATACCCAAACACCCTAGTAAAAAACAAAATTTGTAAGTAAATTTATTCAGAAAATTAATCAAACACTTGGTGTTCAAGGCAGTTGCCAAAAAAATTTAAAATACACATTTTGATGGAAAAATTCCCTTGTAATCAATAGAAACCAAGTAAATCTTGATTCTATATTCAAATAAATTCATAAATACATTTATTATTATCAATATATATATATATATAAGAAATTTATTTAAAGGAAAAATAGTTAAGGTTACAAAATTTTAAGACCATAACTTGGGGTAACCTATCTTAAATCAAGAAGAACTCATTGCCTACAATGGACACCACTATAGTCAACCTCAATATAGATCTCACATGACCTATACACTAAAAAAATAAAAAATAAAACACCCTAATTTGGATTAGGGTTTGTTAAAGGTGTGAATATCATTTGGGGATAAAAGGGAAAAATAGAAAACAAGAGGATAGAATTGGAAGTAGGGAAATGGGAGGAGAGTCCCTTACCTGAATGGAATCACATTAAATATACAAGAGAAAACCCAAGAACTAGAGGAGAGGGGAAGAGGTCTATTGTGGTAGATACCCCTGAGTTGTGTGTGTGTTGTGAGGGGGGATATATTTCATGGTTTTATTTTTGTTAAAGTACGGACGTAAATTTTAATTTTTTTTTAAAATTTCGGTGAATCACACAATCACGAAATGTTTTACCAAACTATGTGACAACCATGCTCCCTTCACTAGGAACCCCAGAAAACTAGAATGGTTGGTTTTTATGGTTGTAAAATTCTTTCACCAACTATATGAAATAGATCTTCCAAAATATATAACCCCGCAGCATAGCTATTTCACAATTTGGACAACCATTCAACGAAACAATGTGACATGAAGAAATCCTTAAAAGCATAAAAATCTATAAAAAATACGCAAACCCAAAGAATAAAAAAAACAAGTAAATAAATATATGAGGGTTAGGTTTTCATTATAATTATTTATTACAACATCAAAAAACATGTTCTAATGAATCAAGTGATGAAGAAGGTTCTACTAGAAATAGACACATAATGTTTTGGGAATTACAGGAGTTGGTTGAACCATGAAATATCATAGTATGTTTTAATGATCTAGTAAGAAAAGAAGAAATCTGAGAATTTAGAATAAAAAATCACTTATCACTCAGGTTGAACCTATGTTGGTATTAGAACTAGTTGAGGATAAGAAATGGTTAAAAGTCATGAATGATAAATTATATCAAATTGAGAAGTGAAACACCTAAAAACTTAAACTGATACTGAAAGGAAAGAGTATCATCAAAACAAAATGGGTGTTTAGGAATAATCACATTTAAAATTGTGAAGTTTCACGAAGTAAATCATAGTTATTTTTCAATGGATATTCACAGGTTAAATGTGATGATTTTTCATAAACATTTTCCCATGTTGTAATATTTGAGACAATAGTGAACCATGATTTTTAGAAATTATTATTACCTCTTTTTAGATGAATTTTCAATACAATTCACAAATAAATCATGAGGTACCGTAAAGTTTTATTATCTTTGGAGAATAGATACACAATACTATTATTTATTGATAGATCTTAAATATATCCCATAAAGATATTCCCATATAGTAATTTTCTTAGATGTAACCTAAATAAAACCTTTTTTATAACTTATATAAAGGAATAATAAGAAATGGTGAGATCAGATACTCAATAAGGGAAAAAATGGTGATATCGATGACCACTTAGGCATAACATGATCATAATGGTATGAGATCATGATCATAATATTTAAAAACCATACCATGTATAATATAGATCAGAATCCTGAGTCATGGAATAAAGCTTTAATGTTCATAAGAAATTAATTATAAAGGATATCAATGAACATGTTTCATGAGATAATAACATAAAAATTAGAATGTGGAAAAAACACAAGCTTATAACATAATGAATGTGTATAAATGGAAACATCTTCACTCACTAAGTTATGGACTTGAAACAAAACCCTCACATAAACTTATATACATTAAAAAAAAGTGCACACATAATATTATAATCCTGAAATCCT
This sequence comes from Viscum album, assembly GCA_963277665.1. Lineage (NCBI taxonomy): Eukaryota > Viridiplantae > Streptophyta > Magnoliopsida > Santalales > Viscaceae > Viscum > Viscum album. Next base: position 1,276,872,550 of record OY728158.1, read on the forward strand.
AGTCCATGGATAAACTTATAGACATGAAATATAGGTAAATGCTTAATCTTATAGACATGGAATCTAGGTCGATGCTTAATCTTATGGACATGAAAAGTGAGGTCTATACATGAAATTGTGAACATGAAATCAGTTTCATGCATAACATATTTTCCTCAGGAGTTATCTATCTTTATCCAATAAATTTTATGGATTTAGTGAACCCAACTATCATATAATCATAATCCATACATATAAATGCAACAAGATCAAATATCATTCATCCTAACATCTTAACATAACCTAGTGAAAATAAATAGGTTCCATAAACATATCATAATAAAAAACAACCCATAGAAATAATAAAGAGGTTATAATCACATCACATCCCATGTAAATCATAATTAACATCATGTGATGTTATCATGGATGAAAATTTTCTTTATAAGATCACATGAATAATTATTGAGGAGAATACAATTTTCATTTTAAAATCATTTCTTCAAAATCTAAAATATTCCAAAATATTATAAAAAAATTTCTTTGAAAAGAAACATGGATATTTTTAAAGTGATATTAAAATAATTTAGTTTTCATTATGGTGGTAAATTCCATTCATGTCATATAGGTCAAAAGATAATCATTTCTTTCACACTTTTGTAAAAATTCAAAAAGTACCTCATTCAGAAATTTACAAGAAGTTTAATTATTAAAAAAATTTATAAAAAAATAAATCATGGAAAAAATATATTTAAAAAATAATAGTATAATAATAAAAAAATTCTTGAAAACACTTTTATAAAAGACATGGATATGAAGGAAAATAATTCCCGACTGAATAGTAAAAAAAGTTAATTTTCCTTAAAAAATGTGTGTTTAGTATCTTGAGTATTTAGAGAGTGTAAAATGAAATAAAAACATTTATTAATCATAAATAAATGTATAAAAATAAAAATTATAGGGAAAAATTATATAAGGATCATAAATTTTCTCTAATGTAAATTCAACCATAAACAATCCCAATTAAAATGGGAAAGAAACATAAATCCCTTTCTATTTTGGTAACTTTTAAATGATAATCTTGAGGAAAGAAATTAATTAAAATGAAACTTTAAATACCATAAATATAAATATATTCATGATATAAAATTTTCAAGTGAATTTATTAATACTTTTTAAAATAATATAGGTACATAACATAACATATTTCCCAAAGAAGACAATTTGAGACGATAAACCCTTATCTCAAATCTCACCTTTCTTCATACGCATTTGAATGTCTTGTATAATAAATATAAATTTATTATACATATATTCCAAAAAATTAATCATATATATAATACCATGTATTATTTTTTTATAACATCTTATCACCATTTTATTAATAATTCTTTATTAAAATAACTATTTTGGGTGATAATTGCTTGGTTTTTCATGCATGTTTCGGTTTACCAGTCTTCATTTTTTTATTTTGATCATTGTTAAATAATATATGTGATTTCAAAAATGATACTAATATCAAATATATTCATTATATATATATAGGTAGATTCAATCTCCTTAATATTTAGAGATAGAAAAATGAATTACACCATTCATAGAGATGGTAGGCCATATATACGCATGCACATTGTTTTCACTTTTTTGAAGGATGAAGAAAAGAAAGGTAAATAATAATTAAACATTAAATAATTATTATTATATCATATAATTCATATATATTCAATAAATTCATCTTTATTCTCATATATGTATTTTAAAAATGAAGAATGAATCACATCTCTTCGTGGAAGGGGTGGTCCACATGTATGCATGAGCGACGTTAACGTTTTCCAACAGATTGGAGGGTAAGAAGGTAGATATGATATTATCATTATAAAAGAGTAATTATTTAATAAATATCATATATAAACTTTAAATCCATCATAATAAACATCCATGAAAGATGGTGATGGAAAATGAATTATATCTCTATGTGGAGATGGTAAGTCATACGTCCGCATGAGCAGTACTTTCACTTCTCATTTGATGGAAAGTGGGTTAATAAAGGTTTTTTCCTATTAATAATGTCATTTTATAATATTTATGATACTAAATTTATTATTATATGAATAATATAATAGATTTAGAGGATTTAAAATAAGAATTAAAAAGAAAATGAGTGGTTAATACGATTACCTCTTCTTTTAAACCACTCCTTTAGATATCCTCATAAGGATCCCAGGGTTGATATTTTGAGAAGAATATAACCTCTATAATGTGTATAAGGGAGTTTATAAGGGATTTTATAAGGGTATTTTTGGATTTTAAGGCTCAAAGTGGCGCAAATAAGAGAAAAGATGGATACCCATTTATAATTGAGGTGAGGGGATTGTTTAGAAATATTTAAAAGATTAAATTATAATAAAGTTTTTTTATATCCAAATACTTAAAAATGAACATATATTAAAAATATAAGGTGTAATTTTATTTTAATACTATTACAAAATATAATTTTTATTGTTTTTACTGGTGTTTTAAACCCTTTCTTTTGGTTTATCCCTTCACTTAACCCATTTTAACCTTAACCACTATAACAATGTTTTCACTATTAAAGGATTATAATTTGACTAGAAGGTAAATATTTACTTATAAATAGAAAATAGATGGAATTTTATACCATACATTATTATATTTTTCTTCTTTATTGTTTTATATTTTTTAAATAATTTAGTAAAATATTTTTTTGATAAAATGTTATTTATGGAAATCATGACACTATTCATTTAATTTGAGTTAAAAGGCATAAATAAAAAAATTATAAGTAGAATATAATCCTTTTTCATATCACTAATATGTTATATTTATCTATCAAATTTGTGTAACTCTGTAAATCACTCAAATTATATCACTTATAATATTTTTAAAATCATTTATTTAATTTTTCTATTATTTGAATAAATGTTTTAATAGCATTGCACAAGAATTTAAGGTAATTATTTAAGAACTAAAAATTATAATTAAAGCAACATACTTAAGATTATTTAATTATACAAAAAATTAACATTAATATTCATTCAACACTTGATGTTTTTACTATGTGAACACATAAGAGATATTTAAAACCAAGAGAGTGGCATTCTGTAAATTTCCTTGATATAAATATTATATTGGACATTTTCATGAAAACAAGTGTCTATTAATAAAATAAATTTATATATAAATGTGATAATGGTTGAATTCCATTCATAAAATATGAATTGGGATGAAAAATTATGATATCATCACTTAGTTTTAACATAGATTAATCAGATTTACCCTTTACTAATGTGATAAATTTTACAATGGTTTCTATTCAAATTGACAAAACATAAAAGCAAAATTTTTACCAAATTTGAAACTCATGATTCCAAATTTGAAATAGTTTTTAAATATTCAATTTTAATAAGATTGAAAAATTAATTTTAGATTAAAACATAAAACTCAATGAAAAATAACTTTTTAGATAAATTCCTTTTAAGTATACAAACGTTTTTATACCAAATTCAAGTATAAATTTAATTTCAAAAAAAAAATTGTATTTTTTTAATAAATGGAAAAAATTAAATATTAAAACTAATACAAAATTTAATTTTACTTTTTAAATAATTAAAAAAATATTGTTTTCAACAAAGATCATTTTTTTAACTATTTATTGAAAAAATCAAACTTTTTAGAAAAATATCAAAATTTCACAATAAAATAATTTTGATATTATGATTTCAAAATTGAAATCATTTTTAAAAAACTAAAATTTCTAAAATTTTGAAAAATTTATTATAATAATTTCTCACAAAATAAATAAAAACCATTTTTGAAGAAAACATATTTTTGAAAAATAAAATGACTTTACAAAAAATAGTGAATATTTACTAAGAATTTACCAATACACTTATATTTAGAAGGATATTTTTATATATATCATAAATTGGTTAATCTTATCCATACCCACAAATTTTTATTTCTAGGTTATAAATATTATATTTAAATAATAATATGTTCTAGTTTATTTAGGCTTGGTTTTGCGTGTAATGGAAGCTATAGAAAAAATAATATAAAATATTTCATAAAATATTTAGGAGTTATATTCCACCCCTATTTAATAAATTTAATCCACAAAATTTTAACTTTTTCTCAGTAATAAATGGTTATATATTTGAAAAGTACTTTTTCAAAACCCACATCATAAAATATGTTAATAATAATTTTCTTAAAATATGGAAAGAGATGTATGCAGGTCATGTGAAAGAACACAAAACTAGGTTTTAAAATAAAAGAAAATTATTGAGAAGTTAATATATAGGCATGAAAGAAAAATATAACACACAATGATTGATAGAGTTTGATATAGAACATGATCATATATAAGTTAACCACCACAAAACCATAAATCTACGATGTGTTAAAAAAAACTTTGATTCATCAAAAATCAAAGTAAATAGAAAATATTTTTATTTCAAAGTCCTTTTCCTAAAGTTGAGAGATTATTTTACTGTCAAATAAATTAATCAATAAAATATACTTAATTTATTTCATTACATATTATAAGCATAATTCTAGCCTTTGGTTTCACTTCAATAATTTCCACTTCTATCAAAAGTGCCTAGATCATTGTGATATCTCTCAGAGGGGGAAGTAGTGAATCAGTGAACCCTTTTTATTTTTATAAATTGTTTTTTCAATTAATCTTCTATGTATATTTAAAGACTCGATCCAATATTCCCATGTCTCTCAGACTTACCATGAATAATGTAGTAAATACAAAGGCACAGAATACAAGGATTTACAAGGTTCAGTACAAAGGCCTACTCCTTACTCTGTTTCTTATTCCCCCAAAATAGATTATCCAAAAAAAATTTATAATCAATTAAAATGGTTGATAAAAAGTAACTCCATATATCTCATGAATCTTCATAATATTTTATTTATACTGAATCATACAGTGTTACCAGAATCCACATTGTCCTACTCTAGAATCCACACTAGAGACTTCTACTTCTAAATCACACAAGAGACTTCTCTTGCTCTGAGAATCAACTGAGTAGCTCCATCCTTTATTCAAGGATTCATCCAATATAGGATGATCTGTTGATCTTAATTAAAAATATCACTATATTTTTTTTATCATGTACATATTAATGTATCTTCAACAGCCTCTAAAAATATTGTCGGTCTTTCTCAAATGATTTTGGTCAACCTTGGCTGATTAGTTTCCTTAGTAAAGCTATACTTGTGATGATTATTCCTTTTTATAAAGAACCAAAAACACTTAATGTGTGCAAGATATAAACACATATTATTTAGTATTATTATATACTAGAATAATATTTACATGACCTCAAATCACTTCTTCTTTAATTCTCAAATTAAGTAAACTTCATGCATGGATTGCATGGAATCCAAAACACTTGCAAATTTATTTATACAATTTATGATTATGTGATTCTCAATTATGTTTTAGGAAGATATAAAGGTTTTTATGTATGAATTTAATAATTAATGTACCACATTTAACTTCTTATTTCAATCTTCACACACCTAATCTTCATCTCAGGCATACATGTTATCACATGCTTGTAAATTTCATGTATCATGAAAATCCTCCATGCAAGGGAATGTATGTGACACACTATCCACTTATTTGTTTTTTTCCATGAAAACCTTGTATACAACCACACTACCCCCTTTTGTTTCTCAATGAATGTGTATGCATGAACTTGCTGTATCACTTCATCATTTCTTGAAAGAGTGAGTCACATAAGAACTTATGCAAGTTCCTTCATGAAAACCAAATGGGTGTTTTTTCTTCTATCATGACCATAACAGATGATGTAACCATTATTTTTATTATTAATGAGAAAAAATATAGGTAAAACCATATTTTTTATCTCAAGTAAATTCATGCAAACTAAGAGTATGGAATCCCAATTTTTTATTATATACACTTTTCATTATATTATACAAATAAAGGATGTTTTAAAGTTTAGTTTCCTGAAAATAAGGTACATAATATATGAAAATTTAAAAAATTATTAGAATAAACATGAAAGAAATATTCATAGGTTTATCCTAAGTATAATTACCAAATCTCATAACCTAGAGACATACGTCAAAGGACAGGGTGAACATAAGACTCAGTAAAGGAAATCAAGGGAAAAAATTTATGTGTAATCTTAAGGAAAATAAATAAGAATACGAGGAATATCATTAGGGAATGAACAATAAAATATTAGGAATATAGTAAATAAAATAACATGAATCATAACATGGAAATGTTTCTATAAGACTAAAAATTTGAATTCCTAAGCATATCACCAACGTTAATCACCGAGGTGTCATAAAAATTACCATGGTTATTCACTGAGGTATCCTAAAACATATCATAAGTAGTGAATAAATTATTTACCCAATGAATTGGAGTGATTTGAAGGAGAAACATTAATTTTTATTAACTAATTTTATCCATATATATCATATTAAAAAATTTCATAAATAAACCTATTAGAATAAAATAAATGGGTATCATATAAAAATCATTGTGTTTTAAAAATAGTGCTTAATGATGAGATATTTATGTCATTTATAAACCATGGAAATGGAATGATGGTTTTATATAAGTTAGTAATAGAATAAAATAAATCATCTTTAAATATTTTTGAATACCACTGGATGAAAATTCATTTTGTATTCAAATAAATAAAATAAAAGGGAATTTCTCAAGGAGAAGAGATAAATTTTGAGAAGTAAAATCAGCCGCATAATGGGTATAAAAAATCATTTTAGAAAAGGGTAAAAAGATTGGGTAAAATGGTATCCCATTAATAAAATGATATTAATATATTAAAAGTGTAAAACAAATTGGACAGAATAAAACAGTTTGGAAATTTTAAAGACATACCACATAAAAAGGGAACTTGAAAGGAAAAGAGAAGTTATGATTTCCCTTACCTATAAGAGTAGTTCCTAATACTTGAGGATTGGGACATTGGGAGATTGGTGACACATTAGGAGGAATCCTTGAGAGGTAAAACTATAATATATACCTAAAGGATGAATTATTAGTTAATGGAAATGGATAAATGGGTGGGTATTTATCGAAAAATTGGGGGATTAGTTATTTAATTTCGAAATAACGGCCTTGGACACCTAAGTAGTGGTAAATTCCAAACTGTGGGCTTATCCATAGTATTTTACAATGGTATTGGAAAATTGGGAAACATTTTATGTTATTTTAATCCAAAAGAGTCTACAATAATTTTATCTTACTTATTTTGGCAAGGAAAAAAAAAGTTTTCCCAAAATAACATTTTTGAAGTTAAAGTTTCCATTTTAGGATTTGAAAAGTAAATTATATATTTGGAAATTTATTAAAATCTAATATAATACTTGATATTAATAAAATAAAACATTTTATGTCTTTATTTAGGTTAATTATTTATTTCATCATTATGACATAATTATGATGTTATTAAACATACCAAAAACCTGAAACTGTATTTTTACTATTCATAAAAAATAAATTATTTTATAAAATTATCATAAATTAATCCAAACCAAATATCAAGGCTCTATTTTAAAAAAACATAATTATTTTTTAAAAAAATTCTCTAAATATGATAATTTTTACTTTTAAATATAAAAAACCTTATTTATTAAAAATAATAGCAGATTGAAATTGAATATTAAAATTTCTGACAGTTGAAAAAAATAAAATTATTTTATCATTTATTTTTAAATAAGAGTGTTTTAATAATAATATTTAATTAAAATAAAAATTATTCATAATACCTTAGTTTATTATTATAATTTTATCTTTTCTGAAAAGTACAAATTCTGTCCAAAAAATCAATTTATCAAATTCATCATATTTTTTATTAATAAAAATTATTCTAAAAATAGTATTGATGTAATAAATAATTTATTTATAGAATAGAATTAAATTTTAATTAACTAGTTCCTTAACACATAACCCCTTATTACACCCACATACAACCTAAGGGTAATGTGTTTGATGGTGATAGATTCATGGGGCGGCTAGGATAACATCACCCGATTGGTAATTTCCACTAACTTGAACATCTCCTATAGGCTATTTCGTTCAAACGTCACATGTTCAAGTTTTACTTGGGATTAGTCAAGAGATAATACTAGTGATTCTACCTACCTACCATGTTTCGACAAATGGGATTTATACGACACAAATCTACTAGTTGAGGCCATCATTTCTCCATTCTGAATTAATTATCCTTTGTAATCCTTACTTATACAATATAATTATAATGTTAAAATTTTTATCAAGATTATTATTTCCAATGGTCATATTGAAAAACAGACATAATTTACCAATTATCATATAATTCTCCAAAATAAATGGTCACATTTCAAATTATAATCAATTAATTATTAAATAGATATGGTTTTGTTGTGTATAATACAATAAAACATACATTTTTAGAAACCAATTATCATTAAAAAAGTCTAGGTTGTAACATTCTTCCCCCCTTAAGAAATTTTTTTATTTAAAATTTCTATTCATTCTCTCAGTTGAGAAAAGGTGTGGGTACTTCTTCCTAATTATTTCCTATGGTTCCCATATTTATTTTTCATATTTATGGTTCATTCACAACACTTTTATGAGGTGGGTAGTCTTGTTGCATAGAACCTTGTCTCTATGGTATGAGATCTGCACCAGATGCTCCTCATAATAGATTTCATGTTCCAATTGTACCACCTTAGGGCTCAGTACATGTGAAGGGTCAGGTATGTACTTCCTCAAGAGGGATACATAGAATACATCATGAACATGAGCTGGATTTGGTGGAAGTTCTAGATAGTAGGCCACTACTCCTAGGAAATCCAGGATTTCATAGGGGCCAATATACCTGGGGCTAAGATCCACTTTCTTCCCAAACTACATGAATATCTTCCCAGGTGATATACAAAGGAACACTTTTTCACCATCCCAAAACTCCACGTCCCTTCGACGGTTGTCATCATAACTCTTTTACTGAATCTGAGTATCCATTATGTGTTGTTTTATGGAATGAACCTTTTATATCATATGTTTCACAAGATAAGGCACAAAAATCTTTCTCTCTCCAACTTCATCCCAACATGTAGGAGTTCTACATTGCTTCCCATATAGATATTCATATGGTGCCATTTGAATACTTGAATGGAAGCTATTATTGTGTGAGAATTAAACTAATGGGAGATTTTTATACCTTCCACCTTTAAATTCCATTGATCATGTTCTCAATATATCCTTGAGGATTTTAATAGTCCTTTTAGATTATTCATCAGTTTGTGGGAGATGGGTTGTACTAAAATTCAATTTAGTATTCATAGCATGTAAAATAATTATCTAAAATTTTGACATGAACCTTGGATCAGGATAAAAATATAAATAAATTGGTACTCCATGTAACCTCATCATTTACTTTACGTAAATCTTGACATGTTGTTCAATGGAGAAATATTCCTGAATAGAGATAAAATGGTTAGTATGTGTGAAACTATCCACTATAACCCATACCATATTTCTTCTTTTAGATGTTTATGGGAGACCAATTATATGGTCCATAGTGATATTGTCCCACTTCAATGTTGTCATGGGTAGTAGTTTTAATACCCCTTTAGAAAGTTATCACTCTACATTCACTTGTTGAAACACTAGGCACCTTATAGTGTAGTTGACAATCTCCCTTTTCATGTTATCCCACTAATAATGATAACAAAGGTCCCTGTACATTTTAGTGATTCCAGGATGTATAGAGAATGTATAGGTATGATCTTTATCCATAAAATCCTTATTTATTTCGAGAATAGATGGGAAACATATCCTTGTACAAAAATTCAATACACCTTCTTGATCAATATTGAGCTCAAGAAACATCTCATTCTTCAAAGCCTTTATGTTCTTATTTAATATATGAACTTATCTTTGATCTTTCTTGGTCTTAAATAGTAATTATGGTTGATAAATCATTTGGTATAAGGTTGATGATATACATTCCCTTATGAATATCATGTAAAGTTTTACTAGGTCTTTGATCAAAGGATCTCCTTGAATCCTCATCATTACCATAATAACATGGTATTTTATAATTAATGCGCTAGAGACTTTGTTTTCTTTTCCGGGTGATAATGAATTGAACAATCACAGTATTTATGAAGTTCCAACCATAGCCTCTCTCTCATGTTCAATTCCTTTTATGTGAAAATACACTTTAAAATTTGGTGGTATGTGCATATATCACATTTCTACCCATAAATATAGTGCCTCCATATATTTATAGAAAACAACCGTAGCTAGATCCTGGTGATGTGTAGGATAATTATTATCACGAGGCTTCAAATATCGAGATGCATAAGCAATCACCTTTTCATTTTTCATGAGGACACGCCCAAGAACTTTTAGAGATGAATCACTAAAAATAATGAATCTTTCTCTCATAGAGGGTACATTTGACACATGTTCAGAAGCTAATCTCTTATTCAGATCATGGAAACTATCTTCATACTATTTTTTCAAGAGGAAATTATCCCGTTTTCGAGTTAACATGGCTCGTTGATTAGAATTTCAGGAAACATTTTTCAAAACTTTTCTAAAATATCCTACTAAACCGAGGAAACTATGAATCTCAGTTACAGTTTTAGGATGAGGCCACTCCTCCTCTACCTTTTTCTTAGTAGGGTAATTTGATATTCCTTCATTAGTTATAATGTTCCACAAGAAATAAACTTATTGTAACCAAAATTCACATTTTTGGAAATTTAGAAATAGGATTTTATTTCTAAGAATTTTTAATATTACCCTTATATGATCCTCATGCTCCTCACTACTTTTGGAATATATAAAACTATCATCAATAAAAACTACCAAAAAGGTATCAAGGTAGCCCTTAAAGTCTCTTTTCAAAAAATTCATAAAAATAAGTGTACCATTATTCAAGCCCAAGGGCATAAAAATAAACTCATAATTAGCATATCTTGATTGAAAGGTGGTATTTGGAATATATTATTTCTTTAACCTCAATTGATTATAACCAGATTGAAGATCAATCTTGGAGAGGAATTGAGCCGTATTAAGCTAGTAAAATAAATAATCAATCCTTGGAAGAGGTTACTTTTTCTTCACTGTGATCCCATTAAGTACTCTATAATCAATGCATATCTGAATTGATCCATCCTTATTAACAAAGAGAACATGTACTCTACAATGAGACACACTAGTTCAGATAAACCCCTTCTCCAAAAGATCTTGGAGTTGTTTTTTTAATTCCTCTAGCTCCACATTTTCTATTTTATATAGGTTCTTTTATATCGGCATGGATCTAGGCATGAGTTCAATGGAGAACTCTCTCTCTCATTTTGGGGGAGGTCCAAGCTACTCCTTAGCAAATACATCAAGGTATTCATGAATAATGGGGATATTTTATATTTCTTTATTTTAATTTAATTTTTCTTCTTCACTGATTAGCTCCATAAATAAGGATATGGGTGGTGCTTCTCGACAAAACTCAGGTTAAGATATATCTTCTTTAAGAAAACTGTAGGTTTTCCATTTAGAAAAACTGAGATTTCCATACTTCTAAATTTAATTTTAGTATTATAACTTGAGATACATTCCATACATAGTATAGTGTATAATTCCATCATGGGAGTAACTACTAAATTTGTGGTGTGATTGTGGTCACCAAAGTGAATACTAGAGTTTCTATACACTATTAATACTTAGATAATCCCTTAAGGAGTCTTCAAATATAACTATGCTTCTAGAAGTTTAGGTATTAATTCTATATTATCAACAAAATTAGAGTAAATGGAGGAATGCATAGAACTAGAATCAAATAAATTACTTACTATCTTTGATATAAAAATGATAGTATCTACCACCATATCATTTGGAGCTTCTATTTCAGCCGTTGTGTTAGAAAATCATAACCTTTCACCCTTGGCCTATGATGGGGTTGATGGTGATTCACCTCCATTACCTTATAATTTGAACAATGATTGGAAAAGTTCCAAAGATATCCAAACTTGAAGAATTTGACTTCAGGCTGGGCCGTCACCACCTTCCCTTTATCACTAGTGTTAAGAAGTTGAGGGTTCACTTAACTGTGACAGTTCCGAGAAATATGTCCATCTATTCCACACATATAACATTTCTCTCTCCTAAAAAATAAGCTCCACAAATGATTCATCCCACAATTTTTTTTCATATGGGAAGTTTCACTTTCCTTCCTCGTCTTCCATGATCAAAGTTCCTCCCTAATATTGGATCTATTGATATATTCTTTTCATTTGATTTGTGATACCACTATGTATCACTGAACTCCATTTCAAACTTCATAGCACTTCACACTATCTCCTTACAGATGTCATAGTCTCAATTGGAAGGATTCTTCTATAGATGATGTCTTAGCCCTCTGAAGAACCTATCAACCTTTACATTAGGATCTGTGAAAAATCTAGAGGTGTAGGGAGAAAGTGATGTAAAGTTCATCTCATAGCTTCCCACAGATTCATCTTCCTTCTGCATCAGCTCTAGGAATTCCTTCTCCATTTTTGATTTCATCGAATACAGGAAATATGTTTTGAAAAAATCTCTAATAAAATCTTCCAACTACATAGCTTCAATATCCCTTCTTGGATTCATGTTTTTAATTAGTTTTCACCACTAATATGCTTCTCCCTCTAAGAGGTACACGACCAGGGTCACCTTCTCATGTTCTGAACAACAATGTACAAAAAAGATCTTTTATATAGATATTATCCATTGTTTAGTAGTCAATGGGTCAATAGATCCATTGAAATAAGGTTATAGTTGACATATGAAGGAGTCAGTGGTAATTTGTTACCTTCAAGGTGAATCTGGTCTCTCAGATTGATTCAAGTTATTTCTCATAACATGAGTTAGTTAATTCATTATTCTCATGAAGTTTTCCTTTCAGGATTCTATCAAAGGGCCTTCAACACATGGTCAATTGCGCTTACCATTTACATGGTTCCTCATATTTCCCACCATTTTCTAAGAGAATAAAAACTTATTGAGAAATTTGTTTCTTTAAAGAATTTTATAAATTTTAAAGGAATTTTACGTATTGAAACATCCTGCTTTAATATGTTATTCTTTAAAAAAAATACATTTTTTATAAATCCTTCATAATGGTTAAAAACAATCTCGTGATAAACCAAATATATCCCCGAGGAGTGTCAAACAAGGGATTTAGTAGGGATTTTTGCTGTTCCCCAATTCCTATTCTAGTCTAGATCAATCTAGTGTTTTTTTGTTTTACCCCTAGATATATTTATTCTAGAGACACATCAACTTGTTCATATCTAGACATGGATTTCTTTGTTCTAAAACCATTAACATAATATTTTACCAAAATACCAGGATGTTTTATTGTATTTAACTTTTCTCAAGGGTTATTCCTAAAGTTTTAAAATCTTAATTTCTACAAATAACTAAACCATACTTTGATACCAAATATGGAAACCCACATTTTTAAGAAATAAAATTTTCATTACATTGTACAAACAAAGGGTTATTTAAAGTCTGGTTTCTTTGAAATAAGGTACATAATACATGAAAAATTAAAATATTATTCTAATACACTTGAATTTATTCATAATAGGCTCATTCTAAGTATAATTACTTCATATTATAACTTTTTTAAATACATCAAAGGAAAGGGTGATCATAATGTCTATTAAGGGAAGATAAGGGAAACAATTTACATGTGATCTTGAGGAAAATTAACAAGAACATGAGGAATATCATGATGACATGAAAAAAAGAATATAAGGAAAATAATAAATAAAATAACATGGATCATATATTGTAAACGTGTCTAAAGCATTTAAAAGATACATTTATTGGTTTATTACTAAGGTTTATCATCGTGGTGTTATAAAAACTAACATGGTTATTCAGCAAGGTATTATAAAACTTGTCATCTCTAGAGATTAAATTATTTACCCAATGAATTAGAGCACCCATAGGGACCAAAATTAATATTTATTAATTAATTAGATCTAAATATATCATTATAAAACATTTCATAAATAACCCATAGAGAATAAATGAAACAACATTCATATAAAAATCATGGAATTTTAAAAAAAAAGTGCTTAAAGACAAGATCTTTATGTCATTTATAACCAATAGAAAGAGAATTAGAGCCTTATGTATGCCAATACCATAATAAAATAAATCAGTTTTAAATATTGGGGAATACCCCTAGAAAATAAAGTGGTTTGGGTATTCAAATCAACAAAATAAAAATGAATTTATTAGGGAGAAGAGAGAAATTTTGATAAGTAAAATATATAGCATAATGAGTATAAAACATGGTTTTAGAAAAGGGTAAAAAGAGAGAGGGAAAGGATATACCATTAATAATATAATATTAATATAGTAAAGGGATAAAATAAATTGGACCGAAGAACATAGTTTTTAAATTTGAAAGACATAACACATAAAAAGGGAACCTGAAAGAAAAATAGAAGTTGAGATTTCCCTTACCATGAAGATTAGTTCATAAATCCTGAGGATTGGGACCTTGGTGGATTGAAAATACCATGAAAGGACCCCTTGGGAGATAAAAATAACTTATTTTCATTGAGGATGAATTTAGAGTTAAATGAAATGGATAAATGGGTGGGTATTTATAGAAATAGTGGGGGATTTGTTTATTATTTTCTAAATAAAGGCCTTGGACATCTAGGTAGTGGTTAATGCAAAAACATGGGTTTTACCAAGGTATATTTCCATGGTATTAAAAAATTATGAAAACTTTTATGTTATTTTAATCCAAAATAGTTTAACATCATTTTATTTTACTTATTTTTGGAAATGAAAATTAAAGTATTCACAAAATAATATCTTTAAAGTTAAAGTTTCCATTTTAGAATTTGAAAAGTAAATTATATATTAGGAAATTGATTAAAATATATTAGAATAATTGATATTAATAAAATAACACATTTTATGTCTTTTATTGAGTTTAATTATTTATTACATCATTATTACATAATTATGATTTCATTAAACATACCGAAAAACAAAAACTGTATTTTTACTATTCATGGAAAAATAAATTATTTCATTAAATTATCATAAATTTACCCTAACCTAATTTTTATGTGATAATTTAAAAAATGAAATTTATTTTTTCAAAATAATTTTATAAATATGATAATTTTGTTTTTTAAGTATAAAAATCCATATTTATTAAAAATAATAGCAGATTGAAAATGCATAGTAAATTTCTGGCACTTGAAAAAAATAAAATTATTTTATCATTTATTTTTAAATAATGGTGTTTTAATCATAATATTTAATTAAAAATTACATTATACATAATGTCTTAGTTTATTGTAATACTTATATATTTTCTGAAAAGTACAATTTCTGTCTAAAAAATCAATTTATCAAATTTGTCATATTTTCTATTAAGAAAATATATTCATAAAATAGAATTGATGGAACAAAAAATTTATTTATGCAAAGGAATTACACTTTAATTAACTAGGGACTTGAAAAATAACCCTTCTTACACCTTTATATGACCTAAAGGTATAGTGTGTGATGGTGATAGATTCATGGGGTGACTCAGATGACATAGCCCGGGTGGAAATTTACAGTAACTTGAACTTCTCCCATAGGAGATTATGTTTAATCTTCACTTGTTTAAGCTTGGATTGGGATTGGTTAAGAGAGAAGTCTAGTGAAGATAAATCCTTCCTAATTTCTAAAAAATAGTCTTCGTATAACATGGATCTAATGGTTGAGTCCATCATTTCTCATTTCTACATTAATTATCCTTTTTCATTTCTACGTATAAAGTCTAATTATAAAGCTAATTTTTTTATCAAGAGTATTGTTTCTAACGGTCATATTAACCAATAGTCATAATTAACCAATGATTATATAACAATTGAAACCCTATGGGAGCATTTCAAATTATACTCACTTCATTATTAAATAGATATGGTTTGTTGTGTAGGATACAATAAAGAATACATTTTAAGGAAAAATTATCATTAAAAAAGTCCAAGTCATTAGAAGGAGGATAATGCCTGAGAGTATCATGCTATCTTTATTTATTTATAGAAAATGTTCTTCACAAAGAAAAACGATTGTTCTATTCACAAGTCATATGCCTTTGAATTCCTATTCTTCTTTACATAAGTATAGGGTGTGCGGGGAATCCTCCTTGTGAAAATGTATTTCATAATGAATATATTTTTGAAAAAACAAGATCTCTCTCTCAAGAATTGTACCAATTACTCATAGAATTGTTTCATATTTACTTATACACCGATTCCACCACCTTTTCCTCTAAGAATAATGCCTCAATAGATCTCCACGTTTTCTTTCATGTAATGACATATCTCATTTCACCTGAGTTATTCGAGGTTACTCAAATATACATCAGGTTTCATGGATTATTTCTTTATGTGATTTCACATGTTCTCGTCACGTGCATGGGATGTGACCACATAATTCATAATTTTTATAAGCATGAACACATGCCTTTGAAAAATCATTTCATCCTCAATCGAATTCTTATTAGTAGAGTTACTCATGCAAGAATAAAACTGACTGTATACATGATATCAGGTCAATATCAAATTCCAAATTCTATCTATATCATCATGTATGATCACTGGTTTCTTGATCGACATAGGTTCAACATGATCTTTGGAAAATAGAATATCCTTATGTTTTTTATGTTTACGATGATGTTTCATAATGGTTAAACATATCAGAGTGATCTAATTAGGTGACCCATGTTATGTCTGTCATTTTAAATGAGGGATGAGTAGTACAACAACAATGTTTGTCCCACATTGGCCGCAAGCTTGGTTGAGTAGTGCTTTATTAACAATCCCATTCACGCTTACTATTCAAGCTTGCTTTGGGGGATCAACACCCATCACACATTTCATCCATCCCTCATGGGATGCGCCTCGCCTGATATATATGGCCCACCCACTCCTTAGACACTATGAGGCCTCCTTTGGTATTCTCTCCCACGGGGGTTGACCCTCTGCCCCCCTAAGTGTGATTGATGGCTAACCCTTTAGGGATTGTGGTTGGACATAATTTTTTATTTGAGGAAAACTAAAAATATGTGAATAATTTCAAGAATATAATAGATAAATGAAGTCCTTTATAAAATAATATCACAATTCTACCCTTCATCTTTTTTATATAAAATTAAAATACAACTTTCAAGGACTCCTTAAAATTCCCTTCAAAAAATTACCTTTATTTTGAATCGAAATATTCTTCATTATCTTTTATTAAAAAAAGTTTCATCAATCAAAAAATCCTTTGGAACTTAATATCACTTTAAAAATATTCATAGTTTCAAGGATAATTTTCTAAGAATGACTTCTAATTTCATAGATTGAATCCATTATCTAAGCATGACATCCAATGACACAAAGCAAATCCCTAAAAAATTTTCAATAATCACCACTTCACTCACCAATACATATTAACTTATTGAAAAAAATGAAACCTAAACTCAATAATCCCCCATTTTGTATTTCATTTTCAATATTAACAAATTTTATTCAGGTCAATATATGGTGAAAATTCCACCTTATTGAAAATAAATATAAAAAGGGTAAATGGGGTATTCTCAACTTATATTTCTTCTCAAATCCATGATCATATCCCTTATATAAAAATTTCACGATCACTTATATGAGAGGAATTGTCTCACATGGTTCTCTTAGAAAAGATCCTTTAGTTAATAAACTCTAATTCCATGTGGGATAACCCAGTGTAAAAAACAAGAGATATAACACCAAGGATGTATAAGCTACCCATAAAATACTATTTATGTTATATAATGATTATAAATTCCCAATTATCATTAATGTTATTGGAAATAATAAAATTTATCAATTAAATAATAAATCATGAACAAAATTGAACAAACACATCATAAATATCAATTGAAAAAGATATATATACCCATTTTTCTCATCATTTCATCAGCCAAGTACTCCCCATAATTGATATGACTAATATAATTAATAATAAGGAATGAAATTATGATTGGAATACCTTATATTGAAAAAATGTAAATCTTTTTTTAGTTATATATTCACTATGTAGTGAATATTTAACAGCTTTATCTCAATAATGGTCCCCCTCAAGGGATGAATCCATCTCCTTCAATTCCATTCATGTTAGTAAAAAAGAATTTATATATAAGGTAATAAGGAGGGACCTATTAGTTTCTTATAAATAATATTTATAATAAGAGATTCATCTCAATCTATAATTATTATTATTCTTAAATGCAGGTGTGTATCATTTCCTTGTTTTGTTAAAGTATTTGATTGGATTTTCCTCATCAGTTAGAACTTCTGATGTAGATGGCGCTTACACTCCAATACCATAAACATTTTTTTTGGTATTTCTTTATCTTATCCATGATTTCTTCTTAGGATGGAATAATTTTCATATAATATCTTATGTAATTACTATTTTTTCACATGTTTCACTCTTAATTATTTTCATGTCATATTATGTATATGACTTCTCATCAATACTAACTTCATTAACTATCACCAATTTCTTTCCTTTTTCCCCAAAAAGTTTCAAATATTAAGATAATTTTTTAAAAATGTATAGTAGGTTAGGCTAGATAACTAAATATCACTTCTTTATGTTCTTAAATTGTTTAGGAATCTCACATATTGAATTATTCCTCTTCACATTTACATTGTGTGAAATCTCATGTGGTGAGATAACTCTGCATTTCTCAACTATGTGACCTTATTTATTTCATCTTCCATAAACTACATTCAATAATTCAAATTTTTCTTATGTTGACAGTACATATAATGTCTTGGTTATATTCCTTTATTTCTAATAAATTGATCTCATCTATTTAGCATCACCCCCCCTAGATTCATGCCTCATTCCTAGTAGCGACATGTTATACCAACATAAATAATATTTTTGACAAAACCCTCAATAAAAAAAATTGTATCCTCTAAACCATGATATTTTAGACTGATAATAAATATTCTGTGAAGTTTTTTTTTCTTTTTATAGATTGTGGGAATTACATCTCAGGAGGAAACCTTTTAGCTAAATTAGTTCTGCCTTCCTTATAGAAGATGTTTTCTCATTTTTTATTTTGGTCTATCCAGATCTAGTTTTGTCTCTCTAGCCTATATTGTCATAAATAACAATTGTGAATTAATATTCATTTGGTTTAGAAAGAATTTTTTTTATAAACCCTTCTTCTTCGTAGCTTTAGAAGATTAAAACTTCATAACAATAGCTCTGTTGAAGTCTTATTACATCTTCTTCCACTCATTTTGATCTAAAATTCATATATACTTTGTCTCAGATAATTATACTTATTTATCAATGAGTTTTTATTTAAGATCATTCACCGTATTTTTTTGCTCTCATCAATGAAAGCAGTTTCATCATTTGTTGAATTCTTCTCTTCCAAGTGAATTTTCTTCAAAGAGTTTAGTTTATTTTCTAGCTCAGATACCTTTTCACATATTCCCTTATCTCATTAAGATACATCTCTTCTTTATATAAGCATTATTCATTTTTCTTTATCAGTTTTATTTTATTCTTATTGAGCTTCATGTTATTCTCAATAATATCTTGTAGATTATATTTAAAGTGTCATTCTAGCTTAGTTATCTATTTACCGTCTAAACCATAGAATGTTTATTCAACTATTTTGGGTTTTCCCATAATGCACATCTAAAATCTATAAGGTCATTTATCTTATGTCACACTTCTTGATGATCAAGATTCCACAATTTCCTTACTCATATTTATTCTATTTTTCTTTGATTACTTCTTATTTTTCATCTCATAATCACCCATTTTTATTTCTTAAACTTTATTATTATAGTAGTTTTCATCTTCATTAGACTCAATGACATTAGATTTATTCTTTTGAAAATAATATGAAAAATGTACAAACCCATGATAGTTGAATCACTTTAGTGGCTTCTTCAATTTTTTTATTTTTGTCTCTATTATGCATCCTTGTAAAAAATTACATCATATGATTTTAGTACTCTTCAGCTTTCTCATCCTTAAAATAACTTGATTTCAATTCCACTTTAACAATATCTTTACATTTTATCATGGATTTAAATGCTATATCATCCTTTTATTTCTTCTTAAAATATGGAAATTTTCTCATTTCAATTTCTATGAGAATATTATGAAGTTCATCTAGAGATAGATCTTCTATGTCTTCTAGTGGAGAAACTTTTGAATAAAATTTATCTATAATTTATGTCATTGACTTCTTAACAATGGTTAAGTCATCCATATTTTCCCCAAAACATTTTCAGATACATAAAATTTCATTTTCTTTTGTATCGTAATCATCATCACTCTCATCATCACCCATTTTGACATATTCTAATTTACTTGTATATATTTAAAACTTATCTTATTTGATTTTAATATTTCCTTCTTAACTGATTCACATTTTACCTTATATTTCCTTGGAATTTTGGAAAACCATCACTTTGGTGAATACCTTTTATGATTAGGCCACAAAGATTACATTTTGTGCCTTTACATCCATATTCAAGTTCCTATTATCATAAAAAGTCATAATAGAGTTACCAATGTGTGTGGAAATCCCACTATAACTACATCTCTTAGTTCTTCTCCAAGTGATAGAAGATATAGTATCATCATATTTTTCTATCCATGATAGTTATCACCATTGAATATGAAACTACCCTTGTTTTTTGATAAATTCATGTTATTTATACTCATAATTATATTGGATATTTCATAGGTAACCTTTTCTTAGTTACCACTTGAAGTGCCTGGATTAGTGTGAGATCCTTGAGAGGCGGAGAGGTTGAAATAGTGATCCCTATTTATTTTTACAAATTTTTTCTTTTCAATTAAACCTATGTGGCTGGTTAAAGCCTTGATCCCATATTCTTGTGTATCTCATCCTTAACTTGAATAATTTAATAAATAAAAAGGCATAAAACATAATTATTTTTATGGTTTAGTGTAAATAATTAGTTCATTCCATGTTGTTTATTCTCCCCAACATAGATTCTCTACTATAATTTTATAATCAATAACAATGTTTGATACATAGTAAGACCATATCTCTCCTAAATCCTCATAGGAGGTCCCTTATACTATAATCTATAGTGTGACCAGAATCTATACAAACCTGTTAATGAATCCACACTAGATACTTCTACTCCTGAATTAGATAATAGACTTCTCCTTCTCCTAGCTTCAACTTAGAGGCTTCCTCCATTATTCAAGGATTGATCAATTACAGAATGATCTGTTGGTCTTCCTCCATGATATTTCTGAATCAAACTTTCTCATGTACCTATTCAAGTATCTTCAATATCATCTAACAAGTATTTTAGTCTTAATCAAATGATTTTTATCACCGTTGATGGATCAGTTTCCTCAGTGAAAATACACTCAGGCTGATTTTTCATTCTATTGAAGTCTTTACCTCACTTAATGTGTGAAAGATATGCACACAAATTATTTGGGATTATTATATGAAAGAATAATATTTTCATAACTTAATTCTATTATTGTTTAATTATCAAAGTAAGTACACATCATTCATAGATTTCATGAAATCTAAAACCCAAGAACTTTCATTTATTCTCTTTATTATTACATGCTTCTCAATTATGCTTCATATAGCTCTCAATGTTTGTATATATTCATGTAAGAATTATGGTACCACACTCACCTTATTCTTTAAACCTTCACACACCTCACTTTCATCTCATGGATGCATGTTATCACATGCATGTGTATTTCATGTATCATGAAAATCCTTCATTCAAGGGAATGTATGTAATACAATGTACAATTTGTTTTTTGTGAACACCTTGTATACACCCACCCTATCACCTTTTTCTCAATTCAAGTACATTCACATATTGAATTTATCACTTCCTTCTTGTACACAACAGTAAATCACACAAGTGCTTATGGAAGGAACTTCACACAAACTCGAATGGCTGTTGATTCTTCTATCTCTCATGCAACAACGTATTCCACTATTTTTTTCTTATTTTTTATGAGACACAATATAGGTGAAATTATACGGAAATTGTATCAAGTACGTTTATGCAAACCAGTATGATAATTCATGGGAGTATCTTTCTATCTTGATTTATTTATGGAACAAGTTCTTCATGAAGTAAAAAAAAGTGTGTAATATGTACAAGTCATATTCTCACAACTTTCTATTCTTCTCAGTGCAATAAGTGGCTATGTGGAAACTCCTCCTCTTGAAAATGTGATCTACAGTAGCTTGGTTTAAAAAAAGCAATATCTCAAAAATTGCATCAAAACCTCTCATCCTCAGTTGATCATTATTTGTAGTTGGATTCCAATTACTTTGCCTCCAAGAATAATGATGTGTTGGATCTCCATTTTTATGCCATGTCATAGAATATCTCATTTCACCTAATCTGTTTAGGTTTACTCAAATATTCATCGAGTTTCATAGTGTATTTTCTTATGTGAGTTCATGTGTTCTCCTCATGTGCATGGGATGTGATCGCGTGCTTCATCAATTTTTATAAGCATGGACACAAGCATCTGAAACTTTGTTTCATCCTCAACCAAATGCTCATTCTTTGAGTTACACATGCATGAAAGAAGTAGATTACATTCATTATATTAGAGTGATCTAAAATTCCTCATTATATTGAAATCATTGTGGATGATGGATGGTTTCTCGATCAATGAAGGTTTAGTATGAACTTCGACAAACAGAAGAAACTCAAGTCGACGAGGTTAAAGATGAGGTCCCATAATGATTATACAACTCAGAGTGATATGATTAGGAATCCCACATTATTTACATCATTTTAAATAATGTATGAATAACACAAGCTCTATGTTTGTCCCACATTGAACATGAACTTAGTTGGGAAACACTTTATTAACAATCATGTTCATGCTCACTGTTTGAGCTGGCTATGGGGGATCAACACCAGTCAAACCTTTCACCCATGCCTCATGGGTCTCACCTCACCTATATAGGCACACCAAAACCCTGTGAAGCCAATTTATCCAACCCATGTTCCCTATACATGGGTGCACTCCTATAAGCCTATACATGACCCTACCACCCTTTAGATTCCTTGAAACCTATTTTAGAGGATTTGCAATGGGGGTTGACTCTTGGGTCCACTGAAGTGTGGTTGTGGGATAGACCTTGGGGGATTTTGGTTTGAAACTGTTTTTTATATGAGGCCAACAAAAATATTTGAATAATTCCAATTATATAATAGATAAAAAAATCAATTCTAAAATAATGTGACAAGCCGACTCTTGATCCTCTTCATACAACATATAAATAAAATTTACATGGCCTCCTTTAATTACACTTCATGAAATTAACTTTATTTTATATGGAAATATTATCCTTCATCTTTTATTAAAAAAATAGTTATCAATGAACCAAGTCTTTGGAACTGAAGATCACTTCAACAATCGTCAATGTTTCTAGGAGAATTGTCTAAGCATGACATCTAATGTTATAATGTGAATCTATTTTCCATGTGTGAAATACAATCCCATGAATTGAATCCATAACAATTTTCTAGGCATCAACACTTCATTTATAAACACATACTGAATTATTGACAACTGATGCAACATGGTATCAACACTATCTCATCTCCTACCCCATGAAATGGTTATTCAAAATGAAGTTTTTAGGACTAAAGAACTAAAATTCACATTTAATGAATCATAGTATCCATAAGTCATTCCTTTAAACTCTAAATATTTACCAAAACCAAAATGGTTAAAACAATTTATCCAATAACATCCAAAGTTTGACTTAATCCATTCCATAAATAGTTTACCTTGAGGATCCTCCAAAACTTTTCGGACCAAAATTAAATCTAAAAGATTGAAATGATTTGATATCATATCCGTCAATGATAAAATTAAAAATAATTTTAATAACTCATAAAGTATCATACCAAAATTTATATACCCAAAATATTTCCCAAAAATAAATTCAATATAAAACCATATACGATTAGAAAATACAATTCACTATTTATTCATTAAATAAGATCTTTTCTTACATAGAAACATTTACATAAGATGTATTATGTCATCCTTTCACCAATAAACAATCATAAGTTAATTCATAATATCAAATATGATTTTATTATCCCAGAATCTATGTAGAGATACCTAAGCGATTCTTATAACCACATCATATTTCAATAAATAATGCACAATTAGATTATAATAGGGTTTTTTCACATAAAATACATCATGAAATTCCCAACTCTATAGTGAAGGATAAGGGTGCCTTAATTATTATAATTAACTTTATCAATTGTGATTGCATAATCCTTCAAATTTTCCTTTTTCATCAGAGGTTATTTTGGATTATTATCCCCATTTTTCCTTGGATTAGGGAAATAATTATCATAATTCCCAAACAATTAAATTTTATATCACTGATGTGTGAGTGGTGTATTCTACTGATCTATCTATCTTTTTATTTCATTTTATAGTCTATTTACATCACTTTGATATATTTTTCTTGATAGCCAGGATTCCCAAAATTGAAATATTTTCTTGTTTCTTTTAGGATTTCCACTTGAGTGATCCTTCCCACATTTTTGGAAAGTAGGAGTCTAAAAATTATTATCCCCTCTAAATTTCAAACAGCTAGATCTTCCATGAAACTCTATATTACTTTTATTATATCTATAACTAAGAGGGTTTCTAGATTTCGTTTTCAATTTGAGTGCACATTGAATAATTTTTTCATTGCTTCCGAAGTCTCTTATGGTCAATTCCTTTTGAAGAATTTGTTTTAAACAACTCAAAAATTAATAAATATTTATTTAGGGAGGATTATTAAACTCGTAATATACCTTACAAGTCTTGTAAAAATTTCCTTATTGGTACCAATGGATTCATTATCCATATGATTAAGGTCAAGAAATTCATTATCCATTTTTGTATGCAGAATACAAGGTTTTTACTTAAAGAAAAATGTAATCTTAAACTTATACCATTACATGGACTCAATTTTATCCTATTTACTTGTATTCTTAAAAATATTTCACTATTGATCTACTTTACCTCCCAAATGATTGATGACTAGGAATTTTTTTTCATTGTATAAGTACAAAGAATGGAAAATTATTTTCCATCACTTTAATCAATTTCTCAATAAGTAGTGGGTCAGAGGAACCATAGAATGATTATGGAAAATTTCACATAAAATATTCAATAACATGTTTCTACATCCTTAGATATTTCTTATATTCAAAATGATCCATGTTACCACTAAAATCTTGAGAGAGTTGAGTTATATTAATCACAAGATATTTCATCCAAGATATTACAATGTTTTTTTGTTCATGAGGACAGTTATTACAATGGTCTTTGCATTCATTGTTCACATGATTCCTTCAGGTTTCATCCATCGAAAAAATAATAGTTTGATAAATAATAGTGGAAAACCATAGAATCAAGAAAAATCATTTATTGGATGTTTGAATCTAGATACATTCTTTTAAATCTATGAAACCTTATGTTTAGCCTAGTTTATTAATGATTATTACAAAAAGATTATGTTGTTTTAATATACTTAGAATTATCCCCATAGTTTTTATAGTATCAATATCCTTTTTCACATATTATTACATGATTTTAGTCATAATTAACCATCAAAATCCATCCAAGGATCGAAAAGTATAGTGTATTGGGAAGATTAGGTACATAATTAAACTTCATGAAACCAAAATAAAAAATATTTTATTTAATCTTCATAAATATCCCCTAACTTCATTTTAGATATTATATATTCATATGATAACTTGGAGAAAACATGAGGAAAGGGATGAGCTAAAATCCTGGCAATGTAATAAACATAAGAATAATGCATAACACATGGGTTAGAAGGAATAACATGAAGACATAAAAATATGGATCATTAAAAAACATATGGAATAATAACATATAAACAAGAGATCATGTAATCATGGAATAATAGAAATGTTGAAGAAACATAAAATACGATATAAGAATGAGTCAAGTCTCATTGAAAATGGAGGATCATGAGTCAAGGCTAACCACAAATACCATTATGCATGGAGCATTAGTCAAGTCTAACCACCAAGACCGTTGCACATGAAATCTCATGAGACTAAACATTACCCAATTTATTTGGTTCTATTTGGGTTTACCCATAATAAAATGTTTATGAATATGTGATCCATATAAATAATCATACATAATGAATCAAACATGAACATAAGGGTTACCCCTGGAAAGAATTGTGTATCATAATCATTTCAAAAGGAATAACAATGGGGAATATCATAATGGTGCCCATGAAAAGAATGTCTTTAAATCATACATGGACATTAACAAGGGAAAATATGCATATATCATGATAATAGATTTAAAATTGAGGTGAAAACATTTAAAATGAGTGTATAAGAAACTTTAGAAATAAAACATTTTAGTGCGGTTTAAGGGAAATTTTCAAGATTATTTAAAATAGAAATGGAATAATTATTTGTATAAAATTGAAAATAAACCAAGAAATTTTTTAATGTTAAAATGAGTGATTTTATAAAAATAATTTTGGGTTAAAATATATTATGGAGTGAACTGGAAAATGGGTAAGAAATCTGAATGTTCCTTTCAATCGGGTATCTTATCGGGAGGAATTTGAGAAGGGAACCATATAAAACACGTATTTACTTGAAAAATAAGGATTAAATGATCTAGATAGATTATTTTTGAACACATAAAAATAATTTTTAATAATTATATAAAAAACTAAGAGTTACATTGGGGTAAAGGGTGAGAAATTGTGCTCCAATGAAAAATAGAGGTTCCGAAAGAATCCCTTACCTTATGTACGAAAGTGTTCTGTACATGATATTAATGTCTTGGATAATAAAATTAAATACATTAATTAATTAATTAATAAAATTTTCTACATGTATTTCATTTATTATAATTTTATTATGTTTATATATGGATTTTAAGATGAGTTATAGAGTTCCATTCCATTGTTCAGTAGTGTTCATTTTCTTGGATTTCATGATTGGTTCAGTTGTTATAAGAGTGTGTAGGTTCATAGAAAATTAGAATAAATATACAAAATTGAAATTATATGTTATTAATGATCATATAGAAAATACATTTTTTTATATAATTCATTTGGTTATATGGGGTCAGGATGAATCATTATGAAAGATAACAGTGATAATTGTTTAGATTATTTCTGCATATTTTCGACCATCATGAGCTAGTTTTATTCTATTATAGAATACTAAGTAGGATATAATAAATATATTATAATATTTTTAACCATTAAAACAGTTTTCTGACCATTCTTGAAGGCGGTAATGTAAATTGAAAACTCATCATCATTGAATGTGATAAATTAACACAACACGGATGATGTTTTCATTTTTAGAACAAAATGAGATGGGAAGAAAATTATTGATGTGTTATTCCAAAAATAATAATAAAATTTGAGTATAGAAAATATACTAGATTAATAATTTCATTTTTATAAGGTGAGTTGAGGATATATATAGAAAATTAAATAACTTGAAAAGTAATTAAAAGAAAAAGAAAGAGGATTTTACCTCTTGAATTTATCCTTCTTGAGAACCAATTTTGGGAAAAGGGTATGGTATTTTGTTGAGACCAAGGGATAATGGATGTGGGGGAGAGGATTGGTAAGAGTATTTTTCATAATTTATACAAGGATATAAATTTTTAATGTGTGAGGAGAAGAGGTGGTGAGGGGTGATATTTATTGCGGAGGAGAGGGGTATTTTCTGATTATTTTATCATTAGTTTGTTATTTTGGTCCAAGACTATGAATAATATGGATTCTTGTGATTAAATACAGTAACTAATGCATGTGATTTTGGACCAATGTTCCTTACATCATCCATACACCATCCATGAATCAATAATTCATGTATTATCTTATACAGTAAATTACACTATTTCACTATTCACAAAAAAATTCAGCAATTTTAGAAAAATCCCAAAAAATTTCCCAATCAATTTTTTAACATGCAGAATTCAAAAAAAAGACTACATTTTTGGAAAATAGTTCTGTACATATGATACATTTATTTTTTAAATAAAATCATAATTTCCTCAAAAAATACTAATTTTTAAATTAAAACAAATTTTATGACGCTTTGAAAAATTAAATAATGTATCATAAAATTATCCTATAATAATATGAAAACACAATAATAATTTATGAATATATTTTATGAGAATATGTTTCTTTTTATATCATTATATTAAATATAAAATTGTAAATAAACATTTATGTTTTACAAAAATACCAACAATTAATTTATCATTTTTAAAACATTTATTTACATAATATAAGATATAAATATATCATATTTTCATTTATGAGATACCCAAATATTATTTATACTTTTATAGGTGATGTTACAATTATATTGGTAAGATTATTATTTTCGTAATGGTAACTTTACTCTTCCAAAGGTTGGGTTACTATTTCATTGGTTTGGGTTCCTTGATTTCTATAAATACTTCTTATTTCATTAATTATTTATTTATGAAGTTTGTGTTGTGTTATATATATGATTTTATGTGATTACAATATATAAAATAATTATATGAAGTTTAATTTCATTGATAAAATTTTGGGTCATTACATTCTTCACCACTTATGAAAAAAAATTTACTAAGGGGAAAATATGCGAGTGTACTTATCCTTCATCACTTCAATGAGGTCTTAAGTCGTTCCTATTGGAATTGTATTCAAGGATAAAGGGTTCAGGCATGAAGATGGTACTTCAGGATATTTTCAAAATCATCTATATACTTTATCAAAAAAACCTTTGTCATCTTGGATTATATTGATGAAAGCATCAATAAGTCATTAAAAAAGTATTTTTTATATATAAATTTGTAACATCTTCTTGAACTTGTTTTTTATAAAACAATCTTACTTATTCATCCTAAAATAATTCAAAATAGGGTTTTGGTAAATCAATTTTAGTATTTACCCAAATAAAAAAATATATAATAATATACATATAGGCTTCTCAGAGGTATCCCTCTTTTGCAGCATCTAGAAAATCATTTAGTTCATCATGTGCTTAAAATAAAAGAAATAATTTAAAACGTCTCTAATGGAACTTCCAACACATAGTATGGTAATAAAGTTGAGACCACAAAATTATAAAATATAATATTCTTTATCTTTAAAATAATAGAGTGATGGTAGATCCATTGTATGATTTATAAAGTTGCTTGCATGTAACTTGGATATGGGAAAAAAATTTAAGTCATCTAAGCATGAATTCAGAATAATATTTCCATGTAGTTCTCTAGGAAGTGAAATAAGAGTTTTCTATGATCTTCCTACTTCCATATTTAAACTAAGAAAAAGAAATAACAATTAGGGGGCCCTAATACTTATCTAATAAGCATATAAAAATCAAACTTTGAACCTGGAATGATAAACATGTAAATGAAAAGTATATCCTAACTTGTGATTGCGTAAGTTTTAATATAGGTTATCCATGGTGATAGAATTATCCTTAGGGTTCTTACTAAGTGATATAGTCATCATCTCAAAAAATAATTAGACCTTTCTCTGATACCAACTATAGAATCTCTATCCTTTTACCCATATTATTACATGATTTTAAGCAAAATTAACCTTCAAATACCAACCAAGGATCGTAAATTCTAGTGTATTTGGAAGATTAGGTACATAATTAAAAATCATTAAACCAAAAAAAAATCTTTTATTTTATATTCATAAATAGATCCTATATTCTTTTTATCTCTTAAATCTTCATTGTACAACCTGGGGAAACATGAACAAATGGATGAGATAAAATCCTTTTAAGGGAATAAAAATAAGAATAAAGTATAACACATGGGTTATAAGGTGTAAATTTAAGAAATAAAAACATGGAAAATGTACAAAAATATGGAATAATAACATATTGAACATGGGATCATGTAATTATGTTATCATAGAAATGTGGTAGTAACATAAAACGTCACATAAGAATTAGTCAATGTTCATCGCAGATGAAGGAGCACAAGTCGAGGCTAACCTCCAAGAGCATTGCACATGATGTCTCATGAGACTAAACAATACCCAATGAATTTGGGATCTATATGGTAACACCCATAATAACATGTTAATGAATATGTGTGCCACATAACGAAACATACATAAGAAATCCAATATAAACATAAGGGTTACCCATGGAAAGAATTGGGTATCATAATAATGGAAAATGGTATAACAAATGAGAATATCATAATTATGCCAATAAAAGAATGAATTTAAATCATAAATGGAAATTATAATGGGAAAAAGGCATAGATCATGATAATTGATGTCAAACAAAATTGAAATCATGTAAAAAGAGTGTTAAAAACATTAGAAATAAAATATTTTAGTGTAGTTTAAGGAAAAATTTTCATGATTATTTAAAATGGAAAAGGAATAATTGTTTATATGAAACCATAAATGGACCAAGATAGTTTTTCTTGTTAAAATGAGTGGTTTTAAAAAAATAATGGTGTATTAATACAAATTATGTAGTGCACCTATAAATGGGTAATAAATTAGGAAGTTCCCTTTAATCAGTTTTCTTATCAGGGGGAATTTGTGAAGGGAACCTTACAAAACATTTATTTCAGAAAAACAGAAGGATGAAATAATCTAGATACATGATTTAGAACACATAAAAGAATTTATAATAATTATATAAAAATAAAAATAAACATTTACATTGGTGTAAAGGGAAAGAAAGCGCAACCTAAAGAAAAATAGAGGTTCAGAAAGAATCCCTTATCTTATGTCCAAAGGTATTCAACACTTGATCTTAATTTCCAGGATAATAAAATTAAATCCATTAATTAATTAATTAATAACCTTTTAAATTTTTTTATTTATTATAATTTCATTATGTTCATATATGTATTTTTATATGATTTATAGTATTTAATTCCATCATTCGGGAGTGTTCATTTTCATGGTTTTCATGATTGGTTCACTTGTTACAAGAGTATAGAGGTTGATATAAAATGAGAATAATTATCTAGAATATAAATTATATGTTATTAATTATCATACATAAGAAAAAAAGTTTATATGAGTCATTTTTTTGTATTGGGTTAGGATGAATCATTAGTTAAAATAATAGTTATTGTCATTTAGATTATTTCAGTGTCTTTCCGATCATCACAAGGAAGTTTAGTTATATTGTTTAATATTATATATATATATACTGGTTAAAAAACATTAAATAAGATATAATACATATATTATAATTTTTTAACCATATAAATGTTTTTATGACCTGCCTTGAAGGTGGAAATGGAAATTGAATACTCTTCAACCATGAATGTGATAAATTAACACATCACGGAAGATATTTTCATTTTTAAAACAAAATGAGAGGGGAAGGGAATTTATGATGAGTTATTTCATAAAAATAATAAAATTAATGTTTATAAAAGATAATATAATTATCATTTCACTTGTATAAAGGGTGTTTAGGAGAGATTTAAAAAAGAAAATAACTTGAAATGAAATTAAAAGAAAAAGAAAGGGGAATTTACCTCTTGAATTTATCCTCCTCGAGAACCTCCTTAGGGAAAAGGGTTTGGTCTTTTGTTGAGACCATGGGATAATATATGAGTGGTAGATTCTTGGGAAGAATATTAGGTAGATGTTTTACAAATATCAATTCTTTTAAGGTGTGACGATAAGAGGTGGTGAGAGGTGGTATTTATAGTGGAAGAGAGGGGTGTTTTTTGATTATTTTTTTCATTAGTTTATTATTTTGGCTTAGTACTATGAATAGTAAAGATTCTTGTGACTAAATATAGTAAATAATTCATGTGATATAAAAAAAATTCTTACATCATCCATACATAATCCATGATTTGATAATTCATGTATTAGCTTATACCGTAAATTACAGTATTTCACTATTCACCAAATATTCAACTATTTTAGAAAACTAAAAATATAATCTAACCATTTTTAATCATATAGAATTAAAAATGGACTCCATTTTTTAAAATAATTTTCTAAATATGAGAAATTTAATTTTTAAATAAAATCATAATTTTCTCAAAAAATACTAATTTTAATATTAAAAATGATTTTAAGACACTTTAAAAAATTAAATAAGGTATCATAAAATTATATTATAATCATAATACAACAAAATATTAATTTATGAATATATTTTAAGAAAATATATTTCTTTTTGAAATCATTATTTTAATTATAAAATTATAAATAAACATGTATGTTTTACAAAAAATACCAACAATTAATTTACCATTTTTACATTTATTTTCTTAATCCAAGATATAAATATATCATATTTTCATTTATGAGATACCCAAATTTTATTTATACTCTCATTGGTGAGGTCACTATTCTATTAGTAAGATTACTATTCATAATGGTAATATTACTATTCTAAAGGCCAGATTATTATTTTATTGGTTTAGATTCCTTAATTTCTATAAATACTGATTATTTAAATCATTATTCATTTATAATGTTTTTTATTGTGTTCTATATATGATTTTATGTGATTTATACTATATAACATAATTATAAGTAGGAAAATTTTATTGATAGAATTTTGGGTTGTTACAGTTTTCAAAAAAGTTCTTTAATACTAATATAAAAAGACGAAATAAATCATGCTCTAATATCAACTATAGAGACCTAGACTTCCCATACATAAAAATTACATATTTTTAGATGAATATTCAATAACTCACATTAAGATCCATGCATGAACCATAAAGTTTTAGTGTCTTTTGAGACTACATACATAAATATCTTTTTCATGATAGATATTTAATATCTCTAATAAATATCATCTCGAATAATAATCATCTTCGACATACTGTAATTAAAACCATTTTCACAAATTGGGGAAAGAAAAAATAAGAAATGGTTAGCTCAAATGATTAGTAAGGGTAAATAAGGGTGATATCAATGACCACTTAGGCATAACATGAGAATAAGGGTATGAGTACATGATCTAAACATTTGACAATCATACCCTTCATAACATAGATCGTAATGATTATTTTGGGATAAATACGATGATGAATACTAGTCTCCACGTAATAGAATCAAATATTTAGATAAAGAAGTAAGAGGCCCAAAACCTTTAAATAAGATCTTTCACATCATGTTTATAATTAATTTAAATAATTTTATAAAGAAAAGAATACATGGATCTTCGGTATTTTCTTCATTGATGATGTTGATCATATGGAATGACCCTTTTGGATTATCTTGTTGCGCTTGCGGAGGTCAAAACTAGAATCCCTCTAGCGGTGATCCACACGTGCTCTAATGACCTCTGATCGACATCACTTGTTCTTCGGGTGCTAGCATGGAAAAGTGAGTGTCTGGTGTCAGTCATTATTGATTTCTTGTTCCATGGCCTTGAAGAACATCTCATGTTCTTGAGAGGGGAGAAAAGAGGATTCAAGAGAGAAATTTTTTATCTCATCAATTCTCAATTCACCAGGTGTACATTTTGGAAAATGGTACAATAGACGTATGTGTCTATTTATAAACATGGGGCTTCAATTAAAATATTTAATTTCATAACAAAAATTAAATATATTCATAACTTTAGAGAAAACCCATGATTTTAATAATAATACTACGTCATTATTTATGGTGAGCCAAATTGTGCAAAATAGAATAATAAATAAAATTCTGCATCACAAAATAATTGCAGCATTATTATTATTATTTTAATTTGTTCTAACTAGTTAAATAACTATTTTCTATATTGAAAATACTTATTTTACTACAGGACGAGCATTAGTCTTCTAAAACTCCATGGAAATTTATTGAACACCTAAATAAATAAATAAATAATTTATTCTCTAAAATAAATATTTCATTTAAAAAATAGTAAATAAATATTTATTATATGTTCAATAAAATAAATAAATATATTTTACCCACAATCTGATGAATATATATTTATTTAACTTATTCAATCATTTTAACTTGAATAAAATTATTACACTATCATGAGAATAATATTTATTCCATTAATTAAATTCAAATAAAATTTTACTGAGACCACCAGAAACACTTAGTATGTGACCCTGTAGGATTATTTTTCGTTGGCATTAGGCAGGCTTGCCTAAAGTCCAAGATTACTATCGAGCAATGGGTCAAGGCACCTAAGAGAAATAACTTAAAGTTGAAACAACGATATTCACATATGAATGATCACTGTGTAATATAATCCATGTGTCTCAATATCTCATCAAACAGGTTTCATGATAGTGTCATCAACCTTAGTTCTTGATACGTCCTTCTTTGACTACCTGAAATAAAATTGTTGTTACACCATGGCCATGGAATTTCATGCGACAGTTCTTTTTCAATCAAAGGGATAAGATATCAACTTCCATAAATGGAATGGAAAAATCCTTCCTTGACTTATCCATTAATAACATTCCACTCATGATCCACCCAACATACCCAAATTCCCACCAACTATCTGTGTGATGGTTTTTGTCAGTAAATCAAAGTGCACGAGTCGTGACATGTATTAATGATAATATTAAATTCAAAGGATCATTACACATGCTCGTAGATAAGAATTTCTTATGACACAAAAACATTTAGAATTTCTACTGGTGGGTCTATTATCATAATCTCCTATCTTGGAGATTACTATGTGCGAACTTCATGAGAGAAAGTCTCATCTCCTTAAAAGTACTCACACCTGACAATTTTTATGCTATGTGTACCATCATAGTATGTCATCCAACCACATAACTATATTTAAGAATATTGTTATATCATTTCAAGGTTCTCATCAAATCAGGGAACTTCCATGTCTTTATCAATACAAAAAACACTCTATGACATTATTACATAATAATCATACAGAACAATGAACAATATGTAATAAGATTATTAATATTTAAATACATTAAATATCCATATAATAAAATTACAAATAGTTGGTTCTAGGAAACCAACTCTAACGAATTCCCACTTAGACTAGAGCCAACTACCTATGACATTCAGTCTGATAGACCTCACATGATGGTCATGTTTCTATTGAGTCAAGGCTTTAGTCAAGGGGTTCTCCACATTGTATTCCATAGAAATAATACTCACTGCAACTTCAACTCTCTGAGAAAAATCCCTTAGGAGATGATACACCCAAAGTATGTTCTTCATTCATTGATGTGACCTTGGCTCTTTTCTGAGAGCCAATGCTGCAGTATTATCATAGTACAGTGTGATGAGATCTTTATTACTAGTTATAACATCTATCTCCTGGATAAATCTTCACATCCAAACTAATTTATTATCTTCATCAGAATTTGTGATGTACTCGGACTCTGCTATTGAATTTGTGACCACACTATGATTTGATCTCTTCTAGATCACTGCACCTCCATTAAAAGTGAAGATGTATCCCATTGGAAAATTCATGTCATCATAATTAGTTTGGAAACTATAATCTACATATCCTATGATGATTAGTTCATCATCTCCTCTATAAACTAGGAACATATCCTTATTGCACCTTAGATACTTTGGTATAGTCTTGATTTCCATCCAATAGTGTTCACCAAGGTCATCTTGATATCTTCTTACCACACTCAATGCGTAGGAAACATCCAACCTAGTACATATCATGGCATGCTTGACTGACCCAATCACTGATGCATATGGAGTCCT
The DNA here is from genome assembly GCA_963277665.1 of Viscum album. Taxonomy (NCBI): domain Eukaryota; kingdom Viridiplantae; phylum Streptophyta; class Magnoliopsida; order Santalales; family Viscaceae; genus Viscum; species Viscum album. The sequence continues at coordinate 1,276,908,384 of OY728158.1, forward strand.
TTCCATTATCATTATTTTCTCATGTGTATGAGGACACATTTTTGTGGAAAGATTAATTCCATGTGATGTTGGAAACAATCTCCTATTGGATTGTTCTATACTGAATCTCTTTAGTATCTTATCAATGTATGTACTTTCACTTAGGCCCAACAATCTCCTGGATCTATCACAATGGATCTTGATCCCAAGAATATATGTTGCCTCACCCAAGTACTTCATGGATAATCATTTATTAAACCATGCCTTAACCAACTGTAAGACTGGTACCTCGTTTCCAATAAGTAATATGTATTCAACACATACGATTAGAAAATGACTGCACTCCCACTAAAGCATTTGTATATACAAGGATCACATTCGTTATTAATAAAACAAAATTCTGTTATGCCTTCATCAAAATGAATGTTCCATGACCAGGATGATTTCTTTAATCTATAAATGGATTTATAAATCTTGATTACATTATTACCATCTTTTGGATTCATAAAACCTTCAGTTTTTGTCATGTAGACATCTACCTGAAGTTTCCCATTAAGGAAGGCTATTTTGACATCCATTTCCCAAATCTCATAGTCATGGTAAGTGGCAGTGGACAATAGTATTCTGATTGATTTTAGCATTGAAACTAGTGAAAAGGTTTCGTCGTAGTCAATGCCTTGATGCTTCTTGAACCCTTTTATAACCAGTCGTTCCTTATAGGTACTTACTTGTCCTTCCATGTCCAGTTTCTTATTGAATACCCATTTGAAACCAACGTACTTTACATCAACTGGAGGATCTACCAAAATCCATACTTGGTTTTGATACATGGAATCCATTTCAAAATTCATGTATTCTTACCACTTGGCATCATCTATTCCACTTAATGCTTCCTTATAGGTTAGAGGATCATTATTACCAACTAATAACGAGTCACCTTCCTCAGTAACTAGAAAACCATACTGTTCTGGTTCCCTAACCTCTCTTATACTATTACACAGTTCTTGTGTCTCTGGAAGATTTCTTTCTTCTATAGGGATTTGTGGAATATGTTCCTATACCAACTCTTGTGTACCTTGAGCCTCGACTTTAGCAAATTCTATCTTACTCCCACTATCACTTTTGGATATGTGATCCCTCTCAAGGAATATGGTGTGTCTTTCCACTATAACATTTTTTCCTGAGGGGTTGAATAGGTAATATCCCCTTGTTTCCTTGGGGTATCCTATAAAGGTACACTTTGTGCGTCGAGGTGCAAGTTTGATACCTGAAGAGGCCTTAACAAACACATTGCTTCCCCCACACATGTAAATTCAATAACATGGTTTTTTTAGTTCTAGAACTCGTATGGAATACCATTTATCGATTGATTTGGAACTTGGTTTAGTATGTGTGCTATTTTTTATAACGTATATCCATAAAAGGATAATGGAAGACTCACATGAGTCATCATTGATCTCACCATGTAAACAAGGTTCCGTTCCTTATTTCACTCACACTATTCCACTAGGGAGTTCAAGGGGGAAAGAGTTGGGATAGGATCCCAAACTCCCGTAAGTAATCAATGAAGTATTGATTAAGATATTCTCCACCTTAGTCTGAGTAATGTTTCTTAATCTTCTTACCAAGATGGTTCTCAAATTAATTATTGTATTCTTTGAACTTATCTAAAGGATCTAACTTATATCTCATTAAGTATATATATCCATATCTACTAAAATCATTAGTAAAAGTTATGAAGTATGAGTACCCTCCCATTACTTCAACTAGAAATGGTCCACACACATTGATATGAACCAATTAAAGAATCTATTTATCCCTTTGACCTTTCCCACTAAATGGGTCTTTGGTCATTTTTCCTTGTAAACATGAATGACATATTCTAAGTGGTTTAAGTTTGAAAGAATCTAAATATCCATCTTGATGTAACTTTGTCAAGTATTTCTTGCTTACATGACCTAGCTGGTGATGTAAAAGTTAGGTGTGGTATGAGTCATGTGAAGTATCTTTGTTATCTATTTCCATTACTTTGTTTGTTTAATCCAACACATAAAGACCATTGTATAAATGTGTCCTACCAAAAAAATTATATCTTTTTAAAATAATAAACATTTATTTCCAAACATGAAAAAAATCTATCTACATCTAATCTGGATACTGAAATAATGTTCTTAGTAATAGATTGCACATAATAACAACCCTTTAACACAAAGACCATCCCAATTGGCAACGTGAGGTAATAGTCCTAGACAGCTGCAATTTTCTTTTGGCTCTGTTGGCTACTCGTAGATCTACCTCCCCTTAGTCAATATTCCTTAATCTACTTGGTTCCTGTATTTGGATAAATATATGAGCACCACAAGCTGTATCTAATACCCAATTTGTAGAAATAGATAGATTTCATTAAATAACAAATGCACCTAAAGATTCCCCATACCTCTTAGGCTATGTGCAATTCTTCCTCTAGTGGCCCTTCTTGCCACATGTGGAACACACAACCTCATATTCCCTTACCTAACCTTTGATCTTCTTTTTTCTTGGAAGGGCATGAAGAAGCTTTGGGATTAAATCTCTTTTCCTTCCCCTTCCTCTTATTCACCATAAAGATATAAGGATTGTATTTCTTTATATCTTTTCCCATTTTGAGAATGAGGATAAGAAGATCAGATAGATACTTATCAATGTTGTTCATGTTAAAATTAACCAAAAAGATGGAGAAGCTTTGAGGGAGTGATGCGAGAATGAGATCGATGACCAGTTCTTTAGGGAGTTAAAAACCAAGAACATCCAGGTGCTCAATGTAGCCAATGATCTTGACTACATGAGGCCCATCTGGGGCACCCACTCCAATCTTACTCTAAAAGAGTTCCTTGGAGATCTCAAACCTTTCCTATCTTTCTCTCTCCTGGTAAAGACCACAGAGGTGATCAATCATGTTATAAGCATCCATGTTTTTGTGAGACTTCATGAGCTCACTAGACATTTATGACAGCATCAAACATTAAAAGTCAACCATTTCATTTATATATTTCTCATAGACCAAAAAATCATCATCACTATCCTATTTGGAAGGCAGATCAGGTAATGCTAACTCCAACACGTAAGACTTCAGTTCATGGTGTAGGATAACCCAAGGAATATAAACCATTCTTAAAAGTTACTACTGGTGAGGATGTTGTCTTTATCTAGAATCGATCATAGGGATATTTTGGTTGATGATACTTTAATTTATATTCTACAATTAAAAGACCAGATCATTAGTAATTTCTTGATTACATTTTATGAGAAATAATAAATTAATTTTATTAAGTCTCCAACTATTTTATCAAGTCCCAATGGCCATCACCATTGAACTTGTAATGTATATCTTTAATGACATTATAGTGGAAAGGATCCATATTTCACTTTGCATAACCCCAACAAGGGTTGGTCAAGCTATTTGAAGGAATTTAGGTAGGCAGGTCTTTGGCAACTATGGGCTTGCAACTTATTGATCAGTTGAGTGGACTCTGCAATCCTAAAATCCTGACTTTGGATTTCCTCAACTCTCGCCTCTAATATTACACCAATTATATAAAGGGATACTCTTATTGATGTAATATCGTTAAGTCGATATGAAACCTTTCATAAGGGATTCCTGTATAAAAGTAAGTGTCCCAACAAGTGTTGGTTAAACACATAGTTTTATTGAGTTTTTCCCTAATCATGTAACGAAAGGCTTGGACTGACTTAATATTTTATTTGAGGTATTTTTACCTCTAATGCGTTAACTTCTTGTTATCATTATCACATTATAGTTAATATTAAGTGGAACTTACTTAAGTGATTAACCATGTCTTGATAATATTTACGCATAAGTCTGGTTTATTTTTGTTCCATCTAACATGCTTGTTTAATTCATTAATTATGTGATCACGATAACACATACATAATTATAAACCATGCATCTGATAGAAATAAAATAAAGCAAAGGGAATTATCATGAGCTTTTCTAATTGTTAGTTTATCTAGAAGTTGATAAACTAACCTTAACCTAGGGGAGAAACACCTTGAACCTTTTGGGATTGTGTTTACAACTTTCTACCTATCCAACTATGTATCTCCTGGGATTGATTTCATCTCGGAACCATCTTGAACTACCTCCACTAGCTTGGGAGTTCCATCAATTATATATGATTTTTTTAACTCACATGCAGGTGAGGGGTAAAAATGGGTTTTACATAAAATAATCCTTCGACACGAAGGCCCTACATATTAATGAGGAGAAGGCTCACAGGACAAACAATTTAATTTAAATAAATAAATTAAAAGAAACATTCATATACAAAGGTCTTTTTCTTGATCATGATCAACCATACAAGCGAAAATACTTACGCATAAATAAAACTAGCATTCAATTATTTAATCATTATTGTTTAATAAAAATCAAGCACGAATCAATTAATTATCATCTATAATTAATGAATCCTTTTATCTTAAACCCTTTTCTGAATTTCCTTTAGATTCTCATCCATCATAATTTTAAATAAATAAATTCATTTAAAATTATCTTTGTATATAACTTGTACCCTAGAGGCAACTTGGTGAATTCCTTTTCATAACTACCCAATGAGTAGAAATGAACATTACAAAAATGTTAAAATAAACACATATATATAAAACACCTATCATGTGTTGTGCCTCAACTTTACTACCATACTATGGTACATGTCTCAAGGGTTTGTATAATATAATAATAAATTTTAATAAATCTACATAATTTGGATGAGTACACAATGTGTAGTTCCAACAACATAGCTTGTACTATTTTTCACCATCTATCTTAAGTAAATGCATGGGGAAATGGTGTGTGAGTGTACTTTGGAAATATTTGGAGTATATGATGTCTCCAATGGGCTACACACTGTGTAGTTCATCATTACACAGTCTCCTACCGGGAAAGTTGTGTACATGGTACATGGTCCAACCCTAACCTAAAAGGACTACAAGTCGTGTCCATTAGTCCACACGGTGTGTAATCCAAAAACCGTGTTCCACCTATTCATGGTAAATACATAGAGTCATTAAGACTTAGCCAAACTTTAATTACATGGCTTGGTTTGGCATACCCGAACTGGTGCATTGAGCCTTGACTACACGGCGTGTACTGCTGAATACATGTTGTGTGTTCTGGTACTATATGACGAGGAACCTTTGGAACCTCTGGATGAGATCCTTTTTTTTATTTTAATCGAAATTAAAAGAAAATATAACTTATATAAGGTGAATGAGAAATGAAAGAGGAGGAACAAATATCAAGATTCGGATTTGTAGAACGATTAACTTGACTTGATACAACTATATTATTAAATGCGTAAATCATCAACAAAATATGTAAATAATTATAAACTATGATGTGACCCCTTTGATATCACTTGAAGGTTCTGGGTGCATCGAAATCACATTTGGGCCGACACCCAAATTTTATTTTTACCATGATCAATAATTATTCTTGGATAAATACGATGATGAACGCCAGTCTCCATGGAATAGAATCAAAGATTTAGATAAATAAGGAATGGCCCAAAACCTTTAGAGAGAATATTGCACATCATGTTTATAATAAATTTAATTAATTTCATAATGAAAAAAATACATGGATCTTCACTATTTTCTTCATTGATGATATTGATCGTTCGGAATGACCCTTCTAGATTATCTCATTACATTTGCGAGGATCCAAACTAGAATCCCTCTAGTTGTGATCCACATGTGCTCTGATGTCCATTAATTGACACAACTCGATCTCTGGGTGCTATCACAACAAAATGAGTGTCTTTTGTCGGTCATTATTGACCGCTTGTTATTTGGACTTGAAGAATGTCACTCGTTCTTCGGAGGGGCAGGAAGAGGATTCGAGATAGAAATTGTTTTGCTAAACAATTCTCAATTCACCAAGCGTGCAATTCGGTACATGGAAAAATAGACGTATGTGTCTATTTATCGACATTGGGATTTAGTTACAATATTTAATTGTGTAACAATAATTAAATACATTAATAAGCTTAGAGAAAACACATGATTTTAATAATAATACCATGTCATTATTTATGGTGTGCCAACTTGCAAAAAACAGAATTCTAAATAAAATTATGCATTACAAAATAACAGCAACGTTATTATTATTATTTTAATTTGTGATACCTACTTAAATAATTATTTACCATCTTGTAAATAATTATTTTACTACTAGACCAGACTTGGTCCAATCGAACTCCATAGACATTTATTAAACCCCTGAATAAATAAATATTTAATTTATTCCCTTAAATAAATATATTATTTACAAACTAGTAAATAAATATTTATTAAATGTTTGATAAAATAAATAAATAAATTTTACCCACAGTTTGGTGAATAAATATTTATTAAATTTATGCAATCATTTTAACTTGAATAAAATAATTCTACTTTAATGAGAATAATATTTATTCCATTAATGAAATTCAAATAGAATTTAACCGAGACCACCAAAAACACTTAGTGTGTGACTCTTTAGGATTCTTTCTCGTTGGCATTAGTTGGGATTGCCTAAAGTCAAAGAGTACTATCTAGAAATGATTCAAGGCACCCAAGATAATGTACTTAATGTCACAACAATAACATCCACATATGAATGCTCACTGTGTAATATAATCCTTGTGTCTCAATATCGCATAAAGCATGCTTCATGATGGTGCCATCAACCTTTTTTCTTGATATGTTGTTCTTTGACTACCTAAAATAAAATCATCGTTACACCATGGGAATGTAATTTCCCATGAAGGTTCTATTTGAATCAGAGGTCCAAGATATCAACTACCATAAATGGAAGGGACATATCATTCCTCAAATTATCCATTAATAACATGACACTCGTGACGCACCTAATGTACCCTACTTCCCACCAACTATCTTCATGATGGTTTTCATCAGTAAATCAAATGGTGCAAGTCGTGACATGTATTAATGATAATATTAAAGTCTAAGGATCATTATACAAGCTCACATATAGGAGTATCTGATGACACCAAAACATAAATAATTCCTACTAGCGAGTCTGTTCACATAATCTCCTATCTTGGAGATTACCAAATGTGAACTTCATGAGAGGAAGTCTAATATACTTACGAGTATTATCAACGATATGGATTCTATGTGTCCCATCATAGTATGTCATCCAACTGCAGAACTATATTTAAGAATATTTTTATAGCATTTAAAGGTTCTCATCATAGTGGGGAACTATCATGACCTTATCAATGCAATAAATACTCTTGGACATTATTACATCATAGTCATTCAGAACAATGAAAAATATATAATAAGATTATTAATATTTAAATACATTAAATATCCTTGAAATCAAAGTAAAAATAGTAAGTTCTAGGACACCAACTCTAACAATATCAACGATAACTTTGGCATAACATGAGAAGAAGGGTATGAGTATATGATCTAAACATTTGACGACCATACCCTTTATAACATAGATCATAATAATTAGTCATTGCAAAAATCTTGGTAGTTCATAATACATTAATCATAAATTAAATCAATGAACATGAACTGTGGCAACATAACATAGAATTATTAATGTGAAAAAACATAATCTTATAACATCATGAACAAGTATAAATAAAAAATTGTCCACTCAATAAGTTAAAGACATGAAATTGTGCCCTTGCATTTACTTATGGAAATGAAACCCAACTCTATGTATAATATTATGAAAATTAAAGCTGAGTCCATATATAAACTTATGGACATGAAATTCAGTTCCCTGCTTAATATCGAGGACATGAAAACCAGGTCCATACTTAATATTATGGATATAAAAAAGCAAGATCCATGCATGAAATCAGTTTCATTTATAACATCTTTTCCTCACGAGTTATGTAACTTTAACTAAATAATTGGAGGAATTTAATGGACCCAACCATCACATAATCATAATCCATAAATATAAATTCAATAAGATCAAAAATCATATTTCATAATATAAAAAATGGAAAATAAACAGGCTTTGCAAACATCTCATCATCATAATCCTAAACCACTCAAAGTAAGAATAAGGATGGTATCATTAGATCATATCCCTATTAAAACATAATTAACCTAAAATGATGTTATAAAAGATGATTTTTTTGTTAAAATATAAATGTAATATTTCTTGATGAAAATAAAATTTTCATTTTTAAATAATTTTTTTAAAATATAAAATTTTCCAAAATTTGAAGGAAAACTTTTTATTTGATAATAACCATGTGTAATTGTAAATTAATATTCAAATAATTGAGCAGTCATGATGGCATAAAATATCATTCATATCATATAAGATAAAAGAAAAATATTACTTCCATATTTTTATAAAAAGTCAAAAAGTAAATCATTCTGAAAATGACAAGAAGATTCATTTTAAAAAAAAATTAAAAATAAAATATGGGTAAAAATGTCTTTAAAAATCAAATTATAATATTTAAAACATTCTTGAATATATTTTTTGAAAAAATGGATATGGAAGAAAAATATTCCTAATTGAATAGTAAAACATAGTATGTTTTCCTTAAAAATGTTCATTTAGTCACATGAGTATTTAAAGAGTGGAAAATGAAAAAAAATAATTTTTCACAAATAACCAAATAAGAATAAAAATTAATGGTATTAATTAGATAATTATCATATTATTTCATCTAATGGAAAATTAACTACGAACAACCTAAATTAAAATGTGATCGAAACATAAATCCCATACTACTTTGGTATGTTTTGAATCATAAGCCCCATGAATAAAATAAATTTAAATTTAAATACAATAAATATAAAGTTATTCATGATATAACATGTAAACAGAGATGTTTAAACACCTCATAAAATAAGATATGTGCCTAATATAACTTATGTCCTGAAGAAATAAATTTGAGAACATAAACCCTTACCAAAAATAATTTCTTTATTCATACACATTAAACACTTACGTATGATAAATATAAATTTTTTATACATGTAATAAAAAAAATAATTTATATCATACCATATATTATATTCATATAAAATTTTATCACCTTTTTATTAACAATTATTTATTAAATTTACTTTTTTGAGTGATAACTTCTTCGTTTTTCATGTATGTTTCACTTCATAAGTCTCAGTATTTATAGTTTGATCATGGTTCCATAATCTAAAGATTTTTACCATAATATTAATATCATATATATTCCTTATATATATATATTATCAATTTTTGGAGGTGGTAGTCCACATGTACACTTGAGTAGTGATATAGTTTTCTAATGGATTAGAGGGTAAGAAGTTAGATATGATATTATAATTATAGAATTATAATTATTTAATATTTATCGTATATAAAATTTGAACCCATCATAATAACCAATCATGAAATATGGTGATGGAAAATGAATTGTATCACTACTTTGAGATAGTAATCCATACATATGAACGAGCAATACTTTCACTTCCCATTTGATGGAAACAAGACGAATAAAGTTTTTTTCACAACCATAATAACATTTAATTATATTTTTGATACTAAATTTATTATTTTATAAGTAATATAACATATTTATAGGAGGTAAAATAAGAATTAAAAATATAGTGATTAGTTAAGGCGATTATATGTTATATGAAACAAGTCCTTTAGATATCCTCTTAACTATCCTAGGGTTGGACTTATGGGAATACCATAACCTCTAGAATGTAGATAGAAATGTTTAGAATGGATTTTGGTAGGGTAAATTTGATCTAGAAGGATCAAAGTGGCGTGAATAAGAGAAAGTATAGGTTCCCTTTTATAATTGAGGTGAGGGGCACTTTTATAATTTTTTAAAATATTAAATCATAATAAGGTGATTCTCAAGAAAAAGTAGTTCCAAATGATATATATTCAATTATATGGTAATAAATTGTTGTAATAACATGATTAAAAACATTATTGTTAAATATTTTATTGATTATAATTGAAAAAATTTCCTCACATTGTGTTAAATGTGTTTATTTATAACATATTTGGGATTAGATCATTCATTTAAAAATTTGATGAAAATTCTTATTTTACACTTTATAAATTTACTGTAGTATTTTGAACATAAATAATTTTATTTGAATTATTTAAACTTAAATTTTTTAACTATGTTCTTTAGTTAATGTAATACAACTTTTATTCAGTAAATGTAAGCTAAATTGTGCATTTGATTGGACTTAATGGGCCATAAAGTCAAAGTTGGGATGAACTCGCAAATTGGACATTAGGTTTGTATTTGGGACATAACTTCTACATTTGTGCATTTATTAGGCCCAAATTTGGAGAGTATATTGAGAAATAGTTTTCTCACAAAACATTATTCTTTAAAAATATATGGTTCACCCATTTTTGTGGTCAAACATGTGGTGCAAGTTAGATTAATTTATTTGGATGAATTTACCCATTCACAGTTGAAACCTTTGAAAACCTAGCCTCCTCTCCACAATATAAATTGGTTTTTTTCTCATTTATAGGGTTTGGGAACATGAATTTGGAGATTGAAGGAAGAGTATAATTACTTTAACGCCATTTATCTATGCATTCCAAGAGGGATTGTTTTGGAAGTTAGGGTCCCTTCATCAAAGCCTTCTTCTTCTTCACTTTGTAATATTGTTGTGCTTTAAATAAACTCTTAGTGTATATTATATTTATTATATTATTTTCAATTTTATTCTTATCTTAATATTTCTTTTTGGGATATAATTATAGAGTAGAAATGGGATTGAGTTATACCCTTTCTAAACCTTTCCACATGCAATACGTTTTTACAATGACTACACCACCCATGAAATAATAGTTATTTTTAGTAATCGATCTACCTATTAACTTCTTAATTATTTTATTTTGAATAAATGAGATACTTTAATTCACTTAATATTATCCATGAATTGAGTTTTGGAATTAGAATAAACTAATAAGAAATTGAACAATTAACACAAAACACGTGAGGTCAAGATTTTTATAAAGTGTTAGAGTAAAAATTTAATCGGTAAAACAAGACCACACGAGATAAATTTTTAGAGTTAAAATATAGTACCTAAACACAATTCATCCTCATTTTCTAGAATCTATATGTTCCCTAATTTAACACCAACCATAAGCTAGACTTAGAATATCAATCAAATCAGGGTGCTATGATTGCATGTTTCGATGCTGGCCTAGTGTTAAATTAACTTCATATTTGTAGTAAAGTTAATTTTATTATGGTTTGGGGGTTAAAAAATTATGGGATCATGATTAATAGGATATTAATTAAAATGATAATGATTGATAAGTAAGTGAATTGGTATATCTTGATCGATTACGTCTTTTAAAATATTTTCTAAAAAACATCTTCTTGTTATGTTTTATTAATCAAATTTCTTTTAAAAAAAATACAATCTTCTTCCAGAATAATACTTCTTCTTATTTTATAAAAATTGAAAAAATCACCATCCTTCTAATTTGTTTATTTTATATTATTTTATTTTCAAAATACCTTTAATATGTTGTTATAAATTACTTCCTCCTTTGAGAGATGACCTTGGTCAGCAACTCTACAGCACCTAAATAACCTAAAACAAATATCTTTTGAGAGGGACTATAAAATTGGTGCCCTTGATGGGAAGGAAAGTAATTCATTCAACCAATTATATGTATTTATTTTATTTTTCATTTTATTCATTTCTTCTCATATTTCTTTCTTCTTTAACCTTTCTCATGTTTTTTCTCTCTTCTTTTATTTTTATCAGACCAAATCAAACTTCATTTTATTTTATTATGTTTCACTTTTCATATTTTATGTTTTATTTGATTTATGACACAAACTAATATTGAGGATCTATTAGATCTGGACCCTGTAATTTAACATTGCATTCGAGCTCAAATTAGAGAATCTTAGTCTACAGAAAGTTTCAACATTCAACTAGTTGGAGAATTCCTCAATTCTGGTAACACTGAAATTGGAAATAATTCTGAATCAGATATAAAACAAGAACTAATGGATGAAAACAATAACAATGAACTTAACAGAACCATTAAAGAATTGGCTACACCCGACATTAATTATCAACCAAATTTTGTTTCATACCCAAACCTCGAATCAGAATTTCAATTGATATTTGGGTTAAGTCACATTCTTCCAAAGATTCATGGATTATCTGGTGAGGATCCAAACAAACATTAAAAAGAATTTAATTTTATTTTCTAAACCCCTAAAACAAGAAATGTCTCTCAAGATAAAATAAAAATAAGTTCATTCTCATTTTCACTTGATGAAGCATTAAATAATTGGATGTATTATTTACAACCTAAAGATGTAACATGTTGGAATGATTTCAAATGTCTTTTCTTGCAGATATTTTTTCTAGTATCAAGGACCACTTCTATTTTTAAGGAGATCTCAGGGATTAAGAAAGCATAAGGGGAGTCAATGTAGGAGTATTGAGAACGATTCAATAAGTTGTGTGCAAGCTTTCCACATCACCAAATCAGTGAGAAACTACTAATCTAGTACTTTTATGAAGGACTCACACCTATGGAGAGGAGCATCGTAGATTCTGGAGTTAGAGGGGCATTAGTCGACAAAACACCAATAGATGCATGTGCGTTGATCGAAAAGATGGCACAAAACTCCCAAAAATTTGGCAATCGGGGCACACCACATGTTAAGGGAGTACACCAGGTAAGTCCTTACACTCTTGAAAAAAATTTGATTGATACTAAGTTGGAAGAATTGACCACTATGGTGAGATAGATTTCTTTTTCTGAAAAGTCATCCCAACCCACTCCTATGAGACCTTGTGGAATTTTCACTGAAATAGAACACCTGACTAATTGTTGCCCCCAACTACAAGATACAGAAGATTGTTTGTTGGTATTCCCTGGGAGACCATATTAGTAACAAAAACCATATCCCCCTAATAATTATGATTCATTTTCTCCAACATACAACCAAGGGTGGAAGGATCAATCAGACATGCGGTATGGCTATGGAAAACAAAAGAGGCCCCCTTTTCAACAAAATTTCCAGCATCCTCCTCTTTACAAGAAGAGTTTCCAACAACTCTAAAGGATATTTGAATCCCAATAATCAACAAGACAAAAAAGGGGATCCCCCACCCAAGGTATATTTTAACATTGGTGAACTTTCGAAAAAAATTATTCTTAATCAATAGAATTAGTTGAAGCATCAAGGTTCAGAGTTGAGAGAGTTGAAGACTCAAATGAGCTAGATTTCCACTGCCCTCCATGAATTGGAATGTAAGAATTCTAGAAATATAACTACCAAACCTACTCCAAATCACAAGGGGAATGATAGTGCCATCACATTAAGAAGTGGTAAGAAAATTAATGATACATATGTACTTGTTGTTCCACCGAGATTCACCTCAATTCAAGACCAGCTGATGAGAAACAAAAGTATAAAGAGAAAGGTAAGAAAAAATATTTATGATATTCCTCCTAAACCCTTTAAGTTTCTAAATAGATATGTTCAAATCAAAAATATGGGTTAATAGATGATGAAAAAAGAGGTTTTGGACACATTCAATCATGTAGAGATTAACATACCTCTACTTGAATCCATCCTAAAAATCCCTAATTATGTGAAATTCTCAAGAGAATTATGTACCAATTGAAGAGAGTTGAAGGTACATGAGAGGATGAATCTTGGAAGGAATGTTTCAGAACTAATTAACCCACTCTAGAAATATCATCAAATTGAAAGGATCCATGGAAATTCAACATCCCATGCACCATAGGAGAGTTACACTTTTCTGATGCTTTTTGTGATTTAGGAGCTTCGATAAATGTAATGCCTCACTCTGTATTTTCATCTTTACCAGATTAGGAGTTGAAGAAGACAAGAGTAGTGGTGTATTTGGAAGATAGGAAAACAACATATCCCATGGGAGTTTTTGAGGATGTACTTGTTCGGGTAAGAGACATGATCTTCCTAGTAGATTTCTACATGCTTAACATAGAGGATGATCATGTAATTCTCATTCTCCCATTATCATAGGTAGTCCCTTCTTTAAAACTAAAAAAACTATCATAAATTTCCATGAGGGTACACTTTCCTTGGAGTTTGGGGATGAAGTTGTAATATTTAATGTTATATACTCCATGACGTATCGCTTAGAGGAACATTATTCTTTTTTATCTCCCATTTTGAACCACCAAATAAAAAACCCATGGAATTTGATTATACTATTCTTAGGGAGATTATGAGAATTGGTTCTAGTTTGATGGTAAGAGAACTTCTACACTAGTTTCTAATGAAAAAACCTCTATTATATTTTATTTTGAAATGGATTCATATTCTTATTTTGATCATTTGAAATCTGATTATGACATGGCTTTTGAGTATGCTAAGGGATTTTATGCTTTTATTCTTTGATTTTGAGGATTTATATTCTGATACTGATGTTTATTGTGCACATATTTCAATTCTTTCAATTTCTCCATCCATACATCACCCCTATACTAGAACTCAAGACATTTCCATCGAATCTAAAATAATCATACTTATTGAGTGGTGAGAAATTACCTGTTATCGTTGCTAAGAATATCCCTTTTGAACATAAAGAAAAATGTTTAAATCATTTGAAGGAGAAAATCAAGGCAATCAGGTGGATCTTGGATGGCAGATCAGTTATTAGTCCCTCCAATTTCATGCATAGGATTATTTTGGAGGATAGGGCTAAACCAATCAGGCATCCAAAAAAATACTCAATCCATCCCTTTTGGAAGTTGTTCAAAAATAGATTGAAAAATTACTCAAGGAAGGTATAATTTTTCCCATTTCAGATTTTCAGTGAGTGATTCCTATTTATTTTGTTCCTAAGAGAATTGGTTTTACAATTGTTAGAAATGAGATAGAGGAGTTAGTTCCAATGAGGGTACATAATTTTTGGTGTGTGTGTATTGATTATAGAAAACTAAATCAATCCACTCTAAAGGACCATTTCCCCTCCAATTTGTTGATCGTATTTTTGAGAGACTGGCTAGGAAAACACACTATTGTTTATTGGAAGGATTTTATGGATATTTTCAGGTTCCTATAGCCCCAAAGGATTATAAGAATACAACATTCACTTTTCCATTAGGCACATTTTTCTACCGGAGGATGTCAATTAGACATTTCAATGCCCGAGGTACCTTCTAGAGATGCACATTGAGTTTTTTTTTTTGATTTTTTTGATACATGCATGGAGGTATTTATGATTGATTTTATAGTGTTTGGATCTTCATTTAATGATTGTATCTCTATTTTGGGAAAGGTTTTTAATATCTTTATTGAGAATAATTTGTTCTTAATCTTTGAAAAGTGTCATTTAATGGTAGAGCATGGAATTGTATTTGGGAATGTAATGTCAAAACATGGGATAGAGTTTGATAGATCGAAGGTAGATATTATTTCATCCTTACCTTATCCTTAATGTGTTCTTGATTTTAGATCTTTACTATGGAATGTAGGATTCTATCGGCGCTTCATCAAATATTTTAGTAATATTTCCCTTCTTATGTCATGATTACTTCAAAAGGATTCTGATTTTTTGTTTGATGATTCATGCAGGAATTATTTGATGAGCTAAATAAGTGTTTGAACACTCCACCGATCATACATCCCTCGTGGTGGGAGATTTCTTTTGAGCTTATGTGTGGTGCCTCCAAATTCGCGGTTGGAGTTGTCTTATCTCAGAGGGTGTAAGGTCATTCACATGTGATTGCCTATTCATCAAGGACACTAGATTCATCCTAATAAAACTACACAACCACAGGAAAGGATTTTATTTTCATTATATTTTCTTTATATAAATTACATTCATATTTATTGGGCTCTACTTTAGTTTTTTTTTCTGACCATACATCTCTGACATACCTCTTGAAGAATCCATAAGCAAATCCCATGATTATTTGATGGATGGTCCTTATTTATGAATTTTATATTGAGATAAAGAAAAAAAGGGTCATATAACATGGTGGTGGACCACATTATTTGGCTTAATCACACATTAGAGGTTGACACCTTGGACCAGGTACCACTTTGGGACACTTTCCCCGATGAGAATATTTATTCCATCTTAGGTACACATCCTTGATGTGCTAATTTAGTTAACTACCTTGTTCCCTTAAAAATTCTTTCAAATTAAAAGAAACATCAATTCCAAAAGTTAAAGAGTGAGTAGAGATTTTATGTTTGGGATAATCTATACCTCTAGCTTATATGGTGATCAATTTA
This sequence comes from Viscum album, assembly GCA_963277665.1. NCBI lineage: Eukaryota > Viridiplantae > Streptophyta > Magnoliopsida > Santalales > Viscaceae > Viscum > Viscum album. The sequence goes on from OY728158.1 coordinate 1,276,924,646, forward strand.
TTAGGAGGTGTGTTCCTGGTCATGAGTTTTAGTCTGTTCTTCATTTCTTCCATACAATTTCATGTGTAGGACACTTTGGACCCCAACAAACATCTTGGAAGGTCTTAGACTCTGGATTATATTATCCTAGATTATTCAACAATGATCATGTTCTTTTTAAGTCATGCTCAAATATCCAACACACTAGGAACATTTCTAGGAGATGAAATATGCCCCCAACAACCCATATTATTATGTAAGGTTTTTGATGTATGTGGCATTGATTTTAGGCGTCCTTTTCCTAGTTCATTTGGTTTCTTGTATATTTTTGTTTTTGTTGATTATGTTATAAAATGGGTGGAGGCCAAGGCCACGAGGACTAATGATTCCCGTGTTGTAGTTGATAATTTCAAGGCACAGATTTTATATAGGTTTGGAGTACCAAAGGACATCACCAAGACCAAGGGACACATGTTTCTAATATGAATTTGGATTCCATCCTTAATAAGTATGGGGTGAAACAAGAAACATCAACATTATACCACCCCCAAAACAAATGGATTGGCTTACGTTTCAAATAGGGAGTTGAAATAAATTTTAGAAAATTTTTTGTGGTTGAATAGGAAACATTGGAGCAAGTTATTGGATTATGCACTATGTTCTTATATTACAACATACATGACACCCATCGGTATTTCCCCAATTCGGATTGTTTTTGGGAAATCCTTTCATCCCCCTATGGAAGTCGAGCATCATGAATATTGAGAAATAAATAAATTCAACATGGAATTGTCCCAAGATGAAATACAAAGGAATATAAAAATTCAAGAGCTTGAGGAGATTCAATTGTCATCATCTGAGAACACAAGTCTCTACAAGGAAAGATCAAAAGCAACTCATTATTGAATAATCTAACAAAAGGAGTTTAATGTTGGAGAGAAAGTCCTTATCTATTGTTCACAACTGAAGATGATGTCTGGTAAGTTGTGTTCTATATGGTTAGTTCTTTATATTGTATCTAATTTGTCCCTTATAGTGTAGTAGAGATCACAAAAAAGGACCCTGGAAGGAGCTTTATAGTCAATGGGAAATGCATGAAGCACTAAATTGAGGGACTTTATAATGATGTAGTGAATTTCATCACATTGCATGACCCCATCATTACGTGAAAATTTCAATATATTCCTAACCTTTTCACTTTTATATTACTTGTCCTATTTAAAATTATACATTTCATGTTCATATATCATCTCATAGGTTCACATTAAAGAAAATGGAATATTTTAAGTGTGGGGGAGGGGACAACATTTTGGGTTAGATATTTAGGATTTTCATTTTTTTGTTTTTTTATATTTTCTATTAAGTTTTTTGTTAAAATTTTCAAAAAAAACCAAAACAATTAGTTAAAAAAGATATCATGTAACACTATCATGTTGAACATATGGAAAATGCATGTTTTCGAAATTCTTTTGAAGAATGATAATAATGAGTAAGATTTCATCATCAAGAGTTTATTTTTATAAAAATTGAAGTCGTCGATGATATGATCGGTTGGGTTATTATAAAACCTTTTAGATTTTGACATCATTATTTGTGATATTTGTTCATGGTAAATTGTGTCATTGACTTATCCACAAAAATTTCACTCAACAATGACTTGTGAAATATTTCTTACTCAATTGAAGGTATGGTCAAGTTTGGAAAACAAATTCATTGGTTTATCTATATGTTTGTTTCTATTCCGATCAGTTTCATTACTATACCGAATTGACCTATGTGTGTGTACCAGTTATCCGACTATTGTACAGCCTAAAAAAAATAGAAATAACAAATTATGTTTTGTCTTGGGAAGGTCAAAAACCAATCTTCATTGACCTTTGATCTTGTTATAAGTATTAAAATTAGTGTCGTGAGGAGATGAAACACGGGTTGAGAGTTGAGTGTGATATTTTTTCCATGTAATACTTAAATAATAATAATAATAATAAATGAGGGGAGTGATGAAATGTACAATGTATAGGGATATCTAGGTCGAGAGATTATGGTTTGAATTTTGAGAATTCTAAGTGAGTGGGTAGTTAGATTCAATTGAAAATTAATATAGAAATTTTTTGTTGAATTAAACTAAGTAAGAAGAATTGTTTTACTTAATCTAAATATACTGAATAAAGGATGGAGATATGAACTTGGAATGGTTGGCACACACACATGGGGAATTAGTGGCATGGTAGAACCATAAATTGTTTCGATATTATTAGTGTTATTAATCTCATTGTATTTTGATTTGAAACAATTTATGAGACAATGAATTTAGAATTTATTGATATTGACTCTTGATGGGATTCTTACTTTTCCTATATTTCCACTATGGATTAAGATATATGAACATGCATATCTTTTCACAATTTTTTCGAATACATGATATGAATTTTATCCTAGGAGTGAAAAGCACAAGAGCCTCAGCCCAGTTGGTGAGGACTCTCTAGGTTCATCGAAGAGACCTGAGATCAAATCCGGGTGGAGGCATATTTCCGGGTTACTTTAGCAATACTGTAGTAGGCATTGTTCGGTACTGTAGCAGCTGAAACTATTCATCCATCTGGGCCTTTGGGCCACTAGTTTGGTTCTCGGGTCCTGCAAGGCTTTCGGGCCACCCAAGGCCTTCGGGCCAGTTGATTCTCAAGGCCTTCGGGCCACCTTAAGGCATTAGGGCCACCCCAAGGCCTTCGGCCCACATGAATGCAGGCCCCAGACACACTACAAAAAAAGGAGCATCCCCAGAAGAGGATTGAGAGTAGGTGCACTCACCAGAGAAGATCCAAATGGATTGTCAGTAGGAGAGGGTATGACTATGCCATCGTTACCAGCCTATGCTTTCACAGGAAGCCTAGATAGACAATCATGCAAAGGTGGAGAGATACTATCAAGATGCAGATGCTGGGGAGGGGCAGTTCCTTGTAGATAGTCTGGTTGAATTCCCTAAGAGCTTCGGGTCATGTAATATCTTAAGCCTACGGTCCATGTAATCTCTGAGCCTATGGGCCTTGTAAGGGTTCCCTCTCATCCCTTCAAAGGGGGGTTATCAAAATCAATAAAAAATGAAGGCCTTTAGGCCATTCAGGCCTAGGAGTGAAAAAGTGTAAGTATAGGGGAGTTGATAAAACACAATTTGGTTAAATATTTTATTGATAATAAATGAAAAATTTCCTCATATTGTGTTAAATATGTTTACTTATAAAATATGTGGTATTAGATCATTCATTTTAAAATTTAATGAAAATTCCATTTTTAACTTTTATAAATTTAATATAGTATTTCAAACATAAATAATTTTATTTGAATTATTTAAACATAAAATTTAGTAACTATGTTTTTGACTTAATGTGATACAACTTTTATTAAGGGCATATGATCTAAATCAGTCATTTGATTGGATTTAATGGGTCATGAAGTCAAAGATGGGTTGGACTCATAGATTGGACATCAGTTCTATATTTGGGCCATAAATTCTACATCCGTGTTTAGATTAGGACCAAATTTGGAGAGGATCTCTAGAAAAAATTTTCTCACAACTCATAATTCTTGAAGAATAGCTGGTTTACATGTTTTGTGGTCAAACAAGTGGTGTAATTTGGATTAATTTATTTGGCCAAATTTCCCCATTCACACATGAAACCTCTTTAAACCTATCCTCCCCTCCACTCTATAAATTGGTGTTTTTCTCATTTGTAGGGGTTTGGGACATGCATTGGGAGATTTAAGGCAGAGGAGAATTGGTTTCACTCCATTTCTCTAGGCATTAAAATAGGGAGATCTTTTGAAACTATTATCCCTTCATCAAAGCCTTCGTCTTCTTCTTCACTTTGTAATATTATTATGCTTACAATAAACTCTTAGTTTTTGTTACATTTATTCTGTTATTTTCAATTTTATTCTTCTATTAATCTTCCTATTTGGGTTGGAATTTGAGCGTTTAAATGGGATTGGGTTATACCCTTTCTAAACCTTTTCACATGCAATATGTTTCTATGATGACTACACCGCCCATGGAAGAGTATTTATTTTTAGCAATTAACTTACCTCTTATCTTATTATTTCATTAATTTTGAATCAATGAGCTACATTAATTTACTTAATATGATCATGTAACTAGGTTTTTAAATTAGAATAAAGTAAGTAAGCAATTGAACAATTAACAAAAAAACAACTGAGGTCGAGATTTGTGTAAATTGAGAGAGTGAAAACTTAATCAATAAAACAAGACCATAAGGGATGAATTTTTAGAGTTCAAATATAATCCCAAAACACAATTCATCAAAAACATTTATAGAATGGATATGTTCTCTAACTTATCATAGACCATAATCTAGACTTATAATATCAATCAAAGTAGGGTTCTCCGATTCCATGTTCCGAAGCTAGTATTGGGTTTAATTCACTTCATCTTTGTGGTAAAGTTAATTCTCATAGGTTTCGGGGGTTAACAAATTAGGGGATCATAATTAAGTGGATATTAATTAAAATGATAATGATTGATAAGTAATTGAAGGGATAAAGTTAGACTGATTATTCCTTTTAAAATATTTTCTAAAAACATCTTCTCGTTGTGTTTTATTAATCAAATTTCATTTCAAAAAATGAAACAAATAAAAACTTTTTCCAGAATAATTCTTCTTATTTTATAAACATTTAAAAACCCCCATACTTAAATGTTTTTTTTACTTTATTTTATTTTCAAAATACCTTTATTAGGTTGTTTTAAATTACTTATTCCCTTGAGAGACGACCTTGATCATCCACTCTTGAAAAGACCCAGAAATTATATATAATTTTTTTAAATTTATTTGGGATTATTATGAGTCTGTGAAAATTGACGGCGCTTGATTCCAAGGCCCAAAATGTTTTTTTGAACTTTTTTTAAGGTATGTTTAGTAAACGCATGGGTGGCATTTTCTATCTATTGAAATGATACTCGAACTAAAATTCTGAGGGCACCGTTGAATCCACAACACCGAGATTTTCTTAAGGGAGGCTTAACTTTGACCGTAGTAATTCGGTAGAAAAAGTTATATTTTGGATTTTTTAAAGAATAATAAAATGAAATAAAATTTTTATTTTATTATTTTACCAACAGTTGAGCGGTGGTGGCAGGACCACTATGTTGTCAAGCAATTTAATTTCTTGAATCATTGTTTTTGTAACCACACCATTGATAGATTAAGAGTTTCATTCATTAATAAACCACATTAATCTCTCATTGTGTTAAAAATCCTTCCCCATCTATTTAAGTGAGGCTCAAGCTTGGGTTTTTTACATGGCAGTGACGAGCCTATGGAAAAGTACCACGACATCTTCCACCAACAAAGAATGGAGACGACAACGTTGAAGGAATAAATCTAGAATCGACGAACACCAGTAGCTTCCTCAAGCATGGATTCTTCTTCTAGAACTGTGACGTCACCTCTGATTTTGAGGTAGGGGTTTTTATTTAAATTTGAGTGAATTTTTTTCTTTTCTTCATTTTTTAAAAGAATGATGAATCGTGGAAGCATTAGTTTATCTATGTTAAATTAATTTTTACCCACTTTTTATTATGCTAACACAGAGGGAGAGGTCCAAACAAACAAGGCTCGGAACCTCTTCCGCTTCGGTTTTGTCGTATCCTTCATTGGTGAAGTTTAAACTTGATAGAAACTTGATTTCTGAAGCCATGCAGTGTTGGTAGAATCCTGGGAGGCCCATAGGTGCATTTGGAAGGGAAAACTGACCACCGGATCTCACTGAGTGGCATGTGGAAGTTTTGTCGGTGCGACAGTGCCAGCGACCGATGCCAGTGGGTGATGGTGGCGGCCGACATCAGTCGGTCGTGGCAGCAGGAAGCAGCGTTCCATCAAGTGTCGTAGAGGGGAGCCGCGGTGGAAGCATGGGTGGTCGGCTCTCAGTCGACCGCATTGGAAAAAGTAGGCATGATGTCACACACCGCGGTGAGGAGGCCGCACCTTCGAAGCCATGATGGAGGTGAAGGGACCCGCACCCTGTGGGTCCTGCTAACAGGGAGGCGGCGCCACGTGGTGCCTCTGTTAAGAAGTTGAACGACCTTTAGCTATTCAGGAAGGGGGAGCGACCTCCTTGACATGGGCCACCCAGCTGGGTTCCATGCTAGATAGTGGGTCGGGCCACCCGACGGGTTGCGCCCAGCCAAGGCTGGTCGGGCCGGTCCGCAGTCCAACGAGCCGGGCTAGTCTACTATCCAGCGGGCCGAGCCTGCTCCCCAGCCAGTTTGGGCCGATCCTGGTTAGACCTGGTTCAGACCTGGACCAGGTCAGGTCAACCCGAACTGGGTCGGGTTGGTCTGACCAGGTCGGCCCGGACACGGACCCTCTTCGGCCCAGATACGCTTAAAAGGTCATATCTCACAAACTAGACATCCATTTGATGAACCGTCTATGGAGTTGGAATCCTTGGAATGAGACAGTCCTTTTGAGATACTCTACATATTTTTTGTAGAATGTTAGAGTATGGCTGGGTTGGATTGAACCCAAATCCAACCGGGCCCTCGGTACTAAAATGCCTATAACTCACTGACCGGGCATCCGAATGACATGTCGTATATCGCATTAAAACCCTTACGACATGAAGGTAATTTGGGTTACTCCTTTGTGGGATGTATTTGTAGTTTAAGAATGACCGATAACGTGAGGAGTGGACACTATGTAACTCAGGTGCACTAAGGGAATCCTATGGTTGGTTGTCAATTGATGAGCAACCCTGTGTGGATCAGCATCATAGAAACCCTATGTGGATCAACATCATAGAGACCCTATGTTGATCAGCATCATAGAGACCCTGTGTGGATCAGCATCATAGTGACCTTATGTGGATCTGCATCATAACGACTCTATGTGGATTAGCATCATAGAGACCCTATGTGGATTAGAATCATAACGACCCTGTGTGGATCAGAATCATAGAGACCCTGTGAGGATCAAAATCATAGAGACCTTCTGTGGATCAGCATCATAGCGACCTTTTGTGGATCGGCATCATAGAGACCCTTTGTGGATCAACATCATAGCAACCCTGTGTAGATCAATATCATAGAGACCCTGTGTGGATCTACATTAATAGAGACCTTCTATAGATCAACATCATAGAGACCCTGTGTAGATCAACATCATAGAGACCCTTTGTGGATCAGCATGCTAGAGACCCTATGTGGATCAGCATTCTAGATACCATGTGTGGATCAGCATCATAGAGACCCTGTGTGGATGAGCATTCTAGAAACCCTATGTGGATCCACAGTGCGCAACCCAATGAAGACCAGCCTTAGAGAGGTCTGTCATGGTTCAATGATATACAACCCTGTGTGGATCGACAAAGGAACAAATACTTCATGGTTCAGTTATGGAAACTTTATAATGTAATAAAATGATATAACTTAAGACTAATCATCTTTATTTCTAAACTATGAGTTATATACCTGGTTTGAGCTACGTATTTTTCTTTGTCCTTTGTGATTGAGATCATTCTTTGTGGTTTTCCTTCATGGAATTCTGAGAGACCTTTGGGGGTCTTAGGGTCCCTACTGGGTATTGTTATACTCACCCCTGTAAAGACTTCACCCGCACCTTGTTATGTCTTGTGCAGATGATGAGCATCTCGGCTGAGACTTTAGGGAGACATGACCAGGCGATACACATAGGTGAATGGTCGACGTGGAAATTTGTGGAGATGATTTGTACCTACCCTTTAGGTAGGATCGTTGGTGAACGATTTTAGGATCTGGTTTCTGTTTTATTTTGTAGTTTTATATTTTTAATTGGGATTTTATTTTGACCCCTTTACTTTCAGTACACACTTTTACTATTGAATTTTTACTTCATGGTCACATCTTATTATGTTCTTGGTTTGTGTGTTTGTACAGGTTTAAAGGAAATGGCTTCCCATTTTATGGATATTACTTTTCGGTTCTAGTCGTCTACCACTAGCCTATAGAAGGAGGTATTGGGGTAGTCACGACATGGACCTTGTGGGACAGGTCGTGAAAAATTGGAATTAGACGAGTCAGTTCTGCCGATGAACTAGGACTTTGATATTTCCAATAGAGAAATAGTGTTAAGTGTTTTGAGGGTGGTTTTCAGTTCAGGGAGTCCAGGGTTGGTGTGGTGGCCGACGTATCCACACACGAGGACCCTAAATTCTAATTTCTGACGTGGAGCACAAAAACATTGATCGCGTGTGTCTTGGAATTTTTTTCTTTTGATCTATTTTGATTACGCTCACCAAGTATAACTTATTAACCATGGTGCACCTGTTTCTTTTTAGGATGCCTCCACATAGACTGCTATCCATGATTCTAGATATAGTTCACAATGATGACCCACAGAGTGATGAGGATTTAGTGCATGGAAATCTTATAGTGATAGCACCTTCAGGTGGTGCACTAGCAGCACCACTACCTATTGGGTAGTTGTTACCACCAACCCAAATAAAGAACGGTACACGCCGACTGAGCATGTTTCATGAGTTCCATTGGTAGAGGCCTCTGATGTTTCTAGGTGAGGTAGATCCCCAAGAAGCTGAGGACTGGCTAGAGGCTGTGGCATGAGTTTTTCTCTTTGTTGAGCCACCATCAAAGAAGATGGTGATCTTAGCTGCTAGCCTATTCCAGGGAACATTCAAAAGAAGGTAGAGCCTAAGCTCTATGTGTATCAAAGAGCTCATACACTTACAGTAGGTCAGCCTGACAGTAGCCCAATAATCGGAGAGATTCACTGACCTCTCATGCAACTCCACCGATATGGTACATGACCCTTTATTCTAGGCTCGGACCTTTGATAAGGGTCTCCAGGGGGAGATCAGAGCGTTAATGATATCTCTCAATATCCCAATATAGCCTGGAGTGATTGAGTGAGTGTTATTGGTGGAGAGCTTCTTAGATGAGCATGCACCAACAATGAGAGCCACCACTGGATGGTAGGTAGCTGAGTTATCTGCAACTGGCAGTAGGAAGATGATGCATATGTCATAGTGGGCCAAAACTTCTAGAGGATGGCCCCAAGATGTAGGGTCAGAGGTGTGAAGCTCAAGAGGGAGAACAGGCCAGGAGAGGAGCATATTGTGCTTTACGTGTGGAAGGTAAGGTCACATGGCTTGTGACTGCCTGACCCTCTGTACCGACAATCATCAGATGATCGAGGGGCCGCCAAGGTAGAGGAAAATATTTGAGTGAAGAGTTTTGCAGGGTGGAAAATTTGGTAGAGGAGCAGGCCATTCAGTTGGAGGTGGGAGGTGATCTGAGGTTTTACCACCACCACCTCCAGGTGGTCCACCCCAACCTCAGGGAGAAGGAGGACATGGGAAAGAACAACTTCAAGAATCTATGGCCTAGGACCACAGTTCTCTAGAGATGATTCAAGGTACGGTCTATGTATACTCCATCCTAGTTGCATTAATTATGGACACAGGTTCTAGTCACTCTTTCATTTCCATGACTCTTGTGTAGAGCTCGAAGATTCCGGCAGAGCCATTGGCTCGATCTTTACAATTAGAGACTCCTACGAAAGAGTATTTGATGATTTCACACTAGTTTTGACTGCATGAGATTACTCTAGGAGGTGAGAGATTTGTATGGGATCTTCTAGTAGTAGTTTCAAGGCCTTACAATGTCATATTGGGTATGGATTAGTTATCCACGGTCCATACTCAAATTAACTATTTTAGGCTCAAAGTGTGGTGTGTTTGCAAGGATGGGACCATGTTTTCCTTCACAGGAAATAAGGGAACCTTTGCAGCACATGATGAAATTTCTCGGAGGGGGTGTAGCTGATCACAAATTAGTTGGCTAGCCTTACCCTTAGAGCAGTTGACGTGAAGAGTGTGAGTTATCCTGTAGTGGTGGACTAGTATACTGATGTCTTTCCTAATGATGTTTTAGGACTAACTCATCATAGATAGGTAGACTTCTATATATACATGTACCCTGGGAAGACACTGATATCTACACCAACATATCAGATGGCTCCCATGGAGCTTAATGAGTTACAGGTACAACAAGAGGACTTTCAGAGGAAGGAGTTCATAAGGCCCAGTGCTTCTCCATGGGCATCCACGATTTTGTTCACCAAGAAGGAAGATGAGAGTCTGAGGCTTTGCATGGAATATCGGTACCTAAACCAGGTGACTGTGAAGAACAAGTATCCACTCTCAAGGATTGATTATATTTTTTACCAGCTAAAGGGAGCTCGATGGTTTTCAAAGATAGACCTCAGATCAGGCTATCATCAGCTCAGTGTACGAGATGGGGACGTACTGAAGACAGATTTCAGATATCGGTATGGCCATTATGAGTTCATGGTGATGCCCTTTGGTGTAAAAAAAACTCCAAAAGTGTTTAGGGTGATTATGAACAGGATCTTCCAGCCTTACCTTGATCGCTTCGTGGTGGTCTTAATTGACGACATCTTAATTTACTCAGAGTCGGAGGAGGATCACTCCACGCACCTGTAGATAGTTTTGGATACACTTAAAGATAACCATCTTTATGGTAAGCTCTTGAAGTGTCAGTTTTGGATACGGTAATTCCACTTCCTAGGGTGCGTTATCCCAGAGGCTAGAGTTGCAGTGTCTTCAGTGAAGATAAAAGAAGTGCTTGCTTGGGAGCTACCCAAGAGTGTGACCAAGGTGTAGAGTTTCCTAGGATTGGTTGGGTACTATCGGAGATTCATACATGACTTTTCCAGATTTGTGACACCCTTTTCATATTTGAAAAAGAATGGATAGCCCTTTGTGTTGATGGAGAGATACCAGCATAGTTTTTAGGAGCTTAGGCAGAGACGGATGAGTGCCCCCCATCTTGAGGCTACTGGAGGAGGGCGTTGGTTATGTAGTCTACTGCGACGCATCAGGGGATGGAATAGGTTCTATCCTAATGCAAGAGTAAGTGTTGATCGCCTAAGGATCACAACAGTTGAGATATAATGAGTAGAACTATGCTACCCATGACTTTGAGTTAGCAGTAGTGGTCTTTGCACTGAAAATGTGGTGGCACTACTTGATGGGTGAACATTTTATAGTCTACTTTGATAACAAGAGTCTTAGGTATATCTTCTCTTTGAAGGACCTGAACCTAAGACAGTGACTATGGATAGATTTTATCTAGGACAATGACTTTGAGATATTCTACACTTCTGGGAAGGGGAACATAGTAGAAGACACATTCAGCAGGAGGTCTAGTTTACAATTACTTAGTGAGGCGACAAAGTATCTAGCCACATTGCACTTATCCTTCATGGATAGTGACGAAGTAGCTTAACTCCAGTCTATAATGGTTACTCCCCCACTCCTTCAGTGATTTAGGGAGGCACAACTAGGGGACGTAGACTACAAGGCCCGACGTGCTCAGATATTCTCAAGACAGGCTCCTGATGGATTTTTTGAAGGTGGGGAGCATGTCATCCTCTTTAGAGAACGCACTATAGTACCAGTAAATCTTTGGTATGAGGTATTGAGGGAGTCCATACATCCCCTTTGGTAGTAAATCATGTTGTGGTAAAGATGTACCAGGACCTTTGGTGATAGTACTGGTGGCCAGGGGTGAAGAAAGCAGTGGAAAAGTTTGTATCACAATGCTTCACTTGTCAGCAAGTAAATGTTGAGCACTAGGTACCTATAGGCCTATCTCAGACACTTGAGGTACCAGAGTGGAAGTGGGATGGTATATATATAGAATTCATAACAGGGCTACCATGTACGTCCATGGTCCACGAATCCATCTGGGTAATCGTTGACCGACCCACCATGTCGGCCCACTTCCTACCCATTCGAGAGCAGGGATCAGTAGAGAGCTTGGGATGCTTCTACGTACATGAGATTGTACGACTTCACAGGGTGACATCGACGATATTATAAGATCGTGATTCTCATTTTATATACTATTTGTGAAAGTCATTAGAGGAGGTGTTCAAGACTCAGCTACTCTTGAGCACCACCTTTCATACTCAGACAGATGTTCAGATGGATCGGACCATTCAGAAACTCGAGGACATGCTTAATGCTTGTGTCCTAAATCTTGGTCGCAACTGGGAGTACCACCTACCACTGGTGGATTTTTCTTACAACAACAGTTATCACTACACCATTAGCATAGATCCATTTAAGGGACTGTATGGGTGACATTGTAGATCACCACTATGCTGGATAGACCTAAGAGAGTCAACACTTATGGGTCTAGAGTTGGTATTGGGTACCACAGAGAAGGTGCAAATCGTCCAGGAGAGGATAAAGACTGCACAGATCCAGCATAATTATTATGCTGATAGGATATGGATACCCTTGGAGTTTGAGGAAGGAGACCATGTCTTCCTATAGGTCTCATCACGACAAGGATTGAAGAGGTTTGGTCGGGGCGACAAGCAATCTCCAAGGTTCATCGGACCTTTCCAGATCCTCAGTAGAGTAGGCGAGGTGGAAAACCATCTAGTCCTTCCCCTATAGATGCATCAGGTGCCTGATGTTTTCTATGTGTTGCAGATAAGGTGGTACCTATACGATCTATCACAGGTTATCAACTAGGGCGAGTTAGAAATTGATGATGGGGAGACGTTTGCGGAGTTCCTGGTGGAGATAGAGGATCTACAGGAGCGGGTTCTTCGTGGGTGGTATATTCCTCGATTTTTATTTCATTGGAAGCACGAGAATCTCTAGGATAACACATGGGAGCGGGAGGCTCAAGTACATGCTCAGTTCCCACATTTGTTCCCCTAGTTTTTTTCATAGATTTTAGGGATAAAATCCCTAAGGTGGTGAGAATTTAAACACCCAAAAATTCCATTTAATCTTTTTTAAATTATTTGGGATTATTATGAGTCTGCAAAAAATTAACAGCACTTGATTTTGAGTCCCGATGTGCCATGAATATTTTTTGAACATTTTTAAAGGTACGTTCAGTAAACGTGTGGGCAGATTTTTCTATCTTTTAAACTAGTGCTTGGATGTAAAATTTGAGGCCACTGTTGAATCCGTAGTGCCGAGATTCACTCAAGAAAGTCTTAACTTTGACCGTAGTAGGTCGGGGGGAAAATACAGTTTTTCGACTTTTTATAGAATAATAAAATGACATAAAATTGTTATTTTATTATTTTACCAATGGTTGAGCGGTAGTGGTGGGACCGCTGAGTTGTCAAGTGATTTAATGGCTTGAATCTTGGTTTTTGTAGCTACACTATTGATATATTAAGAGTTTCATTCATTAATGAACCTTATTAATCTCTCATTGTGTTAAACATATTTACCCATCTATTTAAGTGAGGCTCGGTCTTGGGTTTTTTACATGGAAGTGAGAAACCTCTGGGGAAGTGCTGCAAAATCTTCCACCAATGAAGAACGGAGACGAAAATGTGGGAGGAATAAATCCGGAATCGAAGAACACTAGAGACTTCATCAAGCATTGATTATTCTTCCACAATCACGACGTCACCTCTGATTCTGAGGTAGGGGTTTTATTTAAATTCTAAGTGAATTTGTTTCTTTTCCTCATTCTTGAAAAGGATGATGAATCACATGAGTATTAGTTTGTCTATGTAAAATTAATTTCTACCCACTTTTTATTATGATAATATGGAGGGAATGGGCCAAACAAACAAGGCTCTGACCCTCCAATTCTTTGGTTTTATCGTATCCTTCGTGGGAGACATTTGAACTGGACAAAAACTTGATTTCAGGATCCACACAATGTTGGAATCATTGCATGATGCCCATAGGTGAATTCAGAAGGGAAAACAGACCACCGAAGCTCACCTGGTGGCCTGCAAAAGTTCCACCGGCACCGCACCAGTGCGGCGGTCGGCATCGGCTGGCCGTAGTGGCAGCAGGAAGTGCGTCGTCCCATGCTGTGGAGGGGAGCCGCTGCATCAAGCCACGATGGCCAGATCTTGGCCAGCGGTTTTGGAAAAAGGAGGTGTGCCGTGGTGAGGAGGTCATGGATTCGAAAACGCGGCAGACATGAAGGGACCCGCGCCCTACGGGTCCTGCAGACAGGGAGGTGGCGCCACGTGGGGCCGCCATTGAGAAGTAAAACGACATTCAACCATTCGTGAAGGATGATTGGCCTCCCTGCATGGGCCCCCTGTTGCGTGAGGCACCAGGTAGCAGGTCAGGCCGTGCCCATCCAAGGCTGGTCGGGCCGGTTCGCGGCCCAGCAGGCCCAGCCCGCGGCCCAGCCCGCGGCCCAGCCCACTCATGCCAGCCCAGCTGGTTTGGGCCGGGCTGAGTCGGACCCAGTTCAGACTCAGACCAGGTCGGTTTTAACCAAACAGGGTTAGGTCGGCCCAAGGCAGAGTAGGTTGGGTCAGTCCTACCGGGTCGGACATGACCCTGACCCTATTTGGCCCAAATGTGCTTAAAAGGCAGTATCTCACAAATCAGACTTCCGTTTGATGAATCGTCTGTGGTGTTGAAATCCTTATAACTAGATGGTCCTTTTGAGATAATCCACCTTTGTTTTGGAGAATGTTGGAGTATGGCTGGGTTGGATCGAACCCGAATCCAACCGAGCCCTCAGCACTAAGACACCTATAACTCATAGACCGGGCGTTCAAATAATGTATTGTCTGTCACATTGGAATCCTTACGACTTGGCGGTCCTTTGGGTTACTCCTTTGTGGGATTTCGTGGTAGTTGAGGCATGACCAATATCTTGAGGAGTGGATACTATGAAACTTAAGTTCACTGAGTGTGGGGAATTCTGTGGCTAGCTGTCAATTAAGGATTGACCCTGTGTGGATCAGCTTCATAACAACCCTCTGTAGATCAGCATTATAGTGACCCTATGTGGATCCGCATCATAGAGACCCTATGTGTATCAGCATCATAGAGACCCTGTGTGGATCAGTATCATAGAGACCCTGTGTGGATCATCGTCATAGAAACCCTGTGTGGATCAAAATTCTAGTGACCCTGTGTGGATAAGAATTCTAGAATCCCTTTATGGATCAGAATCATAGAGACCCTGTGTGGATCATCATTCTAGCGACCCTCTGTGGATCCAAAATGTGTTACCCAATGAGGACCAGGCTTAGAGTGGCCCAGCATGGATCAACGACATATGACCCTGTGTGGATTGACAATAGAAAAACTCCTTTGTGTCTCAGTTGTGAAAACTTTCTAATGGAATAAAATGATATAGATTAAGACTAATCATCTTCATTCCCGAACTCTGAGTTGTATACCCGATTTGAGGTGAGTCTTTTTATTTGTGCTTTGTGATTGAGACCATGATTTGTGGTTTTCCCTTGTAGAATTATGAGAGACCTTCAGGGGTCTCGGGGTCCCTACTGGGTATTGTTATACTCACACCTGCTCGGGCTTCACCTGAACCTTGTTGTGTCTTGTATAGATGATGAGCAGCTCAGACGAGACTTTAGGGAGACAGGACCAGGAAATACATGGAGGTGACTGGTTATGTGGAGAGCTTTGGAGATAACCTGTACCTACCTTTCAGGTAGGATCTTTAATGGACTATCTCAGGAGATGTTTTCTGATTTATGTTGTTGTTATATCTTTTCAGTTGGGCTTGTATTCTATCCCCTTTACTTTCAGTGCACACTTTTACTACTACGATTTTACTTCGTGGTCACATTTTTTGTGTTCCTGTACTATGTGTTTGTACAGGTTTAAAGGTAATTCCTTCCCATTTTAGGGATACGTCATTCCAGTGCTAGTCCCCAACCCCTGGCATATGGAAGGCGGGTTTTGGGTAGTCATGGCATGAGACTCAAGGGATGTGTCATGACAACTCTACTGCGTCTAAATAACACGAAACAAAATATCATTTGAGAGCGCCAATTATAACAATTTTCATATTGGAATTTTTTTTAGGTTTAATTGCTGTTTTAAACCATATATTTTGGTTTAACCCCAAAGTTAACCCATTTTATCTTTAACCAAGGTAACAACTTTTTCACTCATAAAGGGTTATAATTTCATTTATAAGGTAACTAGTGACTTATAAATGGAAAATGGATAACATTTTAGACCATATATTATTCTATTTTTCCTCTTTCAAGTTTTTTTTATAATTTTTAAATAATTTAATAAAATATTATTTCGGAAAAATATCATTTATGTAAATTTAGACATTATTCATTTAATTTGAAATAAGTGAAGTAAATAAAAAGTTAAAATTTGAATATAATTCTTTTAAAAATCACTAATATGTTATATTTATCTAAAAAATTCTTGAAACACAACAAAAAATTGAATTATATCACTTTTAATTTTTTTTAATATCATTTATTTTATTGATCTATTAATTGAATAAACATTGTATTAGCATTGTGAAAACATTTAATTTAATTATTTAATCACTAAAAATTAGAATTAAATTACTATCATGAATATAATTTAATTATTCCCCAAATTACCAATTGGATTCATTCATCACTTGATTTTTCCCTATGTGAACACATAAGTGATACTTAACACAAAGAAAGTGACATTTTGTAACTTTATTTCATTTAAATACCATATATGTCATTTTCATATAAAAGTGTCCATTAAAAAAAATAAATTTGTATCATAAAGAGTTAAGAGTATAACCATTCAAAAAATAATAATTAGGATTAAAAATCATGACCTTATCTCTTAGTTTTAACTTATATTATCCTGATTTACCCTTTATCAAGGTGATAAATTTTTCCACAATTACTTTTCATAATGAATAAAAATAAAAGGGTCATATTTAAAAAATTTGAAAATCCTAATTCCAAATATGAAATCCATTTTTCATGATTCTACTTATATAAATGGTAGAGATTAATTTATAATTTAAATATAAAATGAAATGAAAAATAGTATTTCAGAAGAATGCCTTTTATGTAAAATTTTTTAATACCAAATTCAAGTATAAATTTCCCTATAAATAATATAATTGGATTATTTTTAGTCAAATTGAACTAATTAAATTTTAAAACTTATCTGAAATAGAATTTCAATTATTAAATAAATTAAAATAAAATACTGTTTTTAATAAAAATTAGTATTTTCACTATTTATTGAAAGATAAAATTTTTTAGAATAGTCTCAAAATTTCTCCATAATATAATTTTGTTATACTGATATCAAAAAATTATATCCTTTTTATAAAATAAAATTTCTAAATTTTTGAGAAATTAATTATAATATTTTCTCACAAAATCAATAATTTTTTAAAAAAACATATTTTTGAATAATAATATGTCTTTACTATAAATTAATTAATTATTTACTAATAAATTATTAATAAATATTTATTGAGTAATGATTTCATTTATATATTGAATAAAATATTTAATCCTATTATTACCCACCAATTTTGATGTTTAGGTTATAATTTCCTTATTTGAATAATAATATTTCATTTTTTGTTTAGGCTTGGTGTTTCTTGTAACACGTGATATCAAAGAAATACAAAATATATTAAATAAAATATTAGGGTGCTACAAATACCATCAAAATGTTTTTGGTTGTCACTATGAAACCTAAGAGTAGGGTTTATCTAATGGATTTAAAGTCTGCATTATTGAACAATGAAGTGTGAGAAGAATTTTATATTGAACAACGAAAGGGATTCATACTTGTTGAGGATGTCCATATGGTTTGTAAACTAAATAAGGATTTATGTGGATTAAATAAGGCCCCTCATTGGATGGTATTCTAAACATGATATTTTCTTGAAAACATTGAACTTTTGTAAAGAAAAAGTTGATAACAACTTATATGTAAAGGATGGATGTTTTGAAAATATAATAGCCTTTTCTTACATTAATGATATAATCCTTGTTGGTGAAAATGATCAGGAATTGTAGTTATCAAAGAAATTTAAATATTAATTTGAAATATTAATGCCTGAAAAGTTGAATTTATTTCCTGAGCTACATCTTATATAGAATAGAAGTTATATCTTCTATTCACACGAAAAGTATGTCAAGGATCAATTTAGGAAGTTTTACATAGAAGATTATATGTATTTTTCTACTCCTATATCTTTTGGAGTAAATATAGGAAATAATTAATCAATTAAACTTGTTAATCAAATATACATTTAAAAGTTAATTAGAAGTTTACTCCATCTCTCTACATCTTGACTGGATATTGTCTTTTCAGTCACATTATGTTCTAGATATTAGAGCGATGCAAATGAATGACACTTTATGGATGATAAGAGAACATTGATATTTGTTAAGGAAACATAAAACTTTGACTTGATGTATCAAATAATTATTAAGTTGAACTTACTTGGATTCATATATGTTTATTGAGATGGTGATTCTAAGGATCATAATTCAATATCTGGAGGAACATTATTTTTAGGATAATATTTTTTTCTCTAACATATTAATAAACAAAACTCTGTAATAATGAGTTCAATAGTATGTGAATATGATCCTTTTACCCATTATTGTAGTCAAATTATGTGGATGAAAGGTTATATGTAAGAATTGAAAGTGAATATTGAAAATATATTGAATTTTTTTTGTGAAAATAAAATTTCAAGCAGTCTTTCAAAAAAAAACATGTTTAACACTCTAGATCAAAACATTTTGACATCATGTTTTATTTCCTCAATTAGAAAGTTTCTTCTAGAGAATTTAAGTTGGATAATATTTCAATAAATTATTATAATGTAACTATTTTCACTAAATTTATTCAAAGGTATTGGTTTGAAAAACTATGAATAAAACTTCATGTTCAACCATTCTCTATCTCTTATGATAAAGTATGGAAATACCCCCATGTTCATTGGATTATGTTAAAAAAGTGTTAGAGAAGTGGAAATTATTTTTAAAGGGATTTTTAAAAAAGTTTTTATCATACATTGATATAAGGTTTTAGTTATTAAAAAATTGTGGAGAAAATATAGAGTAAATAAATTTAGGGTGAGTATATAAAAATCACTTAGCCAAAATTTATCAGCATCAAAAGATGAAGTTCTCTAAAAAATAACTTTATCAAATAGTTTGGTGTTAAAATTTTTATCCTCAAGAAAGGCTATGATTGGATGGAAAGGAAAAATTATTATAAATTTAAAAAGAGTAGTGTTTTAAACAAATACAAAGGGGTAGATTGAGGTTTTCCTCAGTTTATAAAGGTGTTGTATTTTTTCAATCTTGGTTGGAAGAATGTTTTTAAGTTGAGATATAAAAGTGTGTAAATTTGGAGAACTAAGTTTGTGGGATTTCATGGTTTTGATGGAATATCATGGAGAAATGAAGAGTTAGTATTTTACTAGAGGGTGCTCTAGAATTTTAGTTTAATGATTTCATGCTTATTTTTTAACGGAAGAAAATAACTTTTTTGGAAGACCAAAAGTGATTCAAGATAAGTTGTGCATATATTCAAATGATTAGAAAAAAGGTCAATGTGTATGATCAAGAGGAAAATTGATATTTGATTTCTTTAGAATATGGAAAAACAAAAGTCCATAGTATGGGTTGATTAAAAAGAGTTGTTGAAGACCAATGTTTTAATGTTGTGTAAGTGTAATAGATATATATAGGACCATAAGATAATGTCAGATCTGCTTAAAGTATTTAGAGTTATAAGAGATTGATTATATTTAAAGAAAAGGCATAATTAGAATATGGAATCAGTGACTTGTATTAAAGTAAACCCACAGAAATATTCCAAGTGTATTCACATAAACATTATGAATTCGCAACCTTTGTGATGATGATGATATGTACAGTTAAAGTTATAGTATTCATGAAGGGAAGATTGTGATTCATACTGAGTTTTTTGGAAGTCATGAAGACTGTTGACATTGAGTCATATAGATGATTTGATGAAGTAAAAAATATCATATCATTAGAATATATTAAAGGTTTTTAACTAGAGAGTTTAAGTTACTGGGAGTTTCAAACAATATCCCATGTTTCCCCACTTTTATTAGGGAATTTTTGGTTATATAAAGGGGAAAATCATTAGAGTTAATGTTTTAGTTATTTTTACTGATAAAATTGATCATTTTGAGAAAATAATATCATTGAAGTATTCTTCCTATATTCACCAAATGATAAAATTGTTTAAGGAAAAATAAATATGATATAAGTTTTATAGTGGTTGATGAAATGGAAGATACAAATTTTTAGAAGATAAATTTATAGAAGTTGTTGATTGTGAGAAGAAGCTCATTTTATATTCTGGAATCTTGGAGGATAAGACAAATGTATTTACTACGGGTAACTAGAATAATTATGTTTTGGAGACATTTGTGTCAGATGAAATTTTGCATAAATGTTGATCCCCACCCATAAAACTTCCATTAGTGATTGAATAATAGAAAATATATAACACATATATCCTAAGTATAACACGGAGTAGGTACCCTCATATAAAAATCTATATGCCTTAGTCTCTTTCTTAATTTATTGTATATAAGTGAGAGTGGATTTTTTTCTTGATTAGTTAAATACCTTAACAAGTTATATAGGTTAACCAAAATTTAAAGGAATTTGTTAAGAGGAACCACTGATTAAACACCTCCTTCTCAGTGGTTCACCCATTTGGTCAGTTTTTTTAAAATGGCCAGACCATTTTTCTTAGGTACTACATGGGTTAAGTTAACTCATTATGAGTCATAAATGAGTAAAATGATATCTGATTCAAAAAAAAAACAACTTTATTTTTTTTAACTACCTCCATTATAGTGGGATTTAACCTCATTTTGGTCCACTTAATAGGTATGAAATATCTTTGAAGTAGGGTTTTCTATGAGAATATTTTTAGTCTAATTAAAAGTGTGTCACATAAAATCCACCCTATTTTTAGAGAATTATCCTTAAAAATATCATTGAATTTAGTTTATTAGATCATGGATATGTTATTATCAATGATAACAAGTTTTTTTCTATCTTAATTAGATACAAATACTTTAGATTCATGGGAAAAGTTTCTAATACTAGATTTTGAGGGGTTTTCAAGGGATATGATTAGATTGTGATTTCTTATTTATATTTCTTGTATTTTCTTCACAAAAGATGTCATGTAAGTTAACTCACTATTAAATAGACAAACAAATCCCTCAAGGTACTTAAAATTTTCTTCATCCTCTAATATGATAAATTATTCTTCAAATTTATAAATATATTCATCTTCCATGGAATTTTTAATAATTAAGTGTTCCTATAAGATAAAGTTCATATGAAACATACCCAACTATTTTTTAGGTTTTTCTTATTCTAATTGGAATAGTGTATGTATTGAGTGATTGTTTGAAGGGTTCCTCATAGAGTTAAAGATGTTGAAATTGATTATGCCGACTCTAAACTCCATGGTGAGTTTTCCTTCTAAAACATTAATTCCATCCTTGGGTTTCTTCTAGAATTATTTCCCCAAAATTATGGGTGAGTGTGATGAGTCCTTATCTTCCACCATGTTTAATACATATAAGTATTATAGGACATGAAAATCATGGAATTTATCAAGTACATCCTCTAATAGTCCTATTGGAAATATAGTAGATAAATTTTCCACTTGTACCACCACTCACATGGGCTTCAAATCTATTATCTATAATGATATAAAAAAAGTGAGTAATAACATTTATTGAATCTCTTAAATAACATAAATAATATAAAAAGTAATAAATAAAATGGAAAAGGTAATATAAAATTTCCTTGGAACTTAATATATTGTATATAATTGTAGTGTGATTAGGGTTGATACACTTCTTCCCAAATTAATTATTTTATTCCCTTGAAGCCTCTTATTTTGTGTGCAATGTTCCTTAATAAATTTATTATACATGGGAATATTTATTTTGTTATTTTAGAAGGGGAATATTACTATAATCTTTCTATAATATTTCTATAATTTCACTTTAGAGTTCTTCTTATTAGAACTTTTTGAACTAAATTATTCTGAATGTGAATGGAAGTGGGAGTTCATTTTTATTGATTTTATGTATTTTTCATGGAGTCCTAGTTCTCTTATTTATTTTTATATTTCTTCTTAAATATAGATTTTTCTATTCTCCCTGTTCTGATTATTTTACATGTACTTTGACAACTGGTTCTTCTGCTTTAGAACTCTTAGCTTCATATTCTTTTTCACTCCTAGGTTCATTTTTCTAGCTATGGTGTTGTCATATGGTGTATTTATTTACAACTTATAGTTGTTATTATACATAAATTCTCATTTAGACTAGATACTATTTAGGTTTATATTTTACCTTTTTCTTTGGATCATAATTCCATAAAACTAGTAAATCGATTCTTCAAATCCTCTATTTTAGTCCTCGACTATTCAACTCCAAGTTTTGGATACTATTGTACTTGGGGTTTCACATTGGTAGATGGATACTTAAAATGTCTCTTTTTCTAAAAAAGGGTTTATTGGTATGTGGGTTAGTTATAAGGATGTTTTTAAGTCTTTTAAAAGGGTGATGGTTTCTAGTATTTATATTGGAGGGGGGTTATTATTGAAAATGATTTTGGTAGGGTGTTCTGGTTTACTATTGGTAAGGGGGTTTCTGTGGGAATTAGATTCATAATTCTTTTTGATTTCCAAATCTATACTATACATGGTGATTTCTCCTCCATCCATGATTTTATTATTGAATCTACCTTGGTTGGAAGGCTACTTCATAAGTTTCAATTCTCTACACTTCAGCACAATGTTCAGTGAAATATTTAGGTAATGAGAATAAACAATAAAATTAGTTTTTACTTATTGTTCATTGAATTATTTCATATATATCTATCTCAAAAGGATTGTTTACTCTTCAATCATATATTCTAGTAATATATATAACTGAGAGGTTCTTACCACATGTATTCCTTTGGTACTAGTATATATTATTATGTATTGTTGTGATTTTTATGCGATTTTCTCAATAAGGACCTTGGATTATGTTGGTGACTTCTCTATTAAGGCTCCACTAGAAAAGGAATCTTGATGGATTCTATCATTATCCAATAGGACTTGGTAGAAAAATCCAAGTAATCAGTTACCTTATATTATTTGAGGTGGTAAACTAGAATAGAGCTTCTCAAACCTCTCGATGTACTCATAGGGTATCTCCCAAAATGATTTCCTAATGAAATTAATATCCTTACTTTTTTATAATATTATAGAGGTTATGAATAATATCTATATGAATCATAGTTGAAGATCATCCAAGTCATGTAATTCACATGTTTTTAGGATGTAGAACCAATCTTTGGAAACTACTTCATCTGAGAAGGAAAATGACGTATACTTCACTTATTACTAAACAACTTGTCACGGGTTCATAGTAGAGAAAAAAACTTGTGAATGATTTTATGTGCCTTTTGTGGTATTCTCATACAAGGCCATAAAGTTTGGGCAAAACTTGGATTTGGAAAATTTTTAATTCAAAGTCATTTTTAATTTAATCATTGTAATTTTTTTAAGTTGATTATAACATTGAGGTACACATAAGTCTTTGATGTTTTAGTTGGGATTACTGGCCATGATGACAGGCTCTGAGTGAACACTTTATGCTTCACTCAAGTTTAAAAAATAAATTTCGTCAAATTAAGTTCATAAATTTAGTTTCCTAAGTATGTTCAAATATCTTTTCATTCTGGGGTCAATTTCTAACCATTTATTGTTTTAAAATTAGGTTAGGTAAGTTTAAAATTAGGTTATTTTATTTTTATGTAACTATATCATCTACAACGGGACTAGGTTTTCAATGAACCTTATCACAGGGTGTATAGAAATATATTATTTACTAATATAATTGTTTTTTTAGTAAAAACCAAGGTAGTATCCTCAAGAGGAGTAAACACAAAAATATTTAATTAAAAAATGGGGTTTTGATTTGGGATTTTAATTTTGAGGATAGAGAAATAAATGTAACTAGTATTTGAAAATAGTAGATGAGAATGGGGATTAGGTTATGATTTGGTTTTCACTTATAATGTTATCATATTCATAAAATAGTGTTAATTCCTCCCTTATTTAATTTATTAGTGTAATATAACTCAATTTATTTATCTCAACACCTTTGATTGAAGTATATTGAAAATATTAACCTAAAAATGATTATTTATTGGTCATGCCCCCTTTCTATGTGTACAAAATTTAGTAATCCAATCCTTAAATTAGCTAGGTAAAAACCAATAAGGTGTTTAAGTTCCTAGTAAATCCAAGATTCATTCACTGCTCTCACACATGTGCCGGACATTTCTTGACACTCAACTCCTAATGAAATCTACTCCATCAAGACAAACTATACTAGGAGGAGGGATATTATAGATTATCAATCTTAAAATAAATAGTGAATTGGTTTAAAACCCAAAACAAATTTGCATTCATGGATTTAAATAATTATTGGTAATTAAAATCATACAACTAGAAATGGGTTTTATTTAATAAATATTGAGTACTCACACATTACAAGGGAACACCTTAGCTTCCCCAATTACACAAAAATTACCCCTCCATTCAAGGGGTGATAAAGAAGAAAGGGTAGGGAGAATGCATTATAAAACTAAAACATAAATTAAAATGATAAAATAAAATTAGTTTTAAATTTAAATAATCACACAAATAGGTCTTAACCAAAAATGATATATCTATAGTGCATGACCCCTATTGTTTATAGGCATCAAGTTCATTCTTGTAATATTTGAACTTCTCTTCTTATTTGGCTGGTCAAAACTCAAAAAGAATCTATTTTTTAAATCTTCTAATTATTTCCTCATATTCCTCACAAAATCCTTGGTTTTGATCTAGTTTTATACCTAATAAATAGATTTATTTCTTTTATCCTTGTGAAATATCTTGCATGAAATGATCCATGTGGTATCCTCTTTTTAGATACATGTGTACTGACATGGAAGCCTGACTCTTGGATTGAAATATAGATTAGTTCCCTCAAAACTTTTAAATGACATTCAATTTCATGTCTAGTAAATTTTAAAATTTTTGAATATTCTTGGACTAACCATGACGTTCATATTTAATGGATTAAACCAGAGGTGCAGAAGGAATGGATCAACTATATAGTGGACAATAAACTGTGTTGTAGGTATATAGTGTGGCTGATTGGAAGGTAATGTGGTAACCTCAGCATGGGTATGATCAATATAGTTCTTATTCTTATGGTTGATGTATCGATTACATGACATGTTACACTGTGAAATCATTCTAATACTTATGGTTTGGTAGATTTATTCTTACTGTAGCTTTAGAAATTTGTAAAATTTAATCCATGGATGATTGTCTGTAGAAATTCCATAATTTCTAGATTTCAAAAAACATATTAGATTCCATTTAAATACCTTTTTATCACTTATAACAATCATAAAACACCAAATATTAATTGAATTATTTATTATAAAAATTCCAATATCAAATAAAACAATGAAAAATAAGGACTTAATCTATTTATAAATTATAATCGAGATTATTTTTAAAACTATAAATTGTGATATTAGAATATTATTTACTCAAAATGGTAGGCTCAAAATCATTGAAATTCAAGATAAAATGTATGAAAATATAAGCTTGTTAGTGTATCATCATTTATCTATGTGAAATCAAAAAGTTCATAAACCACTATCCACTCGAGATTGAACATGGTCCCAAAGGTCATCCTAAACATCACCCCTATCGAGGTTGTATCATGGTCACTAAGGTTATCCTATACATCACCTTTATATTTGATATCCATATTAAAAGTATCACTGAATTCATAGGCTATGATCCTAGACACTATATCTCATAGTGCATAAAAACAACCACACCAATGATGAAACCTTCTCTTCTACAATCCTAAGGTCCCAAACCCAAACGATGATCAAAACAATATCGTATTGAACTTATAACATGGAAATCACGTCAAAGATGGTTGATAGTGACATCCTCACCAATATTCTAGTCAATCATAAGGTGTGTCACACCTTTTAATGGCTCATACCATGAATTGGTCATAATTTATTCTTATTTTAGCATCAGTGTCTCACCAAAACTCCATAAATAAACTCTAATAATTCAAGGAAACCAAATATTCCTAGACTCTATCAAAATACCAATGGAAACCTCCCAAGGTATTATAATCTTATAGTTAATAAAGGGAATAATCATACACCCCCCAACCTAATAAAATTAACCTATAACACAATGGAACGTTTTAAATTAATTCAATATACATAATCATTTATCATCATTTTAGTAGGAGAATTCATACAAGGGAACCATTAAATCAAGATAGATCTCAAGCACACATACTTTCAAAATACTCCACTGCCTATAAAAATTTTTTCATAAAAAATATTTTATTATAACATTCTCTTTTTATCATGGTTTAAAATATAATTCAGATACCCCTTTATATAAAACATTCAAAAAACATACCATACTTTCTTTACACATTCCAGTAACTTATCCAAAATCAAGTGAAAACTCCTCTTTGGAAACCACCCATTTATTCTTTTGAAATATAATTTCAAATATTGAAGTTTTAAATCACATTTTTTTAAAATACCATTTCAATATCAATAATTTCATTTAAATTATCATCTACAAGGTAAAAACATTCCTTTCTATAAAAACTGGTCAAGAATATCGATATAGTATGTTGGTCAACTTGCTCTTTATTTCAACCAGTATCAAAATATTATAAAACAAAACTTCTCAAAAAGATATAATGGTAAACTTATTTTAACTAGTATTAACCTCTCCACACCATGCCTTCAGTATAATAACATTCTTTATACTCTAAAATGTGTTTCTTACTTCTATAACATGTTTTATATGAAGAAAAAAATGATCTGTATCTTTACATTCTAATGAATCTCTAGGAAATTTTACTTTGGAATCCTAAAATTTATAAAATATAAATATGTCATCCCCAACATGTTTAAATGAACTATGATGTGGTTCCCCCCTAACATTATTTATTAAATATTATCATTTATAATACTTCTTTAAATAATCTAGAACAATTTAATTAGTATATTGATAATAAATACGAAATAAAAATAAAAATAATAACTCATTAATTTCACCTAAAGAATAATTCTCATAATATTATATAAATTTGGTAGAATATAAACAACTCACTACAAAATAATTTTTGTGATAGAACTACTAATATTAATAAAAATAAAAGCACCACCATTAAAAACATCTCTTTAATAATATCAAGGATTTAATAAATATACCCTAACATTATCTTTAATTCACTCACTATCTCTTCAATATATCCCTTTTTATTTGTGAGAAACATGAATATAACCAATATACACTATCAATAAATCATGAAATTGTCTCTAATTTACTCAAATTGAAATAAAAAGTCCTATATTTTTCAATATTGTTTTCTTTTCAATCTATTAAATCTATTCCATCATATATACTATCATTCCCTAAGTAATATTTTACCTCTTTAATTTTCTCATTACACATTTATCTACCTTAATGAATATAATTATTTCTTACCTTTTTAAAATAGAATGATTTCCTATCATAAAATTTCCCCCATTAATAAAAACTGAAAAATAATGTAAGATGGAAAAAAATACATACACATAGATATTTTATGAAATAATGCATTCCTTGAAATACTAATCAATTATTTTATATATCTTTTGATAGGGTATTTTTCAATATATCTACAACTATATCCTTTATATAAAAATACTCCAGGTAAATCATAGAAAATCCAACCTTATCGTATATGAAATGGTATTTAATATAATTATATTTTGATATTGAATTTTTTTCAATATCATTAACAAATTTATATCACTTTGGTTGTCACATCTAATCACCAATGTAATTTAAACCTCTACTTTTAAATCCTCAAATGAATATTGCATCCAACTAATTTCTATAATTGCATGAGACACATCTATATATTTAAACTTAGTGGTACCTAAAGTGATGAAAATTTTCTTATTAGAGTGTCAAGAAACATTGGTTCCACCAATAACAAACACTCCAATGGAAGTAGATTTCCTATCTTAAATATCACTTACTTAATCAACATCTATAAAACTGATGCGTGTTGTTGAAAAAATAAAATTTGATGTAAAATATTTTGAGAATTTCTAAAGTATAAAAGGAAAACTATGTCATATCTCTATAGAGTTTTAAAGGATTAAATTGGGTTTTTTAATTTAAAATTTTTAAATAAAAATATATAATTGAAAATAGGGTGTTTTTTAATTAAAAATACTTGTTAATAAAAAGAAAAATGCAAAATGAATATATAAATTAAAATTTTGATCGAGTCTGATAAATATGGGGGAATCCTTTAATGTTAATCTTAAATTTTTTTAAGGAAATGGGTTATATATTTTCAATCCTTGGTTATACCCCCTAGACCTAAAATGAAATATGAGTTCTACTAAGATACCTCCCATGGTTCTATTCGATACATAAAGTGGTTAATTAGATACTATAGATGATGTGATTTTTCTCAAATTTATAAAAAAACTCACTAAGGAAGAACACTGAACAACTCCATATACTATTTAGGTTTGTATGTTTTTTAGTGTTTTAATGTGATATAAATTCACATGACCATGGATGGGTTCATGTGAGTTCAATATAACAATATGAACCACAACTCAAATAAAATATAATAGGGTATGGAGAAAAAAAACATGAATTTGAAATTAAAATGACCATAAAATTATTAAAAATTTGAAACTTGAGATTTAAAGCAAGTTATTCCTTGAATGAATGTATAATAATTATTAAAAATGTCATAAAATTTCCCCTAGTCAAACCACTAAAACATCAACTTGAATCACTTTATTATTGATTTTTATAATTATATGACATGTAAAGAAGTACACACTATATAATATATGACAATACCATTTTGAAAATTTTTCATGTGGTTTCCACAAAATTCCACTAAATAATTAATTTTTAATTGTTAACTATTGATAGGTGATGTCACAGGGAAAGTGGCACCATCATACGTGATGTGTAGTTTCATATTCACCCACTAACCACTTCTATATTGACGATATATGGAATGTATCATAGTCAACATAATGTTTCTTTTTTTTTTGTCTAGAATCTTGGTGTGTAATCATGAGATCTATTCTTATCTTCTCTAATAGTATATGATATGTACATTTACAGTAAACAGTGTGTATATTTTTATTTTTCTCTAAAAGTTATCCTAAAGTGTGCATTTAACCATGGAAGCCTAAAATGTATGAAAAACCAATTAAATGAATCAATTAATCATTATTAGAACATATAATTATTATTACCCAAATTTTTACTCAATAAAACATACCAAAATAATTTTCAAAAATTGGGTGCATAAACTCCCCCACACATAATCATTTTCTCACCCTAAAGAAAAATATTAGCATTAAAAAAAAGAATTCCCACTTTAATAAGGTATGTGTTCAATTAATTACATTTATAAACTTAAATTTATAATTAAAATTTTCAAAACATAAAAATTCATCTGATTCAAAGTATCCAAATAATGAATCTTATTTAATTTTATATCAATATATTATTTCTATTTAATTCACATTATTCAACCTTTTATTAATATCCTTACCACATGTTTTCTACCTTACATAAAATTTGTCCTAATCATAAATCAAGCATGAAATTTATGAAAAGTTATAATTAGCTCAAAATTATGAAATTCATATTATATGCTTAGTTTCATCCTATATCTCTATAAAAGTGATGAAAAATTATGTGCCAATCATAAGGATTTTCAAGGAATTCCATTGAGTTTTAGGGTCCATGGGTTTGATGTGAATAACATAAGGATTCATGGAGTAGGGATTCCCTTAGAATACAATGTATTATCATTCATTCAAAAATAAGAAATATATCCCACTCTCAGAGTATCTAAATAAGAATCACCCAACTAGATTTCCCCTTTTCAAATCTATGTCCAAAATTCATATCAAATGATGTATAATAAGAGATTGTTCCATTATTTTTATTTATTTGTTACAAAATTTTTTATCCTTTTTTAAAGTGTAATCAAATGAATTATAATGAAACATACATGAATTTTGTTCCTTTCATCAAATGGAAATATAACCCCACATTCCCAAAAATATAAACCATCCCTGTTATAATAGATTAATTATCCAAATTCCCCCAAATTATTTTGACCTAAAATCATGAAATAAGCTCAAGAGTAAGGGAATGTATGAAAAATAATCCTATAATGTGGATAACCTATAAAGAATTCCATGGATATAAGTTGGATTCCATGGGATAATGTAAGGGTCGGTATCAAAATCAGGCTAAAATAAGGGATATTTTTAAAAATATCCTCAGTCACACTATCACATTTTTTTATTCTCAAAATATTTGATGATGGGTAAAACTATGTTCTAGATGAAAATGTACAATATGAGTTAAATAAAAAATGTGGGGTTTAAGAAGATTATAAAAATGGTTTATTTATCCTATCTGGATGTGGAATAAAAATATATTGGTCAATCAAGTTAGGAAATGAATAAAAATAATCAATTTATTAAATTAAAATTTCAAATAATTAAAAATCTATAATTATGATTATATGGGAAATAATTTTAAAATAATTCTAAAATTTTAAAGAGCATGTAACTTTCAAAAATTACATTTATGTCTATTATTTATATTCATAATCAATTAAAAATTTTTAACATGTCAAAATATATTTTCTATTTAATGATTCCTCTTAGATATGTCAAAGGGAAGTGAATAGTGTGGTGTTGGAATATTATCCCTCACACTTAATATTTTACATAGTCCCCATGTGTGATAATAAGCATAAGAAAATAGATATAATAATATGAAAAACACGAGTAGTGAAGAAGTGAAAGAATTAAATTTATAAATAAATGAAAAAGGGAAAAAATATTCCCTAAGTGGAAAGTATCTCAAATGTTAAACATAGTCGCATGGATATGTCCTCATGTAGTTGGAATGAAAGTATGATAATATTCGTATAGAAAGAGTGATTTTTGATGCAATGTAAAGTAAATTTTCAGAAAATCTAATCATTACATCGAGGCACAAAATATAACAATAATAATAATAATAATAAGTGTCACAAATAGTCATTAC
This sequence comes from Viscum album, assembly GCA_963277665.1. NCBI lineage: Eukaryota > Viridiplantae > Streptophyta > Magnoliopsida > Santalales > Viscaceae > Viscum > Viscum album. The sequence goes on from OY728158.1 coordinate 1,276,955,690, forward strand.
AGGGCCAAGAAGAGGTAATGTTGGGTTTTGGTGACTCTTGAATGTGAGGAACTAAGTCCGACAAAGTTTTGACGTATGGTTCATTAATACTAATCCAAATAAGAGTTGTGATGGATATGGACCACTTTATCACCCAACTCATTGAATGTAAAAGTATTCTCAAATCTATAAGGGTTGAGGGAGTGTTTTGGGTGGATGAAAACTGCTGGTTGGGCACTATCACTGAATTTTGTAGAAAATAGAGGCTCATATGATGAAATATAATGCCCGTACTAACATGAATTTATAACATATGGACCTTTATATGTTCCATGTGGCGATCCACGTGGTCTTTCATAGAATATAGTATAGAAAGGACCAATGATTCATCCAAGGGTATGGGTAATGGTGGGGATATGTATGGATTAGATATAAAAGTCTTAGTATTAAATAATGAGTGGTTGGAAGAGGATAGGGTAGCATAAGAAGGGTAATATGGAGGTATAGATGAAACCAGACCAATTGGTGGAGGCACAAAATCAGTAGCACCCTTAGGGGCTTTAAGTTATTCAGCAAAAAATAGTAGGTTTGGGTTGATCCTACATGAGAATATAATTGGTTCCTCACATATAGACCATACACATGTGAATAAGAATGAGATAACTCATCTCTTGAGGGGAAATCAGAAGATTGAGGGAAGTATAGGTATTAAAAACCCCTATGTCTTGTGACTAATGGGGGTCATATAATTCACGGTTTAGGCTACCCTAATAGCTAGCGAACATATAATGGAAGTAAGAGGAATAAAAGAAGGAGAAGTTGGGGTAGTTATGCTGGAAAATGATTATAAGGAGCTCCATATGCCTCATATACATAACTCCCCTATCCTCATGGTGTGGGAACAATATTATTATGAAACATTAGTGGATTAGGTGTAAGGTGTGAGAAATGATCAAGGAATTATTATTGAGGTATAATAATACTATAAATAAGTTTTTATAAGCTCCTACCACACAACAAGTAGATACATTCAATCATGATGGTCTTAGTAGATCATGTAGTCACACTGAGATGGGGGTTGGGTGAATCAAGGTTGAAAATTTTTTACTGATTTATTACAACTTAAAATTTTTCTTCTACTAAGTTGATCAAACCCATTCCATTAGTTATGATGTAAAAATATTTGATATGATTACTCAACACTTACTCCTATATGAAATGAAAATGATGTAAAGGAAACAAAACATAATTATTTTTACTAGATTCGACCCTAGTATGGGAAACCTACTCCATGATATATCCAATTATTTTCTTCATTCATAGATTTTTTCTATTCTTTTTAGTGTTATAATAGGGAAAGTTATTTTAATTAACCCATGAGTGGGTATCAACTGGAAATTTGATACCACTATATTATACAATTGGATATAATATCTTCTAAAAATTCCCTTCTACCTTTTTTTATAAATGATGGCATTGTGTATACTAGAACCACTAATCGTAAAAGGTTCTCCATTAACTTACTTATTTATGAAACTTTAAATACCATTTTAAATTACTCTAGAATCATATAAAAGTAATCATGTCTTATAATTCTAGTAAAGTGAATCCCAATCACTCACATCATAGAAATTTAATGTAATGATATACTATAGGTTTTCACTTTACCATGGTCTAGATCTAAAATTTTGGTAACCTATATCAGGTGACCTTACCTAGCTTCATAATTACCTTATAGTATAACCTTTCACTTCTTCCTTAGAACAATAAGTTTCTATCTTATCAAAACATTGATCTAGATAAAATTAGGATAAATATAATTTGATAACTCTATCTCTTCAACTATTATCACTCTCTAAATTTCTCTTCTCAATTATCAACACATCTCACTCAATTGATTTCCCCTATTTATATAGCCAAACTTCCTTCAATACATTTTGGGAATGCACCCAATTAAATTCAAAACTCCCATAAAATTATTATTAAGTCGAACACCTTTAATATATTCCAAATATATTATGATTTGACTTATTCAAAACTCTCAAAAATATTGGAATCTAGTATCCTTAACTCATTCATAAATCACATCTTTAATCATAAACTTCCATTTGTGAATTTTACAGTATGAACATCCTCAAAATCAATATAATTATTTTCACCTCACATGAATAAAAAGTACATCAACATCATTTAGTCAAAAAACTTATTTATATGTCAATAATCCCATTCAAGTTCAATATTTATCACCAAACCACTTCAAAATTCTATATACATTACTTATTTAAACATCCTCTAATGTGGTCCTTAAGCTTCTAGTGGTTTCCATCCATTACACCTTTATTCTATTAAATATTCAAATTGTATCTTATTTTATCGATTAGTTCAAATCCCGATTTTCATATATTTTGAATTAATTATATTCCAATATCTGATACTTTTAGTTTCCATACATATGGGCTTCCTCATTTTCATTCACCGAACAAGTTAGTTGTTCAATTATCCTAACTAAAATTAAGCCTATCATCAATCAAGTTTTGTATCATGTTTGAATATCTAAAATTACAATGCTTCATCTCATAGACAATATTTTAATTTATGATCAACCATTAATTAAATATTATCATGAACCATCTCATCTATCCTTATTTTCTTACTCTACTGATTTGACATCTAGTGAAATCAAATTTTTATTATTATTTTTTTTCACTTTCTCCTGGAATGTATAACATAAACTTCATTATTTTATTTAGTAACATATCCTTTTATCAACTCATCCTATATCATAATTGGTCTTCTTCTAATGGTTGGTATTTTTTATGAATGAACAGTGCATACATCACCTAACATACCTTCAGTCCTTTAAATTAGATCAATAATATCAACTCTCCTAGAAGATTTACCTTTAAAATATATTTCAACTTATTGTATTTCATAATTTCTTTTATTAATGCTACTTTATCAGGTGTACCTTGGAATACACTTCACTTCATGATTTTTATAAATTATTTGGTACCAAATCCCTTTGTAAGGTGAAGATCACCTAATATTTTTTAGCTATAAATCTCTCAGAATTTGTTAATTCTTTAGTGCAATTCAACCTTCTGATCACCCTTCCTTCTTCTTTATTCACTAAGTGACTTTTGGTCATCTTATCTTTCCATTTTCTTTTTCTATAAGTACATTGTGAAACATATAGTCAAATTATTTTTGATAGTTTAAACTCAGATTTTAAATCTTTCTAATTTGATATTTGATCCCCTCATATTTCAGATTAACCATTCAATGGATACCTTTAAATCTTCTATTTACATACCAAAATTTGTAGATATTAATTTTTTATATCTTTAGTACTTTTCTTACACTTGAGGAACAATTCAAAAATAATATGATTTATAAGCTACTTTCAGATATAATAGTCTCAATTATTGCAACATCATTCCATTATCATCACTTTCTTCACTTCTTTTCATTACATTTAGTGACAAGAGTTCCTACTATCTTTTGGTCATATTATCTGGTCCTCTTTAGTATCATCTTCCAATAATATATATTAGGTGTTCTTTTTTCCAATGATGTCTCCTTTCATATTATGATCTTCTAGTGAAAGTACTTCTAGAACACCCATATACAACTTTAATTTCAACTAACTTAATGATTTTTACACAATCCATTGAAAAATACAATATTTTATCACCACCATTAGATGGGATCCTCATTATCCCCCTTTGGATTTATTATCAATAAAAATTCAAAACTAATTTCAATGATACCCCCTTATTGACAATAAATATAATGTATGTTTTATCTCCATCTTCTGAGAACTTTTAGTGAGGGACCCTCATCATTTCTAATCTTATCCCCTTATATGTTGTTAAAATTAAGGCAATATTTGAATTCCATGACTGAAGCATGTAAACACCTTTTCTAAAGAAATTATCTATAAATCAACCAAATATAAGTCTACAAAATCAATGATTAGTGTAAAAAAACAAGTGTGATTAACTCAGAAATTAATATTGTTCAAAAAAATTCACCAAGTGACACTAATTCACAAAACCTATTATAGGAGAAAAATAAACATATTTTTCATACTAATCATTTCTTTAATTATAACAACAACTATAGTCCTTGAATTTCCATTATATGGAACTTCTTCAACATAAAAATAATCCAGATATTCAATACCTATAGGTACATTAATTTTTCAATTTATCATATCTTCATTATCTGGTTCTTTAGTTCTTTTTCTGTACAAAATTTATCTTTTTTTTCTCAAAATTATCAAGATTCCAGATTTGAAAGCCCTAGTTAAATCCCCTTAAAGGGGTAAACTTCATATTTCTTCTTTTCCAGGACCCCTAAGTTTTATCACCTTTTTATTCCATTTTCAATGAAAACATTTGAATCAAGTAGGAATTAGGTGATTTCCATTGTCTTTAATTAGAGTGATATAGATGAAAAATATTTCTTAACATAGAAACTCCCTTGATTTTATACTTACTTTTATTTATTCTCTCATCCTTATTATTCCAATAACTTCTCATCTTGGGAAGCATAGACTTCTTCCTTTCACTTTCAATTTCAACTTTATGTGGGTGTTTCTTCAGGAATTTAGTTAGTAATAAAATTTAACTCTTATTTTTATTCTCTTATAACTCTATTTAAATTTTTAATTATTCTGGATATATATATATATAACCTCGAGATGCCCTGAGAGGGGAGGGGTGACTCAAGGTGTCAAATTTTTCTTTTAAAGTATCTAATCTTGTTCCCACATTGGTATGAATGTGTTAAACATGTATGATGGATATGAACAGTAATTAAAAAATTACATGCAAAGGGACCACACAACACTTTTACTTGGTTCACCATAAGGGGCTACGTCCAAGAATCATACACTAATAGTGTGTCATTTGTACCAAAAGCCACTAATATTCACTAGTTTTTTAGTACAAGATTTCAGAAACAGTCAATCTATGCCAGGCTCACTACCTTTACAATAATTCATGGATAGCTCACTACATCCATCAGAACACTTTCATTGACTCCCCCTTACTCACTGCCATGAGAGAAGTCTTACTCAGTTTATTGATTGAGGGTATCTTCAACAGATTTACATTGACTTATTTATCTCAGTCCAACACGGGACACTGCCTTCATCGAAGTCCTAAATTGATGCACTTAAAAGCACTAACCACACAAACTAGATATTCAAAAGCCTGTCAGAAGCTTAACACCACACTTGCGTGCAATAATTGAACATGCGTACAAGATTTGGAATTCATCACGCAAGATGAATTTTTAACAACCCATTACTTTCATGCAACCCTTATCTTTCGCGAAACTACACCGATGGGTTCACTTGGTCTTTTCAGACTAAAGGAACACCTTACCCACAATATTAACTCTCTATAATTCTTTCACATGAAATTCGTTCACGTTGTAGAGTAACCAGATTTTCATTTGAAAATTTTACCCTCGCTCATGGGGGTAGCCACCTATTTATAGGCCTTGATGACTATGCATGCAAGTTTCTGACACATCATTGTCAGTGTGTGCAAGATTCTTCATGAGCGCGCAAAACCCCTTTTGACATCACATTGGGTGCGTTAGCTTCTTCCGCGCAACCTCATTTTTCGGACACAGTTTATGACTTGCGTTTACTTTTTACCTTTGCCATATTTTGATGCACTAATGGAAAATCCGGCCTTTCACGTAAGTTTCTAAACACCCTTCCATCTTGCGCGCAACTCCCTTTTCCAAAAACATGCTTCTCTATATTATAATTTTTGGAGCCAAAAAAATTGGTAAACACTAGGAAATGATGCCACCTTCAATACTATTACCTGCTTGAGCTGTATGATCCCTTTCCTTGAAAGCATCCTGAACTTCCAATGAGGATTAAAAAAAACACAAAGCATACTCCATTTCTATGATAGAATGGTTGTGGTTCCAACAATATCCCCCATTGGGTCTATTGGAAATCTCCAAATTAATTTAATTGAGCACTAACCATTATAAAAACCTAATATGCAAGAATCAAATCAGACAACACTATAAGTCTATGTGAGAAATGATCGGTGTAGAAAACAAGAGGGAAAGATTGAATTGGGTTCCCATGTTTTGGAATTTAAAAAGACATCCAAGCAATTCTCTTACTATGTCACAGAAGCATTACATGTTATTCTCCTCTTAACATTGAATTCTCATAATGTCCCAAAATCATTACATTTACTAAATTGATTCCTTCTCCCCCATTGTAAATAAACCCAAAGACTAGTATTTTTTCATTATACAGCTCAAAACACACTCCCCCTTAATAGTATCTCCCCCATAAACCTGCATCACATAAAAAGACGATAAAAAATAGTTAACATAACTGGAGGTAGGGGAAAATTGTAGCCTCCTCATGCACTAAGAGGTTGATGAACACCGAGGTTCAACCAATGTTTCTCAAACAAATCCATTGAAATTTGCTTGGTCATAATGTCATCCACTTTCTCATCTATTCCCACATGTTCCCGGTCGATCACTCCTTGTTCAACTTTTTCCTTGATAAAGTGATATCTTATTTCAATGTGTTTTGAATTAGAATGTTGGGCATGATTCTTTGTAAGATCAATTGCTCTATTGTTATCATAGTAAATCACAATTGGTTGTTTCACTTCATCACCTATGTCAGTGAGTTTATTCTTTATCCAAAGTAACTGAGTGCACACCTTGGTAGCGGAGATATATTCAACTTTATCAATACTAAGAGAAGTAATTTCCTATTTCTTACTCAACCAGACTACACATTTATTGCTAATAAATAATTCTCTACCACTCGTGGACTTTCTATCCACCACATATTCATCCTGGTCAGCATCTAAAAATGCATATAATTCATTATATTTTCCAAAAGTAAAGAATAATCCATAATTATGAGTACCTAGAATGTACCTCATGATTCGTTTAATATCTTTCATATGTTCTTCCTTCGGATTACTTTGAAAGCGGGCTGCTAAACATGTTGCAAAGAAAATATCTATATGTGTCACTATTAGGTACAGTAAGTTTCCAATGATTCTCCTATACATCATAGGATCCACAAAAGTCCCTTCCTTATGCTTTCAGAGTTTTGTTCCTATTGCTATCAGAGTCACCATTGGTTTGGAATCGTGCATATTTAACTTCTTCAATATCTATTTTGCATAATTTTACTGAGAAAAGAAAGTGTAATCCCTATTCTGAAACACATACAGCCCTAAGAAGTATATTATCTCTCCAATCATAGACATTTCAAATTATAAATTCCTGTCATTAGTAAAATCTTCAGTTTATCCTTACTTGCCACCACCAAAGATAATATCATCCACGTATACCAATACCTTGAAATGATTCTTTTTATTATTCTTCACATAGATATTGTGATCCAATCCTCCTCAATTAAACCCATGCTTTCTAAAATAAGATTCGAACTAAGAGTACCATGATTGTGGTGCCTGTTTCAGGCCATAGAGAGTTGTCTTTAATTTGAAATTTTTTTTTCATCATTTACATGAAAGAACCCCAATGTTTGTTAAATGTATAATTCTTCTTACAAGACTCTATTTAGGAATTTTTTATTGACCGCCATTTGATACACTTTATAACCACTTTGGATTTCCATGGAAAGAAACAACCTAATTGACTCTAGTCTCTCTACTGGAGAAAATGTCTCCTCAACATCAATGCCTTCAATTTGTGAATATCCTTTACAGACCAAATGGTTCTTATTTCTAATTACATTTCCATGATCATCAATTTTTTTATTTAAAATCCTCTTCATACTAATCACATTATGTCCTTTAGGTATCTTGATAAGATCCTAAGTCTGATTTTTTTTCAATTTGATCTAACTCATTATTCATTACTTTCACCCATGACTAATCCTTTGCCGCTTCTTCTAAGGAGTATGGTTATACAACTGATAGAAATGTAGATAGTGCATTATTCTAAATTATCCTTGTCTATGTAGGTGAATTATGATCCTCAATAATGTTGGACTGATCAATCTCTACTATTTGATTTCTCCATTGGGGTTTGATCAAATTATCTCTACCTATGGATTCCTCTTCAGATTCTTCTTTTAAGTCAACATTATGATGTGTCTCCTAAGAGTCCCGTACACCTTCCTCTACATTTGTATTAGCATTTATTCCATGTTCACATTCTTCCTCATTTTCTATCAAATCAGTATAAGAATTATTTGAATCATTTTTGTTTTTCTATTCAATGATATTTACATCAATGATTTCCAAAATTCATCCCAATATATTATTGAAACACTTGTAGGAAATTTTTTTCATTCAGTATCCAATAAATATTCCTTCATCTACAATATTTCCATACTTCCCTTGACATCCTTCATTGTTTCAGATGAAACATATTCTTCCAAAAACATGAAAATGTTTTAAAGAGGGCTTCATTCCATGCCAAAATTCATAAGATGTTTTTGTCTCACCCATATATAGACCTGTTTGATTTTGAATATACACAGCAGATTAAACTACCTCATTCTAATAATGACATGGAATATGATTCTCGATCAATATAGTTTTGGCCATGTTGTTTACCTGTCAATTCTAGTGCTCAAAAACTCCATTTTTTATGGATTTCTCACAACATCCACCTCATGTTGTATCCCACGATTATTTAGGAAATTTTGAAATTAAATGGATGTGTATTACCCTCCGTTGTAAGATAGTAGGACTTTGATATTCCATCCAGTATCATTATCGACAATTCACCTTTAGGTTTTCATGAAAACATGCACTTTTTGGTTCCTATTTATAACGATTACACATTCCATTCTACTGTAATCATCTATTAAAATAAAAAAGTACCCTTCTCCATGTGTTTTGGAAACATTTATCAGCCCACATAAATCAGTATGAATGAGATCAAGGAGATTAGATGCTATTTTATTCTTTGACTGGTAGGAACTGTAGACCGACTTCCCTCACATACAAGTATTACAGGTCTTTTATCGTTCACGGTTCAGATTAGCGATATCTATGACTATATTTCACTTATATATCTTTTCCATGTCCTACTAATTTATTCTTCCTAATCTTCAAGGCCACATATTGTTTTCCTCTTCAACTGTTAGGTAGAAAATGTTCTCTTTTCTATAGACATGATATAAGTTTCCATCTATTCTATGGCCTTTCATGAGAGGATTACTGGACTTTCCTCTTATATTACATATATTCTGATTGAATATCACAATAAGACCTGAGTCACAGAGCTGAATCACACTAAGAATATTATGATATAGACTATCCACATAAAGGACTTTAGTTTTCTTCATCTTTCCATTTTCCAGCTTAGTACTTCGATAGCCTTTTATCTTCAAAGCACCATCATTATCGAACCTCACTGTTCCATTTACCTTATTCATGACATTAGTTAATAGGTTTTCATTACCCATCATGTGGGATGAACATCCTTTATCAAGAATCCAGGTGCTGTTATTATTTGTATCCTTGAGGGATACTTCAGAAAGATTGGATTTTTCAATTTTCCTCTTTTGTTTCCATGTGTTATTCTGTTGAGTGTAGGACACTGATGGCCTTTAAAATCTATCTTCTGTGTACATGGGTTATTCATATTCAATCTCTTATTATAGAGGGGAGAACCTATTTGAAAGAGAAACACAGACTTATTGATGAACATTTAAATTTCTTTGACATCAATATGAGGTGTCCATTGCACTCTTATTCCTGTAATAAATAGATTTATTGCCAAAGTTAGAACAACAAAAACAATATCCATAGAAATTATTTCTTATAAAATAATTAGGATATAAATTTGTTCTCTTTGTTGAACTCCCATATCTTCTCCCTAAAAATATCTCCTTACCTCTTCACAATGACACATGGAATGACCCAGATAACCACAGAATTGACACTTCATGAGAGGAAATGTATTCTCACTTCTATTTATCCTCATTATTTATTCCATGGGATAATATATTGACTGTCTGTTATTCCTGGAGGCTCAATTATAGTTTTATATTCTTCTTTTAGATTTAATTGGGGGTTTCTTTTTTAAAACTTTGGGTGACTCTTCCACATGAACCACTTTCATCTTTCCTTTATTTTGGTCAACATTATTTGCAGAATTTTATGATTCATCCTCGCAACTGATTCCACTATTTCTCATATAAGTGGGTCTTTGATCATTCAAAATCATTTCAACTCCATTAAAACCACATTTTCTCCCTCCAACAGCTCATCATATGATAACCTTTCAAATATTATTTTCTTCCTTGATTATTTTGAAATTGATTCAGTCTTAAGTTTACTTCTAAGAGTAACGACTTCATCTTTAAGACCCTCAGTAGTCTTGGAGTTTTATTCCATTATGGAGGTTATTCCATTGATGACCTTTTTCTGCTCTTCAATTCTTAGCTTTATATCCACTACATCATTAGCACTTTAAAGGATTCTAGACTGTACTTTCACAAATTCTTCCAGTCATTCAATTTCATCTTCAATATGATCTACATATTCATAAGATTATTCTACAATAAATTTCCACTTATTGAAATTCTTGCATATAACATTAATCTTACTAACAGTATCCTTAAGTAGGAACTCAGGATTGGAATAATTTTTCAACTGATTATATCCACCATTATCTTCGGATGGTTCTGATTTTTCAATAGTGGCCATCATGGAAGAATGTTTTCAAGATTTAAATTTTGGTTCCTCTTCCTCATAGATATCATTATCCTCATAATTTTCTTCAAAAACAAAACACTTTTTCTATAGTTTCTTTGAAAATTTTAATTTTACCTTTTTCAAGAACCATTTCTAAGGATTCTCAATGTTTTAAACTTTTCTATATTCATCATTAAATTTTCTTTGAGCACTGAGAGGATATGTGCCCAACTTTACCACAAAGAAAACATTCCAGAGGTAGCTTATATTAAAATTTTCCTTTCCCCTTCTTGAATTTCTTAGAAATTAGAGAAATAATTTCTTTTTCCTCATCATCCTCACCACTACTATCTATGGAAAGTTTCAGTTTTTCCATAGATTTGAATTCCATTTCCTTACTTACATGAGTTGTAGCATCTTCCGGGTTGACTATAATTTTATATGCCACCAGGCTACTCAGGAGATCATCCAGAGAGAGCTTAGAGAGATCTCTTTCCTCAAGGGATGATACATTTTCATTGTAAAGGGGTGTAAGTATTATCTAGATTTTCTTTATAATGTCAATATCATTTATTTCTTCTCCCAGTCCTCAGATTTCTCCTAAGACTTTAGTAATTCGATTGAAGAAGGAGTCTTTATTCCCATTAGGATGCATCTTTAGATTTTCAAACCTATTGTGCAGTACTTGATGTTTTTCCTCCTTCAATTTTTCGTCTCCTTCATAGATATTTTCTCATTTATACCACATAGACTTTGTTGAGGTGTAGATCATCACATTTAGATAAATATGATCTGTAATAGCTTTAATGAGAGAATTATGTGCTTTAGCATCTGCATCAAGAATTTTCCTATATGTCTAAATCATAACCATTATTATTGGATTAGTGACCTATATTACTTGAAAAATAGCACATAGGACTTCCATTAAAATAGATATTATATGAGATCTCATTCTATTATTAAAAATCTTAAAAATAAATCCATCAAAGAGGGGGACTCCCTTAACATGGGATAAATTCTCTTTGATGGCAATGAACAGATCTAACACAAGAAACCTGCCTCTGATATCATTTATACAACCCCAGGACACCCTGAGAGGAGAGGCGTGAATGAGGGTGACAAATTTTTCTTTTAATGTATATGATCTTGTTCCCATGTTGGTAGAAACATGTTAAACCTATATTATGGATATGAACAACAATTAAACAATCACATGAAAAGAGACCACACAACACTTTTTCTTGGTTCACCACAAAGGGCTATGTCTAAGGAGAATATGCCAACAGTGTTTTGGTCATACAAAAATCCACTAATATTCACTAGTTGTGGAGTAAAAGAGTTAGGACACAATCACTTTGTGCCAAAATCACTACCTTTAACATAATTTGGGTATATCTTAGTACGTCACTCAGAACAATTCTGTTGACTCCCCTTGCTCATTTCCATGGGAGAAGTCTTACTTAGTTTATTGAATTGGGGGGTTTCTTCAATAGATTTTCCTTTAAGTATTTGTCTCAGTCTAGTATGAGACACTACTTGAATCAAAGTTCATAATTTATGCACTTGAAATCACTAACCACACCAACCAGATATTCAAAATATTTTCTGAATCTTAACACTACACTTGCGTGTAATACCAAAACCTGCATGAAATATTTGGTATTTATCATGTAATATGACTTTATCACAACCGCTTAATTTCTAAAAAACCCTTATCTTTATCACAACTACACTAAAGGCTTCGCTTGGTATTTTTAGACTAAATTGACACCTTTCACGCCAGATTAACTCTCTACAATTCTTTTTCATGAAATTTTTTTGTGTTTCAGAGCAATCAGATTTTCATTTGAAAATTCTTCCCTCACTCATGGGGGTATATGCCTATTTATAGGCATCTATGAACATGAGTTAAATTTTCCAACACGTCTTTTTTGTTGCTCGCAAGATTCTTCATGAGCATGTAAAACCCCTTTTAACTTCGCATTGGGTGCGTAAGCTTCTTCAGCGCAACCTCATTGTTTCGTGCACAGTTTATGACTTGTGCATACTTTTTTCCTTTTCCATATTTTCATGTACGGATCCCAAATAAGGACTTGAATAAAATTTTATAAACACCCTTCAATATTTCACGCTACTACCTCTTCCGAAAACATGTTTCTCTATATTCCAATTTTTGGACCCTAAAAATTTGGCAAACACTAAGAAACAATGCCACCTTTAATACTGTTTCCCGCATGAATTGTATGATCGCTTTCCTGGAAAACATCCTAAACTTTCAATAAGGATTAAAAAAAACAAAAATTGTACTCCATTTCCATCATAGAATGGTTGTGGTTCCTACAATATATTCATACAGTCCTTCAGAACATGTTTTACTTTATATTTTAAATGGATTAAATTCTACACAACAGCTTTTATAGAACCGGTTTCTTCCAAATCCTACATTATTTTCCACACTAGCTTCCCTAACTAGTAAATATTGGTATTAATTTCTTATTAGTGTGATCATATTTATTATGGATTCCACATAGCTTTTTAACATCAGGTATGTTTACTTGTTTAGATTACATCTGGTGAACCCCATATCTTTCATTAGAGATATCTTCCATCATTCCAATATTCTTTTATCTTTCTTATATTGAATAACTTTTTTTCTTAAGCATGACCCTTTAACATTAAAATTCATTTATTTTTTAAAACTATCCATGAAGCGTAATTTTATTCCTCAAAATAAGCATATTTTATTTGGTGTGAAATATTCTTTTACTTTCCTCTTGGGTTCTTTTTTCTTGGTTGCTAACAATTTTTTGCACCTCAATGTGGAATTAAAATCCTTATTATGATTATTTTTATTTATATTTTATAGTCTCCTTCCATTATTTATAGTATAATCATTCTTGAAATTTGTGAACCAATGCTCATAATCAATATGAAAAATTATTTCATAAATTCCATATAATTTTCCAAGATATTTAAACCTATGGATTTTAATAAATTTTAGATATTTTTATTCTTATATGGAGTTATAAAGCATATTTTATCTTCTACATTCTCCCCTTTAATTTTTAACTTCTCTATTTTCCAATCGTTGAAAATATGTGCCAATAATCAATGGCCTAGTGACTAAATTTTCTAAAACACTAACTGTAGCCCCAAAATATACTCTTCTTAGGGTGAATGTAATTTTGGACTATTGAGAGTTATTCTTGTTCATGGATATAAACATTATAATTCTAGAAACCGTACGGGATACTTATTCTATTTTTCTTATTTTCATATGCCATTCTAGAAGTGTTGGGTTTTTTATCACTTTTCTCCACCCATATTCATCTATAACTATAAACTGTATTATTAAAAGTATCAAAATTAGTCTATAAATATTCATTGAAATATGGGGTTACCTTCTTTTTCAATCCTATATAAACTATAGCTTCCATTTATAATGGATTGAGTCTTATGTGAAGTATGCCTCTCTATAAGAACTTTATTAGTGGATCTCTTCTTTGATTCATGTGAATATTCTACTTGAGAATCTCTAATAATTTCAAATTTAACACTAACTCAAGGAACATTAAACTTAAATCGATTTTATAATATTTAAATAATTTCCTTTTTTTCACATTCATGTTTTATCTTCTAAGTAAAATTGTTATAAAACTTCTTTATTATAACATAGATGTGTTAATTATCTTTTATTATTCTAGATTTTATTTCCAATTGTGAGTTCTTGACATCTATATCATCTTCCGATGTATGAAACAACACTTTATAAAAGTTTTAATCACATCCTTCTCACAATGAATCATTTACAATTATTCTTTGAATAAGGAAAAAATTTCATTGAAAGTAAAACAAATAGATTATGATTTAATGATATTATGATAGATTTATATTTATGATACCCCCTTTCAAAGTATTATTCCATCTCATTGGATTCTGATTCTATTTATACTATTTATTCTTGTTGTACATTTATAAATAAAAGTTTGTATCAAAAAACCTTAATTGGAACATTATTCATATAGTCTATAGAAAAAATATTAATTATTTCAACTGTTATAATAGATTTATAATTTACACACCTTGATAAATATTCTTATATAGTATTATTTCAAACAAATTTATTATAGAAACTTCTACCCTTTTTATCTTCTGATGATAGTGGATCCTCCTTCCACTGATTCTGAAAGGAAAACTTTTATTTCTTTTGAGATTCTTTATTATTCTAGTTTTTTTATTTTTCGACCAAAACATTAAGATATTTAAAACCTAAAATATATTATTATTTCTTAAGTTTAGGTATACCCTTATTATCTTTTAGAGGAGGAAACTATATATCTTCTAGAAATCTACACTTTATGTGAATCATTGAAAAAAACTGATACAGAAATAGTATATATAAATAGAGGGAAATTATTTATGTATGATGCCACTTGAAAGTATTTGTGGACCATACAATCACTCTAAGAGTGAGGGTGAATCATAGGGTGACCAAATTTTACCAATTTGGTTCAAATTAATTTTTTCCCTTTGTTAAGTCGATCAAACATCTATTATCTATCAATTTTTGGAATATTTTATATAAACACAAAATATTTACTCCCACATGAAATGTAGATGATGTAAAGGAAACAACACCCATATATTTTTATGAGGTTCGACCCCAATGTGAGAAACTTTCTCCTTGATACATCAGGTTATTATCCCAATTTGTAGATTTTCACTATTCTCATAAGCATTACAATAGGGAAATTCATTATCCTTAACCCAAGAGCAGGTGTCAATATGAATTCTTATTCCACTATATTATACAAGTGGATAGTATATTACTCAGAATACCTATTCTACCTTTTGGTAAGAATGGTCTCAATTATATATTAGAACCACCAGTCATCAAGGGTTCTCCAAAAACTTCATTATGGCTATAAATTTGACTACCTCTTGAACTTACACTAGAATAACATGTAATTTAAATTATAAAATTATTTAGGAAACTTTAATATAGATTATTCACTTCACATACCTTCAAAATTTGTATGTAATGTGGATTATTAATTGACCTCAGTTGAATTTTCAAATTTATACCACATAAATTGGGTGACCATACTCATCTTCTTCAAAACATGATGTTCCAACCTTCTTTATTCTTCCTCGAAACTATAATTTCTGGTATTCTCTAGACATAAACCTAGATGAAGTTCTAATTAATGTAGTTTGATAACTCCCTCTAACAAAATCTTCTTATTTTCTTATATTCTACAATAAATTATCAACACATATTACTCTGATGATGTTTCACCTTTATATATCTAAACTTCATCTAATAAATGTGAGGAGTTTGTATGATTCAATTAAAAATCATACCAACCCATCATCAATTTCACCCACTTGTTTTGAAGAAGTTTTATTTATTTTAAAACATATACAAGAAATTTGGTGTGATCCTTGATAAGTTTATTTGATATTATTAGGAGTGGCCTAAAATGTATTTGGGATGTTCTATTTTGAATTGAGGTTATTATATAATTACTATTTGGGAACTAAATTTTGGAGAAATAAAAAAGCATTCGATCCTATAGAGAAGATATTTCATCTATGAATATGTCATTTTATCTATATGGATGATATTATGTCCAATGCAATTAATATTTTTCACATGAAATATTTTTTAAAAAAATTAAAAAGTCATTTTATGTATGCATAGGAGAACTGAGTATCACATAGTAATTATAGTTATCTCATAATTCATTTTTTATATATAGAATAAACTTAATCCCTGCATAGGATAATTGAGCTATTCATATGATATTTATATCATGCATAATTAAATTTATCTATGCAGAGGATATTTGTTTTGGTCGTGAGATATTTAAAAAATGAAAAAATAATTTTCCTTATGTGTAAGTATGTTGAGGTGCCTGTAGGTGAATTTACCTATGCATAAGAAAGTTAAAGTTCCGTAGGATAATTTTCATACATGAAAGGGATTTTAGGTTCATGTGTGATATCTATTTTTTCTTATGATATTCACACCTAGATAAATTTTTAGAAAACCACATATGATAAATCTGATGATGCTTTGTTGTTTGTGTATTTCTAAAACTTCAAAGAATCACTAAAAAACAAATATTTAAGATTAAATTAATGGAGTTTAAATGATATGGATCATTACTTAATGTCATGGATACTTCTAATTTAAATATTCAAAATCATTCTTTGTGATTATTGGTACTCGTTTTCAATAAGTTTTTTACTGAGAGTTTTAGTGAAACTAGAAAAAGGGAGTTTCATTAAATGATTATGGAAATATTATTCATGAATTATTTTTTAATGAAAAATGAATAAATAAAGAGAGAAATTTCTATAAATAATTATAAATAATAAGATGATACTCTACAACATTGAAGATTCATCTGTATCGAAGAGAGAAGAAGAATAAGAACATTACATGCACTCCATCTAATATCATACACAGGTTGAGGAAAGTTGTTTCTAATATAAATACTATAGGGTTTGATGTTAAGGATGTAGGAGACCATTCTCATGCATGCATGCTCACATGAATGAAGTGATCAGTCCCAAAAAAATTAGGTGAAGTCGATGTGTATTTTATTATATTTAAATCATCCCAAAGGTTGAATTCATTATGGAATAATATCTTATTTTTTATTTTAATTCACTTGGAAGATCTTTGAAGATCTAGTTCACATTCAAGAGAGATGATGATTTTATAAAGAACTGGTTGTACCATACATTATTTTTATGGGAAGTTTATGATACCTACAAATAAAGTGAAGTGGATAATCCATATTAAACCCTTATGTTCCAATTTTAGGAATTTTTAATCACTATAATTTTATAGTGATAATTAAATCTGCGTACCTAAAAAAAGTTTGAACATGTAAAGGAGTGGAATGTCACATCAAAGTTTATCCTTGTAAGATACTCATCTATGTTACTTGTATTTCATATTCTTATATATGGTTGAGGAAGATATTGTAAAGAGTTAATTTTGACTCTAATCATGCATAAGGGTTTTATATAAAGTAATAGTTTTAAAAAAATAAAAATAGGTACTAGTGATTCACCCCTTAAGTAGTACCTTAACTGATATGGGCACTACAAGTGGAATCAATACAGACTAGGTTCCCATAATATTCTATTCATATTAAGTCTATTATAAAAATCATAATTTTTTAATATCATATGTGTTCCATTTTTATATGGAAATAAATTTCAGGGGTAGAAGAATCAAATTCTACTATATATACAATCATAATGATTGAAAGTAATTGATTTTGTCATTATGTGTTATGCATCAATTACAAAAGATAGTTCTATGGATTTTGATGATATGAGGGATATTGAAATAGATGGTACAGTAGGAAATGTTATAAAATTATCTTTAACTGAGAAACTTTACAACAGGGCAATGAGGATATAGACAACTAAGGAAATGTTGGATAAACCAGAGAACATGTATAAAGGAAACATTAAGATCATAGAAAAAAACTAAAAATATATAGGGAAAAATGAATATATTAGAACGGTTGAAGATGGGAATGTTGATGACTATTTTATAAGGGTAAATGATATAGTCGTATTAGAGACTTTGGGGAGAAAATAGATAATTCAACCATGGTAAAAAAATTAATGAGGAACTTTTCAGATATATTTGACCTAAATATCTTAGCTTTATAGAAAATCTAACATGTATCTATTGAAAAATTTCAGAATACTCTCTTGAATTATGAGATAAGAAACACACTAGTTTTCAAGAAAAAGAAAAATAATAAATGGCTTTCAAATATTTAAACAAGCAAAAGGTTAAGGAAGAAGAATTATTTGAGCCCCCCAGTGATTGAAATGAAGACGATGAAAGTGAGTATAATCACAAGAAAATCATATTTCTTGTTTTACCCAAACCTTTAATTTCCTTAATATTTTATTCATTTAATATTTTTTACAATTTCCATTGTGTTTCAAGACTTTTGAGTATACATTTTGAGTTTTAGAGATATTTTCCATTTATTTCATGGTTAGTGGGAATGGTTTAGGGGAAACTATGTGATGAATCTTACATTGGGATATTTATAATTTATTTTTTAAATATATGGTTTGTCTCTATGGGTATTCTATGGTTGGATCCAAACCATATAAAAAATATTTGAAATAATGTGAGTCCTTTTGTGTATAGGGGTTCTGGTGCACGACTCGTGGATAGTTATTGGAAACCATGAAACAAACATATAAGTGACCTATAATTTTTGACATATTTTTTCATATTTGGTGAAAATATTTTCGAACCATGAAAGTGCATAGGTGTGTCTAGTGAGGGGATCATAGTTGGAACATGGTTTGGTAAATTTTGGAGCTAAACTGTGTGACTTACCCCAAAACTTAAAAACTAGTTTCCCTAATATATACAACTAAAAGATGATCCCATTATACCTCCCCATATCCCCACATAACCAAGATTCATTAGAGGAGACCTATTCATCCCCCCCCATGTTTCCTTATCTTGTTTTTATGCCTCTACACTCAATTTTCTTGATGTTATTTTCAATGTAAGGATTATTCCATATCTCTTATTTATTTTTTTATTTCTCCATTATCTCTTATCATGGTCCTGCATTGTTCAAACACCAGGGTTAGGGTTGGCCATAATGCTTGTTATTCTTTATTTTAGGGTATGTGTATGATGTCTTAGGCCCTTTTCTTTCAATATTCAAAGTGTTTTCTTCATCAACTTTTTAAGGTAGGTGGTTCCATGTGTTTATATTTTCTTAATATATCATGTATGATAGGTCTCTTAAAATTGGGTTCCTTAAAAATTAGCCTTTCATTTGGATTTATTAAATTATTTGTAAGTTGTTAATCAATATTATGAATCAATTGCACATTTTTATAGAAAATATTAGTATGATAGGTGTTTTTTAAAATTGAAAAATGGTCTTCTTGATGGTTTTGATTTTTCAATTGATGTTTTGAACATTGATATGAATTGATCTGAGGGATTGAATTATTTTATGATTTGGATTTCTATTTATTATGTATTTTGATGGATTTATATTTTTGAATCCTATAATTTAATTTTTGTCTTGAATTAATGAGTTCTTGTTTGTCATTCCTTGATACGTTATTTATATGGGTGATCTATGAGTGGTATTTTTTTGTTTAATTTGGTTTTATAAAAATTAAATTGGGTTATTGGATTTTAAAGTGTCTTTCAAAATGTATTTTTTAATTATATTTACAAATAAAACACTAAGGATCATTTGGTACTTAAAAAATGATATTTTCAAGTGATATTGATTTAGAAAATGTTCATTTAAAGTAAATTAGAAAATAATCACCTGTTTTTAATCACAGATCCTAGTAAACATGTTTCAGTGTTTTATCTAATGAGCTACACCCATAATGGAAGCCCCACATTCCTAGTTGATTATGATGTTGTTACAATCCTAGAGGGACTTCATATTAATTAGAGTAAGGTGGTGGGATAGAGAGTTGGTACATTATTATGATTAATATATGATTGATTCTTGATTTTTGTACCTCCCATAATATCACTATAATCCTTGGAATCATGGGCATCTTATTTTTGGATTGATAGATAATTTTTTTCTAATCACGATGAGATTTAATAGATCTCTTATGGTATTAGAGACTATGGATGAGTTCCACTAGTGAGGCTATGTTAGAGTATCCAGTTGGTTAAAGACTTAAATGCACCAATAGTCCAGAAGATGGTTCCACCCGAGTATGTTTAGGATCACCTCACAAGATGTTTAGGAATTTCCCATGACTATTTATCCTTTAAATTGATTTTTTACTACATAAAGTCCTATGTATGTTCTCTTGTGATATGTTCTACTGGTTCCGATTATATACTTCATTTATAAGTTACTAGAACCTTTTACATTTTTTCCTTTAATTGTATTATTTCCTAGGAACTTCTTCTGTACTATTATTACATTTTAGCTTTTATTGATTCATCTCATTTATAAATATGTTGTTTCTTTTTTTATTGGTTTCAAGTTCCCTCGATATAGTTTTGGGTGGTTATTTAATAGTGTATTTTCAAAGGGTTTGTTTTAAAATGGGTTCATTTCAAAGTAAAGTATTTTAAATGTTTCTTTAAAAAATGTCTGTGATTTAAAGGATAGTTTCAAAGAAAAATAAAGGTTGTTTCATTAAAAGATAAAACCCCATTTTCTATCTATATTTAAAACTACCATTTGTAGTTTTTTTGGAAAAGTAAATGCATGAACTATCTAGTGATTTTCTACTAGGATGTTATAGTCACACCCTAATTGTGCCACTCATCCTTGATAGAACTATGGTTATTTTCCTAGTTCATGTTCAATTTGGGATTAATTATGGAGAGAGTTGGTTTATATAGTAGTTGGTGATGTTTAGGTCACATAGAGTTTATATGGGTTATATTGGTTTTATTCTGGTGGTGTAGATATATTGGTTATGTTTTCCTTATGTTATCTAGATGTTTTTGTTTTCCACTATAGTTTTATATTTATTTTGAGTGGGTTATGGGATTATATATTCTAGTTATGAACCATATGTTTTCATTATTATTTATCTATATGTTTTTTTATTGTGCGTTGATGTTTGATGCATGGAGTGGTCATACCAAAATTCTAGGTGAAAGGTTTATGTCTCTCATGATTATTGGGTGAAATCATTTCCAAGAGCTTGTTCTTGATTCCCTGACACTTTTTTCTATCTTGATGTAATCAATAATTCACCTCTAACTTTTTGTAGGCCGACTTGGGTTCCCAGTGTAGGGGTGGAATGGGGTTAGATCATGAAATAATTATATCAGAGTTTTGGTTTTTTAGAGACCTAGTTTCTTGGAGAATCCTCTATTATTTTGGATGTCTAATATACTAGATTTAGGACTGTAATAAATTGACAGGTAGGTATAGGGAGATCCTTTCATACATTTTCTCTTTTGGAGCCTTGATATTCCTCGTAAAATTGGTTTTTTCATCTTGAATTTTGAGTTTTCATTATTTTTATTCAATTTATTTTTATCTAGATCGATGTTATATTAAATTTTATCTATGTTGTGTGGGAAATTTTATGTTTTTCCATCTTTTGGGGTGTGAAAAGTAAGAATAAACTAAGGTGAATGGTTACCCCACATAGTTTTAAAAATATACAAAGCTCATTGGATTGATTTTGTTTTTTCTCTCAATGATAGTTCCATGGTGGGAATATGGTCTACTAAACCATGCATCTAAACTATGCATAAACACTATCCACCCCTTGAGTCATTAAATTAAGCATCCTTTTATAAAAATAGTCTTATTGAATGTGTGAATGTTATTTGGGATGATTAAAGGCTAATTATATGGTACAATGAAATGGAAATAATTAAGGGTTGATGACCTATATATATTTCAAATAAATAACTTGTTTGGTTTTTAATTAATTTTAAATGGAATTATTATGTTTTTAATAATAGATATTTGGATTTTAAAATGATTTTAAAGGTAAAACTATATAATTTTTATAGTGTCAAGGCCTTTTTCATAATGTTTATGATTTGTTCCTTTTTATGGGATGTATTTTAAAATGAGGTTATTTTTAGTTGAGCATGATTTGTGTTTGAATTTTAATAGATTGGTTTATATGTTTTCCATTTTATTTAGAATATTCCTCTAAAAAACGTTATGAAGAATCATATGGGATCAGTATCTCAGGGTTTGTGTGTCACTCCTCCAATTATCCACTCTACCTTGACTAATGTTAAAGTAGTTGAGCTGGGATCCTCTCATCATTTTCTTTTGTTTTGTGGTGATTAGGATCCAAAATAGGTTTTGGAGTGTCTAGAGAGGGATAAACATGTTTTTAAATCATTGGGCACTATAGAATCTTTGAGGCTGAGATCTATCTTGGGTTTGTTCAAGGGTACTAGTTAAGATTAGTAGAATATCATGGTTCTGTCCTAGTTAGTAAGTGAAATAATGTTGGATTTCCTTTAGACCATTTTCGTTCAGTGGTTCCTTCCTAGGGAAGTCAAGGTAAATAATGTGGTAGAGCTGATGGGTCTACAGTAGGGTCAAAAAAAATTGAAGTTGTACATTTACCATTTTAATACAGTGATTACTTATTCTTATATGACCATATTGAGTGATTACTAGATAGATTACCTATTTATGAAGAGTCTATTTTTTGGATCTCAATTATAGATTTCTTTCATCTTTGCACATTCTATTTAAATATATGGTAGATGAAGTAAATCTAGAAAAGTTTATTTCTAGAAGGTGACCTATAATGAGTTTTATCCATGTCTACTTCTAGTTGGTGGGGGTTATTTATCTATTTATATGTTCCAATTAATGTAATAAGTTTTGGGAAGAACATATTCTTTGGTATATGTTTCTTTTAGAAGGAAGTAAACCCTTTTATTCTTTTAGTATTTTCAATTCAGTCTTTTAAATATCTCCAAATCAAGTATTATAAAGATCTACCATCACCATTCTCAATTGGGATGCCTCTATAAATTTATTAAGTGTAATCAACATCGGAATAAGAAACCCTTATTAACCTCAGAATCATTATAGCAGTTCCTTTTTATAACTTAAGGAATTTCTTCCCCTTCCCCTTATTCCTATCATTATTTTTATTCCATTATCATTATTAGTTTTGATCCCTAACATTTCTTTTGAGATGTTCTATGTTTTTTTTTCATTTGTAGAGAAAGTGGTTGTTTTTTAAAAAAATTAAATATATTCTTGGTTTGGTTTGGTTTCTTGGGTCTCTTTAGTTATAAATTTGAGTAATGTTTTCAGGTTCTTGGTTGATCTATCATGAAAGTGAATTCCTAAATGATTTGGAGACCCACTATGGGGCTTCGTTTCATAGTATCTTTACTATAGAAATCAATAATGAGTGAGAATTAGATGTATAGTTGTGATGAGATTTTTATTATTATTTTAGAATTCAGATATTTATTTAGATGTGTCTCTCTCTATTCTGTTAAAACATTTTTCTTATTTTTTTTTCCATTTAGAACTAAGTGACTTTTTAGGGACAAATGTATTATAGGGGAGGGGATATATCATGTAACAGCCCAAGATTTTATAAAAAAAATATTCTTTTTAATTTTATTAAAGTCTTGTGTTGTACGCTACACCAAAAGGAGCTTGCACAACACACATCCTTGACTTGCCTTGCATTACACGCAATCGCGACCTTCCTTGATAGCGTGTGTAATACGCAATACTGAGTTTCATTAAACAACGATATGCTATTAAAATATTATTAAAACTAGCCGTTATGAATAGTAATAACCACTTTTTAAAATTCTATAAATCTTATTTTTCAAAATGAACTTCATTTTTGGATTCGGAGTATCGAATTTAGCCTAAGGTGAAATTTTGGTACTTTTCGGATAACTTTCATATTCTGATGAATAGTGAAAATTACTAAATTATAATTAAAAACAATTTTTTTAATCGAAATAATTAATAGTGATAAATCATTAATTTGAGTGGTTTTAAAGTGTATTTAGAATATATTTTTACAATTTAATACAAAGTTGGTCATTGGATGTAATTTCACATTTAAACTAGACATAAACAAGTGTCAATCTTTTGATAGATATTGTTTCTTAAAAACACGCTATTTGTGTTAACAGCGGGATTTAATTATAAATTTAATTAATGCAATTTCTATGTTATGAATTTGGTAAAATAGACTTCATTTTTGAATTCGGAATATGAAATATAGCTTAGGATGAAATTTTGGCATTATTCTGAAAAACATCAATTTTTGATGAATAGTGAAACTACTAAGTGGTAGGTTAAAAACTGAATTTTGTATAAAACTTAATTTTACCGCTTCTGTGAATGGAATTTCGAAAATCCGAGAGACACGGTTAATATCAAGGACTAAAATGTGGTTCAATGAGATGAAAATAATTTTTTGGTGAATAGTAACTTTTTACTTTTTTTACCACGGTTAATAGTAAATAGGGTAACTAAGGGTAAATATGATATTAATATTACGCTAACACATTTCCTAATTCTATTGGACAAATGTAATTCGACCAAAAACAAACTTAGGAATAAAATATGACCATTTAGGCCCACTTGGATTAGATTAGGACATTTATTATTAATTTATTTAAAGAAGGGTTAAAATAGTTAAAATCAATGTTTAATAAGTAAATCATTTTTAATATGGGGTTATACATAAGATAAATTCGATTGTAAATATTCATTAGAAAGCTAAAAATATTTCCTACATGATGATATTTTATTTGTAATTTTTAGACATAAAATAATTTAATTTATTTATGACACAACGATGATGCAGTAATTATCTTATTAATGAAATATTGACATAATTAATGTTATAAACACAAAAATAAATGTAATTTGAGATTTTTTATGAATTCCACTAATTTTATAGGTTACTATGATATATTAATGTTGATTTAATTAACTTGGTTCGAACATTTAATTCTTTTATGACTCTCACAAAAATCATATATCAAATAGTGTCAAAATTGACACAAAATAGTTTTTAAATCAAATATTATATTATTAATTGTTATTTTATTCCTAAAAATCTAAGGTTCGGCCAAATGACTTAGATAAAGATATATATATTAATAATAAACAATTTGGGGTTCGTTTGGCATGTTATAGTAAGTGTATTAACCATATTGTGAAAGAAAACAAAAAGACATGGTAAAAGTTAAATTATTTAACTTAGAGTTAAATCTAATTGATAAGGTTAAAATAATATCCTAAACTTGTCTAAATTCTATTGGTTGATAGTATTTCGACCCATCCCCACTTTAGCTTCGAAATAAGACCCTTTGGAACCATTATAAACCGATTTTGACTTTAATATAAAATAATATTTTGAGATATTCCTAAGGTGCCCCTCTCCTCCCCTATAAAAGGACACCTCCTCCCCCTCCTCCTCACACCAATTTGAGCACTCAAGCTCGGCCAAACCCTGCCAAAATCTCTTCTCCACTTTCCTAGCAACATCCTAGAGGTTCTGGTCTTCCTCAAAGACCAATTCTAGTGCCCTAAGAGGAGGTCTCAAAGAGGCACTTCAAAGAAGAGGTAATTACCGTTACCAATTCTTTCATCTTTATTTCTTCTTCCACTTATTCTTATTAGGTTGTTTCATTATGAAGTAATAACATCAGTATCACTCATATACTGATATGTTATTATAAGTATGAAACAACCCTAATTCACCTTCTATCCATCCTACGGAAAAATGAAATCACCGCGCGTGCGTACGTACGGAATACCGTCTCCACGCCGTGGTGTAATTTATTTTCCATTACCACCTTACATGGATGGGTATAATGGTGTAAAGAATAACTATACATAGTTATTACAACATCATATTGATTCTGATATATTGTATAATCCACTCCAATTCAATTCAATATTTATAGAAATGATATCATCGCTCGTGCATACGTACGGACTACCGTCTCCACGACGCGATGAGATTCATTCTCCATGTTAACCATTTAAGAATGATTATAATGTATATATAAGAAATAATAATGAAATATATGACATTATAAAGCTACTGGATTTATGTATATATATACATATGTATGTCATCTACTTACATCCATTTCAAGACAATAAGGAAAGAAAAACAGCGTTCATGCGTACGTACGGACTACCGTCTCCATGAACGGTGTTTTTCATTTTATTTATCTATCTATTATATATATATATATACTGAATATATATGATATATAAATCATATTTTATATTCTAGAAGTAAGTAAATCATGATATAAGTAATAATGATGTCAAGAACAACAAGTCAAAACACCTAAGATAAATGAAACGATTTTACCCAAAACGCTTCTTTAACATGGAATTTACAAAAGAACGAGTAATATAATGTCATAAGTGAACCATATATGATATCATAACAATGAATATGATTCTGTAATAAGTCAATAACATGATTTAAATCATTATACAGGAGGTTCGGACACTTACAAAGCAAGTCGGACCTAAGGTAAGGGAAATATCACAATCTCATTTTTATTCGAGATTGTTTATTCGTAAGTATTTACTGGGGTGTATTTTATCATCCACATCCATGTTCCCTCAATATGAAATATTGTTTCCATCCACTTGCAATAGTTTAAATCCAATTTTACCCTTAGGTGAGTTTTTAGAAAAGAATATGAAAGGAATCTTTTGTCGTTTTTCCGTACGAGGTACTTTTTGACTTTTCCGACAAAAGTACGAAGAATGTTTTTTTTAACTTATACGGCACGAATGGATTTTTACGGTTTTATAAAGCCTTATTTTCATGAACCTTCCTCCAAAATATTTCATGACTATTTTTAATAAAATCTCTTTCTTTTAAAATTGTATGATGTTTTGTGAAAAGAAATTGATTTTGAAGAAGAAAGGATATTTTCCTCAAGAATTCATTTCAAGTGTTTTATCAAAATTATTTTCCATCTAAGATAATAAAGGGTTCTGTTTCTATCCATATTTTTACATTGATTTGACTATGTTGTGATGGAATTATGTTTATGAATTTCTTTATCTTATATGAATGGTTTTATGATGTCATGTTGTTTAAGAATCCCATTTTTATTACATGGGTTATGCAATGATGTATGATTTATGATTTTGTGGCACACATAAGAAAGGATTCATTAAGAGATGGGTGGGACCTATATCTCCCTCCAATGCATTGCGTAAAGATTTCATATCTCATGAGATAGACATGGCTGGAATGGTAGGTTATACCGGTTCAGTGAAACAGGACTGAAACGAGGATTACTCGATTCAGAAAGGGACTTTGTCCACTAAGATAGTCTTGGCAATGAGTCTTGACTAAAAAGAAATGATTCTCTATGATTATGTGTGTATGCCACAATGAGTAATGTTTTAAGTTATGATTTCATTTTCACTTCTATGATTTATCCCATGTTATGATATTATGAGCTCTTTTGCAGGTTAAGATTTCCAAAAGCTATGTTCTTAAGTATATGATGTGATTGATATTTCTTTTGTTTACCCTTACTGAGCATTTGAGCTCACCCTTTTATGTTTTCTTTTCCCCAGGATATAAAGAAAGGTTTTTAGGTAAAAAAAAGGGAAGATCTTTATGGGATATATTGAAGATCTTTCACCACGATTAGAAGAATACGTTCCGAGTTTCCAAAGACACTAAACTATTACGATCCTTGTGTGTGTGTTTTTGTTATGTACTAAGTATTCCGCAAAAGTAATGTAATGTCCATGTACGATAAGCTTCGGGTCTCTACATATCACACCAAAACCTTTAATTTTCGTATTATTTTAATTATTTATTAATTTTTACTCTTCCCTTTTATTTTTATGATTTTTTTTATAAATTATGAGTTCTAGATAATATTACTTCTTTCACATGGTTAGTGTGCATGGTTTAGGGGAAGCTAAGAAATGAGGATTACATAAGGGTATTTCCAATTAATGTTTCTAACATGGGTTTTCTACATAGTTATCACATAATTGGATCTAAACCATTCAAGATTTAGTGGAAACTGATCATATCTTTGTGGGTGTAGGGGTGCCGGTGTACAACTTGCACACAGTTAGTAGAAATGGTGTGATAAGCATATGAGTGACTTATATTTTTTAAGAGTCATGTTTTTCAGTATTGGATTATGGTTTTTAAATATTATCATATAAACCATGTGATTTACCATGTGTATCTGGTTAGGGGTGCACAATTGTAAAATTGTTTTCTAAATTGTGCAGCCAAATCATGTGACTTACCCATAATCTTAAAAACTTGATTTCCCTAATATATCCCCCACAAAATAAAACACCATTAATCCTAATTTTCTCACCACTTATCCAAAACACATTAGGGGATCCCTAGGAACATCTCCCTTATCTCATCTATTTTTTAGGCCTCACTACTCAATTTTTTAGGTGTTCTTTTTTAGGTATAACTCTTTCCTTCTTTCTTCATCCTTATTTTCATCTTTCTTCTTTCTATATTGTCTTAGTAACTTATTTTACAAACCCTAGGGTGAGGGTTGGAAATAATTATTTTTTATTCTTGATGTTAGGTTATGTGGATCATTTATCATGCACTTTTATTAATGTATTCATGAATTTCACTTCATCCATGCTCCCTTTAAGGTAAGTGGTTATGTGCCTTTTATTTTTCTTGATGCACCATGTCTGCTTGGGTTCTTAAAATTTGTTTCCCCGAAAATAAACCTTGTTTTTGGAGTTATTTATTTTCTATAAGTTCTTAATAAATCTTAGGAATTCATGTTATAGTTTTGGAGACTTTCTATATATGTTATGTGTTTTCTAAAATGTCAAAATGGTTTTATGAAGGTATTGGATTATTCAATAGATTTTTTGAACCTTGATATGACTTGAGTTAAGGTATTGAGGTATTTATTGATTTGGATTTCCATTTCTTATGAATTTTAAAGGATTTATCTTTTTTAATCACCTGATTTTATTGATGAACCTGGTTTGTGATTTCTTGTGTGTTATATATTGATACATAGTTTATATGTGTGCTCTATGAGTGGTTTTTTGACTTGGAATTTTATTTTAAAAAACATAAAGAGGATTATTTTATTTTAAAGTTACATTCAAAATGTATTTTTAAATGAAATTTCTAAAAAACCCTAAGGACCATTTTTCAATTTTAAAAAATGATATTTTAAAGTGGAACTTATTTGATTAATAGTCTTTCAAAAGTAACTGAGAAATGATAACTAGTTTTTAATCACATTTACCAATTGGAATCTTTAAGAGTTTTCTCAAATGAGATACACCCCAATGGAAGTCCCACCATCCCGCTTGATTATGTTGTTGTTAATATCCTAGAGGGGACTTGCATTGGTGGGGGAAAGGTGGTGGGATAAAGATATGGGACTTTATTATGATTGATATAGGATTGATTATCGATTTATGACCTAAAATTTTATGATTATGATTATGGGGATACTATTAATATTATAAGGGGATTGAGAGATGGTTTTTATCTATTCACAATGAGACTGAATAGATCCTCTATGATATTGGATCCCTTGGGGGAGATCCACTGGTGAGGCTTGGTTATAGTGTCCAGTTTGTTATAGACTAAGAATTTATTGATAGGTAGGTAGATGATTCCTCCTCATTGAATATAGGATCTCCTCATGAGATGTTTAGGAATTACCCATTATTATCTATCCTTTACTATTTATTATTTACGTCATCTTATAATATATTTGTTCTCTTATGATATTTTTTACTAGTTCCAATTTTCTACAACATTTCTTCCTTACTTATACCTTTTATCAATGCATCCTATGATTATATTATTTCATAGGAACTTGACTTGTACTATTATTTCATTTCATATTTTATAGACTCAAATAATTTATATAAATGTTGTTATTATTATTATTTTTGGATCCTTAAATATGGTTTTTGATGGTTGTTTCAAATATTATTTTCAAAGGTTGTGTTTTAAAAATGGGTTAGTTTAAAGGAACGGGTTACACAAGTTTATTTAAAAAATATTTTTGATTTAAAATCTAGTTTTTGGGGGAAATATCATTGTTTTTCTTTAAAAGATAAAATAATTTTTTTCAATATGTATTTTAAATTTTATGGTTTTTTAGAAAATAAATGAATGGAATATCTAGTCATTACCTACTAGAATGTTATGTTCACACCCTACCTATTCCACTCGACATTGGTAAACCTGAGGTTATTTTATAGGGTTAGGGTTAGTTTTGGGATCACTCATGGAGAGAGATGGATTATATGGTGGTTAGTGTACTTGAGGTCACATCAAAACAATGTTGAGTATTTGGTTTTATTCTGGTGTTGTGGATATATCATCCATGGCATCCTTCTATTCACTAGATGTTGTTCTTTTTTCTATAGCTGTATATTTATTTTGTGTTATTTATGGGATTATTTCTTATAGTTATGTACTATTTGATTTAATTCTTATTTAATTTTAATTTTTTTGTTGTGCATGGATCATTGATGCACAAAGTGGTCACAAAAATATTTCAAGCATAAGTTCTATGTATATTTTGATTATTAGGTAAAATAATTCCCATGATCTTTTTATTGATGAAAAAGAACTAGTTTCTAGCCTGTGGTGATCAGGAACACACCTCAAGTATATCATGCTATGGATCATGTTCCTATTTTAGGTATGACCCAGGTTTGGTTCATAGAATCTCACATTTCTAAAAATATCAATAGGAGAAAATGTAAATATAAATAGAAGACTATAATAAAATGTTTTAAATGTTTGGGAATTGGATATTTAATTATATATTTTCCTAAGGTGATTAAATATATAAGGTTGGGAGTTGAATACAAATAAGAAAAACTATAGTGGAAGTTAAAAGGTAAATATGCTAAAAGATATAGGAAATTTGATGAAATAAAAAAAGAATACATATAGAAATTAAAGGAGAAGAATAATGAGAAAATATGAAGAAGATAGATCTTACTCAAGTAGTGAGACATAGGAGGAATGTTATATAAATTTCACTAAATTTATCATACATGTTGAAAGAAAGTAATATTTCATTAGAAATAGAGAAAAAATAGAGATGAATCCTAAGTGATTCAAATGTTGAGGAAATAACTTATAGTATTTTTTGAAAGGAATTATGGAATAGATAAGGAATTTAAATATTATAAGAATAATGTTGATAGTATGAATAAGGTTTAAGGTGATTTTTACAATA
Source organism: Viscum album (assembly GCA_963277665.1). Lineage (NCBI taxonomy): Eukaryota > Viridiplantae > Streptophyta > Magnoliopsida > Santalales > Viscaceae > Viscum > Viscum album. Next base: position 1,276,987,115 of record OY728158.1, read on the forward strand.
GGTAGAATGAGTACATTGATTAGATCAATCTTCTCAAAGTTAAAGTTGTTGAGTATGAGAGAATTATAAAAGGGTACGAGAAAAAGTTGAATGATCAAGATAAAAAACTTTGTTAAGAAAAATCAAGGTGTATTAAAGATAAAAATACCCTTATAGAAAGTTACTTTTAATAAAAAGTAATTGAATTATAGGATGAATCATCATAAAATATTGACAAGGATTTTATATCAGCTCATGTAAAATATTCCTCTATAATATTAGAAAACACAAAATATGTTTCATCTAATAGTATAGGTCTTAAATTTCAAATTGGGAAAGCCTATTTTGAGAAAAACCATAAACGGAAACTCATATATCAAAGGGAGTCAATAACTTTAATAAAAATAAATAATTAACAAAAAATAAGAAATTTAAGGTTGATTTTGTGACAACAAAAACCAAAAGAATATCAGGAATAAACTCAATGATTTTCTTGAAGAACTAGTTTCTTAAGATACTGTTTGTGTTTTAGATCCTATAGATATAAAGTATATATTTGTTGGTACAATTTTTTTCCCCCTTGGAATCAAATAATTCCATATTTTAGGGGGATCTACTCAAATAAAAAAAAGTAAAATACCTGTGAAAAGATAAATAGAAAATGAGAACTCATATGTGATGCCTGTCCAAAATAGTTTTAAAGGGATTTATTATATTTTTTGAATGTGTGACCAAAAATATCACCATGTTGATGAAGTTATAACCATGATTATAGGTCAAAATAAAAATATTTATAATCTTAAGAGTATTCAGTAGGGACACAAGTAATAAAGGTCATTAATTATGGATGTTTCTTTAAAGGAAAACAAAAGAAAAAAACCCTAGATTCTTAATAGTGGATTTTATTCATATATGAAAGGGGATAATAATATACTAACAAATATTTAAGAATGTGATGTAGGTATTGGGACCTTCAAGAATGAAATATCTTTAAAAATCAAGTGAATTGGTTCTAGTGAAATTAAACCATCCGGACTAAACTCACATGAGGATTTATTTTTTGATTGATCAAACATAACCTATTAAGTATTAATCAATTATGAGATAAAGTAATTGATGTAATCTTCAAGAAGAAAAATTTTCGCTCTAAACTAATTTTTGATGGAATGATTGTTATATAAAGAGAAATAACTAGTGGGAATTTATTTCAAATTGGAGATCTAGAAATTATCGTAATCTTTGTGCTAGATAAGAAAATTATCTATAGTTTAGAATAATTTCACACATTATAAAATATTATTTGAGTAAGATATCTAAATAAAATATAGTGATGAATATTCTCTAGTTGAAATGATATAAAAACCGATTTTGTATAAAATATCAAAATGGAAAAATGGTCTAAGGGAATTATAAGAGAGTAGAGACACAATCATCAAGACCTCTTGAAATGATTCACATAGAGTTGTGTGGACCTATTAGGAATAAATCTAAAAAATATAAATTATATTTTATATTATTCATTAATGATTTCATAATAATGAAAATAGTGATACCTTTGAATCACAATTCAAAGGTATTATATATGTTCAAGATCTATAGAAGAGAAGTTGAAAGAGAGAATGGAATTCACATAAAGAAATTGAGAAATAATAATAGAATGGAGTATATTGGAAGAGATTTGGAAAATTATTTTGAACATTATGGGATAAGAAATCAATATATAACTCCTTACACATCACAAAAAAATGGATTTTATAAAATAATGAATAGAAGTATTGTGGAAATTGGGAGAAAAATTCTTTTTGAGCTCATAAGATCCAAATTATTTTAAAGGGAAGACATTTGTACTACTATGAACATTCAAAACTAATTATTTTTTACAGAAAATAAAAATTAGACTTTATATTAAATTTTGAATAAAAGGAATCTTACTTTTAGAAACTTTAGAGTCTTTGATATCCCTTATTTCAGCAAAATCAAATCCTTAAATCTAGGGATATTTGATGAAAAAGATGAGGAGGGAATCATACTTAGATAATTGTCTAATGGAGAAGAATACAGATCATGAAATAAGAGAATTCACATGGTGTTTTAATATTATGATGTCAAAATAATTGAAAACCAACCCATAAATCATGATCTATATATGGAATATTTTAGAAAATTTGATGAAAAATAAGACAGAAAGATCAGTGAAAACCAACCTAAAGATAAAAAAATAAGATAATTGTTAACTCTGATAAAATATATAATGATAATTATGTTTTTGAGAGTGATAAATAGAAATTTTAAAATTTGAATAAGCATATGGAGGTGGAGAATATTATTAGAAATCATTTAGCACCAATTCAAACAAAAAATAATGATGTAGGTTGGAGATAATATAATATTAATCTCTCATGTTGAGCTATATCTAGTGGTTGAATCCTTTCAAAACAAGTGTATTGGTTATAAAAATGAGGAGATAAATCATATTGATATGAATGAAACTTATGATATGTTTCTAAGACCCAAAACCAAAAATATTCATTGGAACCAAGTGGGTATTCAGGAAAATATTAAATGGTCAAGGTAGAGTGGTTAATAACAAAGGAAAATTTTTGTGCAAAGAGTAATCTCTAGTTAAAGGCATTGGTTTTGAAGAGGAATTTTCTATAGTTTTATTATTAGAGGTCATAAGAATTTTTCTTTATGTTGAAGCATGTATATAGTACAGAATTTATCAAATTGATTTTAATTCTATGTTTTTAAATGGATAGAATGAAGAGGTAGTATAGATTGAGAAACCTAGTGGATTTTTTCTTATTGAGGATGAAATAAGAGTATATAAATTTAATAATGAACATACCTAATTTATGTCCATTAAATTCTATAAAAACACCTAAGGGGGATAATATTCATAAAAGGGAAGGTGGATAACAATTTTCACATCAAAAAAAGCATTAGTTGCATCATTGTTATTATATATATTTATGAAAATAAGTTTATAAGATATAATTAGAATTACTATTAATAATTTTCTACATAAATAGAGAATATTTTTTAGATGTACATCCTTGGAGAGAAGAGATAATTATTGATATTACAAGAGATTTAAAAAAGAGAATTTTATTTTTTTATCCTAAGAGAATTATTCTAGATAATAATTGAAGAAATTTGAGAGGGTGGCGTCAATGTTAATGTCTAAACCCATATAGGTAGGGTTGAAATTATCTAAATATTCTAAGGGATAGAGTGTGAATCAAAGATAATTCAGAATAATTATTGGGATCCTTCTTTATCTTATAACTTCTAGACCTGCTATTATTTATTTTCTGAATCTTAGTTCAAGATGTCAAGGTTTTCTAAAGCAATTACATCTTTTGGTTTCCATAATAAACATTAGAGATATCAAAGATACTATAATTTATGGGTTACTTTATAATAAGGGAAATAATATGAATCCATCTAGGTTTATAGATGTTGATTGGGTGGTTGATTATGCTGATAGAAGATCCACTTCAGGTGGCATTTTCTTCTTATGAGTCAGGTGTGTGAGTTGGAACCATAGAAAATAAAAACCAGTTTCATTGATTACTAATGATGTTAAATATGTTGTTTATATTAGTGATTTCATTCAAATGATGTAGATAAATGACTAGAAATAATATTTGAGGTTGAAATTTGGAAACAAATATTATAATTCACTTGATATAATCAAAGTGATATAATTGTTTCTAAAAATTCATTATAATACTCAAGGTCCAATCATATAGATATCACATTTCATTTAATTAAATAAAAGGTGTGTAATAGGGACATAAATATATAATTTTTTTCCACTTATGGTTAATTTGATATCATTTTCACCAAGGTTATTCCCAAGGAAATATTTGACGCTTTGAGGATAAACACAGGTGTTTAACCCCTCCCACATCATTGAAAACCTTTGGGAAAACAGTCATATATCTTTGGATTACACTGTTAAATAGGGAGAGGTAAGTGAAAAATTATTTTCTTGAGGTTTTGTTTTTCAAATGTGGAGGGATTTATTTCTATCCTATTTTTATAGTGTCCATGGTTATTATGAAATGTGATAGTTTTTTTAAAGAGTTAGGTTCCCTCATTCAGGGGGAATATATTATCACTTGGACATAGTATTTATTGTCACTAAGTGATATAGGTGTCCCAAGAAAACTACTCTATCATATGGTATGTTGTCAAGATGTTTATCTTTTTTTAATGAATATGATTTGGGGTCTCTTGACTAAAAATATGAGAATTTTTATAGGATGATATTAGGAAAGAGTTTCATGGGTTGAAAATAAATTCAAACAGGGGGATTGAAGTTCCAACAATTTTGTTGAAGAAATATTTTTTATTGTCAAAAACAATATAAGAAAAATGTTTTTATCTTTGAGAAGTGTTTTTGAGATGCATAGAGCTGGCTTGAATATTTTGTGTGAGGTTGTAGTTTGAATTAAAGTTATTCTAGAATTATAGTTTTGGAACAAGAGTTTGGAGAATTGAGAAAGGAATTTATCTAATACGGAATAACTTTTAGTGATATGTAGGAAATTTCATCTATGTGAAAGAGATTATATTCAATGTGTATGATATTTTTCACATGTAAGACATTTTGAAAAAAGGAAAAGTTATTTTATCTATGCATAGGAGAATTGAGAAGTGAATAGGATATATGGGATTCCCGTAAGACATTTCATCATCACAGAAGTGACTTAAGACATGTGTAGGAGAATTGATATACACATAGAAGATTTATGTCAAACATGAGTAAGTTGACCTTGTTTTAAGATATTTGAGTTGGTTGTGAGAGATTTGAAAAATGAAAAGGGAATTTTTCCTATGCATAAGTATTTTTTTATGATTATAAGAGAATTAAAATTTGTATAAGAGATTTGAATATTTGTAGAATAATTTATATATGCATAGGATATTTGAGGCATCTGTTGATATTTATCCACTCATATTATATTCACACTTAGAGAAATATAAAGGAAACTATAGATAATTAATTTAATGATGAAAGTTTATTCATTTATTTTCAAAATATCATGGGATTAGTTAAAAACCATGATTCAAGATGAAATTCATGAATTCTAAATGATATATATCATGAATGAATCTCATGGAGGTTTTAAATTAAAACTTTGAAAATCATTCTTAGTGATTTTTATTGTTATTTTTTAGGAATAATTTGATCAAGAGTTTTGGAGTAGCTAAAAATAATGGATTTTCCATAGAATTTTATATAAATTTTATTCATGAATTAATCTAGATATAAAAAGAAGAAATTAAGTATAAAGGTTCTCTAATGAATTCTAGAGAAGAATTGATACTTTGTTACATAGAAGATCCACCTGTGTCCAAGGAAGAATAAAAATAAGAAATTTTTTAGGACCAATAAGGGCCTATATACCCTGAGAGGGGGGGTGAATCGGGTTATGGATATTATTTTTCAAAAGTTCTTCCTGCCCCACTGGATCTTGACCTCTTTATTACAATGGTCACTTTGTTTGCACTTGTGTGTTTATTATGACCACTTCTTTCTTCTTTATATGATGATGATGCTTTGAATGCAATGCAGGGAAGCAACCAGGAAGATACAAGGATTTTTACTTGGTTCACCCTCACTGGGCTATGTCCAAGGAACATACAACGACAATTTCACACTGTACCAAATCCACTAAGGCTCACCGCCAATAATGTTCGAGCTAGATCACTTCTATTCCCAGGCTCACTGCCTTCACAAGGTTCGGGATAGATCACTTATATTACCAGGCTCACTGCCTTTACAATGTTTAGGTTCAGCTCACTGCTTTCCCAATGGTTACTCCCTATTTCTCTCTCTTTGGCTCACTTCCAGTGGAGAGGATCACCTTTTTCCTCTTCCTAAGCTCACCACACTTGGAAGGGATCCACTCACAGTTTATAGACCTGTAGGTCTCTTCATTTGTATGAATGCATGCATCCTCAACTATTGACTGATGCTCTATTAAAGTCAAACTTTCATCCACAGATGAATACCCCTTTGCCTCTTAACCACTGGGTAATTCCTTTGTAAAAACCGTCGAAAAGCACCAAACTTCGCGAGGCTCTCAATTTCGCGAAGCTCAAAAAAGCCTTTGCGAAGCTCCTTCCTTTTCGCGAAGCACTCTCATGAAGTACTCTTTCAATGAACTACCGCAAAGCTCAAGTAATTGCAGATAAAATTCCCTCAAAAATCTCAATGAGTCAATGCGAAGCTCTCAACTTTTGTGAAGCTATAATAGCCACCGCAAAGCTCTTATTTCGAAAATCACCAGGCTACGCGAACTACCTTCGCGAACCAAGAGAAAATTATTTCTCTGAAAATTCTCTCTACTTCTCTCAAGGGGTCTAACTCTATTTATAGGCGATTCCATTGACCCTCGAACATTCCGCATGATGTCAACGCCACGTCATCGCCAATCGCAATGATCCAAAGTTTCTACCGAAATTATCTCAAAATTACGAAGCACCACGGCAATTTTATGATCGCGGAGATCATCTTAATCGTGGAGTGTTCCGTCATTTCCTATGTGCCTTCGCCGCGAAGCTCCCCCGCAAAGCCCTTCGACCGCCGCAATGCACTTCAACCTCTATCGTTCATGAAGCTTTGACGTAATCATGAAGAATCACCGCCATCATTCTTCTGGTCTTCACGAAATCCAAACCATGAATCCTCTCTTCATGAAATTCATGCCTTTTCCATATTAAAATATGATCTTCATGGAAATCCACTTTTCGCGATGCTCACCAACCTCCAAATTTTGGACCCCAAAAACTTGGAAAACACTGGGAAACGATGCCACCTTGTACTGCTTCTTTTGTACCACCTCCAGATCGTTCGTTCCTTCGTCATCATTCTTTATCAACATTAATTGTCAACACATTCTCTATAAATCAACAATTCTCCATGGAAACCTGCTTTTTCAACAAACACAATCAACCCAAAAATGCTGCAATGTTACCTTGCGGAATTTTTGCCCTCAAAAATTCATATGCACTCCATACAATATTATATAGGGGTAGAAGAAAGTTTTTTCTAAACTATAGAATCTGGAGCTTACTTATTATGAGGAAGGGGATCATGCTAATGCATTGATTCTCTCATGAATAACGATATCATTATGAATAATTTTGAGGTGTCTTTTATGTTCATGATGATATGTTGATAACATCATAATATTATAAGTATTCAAAGAAGTAGATATTATTGTTTATTATCGATGAATATAGAAGAATTATGATGTTATAATTCACATTCAAGAAGAAATAGGATTTATTTAAGAAATAGTGTTACTAGTATAAATAATTATGAGGGTATTTTTCAAAGGATGGGTTAGAGAGATGGGATACCATCTCTATCTAAAAATCGATAAGTGATTAGGTATTTATTGCCTGTTTTCTCTTGATGTTCTCACGCATGGAGGACTTTCTAATTCCAGGGAGAATTCAATCTAACCACTACTATAATCATAGAATGATCCAGGGATCCCATTTGCTTGATCTAGTCGCTGGAAAACACAATGATGATGACCCTAGGGATATTTCTCACATGTGTTCTTTCTATGGTAGATCCCATGGGAACTCATTCCTAGACGCATTAAAGAGTACTGATCTGAGAATCATAAACATGATGAAGACTCCCCTTGTTAAGAAGCTTGATGATAGTGGCTTCTTGGTGGAAGTGGACTAAGATGCGCTTCAACAATTCATGAAAATGTGCAGGTTCTCTATTATGGCCCGTACATCCTATGTAAAAGGTAATTTCCCTTGGTCACTATCTGATTTACACACCTGTATTTTCCATTGTTGGAACTCTATGAATTGGAAACTAATTCTAATTAGAAAAGGGTAATTTCTTATACTACTGAAATCTCAAGAACATTTGGATAGAATTTGGAAGTTCGGTAACCTCAATCTAAAACCTGGTTTGCTTTGAATTTCTGGCTAGGACTCTAACTTTAACTTGAAAACTAATCGTATCACAATGGATCAAGTTTGGATGAAACTCCATGGTCATAATTAGTTTTTTTGGAACCTAAAAATCCCGAATGACATCATCTACTGCATAGTTTCTCCTCTCAAAATTGATCACCAAACCTTAAATGCAGATTTAAGACTCTTTTCTAGAGTCATGGTTTAAATTAATCTTGATTCAAAGCTACCTAATACTATCAATTTCACTTCCAATGACTACAAAATAAAAATTTGAATTTAGTATGAGAGGAATCTTATTTTTTGTGACCATTTCAAGATCATCGGTCATACCATCATCAACTATAGAGTGATTAGAAAAAAAAGTAATCCAACCACCTGAAAATGATTGGAAAGAAATAAGGAGACTTAGGAAGGACAAAGTTTAATGACCCAAACATTCATTAATGAAAATCCATATTGATCTAATAAAATGTCTCTTTATGTAAAATGTTTATATAAAATATCAACTTCTTTGGTTTTATGTTAAGAATTGTGACCATTGATAATATTGTCGTTGAAAAGTGATCACATGATTAGTATAAATATAGGGCTTTAACGAATACAATTTACTCATATAAAGGAAGCGATGGCCTCATCTAGTAGACGTGCCCCATAAAAATACCATTTTTCATAAATCAGAAAAGAGGTGGCATCATTGGGCTTCTCTCTTGACCAAGCCCAATATGAGCTTCAAAAAGTTAAGCTTGAGCGGGACCGCTTATGAGAGAAGTGTAAGTTGATAGAGATTACCACCCGACCAATGTTATCCGAGCCAACCCTAGAGTCTGTCACCATCGCACACCTTACTCTTTGGTCTTATGCAGGTGTCATATGGAGTTATGTAACAACACATTAGCAATATGGTTATGTACATTATTTTTTTATATAATAATGAATATATTTTCATGTTATTTTTGTCACCTTGTTAATAGTTTTTAAATCTCAAATAGTGTTTTTAGTTAATATTCAACTAAGAAATATATTTTCATGAATTAATGGATTTTTGTATTAAATAATATTTTAATAAAATATTATTATTATTATTAAATTAATTTTTATTAAATATAAATTATCGTATAATTTTATGAATGCAATTGTAATTTTTATTAAGGTTTGAAATCCATTTTTGTCAAAACCAATGAATTTTCGACAAATGTTAGTTTTTATTTTAAAATTGAAAATTAAAATATTTATAAAATTATTTTGATAAAATGAATATTATTTCTCGAATCAGGACATCAAAATTATCAAACGGTGAATTTTTCATAATTTTCTGAGACAGTCAAATTTTTGGGTAAAAAATAAATACCGTTTAAATATATAATCAGTTTTATGACATCATAATGACCCAATAGTGATGTAAAAAAATACTATAAGCCTTATGTTCGGCAAATATATGTTTTACCATTAAAATAATGTGATTTTGGGTTTGGTTTACTTATTTTACAAAGCATTAATGGACCTTTCAAGGCTTATTAAACATCTTGTCTTTTTAAATTGTGTTCCTTGAGAGTGTGACTCACCTCCACATAAGCAACCCCATTATTTTATCAAGTTCAGACTTTGGCCACATAAAATATTTTTTTATGCTCCCCTTTGGAAAAAACCATTGGATGTTTTGTGTTTTGAATTATTTTAATGTGAGGTGTCCCAACCCTAAATAATAAAGAATTCCCTCACCTTTCCTATATAAACCCACCCAAGCTCCCACTTTCTCCTCACTCAAAGACTTTTTAGTTCGTCAAAACTCTGATTTACTCTCCCAATAATCTTACCTAGGTTCCCCAAGCTCCCAATAAGCCTCTCTCAATCCTCTCTCAATCCTTTGGAAGCACACTTCCAAGTAAGGGTTTTTTTCTTCCTTTCACATTTTTGTCAAATTTTTTTAATGGTGTTATGCCCTTTTAATTTAAATTTTAAATGTTTGGGTATGGTTTCACACCTCCCCCATACTTTACTCTTTATTTTTTAATGATGGTAAGACCCTTTATCTCTCATTAAATTCCTCTCATGTACACTTGTTACTATGCCAAAATTCTGAAAGGAATTTCTCTCTCCTCTTTTACATTCAAGAAATTATTTTGTATCATGACTCTAAATTCCATTATAATTGATGGGACATGTATCTATATGACCCCATTACTTTCAATTTCATGTACATATTATGAGAAACCCATTTATATCTCATCAATCATTTTTATGAATTCTTATGTCACGTCGTTACGTAGCCAAAATTGCACTGATTTTCCAAGACAATGTCATTGTGTAGTGAATAACATGGTCATTTCTCTATCAAGGGTATTCACCTTTATTAACATTTAATTATAGTTTAAGGAGTTTCATATATGTATTCCACATTCGTTTATAGTGTAATAAATGATTATGTTGAATGATTCAATGTTTAATGATCCATGTGGCACACTTATGCATGAAATGAAATGTTTAAGAAAGGTGTACCCTTATAGCACTCCAATGCATTGGGTAAAGTATAGTATCATGATAAGTCATGTTCATTGGGTGTTGACTCATGCTAATTCAAGTGAAACGAGGTTTTACTCATGGTTCATGTGCAATGAGGATTTACTCATGCTCCTTGTGCAATGAGCCTTGGCTCATGCTAATTCCATGTTAAGTGTTGTTGCCAAATTTCCATGTTATGATTATCATGTTTTATCATGACTTTATGTTTATTCTTATCTTATGATCTATTGATATTCCTATTTTCTAACATGTATTGTTTTCCTCATGTTATTCCATGATTATTCCCTTACTGGGCTTTATAGCTCACCCTTTTCTTATGCATGTCCCCAGGTTATCCCATGAAATGCTAAGTATAAGGGAATGTAGTGGTCATGTAGAGGAAGTTTTCAATAAAGATGTTGTATTTCATGTTTTAAGTTTTTATGTAATGTTCCTAAGTTCCAAAGACACTAGACCTATCGATCTTCTATGTTGTATGAATTGAATATTTTATGTAATAAATCAAGTTTAAGTTTGAAATAAAAATTAGGGTTGTTATAGTTGGTATGAGAGGGTAGGTTTAGTTATTTTTGGGATTATGATTAGAAAACCCTAGTAAAACCTTAGAGACATGACTAAGTATAATAAAAACATTCCTAAGTTTTGGTGGGTATTGATTAAGTGGTTTATCAAGAAAATACATCCCTGTATGGATATGAGCGGGTAGAGGCGGCTCTAGCACTAATGTATCCTAGGGGTAAAACCCAAAAACACCGCTTTGAGCTAGACTCGAACAAGAACTAGTACATTACAATGGTCCTTGATTCACTCTACGTTATGACACTACCAGGACATATTCTTTGGTAAATTCACAAGATTAGTATAAACCATTATTAAGGGACAAAAAAATGCCCTTAGAATATATGTTAGAAAGTAGATCATGGATAACATAGAATGAAGCCAGTAGATTCATATGTTAAGGAAATAAGAGTAATATATAAGTCATCGGTTTTGTCCTTGTATTACCCTTTATGTATTACTCCTAACTTTCCTTTTATTCCAGCCAATGGCCGGTAATAGGAGGACTCGGGTTAACAACTGATGTGAAGATCAACATGACGACTATACTAACAAGATACCCAATCCAATAGGAGTGGGAATCGCAAATTTTTTCATTCTTTTATCTTAGATAACTCAAGATTTGAATAGAAACATGGATCAAGAGGAACGTTCAACCCCCCCCCCTAAGAAAGAACAAGTCGCTATCGAGAGCTTCATGAGACAAAGGCCTCCCACTTTTAATGGATCATCTGATCCCTCAATCACTGAACAATGGATCAATTCTATTGAAAATTTATTCTCCATCCATCAATGTTCTAAACAAAATAAGGTTATCCTAGCTGCTTATCATTTGAAGGGTGAAGCTGATCAATGGTGGATGTTGATAAAAAATATGATGCCTGAGGAAGAGATCGAGGAATTGGAATGGAATGATTTCTCGGAGATGTTTTTTGATAGATATTTTTCGTGCACCCTTCGGCTTAAGATGGAAAGGGACTTCCTTAACCTCAAGCAAAAAGATGACGAATCTGTTGGAGTGTATGTGGAAAACTTCACACAGCTTGCATGATATGATTCTGGCTTTGTCATTACCCCCGAATGAAAGGTTGTCCACTTCTTTGGTGGGCTGAAACCTAGCCTGCAGAAAGCACTGGCAATCCATGACTTCGATAGCTATGAGGAAATTGTCCGATGTGACCTCAAGGTTGAAATGGAGATCATAGAATCTCAGGGGTATCAGGGGGATAAGAAGTGTAATGTGGAATTCAATACTGGTTGTCTGATGGATAAATCTGACGGTGCTAAGAAGATCTAGCACCCTACTTGCCAAAGGTGCACAAAGAAGCACCTCAGAAATTTCCTAAATGGTACAATAAAATGCTTTAGGTGTGGAAGAGAAGGGAACCTGGCAGTATAATAACAACAAGAAAGACCTGCGGCTGTGATAGATGAGAGGAACGCTCCGTTCGAACCTCAATGCATGACTCATTGCTACAACTACAAAGAACTAGGGCATCATTAAAATCAGTGCCTTAAGCCAAGGGTTTTCGGAGGCAACCGACAACATCCAAGGTAGCAAGGGAGAGATTTTTCCATCACTACTACCGAAGTGAAACCTGACAATGAAGTGGTGACAGGTACGCTAGTTATTCATTCAAAAATAGAGAACATACATTTTGATCTTGGTTCTATGAATTCTTGTATATCATTAATGTTTAGTAGAACAATACCATCACCACCACAAATCATGTAAGTGAAGATTTCGGTGAGTATGGAAAATGGGGCAATTATTGCATCCCATGAATATAACTCCTCCCCTATCATAATTTTGTGGATTTAACTTCCCGGAAAACCTCGTCATACTCCCTCTGGTGGAATTTTATTCAATTCATAGCATGGATTAGCTTTCCATATATAGAGCCAACATAAATTTCTGTGAGAGGAAAATTACTCTCCATGTGGATAATTGACCCCCGATTCTTTACAAGTGAAAGGAGGAAGATGAATCTTCTTTATCTCCTTCATCTCAAGTGTGGATATTACTGCCCTACGAGAACACATATTTGGCTCAGATGATTGAGTCCAAGGAAGCAATTATCCATGAAGACATGCCTATTGTGGGGGAATTCGCTGAAGTGTTTCTCGAGGAATTGTCTAGTCTCCCTCCCATAAGAGATGTTGAATTCTGAATTGAAATTATACCGGCGGTGTTACCAATATCCAAAACTCCATATATAATGGCTGTTGTGGAGCTTGGACAGCTGAATAAACAACTACAGGAGAATCTGGATAAAGGGTTTATATGACCAAGTGCTTCACCATGGGGTGCACCAGTTCTCTTCGTCAAGAAGAAGGATGGATCAATGCACCTTTTCATTGATTATCATGAGCTCAAAAAAATCACGATAAAGAACAATTATTCTCTCCCATGAATTGATAACTTGTTTGATTAGCTGCGTGGAGAAAAATACATCTCCAAAGTGGATTTACAGTAGGGATATTATCAAGTAAGGGTGAAGAAGGAAGATATCCCCAAGACTGCTTTTCATACAAGATACAGGTACTATGAATTCATATTAATGCCTTTCGGACTCACTAATTCTCCAGAAATCTTCATGGACTTGATGAATAGAGTATTTAGATATTACCTCGACAAATTTGTGGTAGTCTTTATAAATGATATTATGATATAATCTAAAACTAAGGAGGATCATGAGAAGCATCTAAGAACTGTAATAGAGACCTTGCAGAAGGAGAAGCTCTATGCCAAGTATAGAAAGTGTGATTTCTAGTTTAAGGAGTTATCATTCTTGGGCCATATCATCACAAGCAATGGGATATCTGTGGATCCCTCCAAAACTGATGCAATTAAGGGATGGCCAAGGCCAACATCGGTAACAGATATCCATAACTTCTTGGGGTTAGCTGGATATTATCAAAGATTTGTGAGAAATTTCTTACGATTTTCCAACCCTCTTACCAAGATAACTCAGAAGGGAGTAAAGTTTTCTTAGAGTTATTAATGTGAATAAAGCTTCAAGGAGTTGAAAGGGAGGCTTATCACTACACCCGTGATCACTTTACCCACAAGTGGAGAACTTTTCATGGTATTCAGTGATTCTTCAAAGAAGGTCCCGAGATGTGTGTTGATGCAAAATGAAAAAGTCATTGCCTATGCTTCAAGGCAATTGAAAGTTCATGAACATAACTACCCAACATATGACCTCTAGTTGGATATAGTGATCTTCGCTTTGAAAATTTGGCGGCATTATCTCTCTGGGGAGAAGTGTGAAATATATACAGATCACAAAAGCCTCAAGTATATATTCACACAGAAAGAGTTGAATATGTGCCAACGAAGATGGTTAGAGCTGATCAAAGACTATGACTACTCAATTCATTACAACCATGGGAAAGTGAACAAGGTGGTGGATGCTCTAAGTAGAAAGGAACCAACAATTTTATAATTGATGAGAATTGAAAAGGATCAAATCTTATTATATTTGATGAGGATGGACATGGGAATCAAAAAGAAGGGAATATCATCAATCCTTCCACAAATGAGTTCTCAACCATCACTTTTGGAAAGGTTAAATGATGCTCAAAAGGATGATGTGGGAATTCAGGAAAAAGTGTAAGCTATCAAAAAAGGTAAATCCTTGGAGTTTAATGTTAATGAAGAAGGAATTTTGAGATTTGGGAAAAGACTATGTGTTCCATCAAGTCTGGAGCTGAATAAGGAACTTTTAGATGATGCACATAGTTCAAATTTATCTATTCACCCAGGAAACACAAAAAATGTATCGAGATCTCCGAGAGAATTATTGGTGGGATAATATTAAGAAGGATATCTCTATATATACATCAAAGTGCCTGGTGTGTCAGCAAGTGAAGGCAGAGAGGCTAAAGTCTAAGGGGATGATGCAACCATTTACCATACCAGAATGGAAATGGGAGAACATCACCATGGACTTTGTCACTGGAATTCCGAAGATATCCAAATGCAATAATGCAATTTGTGTTGTTGTGGATTGTCTTACAAAGTCTGAACACTTCATTTCTATTCAGGGGGATTTCTTGTTGGATCAACTAGCACAAATATATATCAGGGAAGTGGTAAGGATGCATGGAGTACCACTATCCATTGTTTCTGATCGAGATCCAATATTCACCTCTAATTTTTGGAAGAGTCTTCAACATGCTCTGAATACTGAAATGAAATTTAGTACGACTTACCATCCTCAAACTAATGGACAATCTGAGCGGACTATCCAAACACTTGAGGACATATTGAGAGCATGCTCAATGGACTTTAAAGGAGGATGGGATCAAAATCTTCTTCTGGTTGAGTTCTCTTATAATAATAGTTTCCACTCGAGCATCCAAATGGCACCATATGAAGCCCTTTATGGGAAAAGGTGTAGAACACCAGCGTGTTGGGATGTGGTCAGTGAGCACAAGATGATTGGACCATAAATGGTCGAAGAAATGGTAGAGAAGGTGAAAAACATTCAGCAGCATATCAAGGCATCCTAGAGTCGACAGAAGAGTTATAAAGATGACAATCGATGAGACCTTGAGTTTAAAGTTGGAGACACAGTTTATTTATGCATATCTCCATAGAAGAAGGTCATGATGTTGGGAAATAAATGGAAGTTAAGTCCAAGGTACATCGGCCCCTTCTAGATTCTTGATCATGTTGGGGCTATGACCTATAGAATAGCACTTCCACCTACCATGTCCAAAGTACATGATGTCTTTCATGTATCCATCTTAAGGAAGTACATATTGGACCCTTCACATGTACTCTCTTAATAGGTGGTATAGTTAGAGGATGATCTTTCGTATGAGGAGAAACCATTGAAGACCTTAGACTATAGAGAAAAGGTTCAATGAAATAAGAAAATGCCCCTCGTCAAGGTGTTGTGGAGAAACCACAAGTTTCAAGAAGTGACATGGTAATCGGAGGAAGTGATGAAGCAGAGTTACCCACATTTTTTTTAGTGTGGTAAAGGAAAATTTTGAGGGAAAATTTTATTAAGGGGGGAAGATTGTAATGACCCAAACATTCATTAATGGAAATCCCTCTTGATCTAATTAAATGTATATTTATGTAAAATGTTTATATAAAATGTCAACTTCTTTGGTTTTATGTTAGTAATTGTGACCGTTGATAATATAGTCGTTGAAAAATGATCACATGATTAGTATAAATATAAGGCTTTAACAAATCCAATTTACTCATACAAAGGAAGAGATGACCACATCTAGAAGACGTGACCTATACAAAGCCAATTTTTTAGAACTCATAAAATAGGTTGAATCATTGGTATTTTCTCTTTATCAAGCCCAAGATGAGCTTTAATATGTTAAGCTCGAGCGGGACCACCTACGAGAGAAGTGGAAGTTGATAGAGATTATCACCAGAGCAATGTTATCCGTGCCGACCCAAGAGTCTATCACCATCGCACACCTTACTCTTCGGTCTTATGCAGGTGTCATAAGGGGTTATGTAACAAGGCCTTATCACTATGGTTAGGTATATTATTTTTTTATATAATAATGAATATATTTTCATGTTATTTTTGTTACCTTGTAAACAGTTTTTAAAGCTCAAATAGTGTTTTTAGTTAATATTCAATTAGGAAATCTATTTTGATGAATTAATGGATTTTTGTATTAAATAATATTTTAATAAAATATTATTATTATTAAATTAATTTTTATGAAATATAAATGATCTTATAATTTTATGAATGTAATTGTAATTTTTATTAAGGTTTGAAATCCATTTTTGTCAAAACCCATGAATTTTCGATAAATGTCAGTTTTTATTTTAAAAGTGAAAATTAACATATTTAGAAAATTATTTAGATAAAATTAATATTATTTCTGGAATCAGGACATTAAAATTATCAAATTGTGAATTTTTCTTAATTTTCTGAGACAGTCAAATTTTTGGGTAAGAAATAAATATCGTTTAAATATATAATGTGTTTTATGACATAATAATGACCAAATAGTGATGTAATAAAATACTATAAGCCTTATGTTCGTCCAATATATGTTTTAACATTAAAATAATGTGATTTTGGGTTTGTTTGACTAATTTTACATAGCATTAATGGACCCTTCGAGGCTTATTAAACATCTTGTCTTTTTAAATTGTTTTCTTTGAGAGTGTGACTCACCTCGACATAAGAAACCCCATTATTTTAATAATATAGAACATTGGCCTTATAAAATATTTTATTCCACTCCCCTTTGGAAAAAACCATGGGCAAAAAGCATGGGATGGTTTGTTGTTTTAATTAGTTTAATGTGAGGTGTCCCAACCCTAAATAATAAATAATTCCCTCACCTTTTCTATATAAGCCCACCCAAGCTCCCACTTTCTCCTCACTCAAAGACTTTGGAGTTCATCCAACCTATTCCATACTCTCCCTATAATTCTACTAAGGTTCCCCAAGCTCCCAAGAAGCCTCTCTGAAGCCTCTCTCAATCCTTTGGAACCACACTTCCATGTAAGGGTTTTTTTCTTCTTCCTTTCTCATTTTTGTCCAATTTTCTTAATGTTGTTATGCCATTTTAATTTCAATTATAAATGTTGGGGTATGGTTTCACACCTCCCCCATAGTTCCCTATTTATTTTTTAATGATGGGAGAACCTTTTCTCTATCATTAAATGCCTCCCATGTACACCCATTACTATACCGAAATTTCGAAAAGAATTTATCTCTCCTCTTTTACATTCAAGCAATTATTTTGTATCATGACTCTAAATTCCATTAAAATTGGTGGGACATGTATCTATATGACCTCCTTACTGTCCATTTCATGTAAATATGATGAGATACCCCTTTCTCTCTAATCAACCATTTTTATGAATTCTTACGTCACGTCGTTATGCTGTTGAAATTGAACTGATTTTCCAAGTCAATGTCATTGTGTAGTGAATTCCATGCCCATTTCTCTATCAAGGGTATTCAACTTTATCCACGTTTAATAATTGTTTAAATAGTTTCATGTATGTATTCCACATTCTTTTACCATGGAATAAATGATTATGTTGAATGATTCAATGTTTAATGATCCATGTCGCACACTTATGCCTGAAATGAAATGTTTAAGAAGGGTGCGCCCTTATAGAGCTCCAATGCATTGGGTAAAGTATAGTATCATGATATGTCATGTGAAATTGGTGTTGACTCATTATAATTCAAGTGAAAAGAGGTTTTACTCATGCTTCATGATCATTGAGGATCTACTCATGCTCCATGTGAAATGAGCCTTGGCTCATGCTAATTTTATATTAAGTGTTGTTGCCACATTTCCATGTTATGATTATCATTATTTATCATTATTTTATGTTTATGCTTCTCTTGTGCTCTATTTATATGCCTATTTTATACCATTTATTGTATTCCTCGTGTTATTCCATGATTATTCCCTTACTGGGATTTATAGCTCACCCTTTTCTTATGCATGTTTTCAGTTTATCCCATGCAATGATAAGTATGAGGGAATGTAGTGGTCAAATAAAGAAAGTTTTCAATAAAGATGTTGTATTTCATGTTTTAAGTTGTTACGTAATGTTCCTAATCCCCAAAGACACTAGACCTCTCTATATTCTATGTTTTATCAAGTGAATATTTTGTTTAACAAATAAATTTTAAGTTTGAAATAAAAAGCAGGGTTGTCATACAAAACCCCCTTGGTAAGGCACCTAAACCACCCAAAAAGAAATTTGAAACATGGGTGAAAAAAACTAACACTTTAACTCACTTAGGGGATCACATGGGTACTAATTAGGCTGATCAAGTTGAAGAGGAGGAAAAGGACCAATAACTCTTTTCTTAATTATAAACTCTAGTCTTAGACACCTTTAAACAAGCTACTAAGATGGAAAAATCAATTAAATGTACAACTAAACAAAACTAAAATTCCACACCCATAAAGAACATTGTTCACTCCCTAGGTGGGAGGGATACTCCACCTGCTCAACTACATAGAACTGCATGCAATGCAGGCACTACTCACACCAGGGTGGTAATTTCATTGCTTGATATGAATAATGAAACCACAACCAATGAGACTATTCCTTGTAGTCCATTAATAACTGAAAAACAGAATAGCACCCCCATGGCTGTGAAACCTATAACTTAAAAAAAATTATAATTTTGTAAGTCATGGTAATAATCCCTCAGTTCAATACTATACTAACATGCAGGAAAATAATGATACATTGCCAAAGCTATAGTTATCTTCATTAGATCTATTCATTTTAAAACATCATAATGCATCTCCTTCAAAAGATCTTTGTACGCCTACTACTTCTCACTCATTTAGTGATGCTTTCTTATTGAATAATGTAAATTTGAATTCCAACCATATTACCAAACCTTTTTTTGTACTAAGAATTTCATAGACCCATTATTGCATGAATCATTAAAGGAACCCTCAATGAAAAATCTTGACACATCCATCAATGAACTGGAAAAAAACCAACTAACACATAAAAGGTTAGAAGGTCTAAAAGAAAAAAAGGCTATGGTAAAAAGAAAAGGTGGAGTTCTAACTCCAAATTTCGGTTTAAATAAAGATTCTCTTCAAGAATTGTTAGGTAAACTCTAACCCTGACACGTTCAACATTTTAAAAAAGAATGGTCCATACCCATCATCCCATGTTATTTTCTATTGCTAAACCTAAAATATCTTTCTCCTCTAAATACACATATTTATGTCAGCACAATTATGTTTTCATTGGTTCGATCAATAACACCCTCAATGACGATTCTCTATAGATTTTTTCACACTCTTCTTTATATAATACAAGTGTCTTCAACAACTCTAATAAGAATTTTACATGATCTTTTAATATTGAGGGAACTCTTTCTTATTGCTCCATTGTCTATGCTAAAAAAATATCATGAAATAAGAACTCTCTGGTACAATCTCTCTCTTATAATAAATAACATTAATGCCCCTGGTTTTTTATTGGTGATTTTAATGTCATTATTAACTCAAGAGAAAAAATTGGTCCTTCACATGCTTATATTTCCACTAGAGAATTCAAAGCCTCGATTGAGGACAAAAATCCTTTGAAATTAATCTTACGGGTGCAAAATACACCTAGTATAGGAGACATTATAAAAACTTGGTTGCTTACAAATTGGATAGAGCCTTCACAAATGTTTTTTCTTTATATAAATGGGAGTTTATCTCTAGAACCACTCTCCATAGGCTGAACTCTAATCATCACCCCATTCTGGTTAGTGCCTCATCCAAAGACATCAAACTTAGTTTGCCTTTCATATTTAACAATGCTTGGTTCTCTAAGGATGAGTGCTCCCATTTCATTAAAATATTTTGGTTCTCTATGTCACATAACAAAGATTCCTTTTCCTATATCCTCAAATTAAGTAATCTCAAAAAAATCCCTTAAATCATGGTTCATCTCTAAATCTAAACAAGTTAACAATGAAATCGTGCTTCTCAAGAAGGAGCTCAATGAAATTCAAACCAATAAAACCAACTCTAATCTTAACATTGATCCTAATCAAGAGCTAAATATTGCAATCAAACTCAAATACATGCTCACGTTTAATGAAAATATGAGAAAAGAAGCATTAAAAGATAAATGGTTAACTGATGGTGATAGAAATACCAAATTCTATAATTCTCTTCAATGTATCATAAAGGAATGTAAGCCTTTATATTTTCTAAAGGATGGGGAAAACCTGATTGATAATGAAGATGACATTGCCCATCAAATTGTCTCCTACTATGAAACTATATTGAATGGTCCTAAATCCAATAAATACCTCCTTCCTAAGGTCATTACTATTGTGATAACTGAAGAAGACAACACTTTCCTCCTTAACACTCTGATGGAACATGAAATCAAAGACACTGTCTTTAGTCTGAATCCTGATAGTACTCTAGGTCATGATGTCTTTAATAATGGTTTCTTTCAATGGTATTGGGATATTATCCGTAATGATATATGTAATCTTGTTAAATCCCTTTTCTCCAATGGGGTGCTCCCTCATTCCCTCAATGATCAATTTATCACCTTAATCCCTAAAGTGGATAACACCTTTGAGATTCATCAGTTTATACCCATTGATCTTATCAATACTCTTTATAAAATTATCACTAAAATCATTTCTAACAGAATTTCCACCATCACGAATAAAATTGTCTCCAAGAACCAATTTGGTTTCATAAAGGGAAGATCCATTCAAGACTGTATCTGTCTTGCTCTAGAATGTGCCAAAAACTTGAATAAACCCAAAAAATGATGTAACATTTCTATTAAACTCGACATTAGGAAATCCTTTGACCCCATGGAATGGAGCTTCATATTCAATGTCCTACAAGGATTTGGTTTTAATGCACAATTTATCTATATGATCAGAACTCTTTTCAACTCAGAATCTATCTCTATTTTGATTAATGGTTCCCTTAAATGTTATTTTAAATACACTAAAGGTGTCAGACAAGGTGATCCTTTCTCTTCCATCCTTTTCTCAATAGTATAAGACTATCTTAAACGCCTAATTAATCATCTGGTGGCCCAGAATAAACTGAAACCCATTCATGTCTCTAGGAATGTAAATGATCATACTAACATTTTTTATGGTGATGACATCATTATCTTCATTCAAGGTAATAAAAGGAAAATCCTCAACCTTAAAACTATTCTCTCACACTATGAAGATGTTTCTAGCCAAACCATTAGTTAGAGAAAATACTCTATCTTCTTTATGAAAAACATCCCCCCAACTAAAAATGTAGCATTATCAACAACCATGGTCTTAAAGAAGGTGTGCTTCGTTTCACTTATCTTGGTGTCCCTATCTTTTTGGGTTGGCCCAAATCTTGTTATTTTGCATCAATTTTTGACCAGGTTCTAATACAGTTAGATTCATGGAAAGGTAAGGCTCTTTCCATGGCAGGTAGGGATTACCTTGTAAAATCAAATATTGTCTCCAAAATGGTTTACTCCATGATGGTCTATAGATGGAATGTTTGTGTTATTAAAAAAATGAAAGTCGCCATTAAAAATTTCATCTAGGCTGGTAGTAATTTGGAAATAAATCTTGTGACCATTCCCTGATCATCCTATTGCAAGTCCATTGAGAATGGTGGTATTGGTATTAAAAATCTAAAACTATTAAATGAATACCTTTAGTATAGACTTACTTGGAACCTTCTTCATAATCCTTTAGATGATATCACCTTTATTAAAAATAGATTCCTTACCAAACTTAATATGGGCAACTCTAGTTTCATTAATTCTTCTATTTTCCCTTCCATTAAACACTCATTCATCAAAATTATGATTAACTCCATATGGATGGTCTCATGTGACTCTTCCATGAAATTTTGGCTGGACAAATGTGTTGGAACACCTTTAATTTCTATGATTTATTCAGATTACACTCCTAAAAACAACAATTTCACTATCAAAGATATTTTAAATCCTCAACATAATCACCTCCCTAATACTATTATGAATATTATTGAAAATTACTCTTTCGCTCACACTGAGTATTTCTTGCTTTGGGAACCAGCTCACAGTGGTATGCTCACCTCTAAAAATTTCTACAATCATTATTGTGGTGATTCTGAGATTGATTAAAATGGGCTCAAACATTTTAACAAACCTTATATTAAACATTCGATATTCAATCTCATCTAGTGTCTTTCTCAAAATAGAGTTCCCACAAAAATTTTCCTTCAATCCTTTGGTATCTAACTTTGCACTATGTGTAGAATCTGCAATCAACACAGGGAAGATTCCAACCACCTTTTTCTTTCTTTTTCTACTTCTTCTGCTCTTTGGAACTATATTCTTGAAATTTTTGATTGTAGATGGTTATTTTTTGACTCTGTTAGAACTAAACTAAAGAATTTTGCAGGAATGGAAGGCTCTAAACAAATCAATAACCTTTTCTTCTTTCTAGTTGTTGAACTCCAACATGTGATCTGGTGTGATCAAAATGTTATTATCCATCACAATTTCTCACTCAATCTTAATGCAGGACAGATGTTGATCCATATTTCTATACATGATGCTTCTTTTTTACAAAAGGGTAATTTACATAACATCGTGCATGACTTTGGTATCTTGAAGTGGTTGCAGATAAACATAAATTTATGTCAACCACATCACACTCTAGTGGTGTTCTAGAGGCCCCCTCTACATAGATGGATCAAAATCAATATTGAGGGTGCCTCCAAGGGAAACCCGGGGCTTGCAAGATGTGGGGCGGTCCTCATGAATCATCTTAGGCATATTCCTAGATGTTTTAGGAAATAATGTTTCTATGAACCCTCCCTATAAGCTGAGATGCTAGGTTTTATCCATGCCATATACATTTCCATCCACTTTGGTTGGAACAATCTCAAGATTGAGAGTGACTCGATGACCATCATGCAAGTGATTTGGAATGGCGTAACTCATCTTGCTTGGCCGATTACTACTCATTGGATGGATTTAAACCGTTCATTGTATAAAGAATCCAACATGGTTGTAGATGGCCTTACAAACATAGGGGTTCAATCAAGACATCACCTGGTTTGATGACCTCCTTGCTGATTTGATTTCCTTTCATGATAAAGATTATAACATGATCATGTACTTTAGAATCTTGTAATATCTTTTTTTTATTAATAATTATTTTCTGTTCTACCTTTAAAAAACCATAAATAATTCCATACATTATTGTATGGATAAGTGGATGATTCTAGCCCATGAAGTGAATTGTAGAATCCCTACTGAAACCTTATGTGAAAACTTTAGGCATTTTTAATCACTGTAATTTTATAGCGATAAGAATTTATTTTTATTCAAAAAAATGTCTAACATGAAAAGGAGTAGGATCTCACATCATGTCTAAACCTTACAAAAATATCCTTTTTGATATTTATCTTTCATATTCTTACATATGGGTGAGGAAGATATTATAAAGAGCGAATGGATTCTTTAATCAATCACAGGGGTTTAATTCAAAAGAAATAATTTGAAAAAAGAGAAATAGGTACTACTAATTCAAAACACCCTCTTACTAATACCCTAAATGATATAAGATCAACATATTATTTAGTTGAAAACCTTTAATATATTTTAAATATTTCAGGATTTGAATCATTGAAAACTCTTATAGAGCTTGATGTCAATGATCAGAAACTCATCCAAAAATATCATCTTGAATCATGAACTCCGCTCTGTGAATTTTTTAATTTGAATTTATTGATCATAATCATCCTAATGATTATGGATACATATGAATGTAAAGTAACTCAATATATTTAATCTAATAAACTAATAGATATTTCAATAACCTTCTTTGGGTTCTACCTTTATCGCCACACCAATTCAAATTTCTACAGCCCTTACTTATTTAAACATCCTTTGATGTCATTCATGTGATTATTATGATCACCATTCATTTCACCTTAATTATATCAAAGATTTGTATTGTAGCTTCATCTTCAAATAATATTAACTCCTGATTATCAAATCTTTTGATAGAATCAGATTCCAATATCATATGCTTTCAGTTTCCATGTATCTAGGATTCTTATTTTTTTCAACAAAAAAGTCAATTTTTCTTCTATCCCTTTAACAATTAATATTATCATCACTAAAGTTACTTTACTTGTTTGACTCTGTGAAGTTCTGATGCTTCATCTCATAGTTGATCTTATAACATTCAAACAATCTTCTCAGGCATTATCTCATCTTCTGGGGATTTCTCTTCATATTCATCCTCCCTAGACTAGACATCCGGAGTAATCATATTTTTCTTCTTCTTCTATTCAACTACTTTCAAAGTGTACAACCTCAAATACTTTATTATTTCAATATCCTTATACTTTGATCAAATAATACAAGATCATAATTGGTTTTCCACCTATTCAATTTATTTATGATGAAAAAACTATTCATGCATCCCTCGATTTATATATGATCCTTTAAGAAATCTAATTAATCTCAACTCTCCTAGAAGCTTTATCCTATAGATATTTTATAACTTATTTTATTTTGAAATATATTTTGGTAATTATAATTTCAAATGAGTATCTTGGAGTACACTACACTTCATGCATTTTCAAAATTCTTTGGATGAAACTATCTTTATAAGGTGAAATTCACTTTACATTCTTTAGGGATTAATTGTAGGGACTTTTCAATTATTTTTTTATTTATTCTTTATAATAATCCAATAATATTATTTATTCACTCAGTGATTTCCAGTCATTTTATCTTTTCATATTCTTTCTGTATAATTAGATTCTGTAATTTCTAATCAATATATTTTCACCATCATTAACTAAAATCTTCAATCATTCTAATTTTGTAACATCTTGTAACTTATTTTTATGAGTTTTGACCCACTTATTTGATTACCCAAAGATTGGATCTCTTTGAGGATTGTTTTTTTCATTTTACCAGAACTTTTTAAATGTTTCTGGGAATTTTCATGGATTTCACAAAGTTTACACATGGTTAAACAAACTGTGAAACCTGGGTTGCATAGTTTCCCCATGGTTTTCACATGGTTAAACTAAGTGTGCAGCCAGTTTCACAGTTTGTAAATGGCTTCCCCATGGTTAATCTAATTTTTCATCTTGGACGCATGGTTTGCATATGGTTAAACTAAGTGTGCAACCTAAGTGTAAAATGTTTCATGGTTAAGGAACATGATTAGAACTAACTGTGCAACTTGGCCCAAGAAATTGTGCGAATGGAAATTAAAGTTAAAAAAATTGGAATTAAAATCCAGAAAAACCCTAATTATCCCTAAACACCACCCACTCGAACCTAAATTGATTCTTTGGATTTTCAGAGCCCCCTAAATCCATTTGTTCTCCCCAAACATCATCTCTTGGTTGATTAAAGAGTCATTCAAAGTGGATATCTTTTCATTCAGTGAGTTATTTTCTTCTTAATCATGGTTATCACTTTTTCTCTTGATTCAATATTCCAAAATATTGTAATATACTTTCATTTTATTGGATCTTGGTAGATTGTTATTGGATATTGGATCTAGGATATATTTTCACTTCCCTCAATATCCATCTTATTAGATCCGGTGATCACCATTTGAGGTGACACATATTAATGTTTTTTTGAGATTGGATTCCTTAATTTCTAAGTATGGTTTCTCTATTATTTTCCGTATTTTGGAGGTTCATTGTTTATTGAGACTTCCAAGATACGTGTTTCTTGATTTCTAACGCATTTTATATGAAATTTTTCCATTAAATTCCTTATGAAATCTACTCTGACCCTTTTCTCTATAAATTTAATATTGAATTAATTGTATGGATATGAACTTTATATATATAACATTTTTATGAATTTTTTGAATACCATTTTTGTTTTGATTTGTTTTTTAAATATATTTTAAAAGGTTATTGTGGTGGAATTGAGGGCTTTGGATCAAGTTTGTGATTTATAAAATTAACTTCCATGATTTAAATTAAATGAATTGAACTATTGGTGATTTTCTAAATAGTTTCAAATGCTTGAATTTATTAAATGACCAAGAAACTTTTTTGATTTATTTTAACTTTTTTATGGGTTCCCTTGGGTTATTAAAAATAAATGATTTATTCAAATGGAAAGAGGGTGTAAAACCATGTTTTACAAATTATTTAAACCTTTTAAAATTGTAATGCTTATTTTAAATGATTTTGGGATGTTTTGAAATAAATGATTCTTTTGAAGGAATGTTTGGCATTATAATAATGATTTGGGAAAAGGAGTGGGTATGGTTGCCATTTTTTGAATGATGGATTATTTAAAAGGATTTGGACTAAATTGATGATTATTGACCACCTGGTCGGAACATTATGATGATCCACTCTTATGATAATCCCTTAATGTAACTTTCTTGATTCTTGTACTTCACAATGTTGGGTGATGAAAAATGAATTATTTACATTAAGGGAATTGGGGGTGAGAGTGAGATGGTTTATTAGGTCCATTTCCCATGTTTGATAAGGATCCCCATGTGATCCTCATAACTCGATTACCTCACTCACCTATTTTGACTAGTCATGGAAACCAAGATAGTTAGATAGGATGACCTAGATATATGCTTCACTAGAAGACTCACACCCTTCTAGTGGATCTATAGAGAACGGGAAAGGTTCAGGCTATGAACTTATGGCCAGGAAAGTGGGTGTGTGTGTAACTGGTTTGTTGTAGACCTATAAGACTATATGTAAGCCCAAATATTTGTTATCTATTTTGAATAGATATTCTAAGGTGGAATCATTTTCGTACCTAGTTTGTACCCATGGAATCCAAATACTTTATCACGATATGTAATAGTTTTGGTTGTCACCATTTTTCACCATAGATTCCATGATGGCTTTATTTATTGTTATTATTCACCTTGAATCTATTTTATTGATTCTTGTTAATTTTTACACATCAAGTTCATAGTATCATGTTTTTTTATAATCTAACTTTAGCTTGTGAAATGGTTTTCAAATATTTTCTAGAAAATGCTTAGTTATTTAATGGTGAAATGGAATGTCTTAATAGATTAGTTTGATAGATTATTTTTAAATAATTAATAATCTATTTTTAAAAAAATCCTCATACTCTCATTATTGTACTCCTCTGTTATCATATTTGAATTTACTTATGATGTAACTTCATAGAATCTTTGGTGGAATCATTTTGGGCTCTTTAGATCACACCCTGCATGTACCTTTTAGTGTTTAAAACCTTTTATTATCTTATATTAGGTGTTTTTACTCTCTCATTCTTCTATGGTTTCATGTTAGGGTGACCAATGGTGGGTGACTTGGGACATGGTGGTTGGTCATGGACCACCAGGAGGTGGATTTTGGTTGTTACGTTCTATTCTCAATTTTCTTAGTGTCTCCCTATACTTGATAAGTATGTATTTATTGATATATATCTATTGATGTTTTCACATTGTACTATAGTATTGTAATAATTTGAGGGAAAATCATTTTCCATCAGTTATTTGTTGATTCCTATGTGCTTTTCACCAACCCGTGGAGATCGGGAACATTGTTCGGGTTAATGGAGAATCATCTCAAGTGCCAATTTAGATTATATTCTTAGTTGGTTAATCACAAATGGTATTAGATACGTTCTATCCTTAAATCGAAATATGTGAATTTTAAATCTTAATGTTATCTGGGGAGTGTCATGGTTGAAGCGATATTAAGAATGTGTCCAGACTCAAGAGGTAGTTCGTGAGAAGATGCTTGATCACCACCCCTTAGTGGTGAGACTTGAGTTACTAAGGATGTTGGGAATTGAGTATTTATTTTATGTTAATGTTTTCTAATGATAAATTATATTTATATACCCAATGAGACTATCTTTTATTTTTGGAATCTCTTATGAGTTTTTGAACCATAAAGGAAGGATGGCTACAGTGGCAATATGTTTTCATAGTCAGGTAAACTATGAGGAATCAATGTGGTTGATTTGGAAATCCAATCATGAATAGCTGTGAGGTTTTTGTGTAGTTTACAAGACCAAATGACCAATACTTTTACATTTCGAACTTGGTTAAAAACTTGAAACCATATCCATTTTCTTACAAGTGACTTCACTTGTCTAATGTTTATTATGTGGGTTATGGATGTGGTTTGTTTCATTATATTATATATTTATTCCAAATTTAATCCCTTTTTAATAATTTTAAATACATTATGGAATTTTTCTTCTTAAAACATGTTTTTTACGTTCTTTGAGAAATATTTTTAATGACCAAAATGCGAGTTTTTTGAATTGTTTGGTCTGAAAACTAATTATAAAAGTCTCTTATGTACTGTGATAAAACAATTTTTTAGGAGTTAATTTTGGATTGTAATGGATTTAAATGAGAATTGTTTTGATAATTTTGAAATGGGATTAATGTTTTTGAAACCATGGAATAATTTACATGTGATGGTAAATAGTTTTTGAAACTGAAATGGATTTATAGAAAGATTTATCATTTTGAAATAAAAATGTAATGTTTTATAAATGATGAAATATTTTGTGTTATGAAGTCAATGATGTTTTGATTAAAGTGGGTTGTGACATTTTTTAAAAACATTAGTGCTATGTTTGAGTGTTCTTTGATTCTTGAGTTGATATGCCTATGTTTTGTGATGTTTAGAAATGTCTCGGAGAAAGTATTTCAAGAAAGACACAATGTTGGTCCAATGGTCTTTCCACAAGGTAGTTCTTCACGTTTTCTATAAGTAGAATCCCTTGGAAAGAACTCTACCTAGAATCCATATCATGTTGTTGATCTCGATACATTACAACCTTTTAACCCCATCCTTGAATTCCTAGATTGTCATCCACCTTCTTATAAAGGTGAAAAATGTTCTCTCAATGTAGTAAAGTGGAGTGAAGAATTTAATGTGATATTTTATTCTCTCAAGACTCCTAATACTTATAAAGATAAGTTTATTGACTCATTATTTGAGGAACTCAGTCAAAAGTGGTGTAAATTTGTGATTCCCCATTGTCTGTATGCATTGATATCTTGGGAATCCTTCAATTCATCATTAATTTGATCAAAGTATCCTGGGGAAGTGAATAAGGATAAAGTTTCTGATTTCTTGGGTTTTGGTCAAGATGAGATATCGATTGTGGAGTATTCCAAGAAATTCCCATGTTTGGTATGTTTCATTCTCAGTATTTTCATAATGATTTTAGTAAATCTATATATTTTATAAAGGGTCATAAACCATACATATTTACCATAAGGCCTATGGATTGGTTTATCTTTTATCTAGGGATGTTAAATAAGGCTTTCTCAGCTAATGTGGAGCTACTAAAGAAGAAAAAAGGAGAGAATTCCTCTTACATAGTTGATAAAAAAACATTCTTCTTGAGAAAAGAGGATGCATCTCGTGTGATTCCGGTGTGGATCATCCTGTTATTCGAAGAGTTTTTGTTCAAATTATACAAAGGATTATGGAATATGTGGCTGTCAAGGTCACCTTAAAAGGTTTTATAAGTTTTACCACTATAAATAGAAAATTTGGTTAAAAACATCAGCTCCAAAATGTAGGGTAGAAAATGATTCATGATAATATGGATCCATCCATAGGCCATAGAGTAAATCTTTTCATGTAGTGGAGGAGATTTTTGTTTCTAGATTTTTGTTTCTGATGTCATAGTGGAAACATTTTGAGTTTTCCTTTTTCCAAATGCTTTGTTTTTGGAAACAGTTTATTTTGATATCATTTTGATGGTATCTTTTGGAACCTCGTTTAGATAATTTTTTAATTTGTGATATAATAATGGTTTCTGTTCCTTGAGATATTTATTTTTTTCCGTTAGTGTCCTCTTGTTTATACTTGATGGTTAGAGCGCAATTTTCATATATGAGATGATATCCCTTATGAGAGTATATTACCCTATTATGTACAGAATTGGATGTGTGAGTTTTTTTTTCAATTAGACTTGGATAGACCTTTATAATGTACGTGGGTAACTAGGACGATGTGGATTTTTGATAGATCAAGCAAACAATGGTGATGGTGTTTGATATGATGATCTCATCAAGGTATGAGGCTTGGTTTGAAAAATCCTAGGTTACTATCGAGTACATACCCATGGTATAAATCCTTATTATTTCTCTGCCTTGATTATGGTTTCTAGATCATATACGTTTCTCCTTAGTAAATAGTTAAATTATCTCTCCTTTGGGTATAAGAGATGTGATTTTCTTATGTTACACCATTTGTTGAATCTTTAAATGGTTGGGAGAAATATGCTAGGTATCCAATATTTCTCTAGTTTGGAGATGTGTTTTGATATTAGAGTATTTTGTGATGTTATATTTTTGGTTAGTCTCACTTATGTACAATGTACCATGGACCGATCACCCCACAAGATAAGTTCCAAAGTTCTTGTTGTGTCATCATGTTCTATCTTTCAGACTGTATGATTTCTAGGGGAAGAAATTACTATGTTGGGGATGTTGTAACATCCCTTTACTTTTTTATGTGTTTTAACACATTGATTTGAGTTCCCAATATTTGGATCTCTTTGTGGGTTATTTTTGACATTTTACTGGAGCTTTTTTAAAGGTTTTTTATGACAACCCTGCTTTTTATTACAACTTAAGCATTCTTTATTACATAAAACATCACTTGATACAACAAAGAAGATCGAGAGGTTTTGTGTCTTTGGGGCTTAGGATCATTACATAAAAACTTTAAACTTGAAATACAACATCTTTATTGAAAACGTCCTTTGCATGACCACTACATTCCTTCGTACCTAGCATTGCATGGGATAACCTGAGGACATGCATAAGAAAAGGGTGAGCTATAAAGCCCAGTAAGGGAGTACACAATGAATAACATGAGGAGTACAATACATGTTAGGCAATAGGAACATCAATAGAGCATTAGAGTAACATGAACATAAAGGCATGATAAAGCATGATAACCATAACATGGAAATGTGGCAGCAACACTTAACAATGAATTAGCATGAGCCAAGGCTCATTGCACATGGAGCATGAGTAAACCCTCATTGCACTTGAAGCACGAGTAAAACCTCGTTGCACTTGAATTAACATGATTAAACACTCATTGCACATTACGTATCATGATACTATACTTTACCCAATGCATTGGAGCGCTATAAAGGGCGCACCCTTCTTAAACATTTCATTTCATGCATAAGTGTGCCACATGGATCATAAAACATGGATTCATAAAACATAATCACTTATTCCACGATAAAGGAATGTGGAATTCATACATGAAACTTCATAATAAATAAGTAAATGTGCATAAAGGTGAATACCCTTGATGGAGAAATGGGTATGGTATTCACTACACAATGATATTGGCTTAGAAAATCGGTGTGATTTCGGCAGCGTAACGGCGTGACATAAGAATTCATAAAAATGGTTGATGAGAGAGAAAGGGGTTCCTCATCATATTTACATGTAATTTAAAGTAAGTAGGTCATATAGATACATGTCCCAACAATTGAAAAGGAATTTAGATTCATGATACAAAAGCATTGCTTGAATATAAAAGAGGAAAAAAAGGTTTCTTTCGGAATTTCGGCATAGTAACGGGTGTACATGGGAGGCATTTAATGAGAGAGAAAGGGGTCTCCCATAATTAAAACAATAATAGGGCAGTATGGGAGAGTTTCAAAACCATACCCCAACATTCATAATTGAAATTAAAAGGGCAATACAACTTAAAGAAAATTGACAAAAATGAGAAAGGAAGAAAACCCCTTACTTGGAAGTGAGCTTCCAAAGGCTAGAGAGAGGCTTGTGAGAGGCTTCTTGGGAGCTTGGGGCACCTTGGAAGGATTATAGAGAGAGTAGGGAATATTTGGGACGAACTCCAAGGGATTTTAGTGAGGAGGAAGTGGGAGCTTGGTTGGGTTTATATAGGAAAGGTGAGAGAATTCATTATTATTTAGGTTTGGGACCCCTTATATTAAAATAATCCAAACCACAAACCATCCCATGGTATTTGCCCATGGTTTCTGGAAAAGGAAAGAGGAAAAAAATATTTTACAAGGACAAGGTCCGAACTTATTAAAAAATTAGGGTTGCTTATGTGGAGGTGAGTCACACTCCCATGGAAATTAATTTAAAAAGGCAAAGTGTTGAATAAGTCTTGAGGGCTCCATTAATGCTTTGAAAAGTAAGTCAAACAAACCCAAAACATCATTATTTTAATGATAAAACACATATTGTCCGAAAATAAGCATTATGTTATTTTATTACATCACGATTGGGTCATTATGATGTCATAAAACATATTATATATTTAAATGGTATTTAATTTTTACCCAAAAATTTGACTGTCTCAGAAAATTATGAAAAATTCACCATTGGATAATTTTGACGTCCTGATTCCAAAAATAATATTTATTTTATCTAAATAATTTTCTAAATATTTGAATTTTCACTTTTAAAATAAAAACCGACATTTATAAAAAAAATCACGGGTTTTGACAGAAATGGCTTTCAAACCTTAATAAAAAATTTAATTGCATTCATAAAATTATAAGATAATTTATACTTAATAAAAAATTAATTTAATATTAATAATAATATTTTATTAAAATATTATTTAATTCAAAAATCATTTAATTTAATAAAATATAATTCTTAATTAAATAATAACTAAAAAACACCATTTTTACTTTAAAAACTAATTACAACGTATCAAAAATAACTAGAAATTATATTCATTATTATATACAAAAATAATGTACATGAACATGGTGCTAGTTATTTGTTACATAACCCCTTAAAATAGCCGCATAAGACCTAAGGGTAAGGTGTGCGATGGTGACAGACTCCTGGGGCGGCTCAGATAACATCGCTCGAGTTGTAATTTCAATTAACTTCCACTTTTCCCGTAGACGATCACGTTCGAGCTTGACTTGATGAAGCTCATCTTGGGCTTGGTCAAGGGCAAATCCCAAAGACGCCACCTCTTTTCCAAGCTCAGACAAATGGGCATTGTAAGGGGCAATTCTACTGGATGAGGCCCTCGCTTCCTTTGTCTGAGTAGAAATGGGTTTGTTAAAGCCTTATATTTACACTACTCCGATGATCACTGTTCAACGGCTATAAAATTAACGGTCACAAATCATAATGTAAAACTAAAGAAGTTGACATCTTATAAAAACATTTTTCATAAAGAAACATTTAACTGGATCAAGAGGGATTTTCCATTAATGAAACTTTGGGTCGTTACAATATTCCCCCCTTAAGAAATTTCGCCCTCGAAATTTTCCTTTTCCCACACTAAAACAAATGTGGGTAACTCAGCTTCATCATATCCTCCAACTCCCAAGTTTCTTCTTCAATCTTGTGGTTTCTCCACAACACCTTGACGAGGGGCATTGTCTTATTTCGTAGAATTTTTTCTCTACGATCCAAGATCTTCACTAGTAGCTCCTCATAAGAAAGATCATCTTCTAATTGTACCACCTCAGAAGAGAGTACATGTGAAGGGTCTGGTATGTACTTCCTTAAGAGGGATACATGGAAGACATCATGCACCTTGGCCATAGTAGGTGGAAGTTCTAGTCGATAGGCCACAACCCCATCACGATCAAGAATCTAGAAGGGGCCGATGTACCTTGGACTTAACTTCCCTTTCTTTCCAAACTTCATGACCTTCTTCCATGGAGATATGCGTAAAAACACCATGTCTCCGACTTTAACCTCAAGGTCTCGTCGACGATTATCTGCATAACTCTTCTGTCGACTTTGGGATGCCTTGATATACTGCTGAATGGTTTTCACCTTCTCTACCATTTCTTCGACCATTTCTGGTCCAAGCAGCTTACGTTCACCGACCACATCCCAACATGCCGGTGTTCTACACCTTTTCCCATACAGGGCGTCATATGGTGCCATTTGGATGCTCGAGTGGAAACTATTTTTATAAGAGAACTCAACCAGAAGAAGATGTTGATCCCATCCTCCTTTAAAGTCCATTGAGAACGCTCTCAACATATCCTAAAGTGTTTGGATAGTCCACTAGGATTGGCCATCAGTTTGAGGATGATAGGCCGTACTGAAGTTCAGTTCAGTATTCATAGCATGTTGAAGACTCTTCCAGAACTTAGAGGTAAATTTTGGATCTCGGTCAGAAACAATAGATAGTGGTACTCCATGCAACCGTACCACATCCCTGATATATATCTGTGCCAGTTGATCCAAAGAGAAATCCTCCCGAATAGAAATGAAGTGTGCAGTCTTTGTAAGACGGTCCACAACAACCCAGATTGCATTGTTGCCTTTGGATGTCCTTGGATGTCCGGTGACAAAGTCCATGGTGATGTTCTCCCATTTCCATTCTGGTATGGGAAATGGTTGCATCATCCCCTTAGACTTCTGCCTCTCCGCCTTCACTTGCTGACACACTAGGAACTTTGATGTATATTCAGCAATCTCCTTCTTCATATTATCCCACCAAAAGTTTTCTCGGAGATCTCGATACATCTTTGTGCTCCCCTGGTGAATAGAGAAATTTGAACTATGTGCATCATCCAACAGTTCCTTCTTCAGCTCCGAACTTGATGGAACACATAGTCTTTTCCCAAACCGCACAATTCCTTCTTCATTAACATTAAACTCTGAGGATTTTCCCTTTTTGATAGCTTCCACTTTTTCTTGGATTCCCGCATCATCCTTTTGAGCATCCTTTATCCTTTCCAAAATAGATGTTTGAGCAATCATTTGTGAAAGGATTGATGATGTTCCCTTCTTTATGATTCCCACGTCCATCTTTATCAAGTCTAAGAAGATTGGATCCTTCTCAATTCTCATCATTGATAGAATCGCTGGATCCTTTCTACTTAGGGCATCCTCCACCTTGTTCGCCTTCCCAGGGTGGTAATGTATTGAATATTAATAATCCTTGATGAGCTCTATCCATCTTCTCTGGCGCATATTAAGCTCTTTCTATGTGAATATATATTTAAGACTCTTGTGGTCAGTATATATCTCACATTTCTCTCCATAGAGATAATGCCGCCAGATTTTCAAGGCAACGATCACCGCCACCAACTCCAGATCATGCATCGGATAGTTTCACTCATGGATTTTCAACTGCCTTGAGGCATAGGATATAACTTTATCATTCTGCATCAGCACACATCCTAAGCCCTTCTTCGAAGAATCACTGAATACCACGAAAGCTCCCCACTTGTGGGTAAAGTGAGCACGGGTGCAGTGATAATCCTCCTTTTCAACTCTATGAAGCTTTCTTCGCATTCATCACTCAAAGAAAACTTCACTCCCTTTCGAGTTATCTTGCTAAGAGGGTTGGACAATCATGAGAAATTTCTCACAAATCGTCGATAATATCCAGCTAACCCCAAGAAGCTACGGATATCAGTTACCGATGTTGGCCTCGGCCATCCCTCAATTGCATCTGTTTTGGAGGGGTCCACAGATATCCCATTACTTGTGATGATATGGCCCAAGAATGAGACTTCCTTCAACCAAAACTCACACTTTCTGTACTTTGGATAGAGCTTCTCCTTGCGCAAAGTCTCTAGTACAGTTTTTAAATGCTCCTCATGGTCCTCCTTGGTTTTGGAGTATATTAGAATATCATCTATAAAGACTACCAAAAATTTGTCTAGGTAATCTCTAAAGACTCTATTCATCGAGTCCATGAATATTTCAGGAGCATTGGTGAGTCCGAAATGCATTACTATGAATTCATAGTGCCCGTACCTTGTACGAAAAGCAGTCTTGGGGATATCTTCCTTCTTCACCCTTACTTGATAATATTCCGACCGCAAGTCCACCTTGGAGAAGTATTGTGCTCCACACAGCTGATCAAAAAAGTCATCAATTCTTGGGAGAGGATACTTGTTCTTTATCGTGATTTTGTTAAGTTCACGATAATTGATGCAAAGCCGCATTGACCCATCCTTCTTCTTGACGAAGAGGACTGGTGCACCCCATGGTGATGCACTTGGGCGTATAAACCCTTTATCCAGATTCTCCTGTAGTTGTTTCTTCAGCTCTTCAAGCTCAAAAATATCCATTCTATATAGAGTCTTGGATATTGGTATCACCCCAGGTATAAGTTCAATTGAGAACTCAACATCTCTTCTTGGAGGAAGACCAGGAAGTTCCTCGGGAAATACTTCAGCGAATTCCCTCACAATAGGCATTTCTTCAAGGGTGGTTTCTTCCTTGGACTAAATCATCTGAGCCAGATATGCGTGCTCATAAGGTAGTAATATCCATGCTTGAGATGATGGAGCTAAAGGAGATTCATCTTCCTCCTGACACTTGTAAATAATCGGGGGTCGATTCTCCATATGGAGTGTGATTTCCCTCTCCCGACAATTTATGTTGGCTCTATATAAGGAAAGCCAATCCATGCCAAGAATTGCATCAAATTCCACCATAGGGAGTATGATGAGGTTCTCCAGGAAATTCAATCCACAGATTATAACAGGGGAGGACTTATACTAATGGTATGCAATGATTGCCCCATTTTCCGTACTCACCGACATCTTTACTTCCATGATTTGTGGTGGTGCAGGGATTGTTCTACAAAACTTTTGAGATATAAAAGAATGCGTAGAACCTGAATCAAAAAGTATGTTCGCTATTCTTGAATGAATAACTAGCGTACCTGTCACCACTTCGTTGTCGGGGTTCACTTCCGCAGAAGTGATGGAAAAAGTTCTTCCTTGCTGTCTTGGAGGTTGCTGGTTACCTTTGATAACCCTTGTATTAGGGCACTGATTTGCAAAATGACTTGGTTCTTTGCATTTGTAGCATTGAACAATGCGTTGAGGTTCGAACGAAGCATTCCTCTCCTCTGTCGTAGCCGCGGGTCCTTCTTGCTGACAGTTAACAGCTAGGTTCCCTTCTCTTCCACACTTGAAGCATTTTCTTGTCCCCCCTAAGGCAATTTCCAGGGTACTTCTTTCCACACTTTTGGCAAGTGGGGTGCTGGAACTTCTTAGCGTCGTTGGATTTATCCATCGGACCACCAGCATTGAAGTCCACCTTACGTTTCTTGTCCCCATGATACCCCTGTGATTCTTCGATCTCCATTTCAACCTTGAGGTCACATCAGACAATTTCCTCATAGCTGTCGAAGTCACGGATCGCTAATGCTTTTCGCAAGCTAGGCTTCAGCCCACCAAAGAAGCGGTCAACCTTGCATTCGGGGGTAACGACAAAGCCGGAAGCTTATCGTGCAAGCCTTGTGAAGTTTTCCTTGTACGCTCCCACAGATTATTCATCTTTCTATTTGGGGGAAAGGAAGTCCCTTTCCATATTAAGACGGAGGGTGCGTGGAAAATATTTATCGAAAAACATCTTCCGGAATTCCTTCCATTCCAAAGCCTTGATCTCCTCCCCAGGCTTCGTATTTTTGGTCAACGTCCACCATTGATCAGCATCACCCTCCATACGATAAACCGCCAGGAGAACCTTCTCTTTTTCAGAGCATTGGAGGATGGAGAATATCTTTTCAATGGAGTTGATCCATTGTTCAGTGATCGTGGGATTGGATGATCCACTGAAAGTAGGAGGCCTTTGTCTCATGAAGCTCTCGATAGCGACTTGTTCTTTCTTAGGGGGGGATGAACGTTCCTCTTGACCAGTGTTTCTATTCAAAACTTGAGTTAGATGAGAGAGAAGCGTGAAAAAGTTCGTGATTCCCACTCCCATTGGATTGGGCATCTCATAAGTACAATCATCACACTGATCTTCACAACGGTTGTTAGCCCGAGTTCTCCTATTACCGGCCATTGGATGGAATAAAAGGAAAGTTAGGGGTAAAACATAAAGGTTAATCCAAAGACAAAAGTTGATGACTTATAAATAAACTTTAATCTCTTTAACTCATGAGTCTATAGGATTCAATCCAGGCTTTTCATGATCTTCCTTCTAACATATATTCTTAGGGGAATTTTTTTCCTTAATAAGGGTTCATACTAATATTGTCAATTTATCAAAACATATCCCCCGGGAGTGTCGTAACCAAGAGTGCAGCAAGGCCCGTTTTCGTGCACCAGTTCCCGTTCGAGTCTAGCTCAAAGCGGTGTTTTCGGGTTTTACCCCTAGGATACATCTGTGCCAGAGCCACCTCTACCTTCTCGTATCCAGACAGGGATGTATTTGATTGATAAACCACTTAATTATTATTTACCAAAACATAGGGATGTTTTTATTATACTTAGTATTGTATCTAAGGTTTTACTAGGGTTTCCTAATCCCAAAAAATAACTAAACCTCCCTCTGATACCAACTATGACAACCCTGCTTTTTATTAGAAATTAAGCATGCTTTATTACATAAAACTCCACTTGATACAACAAAGAAGATCGAGAGGTTTAGTGTCTTTGGGTCTTAGGATCATTACATAAAAACTTTAAAATTGAAATACAACATCTTTATTGAAAACATCCTTTACATGACCACTACATTCCATCGTACTTAGCATTGCATGGGATAACCTGAGGACATGCATAAGAAAAGGGTGAGCTATAAAGCCCAGTAAGGGAGTACACAATGAATAACATGAGGAGTACAATACATGTTAGGAAATTGGAACATCAATAGAGAATTAGAGTAACATGAACATAAAGTCATGATAAAGCATGCTAACCATAACATGGAAATGTGGCAACAACACTTAACAATGAATTAGCATGAGCCAAGGCTCATTGCACATGGAGCATGAGTAAACCCTCATTGCACTTGAAGCACGAGTAAACCCTCTTTGCACTTGAATTAGCATGAGTCAACACTCATTGCACATGAAGTATCATGATACTATACTTTACCCAATGCATTGGAGCGCTATAAAGGGCGCACCCTTCTTAAACATTTCATTTCAAGCATAAGTGTGCCACATGGATCATAAAACATGAATTCATAAAACATAATCATTTATTCCACGAGAAAGGAATGTGGAATTCATACATGAAACTTTATAATCAATAAGTAAATGTGAATAAAGGTGAATAACCTTGATGGAGAAATGGGCATGGTATTCACTACACAATGATATTGGCTTAGAAAATCGGTTTGATTTCGGCAGCGTAACGGCGTGACATAAGAATTCATAAAAATGGTTGATGAGAGAGAAAGGGGTTCCTCATCATATTTACATGTAATGGAAAGTAAGGAGGTTATATAGATACATGTCCCAACAATTGAAAAGTAATTTAGATTCATGATACAAAAGCATTGCTTGAATATAAAAGAGGAGAAAAGGGTTTCTTTGGGAATTTTGGCACAGTAACAGGTGTACATGGGAGGAATTTAATGAGAAATAAAGGGGTCTCCCATCATTCAAAAAATAAGAGGCCAGTATGGGAGAGGTGATAAACCATACCACAACATTCATAATTGAAATTAAAAGGGCAATAAAACTTAAAGAAAATTGACAAAAATGAGAAAGGAAGAAAACCCCTTACTTGGAAGTGTGCTTCTAAAGGCTAGAGAGAGGCTTGTGAGAGGATTCTTGGGAGCTTGGGGCACCTTGGGAGGATTCTAGATAGAGTAGGTCAGAGGTTGGAAGAACTCCAAGGGATTTTAGTGAGGAGGAAGTGGGTGCTTGGGTGGGTTTATATAGGAAAGGTGAGAGAATTCGTTATTATTTAGGTTTGGGACCCCTTATATTAAAATAATCCAAACCACAAACCATCCCATGATATTTGCCCATGGTTTGTGGAAAAGGAAAGAGGAAAACAATATTTTACAAGGCCAAGGTCCGAAATTATTAAAAAATTAGGGTTGCTTATGTGGAGGTGAGTCACACTCCCAAGGAAATTAATTTAAAAAGGCAAAGTGTTGAATAAGTCTTGAGGGATCCATTAATGATTTGAAAAGTAATTCAAACAAACCCAAAAACTCATTATTTTAATGATAAAACACATATTGGCCGAAAATAAGGATTATGTTATTTTATTACATCACCATTGGGTCATTATGATTTCATAAAACACATTATATATTTAAATGGTATTTAATTTTTACCCAAAAATTTGACTGTCTCAGAAAATTATGAAAAATTCACCCTTGGATAATTTCGACATCCTGATTCCGAAAATAATATTTATTTTATCTAAATAATTTTCTAAATATGTGAATTTTCACTTTTAAAATAAAAACCGATATTTATAAAAAAATTCACGGGTTTTGACAGAAATGGCTTTCAAACCTTAATAAAAATTTTAATTGCATTCATAAAATTTTATGATCATTTATACTTAATAAAAAAACTAATTTAATATTAATAATAATATTTTATTAAAAGATTATTTAATTCAAAAATCCTTTAATTTAATAAAATATAATTCTTAATTAAATAATAACTAAAAAACACCATTTGTACTTTAAAAACTAATTACAATGTATCAAAAATGACTTGAAATTATATTCATTATTATATACAAAAATAATGTACATGAACTTGGTGCTACTTATTTGTTACATAACCCCTTAAAATAGCCGCATAAGACCTAAGGGTAAGGTGTGTGATGGTGACAGACTCTTGGGGTGGCACAGATAACATCGCTCGAGTTGTAATTTCAATCAACTTCCACTTTTCCCGTAGATGATCACGTTCGAGCTTGACTTGATAAAGCTAAGCTTGGTCTTGGTCAAGGGAAAATCCCAAAGACACCACCTCTTTTCCGAGCTCCGACAAATGGGCATCGTAAGGGGCAATTCTACTGGATGAGGCCATCACTTCCTTTGTCTGAGTAGAAATGGGTTCGTTAAAGCCTTATATTTATACTTCTCAAATGATCACTGTTCAATGGCTATAAAAGTTATGGTCACAAATCTTAACGTAAAACTAAAGAAGTTGACATCTTATAAAAACATTCTTCATAAAGAAACATTTAACTGGATCAAGAGTGATTTTCCATTAATGAAACTTAGGGTCGTTACATTTTTGTCCTTTTCCGGGTTTGCTCATGGTTAAATAAAGTTTACAACTGGGGTTTCATGGTTTGTGAATGGTTAAACTAAGTGTGAAACCTATTGCATGTTTTGGGAATTGTTTTCACAAGGTTAAACAAAGTTTAACTCATGTTCGAATGGTTTTTGAATGGTTAAAATAAGTGTATGGCCTAAGTGTGACACTTTGCATGGTTAAGGAACATTGTTAGTACTAACTATGCGACTTACCCCACTAAACCTTAAAAATGGAAATTAAAGTTATGAAAATTGTAATTAAAATCCTAAAACCCCCTAATTAGCCCTAAAAACCTCCCGCACAAACCTAAATCGATTCCCTAGATTTTGGGAGCCCTCAAGAGCCATTTTTTCTACCCAAAAATACTCACTTGGTAGATTTAAGCACAAATCGAAGTGGCGATATTATCTTTATATGACTTTTTTAAATATTGTATCTCCCTTATTATCTTGATTATTTCTTGAAAAAGGTTTTTAAAACCTTTCATTTTGATTGATATTTATATATCTCTATGGGATATTGGATCTAGGATATATTTTCTCTTCTCTCAAGTTCTATCTTCTTAGATCCAATGATCACCAAAAGAGATGACACATCTTAGATTTGATGAAACTGGATTCCTTAATTTCCAATAATGTGTTTCTATTTTTTTGATTCATTATTTCTTGAAAATTCATTGATACATGTTTCTTTATTTCTATAACATTTTCTATGAAATTTGTCTATTATATTCCTTATGAAAATCTTGTCTTACCCTATTCTCTTCGAATTGAATGTGGAATTAATTTAATGGTTATAAACTTGATACCTATAACCATTTTATGAATTTTTTAAATACAATGTTTGTTTTGATTTATTTTTTAAAGAGATTTTAAAAGGTTATTTTTGTAGAGTTGAGGTCTTTTTCCTAGGATTTGATTTATAAAATTAACTTCCATGATTTTAATTAAATGATTCGAACAATTATAGGTTTTTAGAATAGTTTCAAATGCTTGAATTTATTAAATAACAAAGAACCCTCTTTGATTTTGTATATCTTTATTTTGGAATGGTTTACCTTGGGTTATTTAAAATAAATGATTTATTCACATGTAAAGAGGGTGAAAAACTACGTCTTGAAATGTATTCAGACCTTGGAAAATTTTAATGCTTAATTTAATTTCTTTATGGATGATTTGAAATAAATGATTGTTTCAAAGGCCCATTTGGAATTATAATGATTATTTGGGAAAAAGAGTGGGTATGGTAACCCTTTTTTGAATGATGGGTTATTTTAAAGGATTTTAATTGAATTGATGATTATTGATGGTCCAATTTTCACTTTCTGATGATCATATCTTGTGATAATCCCCTAATGTAACTTTCTTGATTATTATACTTCCCAATATTGGGTGTTGAAAAAGGGATTATTAACATTGAGGGAATTGGGGGTGAGAGTGAGATGTGTTATTAGGTCATTACTCATGTTTGATAAGGATCCCCTTCTAGTGGATCCATAGAGAACATAAAAGGCTCAGGCTATGGAATTATGGCCAGGAAAGCATGTGTGTGTGGAATTGGTTTTCATTAGACCCATGAGACTGGATGTAATCCCAAAAATAATTCATGTATTTTGAATATTTATTTTTAGGTTGACTCACTATAATACCTAGGTTGTACCCATGACATCCAAATACCTGATCTCGTTACCTGACAACATTTGTTGTCACCATTTGGCATCATAGTTTCCTTGCTATCTTCATTTATTATTATTATGCACCTTAAATATATTTTATTTATTCTTATTCATATTTACATATCAGGTGCCTATTTTTATCTTTTCATGATTATCTGACTTTAGCTTGTGAAATTATTTTCAAATATTTTCAAGAAAATGTTTAGTTTTTAAATGGTTAAATGGAATGTTTTATAAGTTTAGTTAGATAAATGATTTTAAAATGATTAAAACTCTATTTTTAAACTAATCATTAAACTCTCATTATTTTTCTCCTCTCTTAGTATATTTGAATTTCCTTTTGAATTAACTATATAGAATCTTTGGTGGAATCCTACTAGGATCCTTAGGGCACACCCTACATATACCTTTTGGTGTTTACTGCCCTTTATGATCTTAAAGAAGGTTTTTGTGCTCTCACCTTGGTTTTAAGTTAGGGTGACCAAGGTCGGGTGACTTGGGACATGGGGGGTTGTCGTGGACCACCGGGATATGGGTTGTGGTTGTTATGTTCAATTTTGAGTTTTCTTAGTGTCTTAATGTACTTGATATGTATGTATTGATTGGTATTTATTTATTTATTTTTCTATGTTATACTATGTTTTTTTAATAAATTGAGGGTGAAATAATCACCAAAGTTAATTTTTTATTCCTATGTGTTTGTCACCAGCCTGTGGAGATTGGGAATGCTCTTTGGGTTAGTGGCGAATCATCTTAGGTGCCAGTTTAGAGGGTATTCTGGTTTGGTTTATCACAAATTGGGTCTTTAATATCCACACTTACCATATTACATATTCAATAGGAAATTTTTTAATTTCACATTTACTTATAAACTATTAAAGATAGTACTTTTCAATATATTTAGTACTTTTCTTACATTTGAGGAATAGTTTAATAATTATTTGATGTATAAATAGATTCTAGATAGAATAGTTTCGATGAGTTCACCATACTTCCATAAATTATACTTTATTTACTTATCTTAATTACTTATAGTGACATAATTTTATCCTATCATTAATT
This sequence comes from Viscum album, assembly GCA_963277665.1. Taxonomy (NCBI): domain Eukaryota; kingdom Viridiplantae; phylum Streptophyta; class Magnoliopsida; order Santalales; family Viscaceae; genus Viscum; species Viscum album. Next base: position 1,277,031,342 of record OY728158.1, read on the forward strand.
TAGATTATATTCTCTTCTTTAGTGTCATACTTTGGTATTAGGACATGCATTTATGGTGTTTCTATTTCCAATGATATCTCCTTTTATAGCACCATCTTTCAAAGAACTTAATTTTGGAACACACATTGAAACCTTTACCTCTATATTATTCTTTCAATTTTCTATAATCCATTGACTCAAAATAAAATACTTCATTATCACAACTTAATGGGACTTTAAAATTAGTGTGGGTCAAGGCAAAAAAAATCGGTGGGTGGCATGATAAGGGTAGAAACTATAACCTCAACCATAGTACACCATCATGAGCAAGAAAGGTCTACCTCCATGCTAGAACTTTATATACTACTTAGGGTCTCTCAACTATACCGTATCTGAGGTCCATCAGACTCAAAAGTTGACAAAAAATATAAAAATAAAATATAACTAAGTTGGAGTATAGACCTGAAAAATTCAATGTAGATGAGTGTGGTCCAACAGCTCCTCCATATCATTTAGAATTCCATGATTTACTTAAATGGACATATCTAGGAAGAAAATACTTAATAAAGTATTATTTCATGAAAATTGATCACTTGGTCACATTCTGGGATCCTATCATCAAATATTAAGTTGGGTAAAGGATGGGGAGTTTATTGTTTAGGATTTTTTCTATCTCATTCATTAACTGAATAAGTCGATCATTGTGATATAGATATTGGTGGAGGAGGAGTTATTGTTATTTTGACGCTAGATGATTCTTCGAAGGATGATGGGGATGAAAGAGAGGATGATAACTCATTAGGAGGAACAACATCTAGTATCTATGGATGTGACATCAACAGGTAAATTGTTGGTTTCTCCGCCACTAGCTCTATGGGAACTTTTTACAAACAGTTTTTATGATCTATTAGTGAAGTATCTGGTCTCTTATTGACTAATTTAGGATGATCTATGTCATGTATAATCCAAATAAAAATAGAAATAAAAGGAAAAATTGAAAAAGAAAATAAAGGTAAATGTAAAAAATTTGTATCTAGAAACTATATGGAGTGTAGTTCCAAAGCACACAACGTGTAATTGAAACATGCCTCTAACCCATGTACTATAAATATACACTGTAACATACCCATGTGAGTTCAATTTCAAAGTACATGATTTGTGTGAAATGTGTATATGTTGTGTATTTTCAAGTGGGACTAAGGACATGTGGTGAGGGTTCATAGAAAATAAAAGACTAAGGCTGGCATGAAGTAACATGGAATGTCTTAAATGTAAATTCTATGTGTTATAAATTGGTTACTCGAGCCATGTAATTTCTAGATACTATATATGTCTAGCCGAGTAGATATTGATGGTGCATGGTATTTACCAAACACTCACACAACATGTGTTATTCAAAATGAATTTAAGTTCTATTTATGCTTGTGTATAAATGCATACATCATGTGTTCCTCTTTGGTTCCCATGTAGTGTTTTTTTAGCCAAAATTCCACTAAATTCCCTAAAATCAAAAAAATAAATAAATAGTATCTATGAAATAAGAGTTCTATAACCACTTACATGGATCAAAGAACTAAATAGAGGAAATCAAGAGAGAAAAAATCCCTAGTTTGATGGATTTGAGATCTATAAAATATGTATTCTAAGATAGGACAAGAGAATAAGGTAGGGAACATGATGTCTTGTCAAGAGAGGGGCCAAAATATAACACTCGACTACACAACGTGTATGGACATGGAAACATGTTATATAATATTTTATTTATATTTTTTAAAAAATAATATTTATAAAAAGATATAAATGTACATGGAGTGTAAAAATATTACACAATGCTTAAAAGTTAAATGAAAATATGAGGGAAAAACCATGCTCTGATGCTTTCGGTGGGGTTCGAACCGACAACAAATCAAACCCATGGGTTTCTTATAACCATTGGAGAAAATTTTATACCACTGTAATATTATTATTATTTCAAGTGTTTTATACATTTTTTCTTATTTCTATTTTACATAATATATTATAAATGATGTGTGGTTTTTTTTTGAAAAAATGTTAGAATTGAGTTAGTTTGGGGGACTCAAACCTAGGTTCTTTGGGAATTAAGTGGAGAGTCTTTCAACCCACCCAAACCTATATTCTATTTTATATTCACATTTATATTGTTTTTAAAAATTATAAAAATATCACACATCATTTAATAAAAATAAAAAAAATATAATTCAAATGATGCATAATGAATATTTATTTAAATTAAAATAAGAAGAATGAATGTGGATCCGATGGTTGGGGTAGGATTTAAACCAACAAGGAGTTCATTTCAATGGAATTATCACAACCAGCGGAGGCCCATTCATTTACATGTCATGTTTTTTTTGTATTTACAATTTTAACCAACATTAAAAATGAAAATCATGGACATAAAAAAATGAAAAAGAATGAATCTTCCACTGACAGGTGAGTGGGGATTAGAACCAGTGATCAGTCGCTTCCAGAAAACTCGTTCAACCCTTTGCACAAGATTGAAATCTAATTATTATTCATTATATATATATTAACATAATGTTATTTTAATTTTTTTATTTTAATGAAAATATTGATATATATAAATATAGGTGATAAAATAACTTTATTATATATATATGTGTGGGTGTGTGTGTGTGTATTATTAAAATGTTTCATGTAACACTGGTTCATGTGATATAGTTATTTAATTTTTTAATTAGTTATATACTAATATATTATAGAATTTATTTGAGTTTTGGTATTTTCATCAACGTTATATCCTCAATAATAAATAAAAATATTATAAATTTATTCATGAAAATACTAATAACGTAAACAAGTTACCATCTCAATTCCATTTCATGCTACCATACAAGGCCAAGTAATCTAAAGTATTTCTTAAATGTAGGTGAAGTTGTAAAAATGAGAGGAAAATTATTTACACCCTGGAGATAGGTTTTCTGGATTAATGGGAGAATAAAATAAAGGGTGAGGTCTATAAACTCATCTTTTTTTCCAAAAGAATCATCCTTGAATGAGTGTTCTACTTTTACAGGGTTGGAAGAGTCATCAATGGACAATTGATCCTCTGAAATGATTTTTTTTTCAATTAATAAACCTTTTTTACATTTTTTATATTGATTGAAACATTTAGGGTCACCTTCATTGATTAACATATTTATTAAATTGAAAATAAAATAGAGAGGGAAAAATAAGAGGAAAAGGAAAGAGAGAATAAGATAATGAGAGAATGAGATAATAAGACAAGAAGAGAGAGCATGTGAGTGAAAATGTGCTTCCCAGTTTCAGATTGGGTAAGTCTCTTATACATCCAATGATGGGGTCTTTCTAGAAAAGGTGTGAGTACACAATATTTATTTTCAAAATTTAAATAAAATTTAAATTTAAATTTAAAAAATATACAATAAACTCAAAAAATAAAATAAACATAAACCTGCTTATCCCAATCGGTGCACTCTATAAATGATACTAAAATTTGATGTGCTTTATCCAAAACATCAAATTAGATGTAAATTATTTCGATAATTTATGTATTATAGTAAGAACCCAAGTCCATCTCTTGTTAGATAATTAAGGGATTAAAGAGGGATTTTAAATTTTTATTAATGTTTATAATAAAAAATATATAATTGAAAAAATGATGGTTTTGAATTGAAGATATTGGTAGATAAAATAATATGATAAAATAATATAGAAATTAAAATTTTGATCAACCATGATCAACCTGGGGGAATCTCTTAATGCGTATACTTCATTGTTTAATGTAAAGGAGTGTGATATTTTAAATTCATGGATTATACCACATAGACCCAAAATGGAATATGAGTTCTATTAGGATACCTCTTAAGTTTTGATAGAAATGAGAAGCAATTCACTGACTGCTAATAATGATGTGATTTATTCCCAATGACATCACCAAAACTCACCAAGGAAACACATTGAAGAACACAATGTGATGTATTTATGTATATATAATTCATTGTGTTACCATAATATAAATGTGCATGTCCATGGTTGCATTCATGTGTGTTTTTTTATTTATATGAACCATATAGACACCATGATTGAAAAGGGGGAAGGAAGGGTGAACAAAGTATGAAACATCACAGGAGTGGGTAACCCCAAAAATGGACATTTGAGTGAGAGTGTGACATAAAATTACAAAACACAAATAAAATAATAAGAGGATATGGAGAAAACAAAATAAATCTAGATTTAAATTTTTTTTATAGTTATTAAAGATATAACACTAATGATTTACATCAAGATCCTCCCTGAGTGATCACCCAAAGCTTAGAACTCCTTCGAGGGAAAGGGAACCATATAATGGTTGTATAAAATCTGAGAATTATAAAAAATAGTCAAACATTTCCACCTCATTAAAACCCCCCTAACCTATATCTTAACAAATATTTTATATATTATTAGGATTAAACAATGTGTATAAAATTATACATCATATACTCTATCGAAGTCATTATAACACCCCATGATATTACTATGTATTCTTACTTTAAATAAAAAATTGTATTGGATTGATTATTTCAAATGAAACAAAAAAATAAAATAAGACATAATAAATTTTATTAAGATAATATATTACAATACAATGTAAATAACAATACATTATGATAATTAAGTACGAAACATCATTAGGAAAGTTGTAAGAGAAATAAAACCATAAGTGAATAAAAAGAGCACAAACATGTAATTCTTGTCCTCATGGTTTCCGTTTAAGATCATAGTCCCAATTGATACTATGGAAATAAGGTAAATAATTATATATATAATAGACATATTGAGAGTTAATTCAATGAAGAGTATTAATGATTTCAAATAATTCAAGTACGAGAATATATAAGAATTAAATATAACCATTATATATATAGACATTGGAAATATAAACATTGGATATAAGACTACTAAAAAAATTAATGTTTGATATATTATCTTTAAGAATGAATATATATAATGGGTAAATTGAAGTTGTGTAATTTTTAGTAATAATTCGAAAATAATATAATTCTCGAAATAATTTAAAAGATAATATTTAATTAAAATGTTTTATTATAAAAATATATTTTAAGAATTACATGATAATATTATTATTATTAGTAAAGAATTAATTGATATATTTATAAAATTAAAATAAACAATTTAATCCAACATATTGATTAAATTAAATTTTTAGAAGATGAATAATTAATTTTAATAGGGTGAGGTTAAAATTATTTAATGCTAAAAATGATATATTTTCAAATAACAAATTTTTTATGTATTTTTTATTTGTACATTAATAAATTAAATTGATCACTATTTAATTATGAATCTAATTTAATTCTTCTATTAATAAAAAATAAAATAACACTAATTTAATTGGTAATTGATATTATGACACCCTATGATTTTGGAATATATTTTTTGTTAGCTTGTTTCACATGCAACATAAAATTTAACAAGCCCCTAAATATTAGATAAATTTTATTAAGAATAATTTTATAATAATACAACATCATTTAAATCATAATATGTAACTCAATAATTTTTTTACACTTAAAGGAAAAATAATTAATATTATTTAATATTACAAACAATTATTCCTTCTCAAATAACTATTTTTGAGTGTTCTATTTTTTATCGTAATAAATTAAAATGTTACCTTTTAAAATATTATTACATATAAAATAGTATATTTAAATTATTTAAATTTTAAATTTATATGAAATAATTTTAAAAACACTTAAAAACGTTATTTCAACAAAGATAATTTTTTCTTTATATTTTGTACTTTAATTTTAAAAATAAATTTATAACTTTTAGAATTTTAATTTTATGAAATTAACTTAATTTTTTAATTCATAATTTCATTATTATCTTAGAATTATTTTTTGGTATTTTTCTAAAAAAGTTGATTTTTTGGTGAATAGTGAAAAATACCGATTTTGCAAATATTGTCACTTTTATATCATTTTCATAATATAAGAATTATTTTAAAGTTTATAAAATATTTTCTCTATAAAAATTATATTTATAAAGTTAAATAAATAATTTAAAAATATAATTTTGGAATTAAAAAACTCATGTTTAACATTTTAGAAACTTAAGTTATAGTTTACTCTAATAAAAACATTTTTTCTTGTTTCATGTAATTAAGTATAGACAAAAAGGAATTTGGATTTTTCTTGTTTTTAGAGAAAAATATGTTTAATAATAAACCAATTTAGGTTATATAAATAAATAATATTGATAATTTTATCATAAAAATTTATCTTTATGATTAAAAACACACTTTTTTCCCAAAATGAGTTTTTATGCGCCACATGTGCTAATGTTAAAATTAAGTATAATTATATATAGAAATATTATTTGATAAAATTAATTTCATATTTTTAATTATTAGTTAAAAATTATGCAATAATTCCTATTTTATTTTTAATCATTAAAAGTAAATTAAATAGGTAAAAATTAATTACCACATTAAAAAACCAAAAATGGTGAAAGTGAAAAATATAAGAGCAAATGACTTAAAAAAATATTTAAAACTTATAGGAAAATAAGTTTTTGAGGGATAATTGACCTTAAATCACTCCCAAGACATTATTTTCTACATTTTCTCTACTTTCCATGTGAAACATTTGTTCTCTTTATATTAAGATTTTATATTTATAAAAAATACATTATCTATACCTATTAAAGGATCTATCCTCCACCCAATTTATCTACTCGTTATAAATAATTATCATGAACAAAAATCTCCCCTAGTATCACATCCACTCTCTCCCCATGTATTAAAAACCTTTATCTTTCCAAAATACCAAGATAATGAGCCTTAATTTGTTAACTAAGGGAGAGAATCCAAAGGGAGAGGTAATGTTCTCAATCAATGACTCTTCTATAAAATTATTATTTTTTATTTTCAAATAAAAAAATTACTTTATATGGGAACCATAAAAATGAAAAAATTGAATACCATAAGTAATGAACACATTCCTTCAATAACCATGTAATCTGAACATACATAGATAAATAATTAAAATTCCAAAACATGAGAATTTGGACAACCTGGTAGGTGAAAGCTGAGATAATTCCATAAGACCAGTTCAAACATTACCCACATCTACCTTAGTTATCATAATACCTAGTAAATTCACCTTACATTACTTATATAAATATAGAACCATCAAAAAACTAGATCCTAGAAAATAAAATATCTTTAACCTTTACGTACATACCCAAAATACGGAATAGCCAGAAAAAAACCAAAAAATGAAATTAAACGAACACCACACACATAGGAATAAACAAATATGTATAAATCAACCCCATTAATTTGAAATCATCAGTGTTGATAAGAAACACCATGATCCTCTTTCACCAAACCATCAAGTATAAAAAGAAATGGACTAAAATGAAACCAATATAACCTCAAAACTAGTCATCACTATTGCAACATCACCACAAAAAAGTTATCCACCATCCTTGAGCCAATTTATAAAAAACACCACCACTTATACAATATTATGGATATAAAAATATTTCCAAACCAAACCAATAACTACAAAAAATGATAGTAAGATGATTAAGTAGAAACAAACCATTGTATCCACTACAAGATCAAACCACCGCATTTGGTTAAGCAGGATTAAAGATGTGGATTTTTGTTAACTGAATTTACTTTCATTGAGTTATGATTGTTCTTTTTGAAATTTATTATTATAAGTTGGGTATATCATGATCTAGGATTATATTATGATTTATTTCCTATTTGTTTTAATATTATTAAAATTTCATTCTTATAAAATACATTTAAAATGATCCTTTCTTCAAAATATGATGTTTGAAAGGGTTTTCATAATTCAATTTTCTTTATCTGAGTTAGAATCAATATTCTTGAAACCCATTCTTATAAGTTTATTTATTTTCCTCTATAATTTTATAAAATTATAATTTTAATTCATTTTATATGGATTTATAATTATTTCCCATAAACTTATTTTCAAAGTATTATTACTTCAATGTTTATGATATTCATAAGGTATTTTTCTTGATTCAACTTATTTTATTGAGTCGTGATGATTATTTTTTTACTAGGGTTTTACAAGATTATTTTAATATAAGTTTATAATATAATTCCATCTATATCTAGGTAAAGTGAAAATTTTAATTAATTGAATGAAAATTAAATATTTTATTTTTAAATAAGTAACTTTTAGGGGTTGAGTGAGAACTCAGACAGAAAATAACCACACAAAGGTTGTTGAGCCTCATATGATGTCACCACATCATTCCAAAAAATTTATATAAATTAGTTCCATGATGTATATGTATTATTGAGTTAATGAGAAATTATTTCGTCCCTATTTCATCCTTATTAATGTCCTCAAAACAATAGGCCATTTTATCCCAAGACTTGATGTATCCTTCTATATAAATCTTACATTCATTGAAACTGAGAATCAAAATTGTATCATCAAAATTGACCCATTTCCTTTGTTCATCATTTATGTTATCCTAAAATGATCTTTCATACATTTTTTAACATCCTTCACTGATGAATTGACTGTCATAGATTTAGCCTATGATTTTACATGGATCTTATATGTATCTCCAAACCAAATATAAGGAATCAAACCACTTCCTTTCCTTTAACACCTTATATTACATATTTAAGTAGATATTTACTTATAGGGGCACAAACATCACCCTAAGAAAGATCTTTTAAGGCCATAGAAACTTTTATTTACTCCTCGAATAGAAAATGATACTCGAGATCAAGGAATTCCTATACTTTCCCCTTAGAGTCCCTAATTTTACCCACAAATATTTTCACATTGGTTTTAGGAAGAAGGGAATAATATTTACACGTTATTCCCCTATTTTCATTATTCCTATGTTTTTTCCTCCCTAAATGATTGAGATCTTCAACCTATATTTCCTCTTTAAAATAAGACAGATCCATAGATATGTTATCATCACATGAATATACATTTGAATATATTTCAACATCCTTCTCCTAACTCTCCAACTGTTCTCACTCAGTAACTAATCCTACTTCTAAATTTCACTTCTTCTTATTCTTATGTTTTAGCTTCTTTCATCATTCCTTATAATTGACCTCTTCTTCCATGACCATTTCTCTAAATATATCTAACATATTGTGTAAATTATTTCCTTTAAATATCTATTTTGTTTCATTTTCTTTAATAGAGACTATTGTTCCTTCTTACAAAAGACCTTAATCATTCATATGTTCCAGTTTTTATACTAAAATACCCAAACTAGGAGATGTACGACATACCCTATGACTAAAGGGAGTTGATTAAAAACACACCACATCCACATGCACCATCTTTACAACTTGATATTCTTGAATTAGATCCATATAATTGAGACCAATAGCCCCTTACACTACTTCATTTCTAGGATAAAATCAAGGAACTAATTGAACGTAAAGAGATGTATTTGAGTTTGTTCCCTAAACTATAGAAATATAGGTTCTTCTACTCCCAAAAATTTTATATCCTTGCACTTCAGACTCTATACTAGACATTGGATACTTACTAGTCTTTATTTCTTCAGGATAATTTCTAGGCACTATTATGGAGACCCTAATGGATTGAGAATATAATGAAACACTTATATGAAAAGTTGGGTATAGAGAACATGGATTAACATACATGGATATTACATCATTTTAGATAAATATTTAACGCATTACAAAAGTACATGCCCGAGGACCATATTAGTTTAGTTTTTTTGGAAACATGGAAACATAATATTATAACTTGGTGAATGATCTTCAATATATCACTTAAATATATTCCCCTTTAGTAATCTAACTTAAAACCTTTCTTCATAACCTAGGGAAAGGAAAAATAATGAAGCAGTGATATCAGATGCTCAATAAGGGTAAAAAGGGTAATATGTAAGAATAAAATGAGAATAAGGGTATGAGAACATGATCAAAACATTTTAATATCACACCCTGTATATCAAATATCATAATCAAGAGTCATGGAATAAAGATTTGTAGTTCATAAGACATGAATTATAAGGGAATCAAGAGCATAATCCATGAGATCGTAACATAGGAAAAAAGAAATATAATTGTGGAATACATGTATGTATAGAAAATACTATGCCAAGGATACCTACTAAGACCCTCATAACATTTTAGGCTTGTTCTAGTCACCTATGTACCTTCTTTCAGCATGGGATGACTTCCTGTGTACCATTTTGTTTTGGGATTTGGATGCCCTATCGTGTACACTCTAGTATGGGATTGGTATTCCCTAATATGTGACCTCTTGTTACGGACATGGGATTCCCTCCAATGTACGCTCTTGTTAAGGTATTGGGATTCCCTCCCACATAACCTCCTATTACGAGCTTTGGATGCCCTCCCATACACCCTCTTATTACATTCTTGGGATTCCCTCCCATTTACCCTCTTGTTACAAGCTTTAGATGACCTCCCATACACCCTCTTGTTATGGGCTTGGGATTTCCTCCCATATACCCTCTTATTATGGGATTGGGATTCCATTCCATATAACATCTTATTACAGGATTTGGATTCCCTCCTATGTACCCTTTGATCTCATAGAACATTTACCATTACCCAATGCATTGGAGGGATATATAGCTTTCACCCATCATAAAATGAAATCATAAATACATGTTACAGAATATTATAAAAAAACATCATATCATGATTCATAAAAATATATGGGTTTTATAAAAATCATATTATAACCCATGAAATGAAATAAGTACAATAAATATTTAATAATATCGCAACCTCGGGAAAAGAGACAGGTTTTATAATCAATTCATCATAGCATAATATATGAATGGAAGTGGGTTTTATCATATTATAACCAATGGAAGAGAAATGGATTTCATGAAAAAACTTGTCATTATAAACACAAATCATTCAAAGAAAGAATAAGAATGGTGTCCTTAGATCTTATTTCCAGTAAAGCACAAATTATATTAGAGGATTTCATCTTATATGGAGAAATATTTTTAAATATCACATGGAACATTTCTTTAGGAAAATAAATTTTCTTTCAAAATCACTCTTTAAAACATGAAACTTTTTAAAAATCCTTTTCATTAAAAACAAATTTGAAAAAATTATAAATGAAGCTTTTAAAAATAATTTAAAACATTTCTTGAGAAAATATCATTTTTTATTTGAATTTTTTTTAAATCATATTTTTTAAAAACCTTCCTATTTTAAAGAGACCTTGAAAACTTATAAAGGAACTTTGAAAAATTATTTAAAACACTTTTGAAATAGAAAAAAAATTAAAACTTTTTTCATTGAAAAATAGTTTAAAATGAATAATTTCAAGAATAATAGGAAAACAATTATTTAAAAATAACCTTGTAAACTCTAAAAGGATTCTTTGAGGAAATGATGGTCCTACTAGAAGTTAAATCCATATATTTTGAACATTCTTTTTAAACCATAAAATGTTTAGAAATGTTCCGTGATCGGAAAATAACAAGAATATTACTTTTAAAATAATTTTTTAATAAAAAAATAAAACATGGGTAAAAATTTCATTTAAATATCATTGTAAAACATTTTTTAAAACATTTTTATAAAACATGGTTTTGGTGTAAAATAGATTTCTGACTGAAAAGGGAAATAATGTCGTATTTTCTTAAAAAAAATTTCTTAAATATATTAACTTTCAAAGAGTGAAAAAATGGTACTATTCCATGAAGATATCATGAATAACCATAGGATAATAAAATACATGATTATTGTTTTGGGATGAATCATAATATTTCATCAATAGAAGCATAATCATAAACAATCCTGATAAATTATGAGATTTTAATATTAAACTCTTACCAATTTGGTAAATTTGAATCATAATCCCCATGAAATAATAACATTAAATGAATCATAGAATATAATTAAAAATATAATAATGATATAACATTACAAAAAGGATTATTTACACTTTTTAAAATAATATAGGTTTATGATGTAACATGGGTCTCAAAGAAGAAAAATGAGACAAAAATACTTTACCGATTTGGTAAATTTTAAACCGTAAGCCCCATGAAAGAGAGATCATAAAATGGGTGTGTAAATAAACATAAAGTTAAGTATAATAATCATATAATACATTTAGGTTTATTATATAAACCACACAACATGAATAAGTGGTGAATATAGCATATATCTCATAGAAATAAAAGTGAGATGAGAAAACTCTTACCTTAAGTATTGACTTTCTTCGTAACCATTCAAAAATAATATATAATAAATATATGTTTATTATAAATATACTACAGAACCAAATTATTTTATATTATACCATATATTATTTTATTATTAATTTATATTACTTTATTATTAATAATTTCATGTTATTGTTATGTTTTGGGATATTACCTCTTTGTTTTTAGTATATGTTTTGACTTGTTATTCTTGATCCTCTTACATAGATCATGAATTAATTATTTAAATATTTTAAAAAATGATATAAATATAATATATATTTAGTATATGAATATTTATACTAATCTAAAAAATATAGAAATATGAAAGGTAATACACCGTTCAAGGAGATTATAGGTCGTATATACACTTGAATGTTATTTCTATATTCTTGTCGCATTGAAAGAAATAATGAAAGTAAATGAAATATATGTATATGTATATCATAATTATAGTATAATAATTATTTCATACATATCATATACATTTACTAATCCAATCCCTAATACATTATTTGTAAAGTGTGAACAAATCGCATTGCTTTGAGGAGGCGGTAGTCTGCACATCCACAAACAAAGTTATCACATTCCCATAAAATAGAAATCATGAATGTATATGTTGTATAATAATTAATGAATCATAAAAACAAAATATATATAAAATATATAATATAAAAACTAGTAATTTCATTATTATTCCCAACCTTGAAAGTTGTTAATGGAACAACGAACAATATCAGTTTTCATAGTGGTTGTCCGCCAAACACACAAACGATGATTGTGTATCCCATTTGTTGGAAGTATGTGTAGGTGTAGTTAAAAACCTTAACTTTAAAACATATCATTATATTTCATATACTTAGGTTATTATATAAACTTAGAATAATCATAACTGAGTGGTATGGATACAGAAATAAAAGAAAAGTGATTGTTGAAGGATGTTACCTCTTCTCTGGGTAATTCCTTTTGGTTTGCTTCAAGGGACTAATTTGGTTTTCTTTCGTCCCAAATTGAAGATTATAGGATTATTATATGGAATTTTAAAGCTTATTTTTGAATGGTTTTCTCTGATAAAAAGGTCTTGATAGGTGTAAATAAGTGAGGTGGAATTTATAGTGGACGAGGAGTGGCATTCTTCAAAATGCCAAAAGCAAAATATTATTGAGAGATATCCCTTACCTTATGTGCCTCCAATAATTTTCCATTTTGAGAAAAGGGATTATATGGTATAAATATAGATGTAAAATATCTTTTGGACCTAGTAATAGGTTATGTATCCCCTTAATATAAATTTTAACCACAATGTAAACTTGTTTTTTTACATTAATCATTGTAATTAATTTTAATTACGTTCACTATTTTTTTGGTAAAAAACTTAGTTTGCATTACTAGAAATTATAAATTATTACTATTCAAAATAAGGAATCCATTTTTAAAATTATAAACAAAGAATTGGAATAAATTAATTTAAAATTAATCCTGCAAACAGGACGATACAATGAGGTTTTAAAGTGAAAATGTTCAAAAGTTTAAAGTGTTTTTATATCCAATTTCAATGTGAAATTTATTAAAATTACCAAAATTGTATTCATATATGTTTAATTAATCTATATATACTTAAAAAACAATTTAAAATAAAATTTTACTATATGAATAAATTATATGAAAATAGAGTTTGTAATTAAAATTCAATGTTTTTTCATTATTCGTCAAAAAATGAAACTTCTCAGAAAAATACAAAAAAAATTACCCAAAGTAAATTTTGATATTATTACATAAAAAATAAAGTTTTTTTTCAAATAAAATTTATAACATTTTCAAAAATTATATTTAAAATAGGTTCACCATTAAAAGGAAGTAAAATTACATATTGTAAAGAATATATATCCTTACCTGTAAAATTAGATTTATTATTATTTATTGTCTAGAAAACACATAATATAAATGTAAAATAGTTTATTGAAATATATATATATATATATAATTAAAATAATTTATAAAAAGTTCTTTAATTAATTTATTGAGGTAAAATGAGTTTAATTTCATAAATATAATTTTCCATCAAAAGGTTTCCTATATTTTTAAAAGGGTTTTATTTTCATTTCTTGTTAATTTTTCAAAACATATGTCTTCATATATCCATGTGTAAACCATATTTTATTAATTTAATTAATCTTATTCATAAATTTAATTCCAAAGGATAGGTGAAAACTATAATAATATTTTAATAAAATTATTAATAGTACATTGTAGTTTTTTAAAACTAGGTATTGCATATAACACAAACTATAGAAGGAACTTGAAATTGTGTGTAACATAAGGAAAACATAGTTTTTCATGTACCAAAATATTATCTATTTTCTTCATGTAGTGAAATGTCAACTTATTGTTTCATGAAACTCAAACAAAACTTCGTGCTTTTATATGACACAAGCTATATTCAGTGTTTCAAGAAATGAAAATATCAGATAGTTTAAATTAATAGGATTTTTTAAAAAAAATCCAGGGGTGTTACATTTGTTCAACCTAATTCATTATTGAATGAAAAGTTAAGGTATAATTTTTTTGATATTTTATAGGAAATACATTCTTCTGGAAGCTAGAAGTCTTTACGATACCTCTAAGAAAACTAGAATCACTTAATTTTAAATTCATGTCATTGTCCAATTGATCCATGATGATTTCATCTAAGTGACACAGAATTAGTGGCACTTCTAGGATTATTTCCCTTACTTATAATATAAGGTAGAAATTATTCAAAGATTTGAAGAAAACTTCCTTCTTTTTTTTAAAAAAAAATTATCCTTGGATTTCTATCTAGAAGAAATTATAAGATGGGTTTGAAATATAAATATACACATAGATCCATGGGGTGATTTGGTGACACACGAATTTTTTCCATCAATCCAAGAAAAAATAATTCCCATCTCTTACCTTGATGTTTCTCTTTCCCAAAAAACATATATCTATTGAGAATAATTCTCATCCTCTTTGATGATGGTTTCTCTTCCATGTCCATATTTTTTTCTCCCATCAATGTTCTCCTTTTTTGAATCCTAAGTATGTGTTATCTCATGTGGCCTTAATATTTCAATTTTATTCTTCTAAAAAGTAAATCTTATTACTCTTTTTATGATATGGGTCTTCAAAAATTTTATTTTAAAATAAAAAAAAATTATATTAAACCTTCTGTGAGAACTATATTTATGAAATTAAACACATTTTACATCAATAAATTAATTAAATAAATTTTTATAAATTATTTTATTTATATATATATATATATTATTCATTCAAATATTTAATATTCGTATTATTCATTTTCTAGACAATAGATAAGAACAAATCCATTTTTACATATAATGATATATATTCTTTCCAATAGGTGATTTTACCACCTTTTAATGGCGCACCTATTTTAAATCTAATTTTTTAAAATGTTATAAATTTTATTTGAAAAAAAATATGTTTTGAATCATGACATCAATATTTAATTTGGGTAATTTTTTTAATTATTCTGAGAAGTTTGATTTTTTGATGAATAGTGAAAAATGATGAATTTTAATTGCAAACTGCATTTTCATCTAATTTATTCATATAGTAATTTCTTTTTAAATTGCTTTTAAAGTATATTTAGATTACTTATACATATATTAATACAATTTAGTTCATTTTAATCAATTTAAAGGTGAAATTAGATATAAAAACATATCAAAATTTTGAACATTTTCTCTTTAAAACCTTATTGTATAGTCCCGTATGCATGATTATTTTTAAATTAATGTATTCCAATTCAGTGTTTTTAATTTTTAAAAATGGATTAAATATTTTGAATTAGAATAATTTATAATTTCTAGTAATTAAAACATAGTTTATTTCCAAAAATATTAGTGAAAGTAATCAAAATTAATTAAAGTGATTACTGTAAAAAATGAGTTTACTTTGTGGTTAAAATTTATCTTAAGGGGGTACATAAACTAGTACCAGGTCCAAAAGCAATTTTCTATCAATATTTATAAAATATAATCCCTTTTCTAAAAAATAAAAAATTATTGGAGGAACATGAGGTTTGGGATACCTCTCAATAGTATTTTTCTTTTTTTATTTACAAGAATTCCACTCCTCCGCTATAGAAGCCCCCCCCCTCGCACATTATAACAACTCTCAAGACATTTTTATTAGAAAAAAAATTCATAAATAAGCAATAAAATTTCCTATTCTCATGCTAGAATCCTCAATTTTGGAAGAAATTAAACCAAGTTAGTTCCTTGAAGAAAACAAAAATAAATTACCTAGAGAAGAGGTAACATCCTTCAACACGCACTTTTCTTTTATTTATTTATCCACCACATAAATTATTCTTATTCCATTTTTATATAATAACCTATGTCTCTTAAATATAATGATATTTTTTTATGTTATAGTTTCTTACTACACCTACAAACACTTCCATCAAATTGGATATGCAATCATCGTTCAAATATATGGCGGACAACCGTCTTGCGAATCGATATCATTTTTTATTCCATTACCACCTTTCATGGTTGGGAATAATGATGGAATTAATATTTTTATATTATATATATGATATTTATTATGTATTTATGATTATTAAATTGTTATATAACACATACATTCATGCTTTCCATTTTGTGGGAATGTGATAACTTTATTTGTGGATGTGCGGACTACCGCCTCCTCAAAGCGATGTGATTCAGTCACAATTTACATATAATGTGTTAAATATGGGTTTAGTAAATGTATATGATATTTATGAAATAATAATTATACTATGATTATAATATAAATATACATATATTTTAATTAATTTCATTCTTTCTTTCAATTCAATGAGAAAACTGAAATGACATTCATGCGTACATACAACTTACCATCTCCATGAACAGTGTATTTCATGTCATATTTATATATTTTATAGATTATTATAAATACTTATATGCTGAAGATATATGATATTTAAATAATTTTTTACATGCTCAAATTAATTAAATCATGATCTAAGTAATAGGATCAAGAAGAAAAAGTCAAAACATATATGAAACACAAAGAGGTTATTACCCAAAACATAACATTAACATGAAATTATTAATAAATATGTAATATAAAGTTAATATAAAATAATATATGGTATGATATAAAATAATATGGTTCTATAGTATATTTATAATAAATTTATATTTATTATACATGATTTAGGAATGTATACAATAAAATTCGATACTTAAGGTAAGAGTTTTCTCATCTCACTTTTATTTCTATGAGATATATATTATATTCATCACTAATTATTGTTGTGTGGTTTATATAATTCACATGAATGTATTATATAATTATTATAAACAAATTTATGTGCATTTACATGTCCATTTTATTATCTCTCTTTCATGGGCCTTACAGTTTAAAATTTACCAAATCGGTAAAGTATTTTTGTCTCAATTTTCCTACTTTGAGACCCATGTTACATCATGCATTTATATTCTTTTAAAAAGTGTACATACTACCCCTTTGATATTTTATATCATGATTATCCTTTTAATTATATTCTATGATTAATGTAATGTTATTATTTCATGGGGATTATGATTCAAATTTACCAAATTGGTAAGAGTTTATTGTGATAATCTCATTATTTATCAGGATTGTTCATGATTATACTACCATTGATGAAATATTATGATCCATACCTCAAGAATTATAATTTATTTTATTATCCTATGGTTATTCATGATATCTTCTTGTAATATTACAATTTTACACTATTTGGAAGTTAATATAATTAAGAAAATGTTTCTAAGAAAATATGAATTTATTTATCTTTTCAGTCAGAAATCTATTTTCTTCAAAAACCATTTTTTCTAAAAATGTTTTAAAAATGTTTTAATACGACATTTAAAAATAAATTTTTACCCATTTTTTATTTTTTTATTCAAAAATGGTTTTAAAAGTAATATTCTTGTATTTTTCTGATCAATGGACTTTTCTAAACTTTTTACAGTGCAAAAAGAATGTTTAGAATATAAAAATTTATCTATCCTCAGGATCATCATTTCCTTGAAGCGTCCTTTGATAGTTAACAAGGTTATTTGTTTTAAAATAATTCTCCTAGTATTCTTGAAATTATTTGTTTTAAATTTTTTTCAATGAAAAGCATTTTCCAAAAAAAATTCTATTTAAAAAGTGTTTTAAATGATTTTTCAAAGTTATTTTATAAGATATAAAGGTTATTTTAAAATATTTAAAAAATAAATTTCATAATTGTATGTTTTATATTTCACTTATCATTTCCTTTAGGTAGACTTTATTTATTTTTCTAGGCTCTATTATTGAAGATTATTTTTTTTGAAATTTTTTTTTTCAACCATTTTCACTTCAGCTTTTTGAAAATAACTATTGTTTGTGACCAATATCTCTATTATTTTATGATAATATTAAAAAGTTTTTCAAAATATCATTTTAAGGTTTTTTTCCATGTGAAATTATTTTTTCTATTGCAATAATTCATTTAAAGAAAGATTTGTTTCTATTTTTTAAAATGGGTTTTCTAAATAATCGAAATTCGTAATGATTTTAAAATGAAATAGGTCATTTCATCATATTTTTCAAAGTGATTTACCCATTGATCTTGAAAATAATTTTTATCTATGTCAACATACTTAATTATCATTATGTTACATTATGGATCTAATATTATACCACCATCCACCGTCTTTCTCTTAATGGATTACGAAATATTCTATGCAATTTTTCATGAAATCAACCTCTTTTACATGGGTTAATTAAGTGATGTTTGATATATGATTTTTTCATGATCACTTGGCATATAAATGTATTGGTGGTTATTATTAAAGGGTGAAGTCATATATAACCCTCTAATAAATCATAGGAAGTTTTATATATCAAGAGCTAGATTATGTTACATAGGTATTATCCCAAGCCCAAGAGGGTATATGGGTTGTTCTCCCAAGACCAAGAGGGTAATTACATTGTTATCTTATGTCCAAAAGGATACATGGGTTGTTGTCGTAATCCCAAGAGGTTAAACAGGTAGTAACCCAATCCCAAGAGGGTACATAGGTTTTTATACCAATACCAATTGGGTAAAAAGTTTGTTATACCAAGACCAAGAGGGTTTATAGGTAGTATCCCAAGCCCAAGAGAGTAAAAAAATTATTATCCCAATCCCACTATGTGATGAGAATCAGGTAGCAATTCATGCTCCATTAGATTATGTTTTCCTAGACTTTCACTTATTCTATAATTATATGTTATATTATTATACTAATTTACTATGGATCATGTTTATTTTTTATGTTTATTTACTCCTATTTCATGGCATATGTTTGATCATTTGAGACTATTGGTAATCCTATTAAACCTTGTGTGAAAATATTTTTATTTCATGCTCTTATAAATAAGATATTTTTTTATTTACTCATGTTTTCTCATATTATTATGATCTAACCCTTGATTATATGTTTATTATTTTTTTATTTACTAAGAATTCGAGCTAAAAAATTAATTATATTTACATTCCCCAAGTAGTAAATACGAGTAAAACTTATGAGGATTATAAAATGGAATCTATTATGGTTATTTTATAGGGAAATATTCAAACGTATTGTAAAATAAGTTTATTACGTAGTTAATCATCAAAGAAACTAACCTTCTATTTTTGGTATTTTGTGACTATTTTTTATATGAAATATTTAACTTGTGTAAATTATGAAAAATAAAGATATGCTTAGATTAAATTATATCAATTCCAATGTTTAAAGAAAGTGTTTTTAGAACCATATTTGATAGTGTGGGTTGGGGCTACCTGATTTGGTATCATAGCATGGTTTAGTTATTTTTGAGGATTAGTTTAGTTAGTTTTGGAGATTAGGATGGGATAAATTTATTCAAATACCTAGGGATGAGTCTAAGTATATGATAACATCCTGATGTTTTGGTAATGTAGAGATCGTTTGGTTTACATGAAATTACATTACTATATGGATATTAGAAAGTGGATAAATATTTGGAACATGTGCACCTAGGGGTGATCACCCAAAAAAAGTCTGGTTGTGTATCAGCATGATCTTCATTAGGTGTACAATGAGTGGGCATATAACTACACATCTGGAAAAACACTCCCATGGGATATTAATTGGTGAATTCACACTCTATTTACAGAATATTATAAAGTATTTATTTCCTGAGTACTATGATGGTTTATGTTAATAATTATAAGATAGCCTAACAAAAATAAACCTATATTTAGCTAAGGATGAACTGGGTTAAAATAAAATAATTATAGGCTAACATGATGGTGTCATAAAGTGAGGCATCTTGAGATTAAATTTCCCAGGGTTATTTATGATAATTACCGTATGATATTATTATTGATCACTCATGATTAATTATTTCTGGTTTTATAAATGAATAGTTCTAGGAGGAACCAAGTTTATAATGGATGTGATGGACAATGAAGTAATTCCCCTAATGCAAAACCAAGTGGGATAGAAGCTGGTGTTGAAAATATAACAATTATTCTCACCCAACTATGTCGAGTTATGATTAAAAAATAGAGCCTTACTAAGAATTATAATACATAATAAATAAATAATATGAAGGAGTCTCAGAGAATATTAGATGAAAAATATAATAAATGAAATAAGATTCAACTTCCTATGTGTTAAAAATTTTGTAATAAGAACGCAAGGGAATGTCTCAAAGAATTAATAAAGTATTTCAAGTGTGGAATGTTTAGTTATCGAGCTTGTTATTTGTGTTGTATATTTTATCCTAGTAAATTAAATTTCCCAATTTTAAAATATTATTATATTTGAATAAATATATTAAAAATCATTAAATGATAAATTTATATTATATAATATTAATAATACTTAACAAGATCAATTCAATAAAAAATATTTTTCTTTATATTTTTTATTTTCAATTAAAAACTAAATTTTTTTAATTTTTTAATTTTAATTTTTTAAAACGAACATAGTTTCTGAATTCATTATGGCATAATTATCTTAGATTGAAATTTTAACAATTTTCTAAAAGGGTTGAATTTTGGGTGAATAGTGGGAAATACTGATTTTGCAAATACTATAACTTTTATGTAATTTTCATAATACAAGAATGATTTCAAATTTTATGAAATATTTTTATATAAAATATATGTATTTTTAAAATAAAATAAAATATTTTAAAAAATATTTTTGAATTTATAAAACCCATATTTATCATTTTGGATACTAAAATAATCTTTTACTCAAATAAAAATTATTTTTGGTCCGTTTCTTTTAACAATGTATGAACAAGGTAGAATTCAGTTTTTTCTTGTTTTAAGAGACATATAATTTGTATATAGTTAATAATACACCAATTAATGTAACAGAAATAAAAAATATGTATAGTTTTATCATATATATAATATTAATTCTTAAAAGAACAATTAGGGACCAGATAAACATGTCCCCTAGAAATTTATTAAAGGAAAAAAAATAAAATTCATTTCATAATATTTTTGAAAAGGAAGGTGTTAAAATAACCCATTATATCTAAATCCATAAGTGATGTATAAGATTAATTCATCAAAAAAGACTACTCGGAGATGATCTATGAGATTTATTTCTTTTATAGTGCATTAGCTACCTAGTCGGCCTCCCTATATACATGAGATACATGTAGATGAAAAAAATCAAGAGTATTAAAGTACCCAATAAAATCTAGAAGAATTATCCAAGGAACATATCTTGTTCTAGACTTCAATGTTTTTATAACAATAATCGAGTTTGATTTAATCCATAAGTGTTTCCATACAAAATTTAAAGCATATTTAATAGTACAAATCATGGTCTATAATTCTGTTTCATAAGAACTAAAAATTCTAATATACCTATAAAATAAATGTTTAATGAATCCTCTATATTTCTAGAACAGACCACCACATCACGAGGGAACAAATGAACCCAAATTATCTCCATCAACATCCATCTTGGTCCAACATTGGATAAGAGATATCTATCTAAAGACTTGCATCCCTGTGAATTTATTAGACGCCTTGAAACACCAAGAATATGAAAGATACTATAGTTCACAAATTCATTATTCATAGTACATTTTTGAAGCTTTGATATGGCATGGACATCTCTATGAATCATGGTGACACCCATATGAAAGGAGGCCTTCTGATTTTTGAAAATAATCCATTTCTTGGTGTCCCATGTAAAATCAAAGACCAATCCTATGTGAACCAAAATAAAATTATAAATCTACTCACTGAGTAAAATAATTGGGATGGAAACCATTAGTTAATTGAAGTCATTATCTAGAAACAACTTATAGCCCAAAAATTACTACACATAGTTCCATAATTTTCTTACAAAATACCAGAAAATGAAAAGTTGGAATTGGTTTTCTAAATCACTATAATAGAGAGATTATGTTGAAGGAAATAACAACCCATGTTTTATAATATTTTCATACAAAGCAATCCTTTTTTTCAAAAATTTATTGATAATCAAAAATCTTGAAGGAGAAATTAAATGATTCCTAAACTTTTTAATCCACCATGATAGTTTTGAGTCACTATTACATTTTAGCCTACAACTCATATTGGCACTAAAATAGCTGGTAAGAGATGGCATCCAGATCAATGTATCATCCTATATGTACCTATAATTATGAAGCTATAATATATTAATCAAGGGCATGAATCTAGTTCAACTTCACCAGTTTTGGTTGAGACTTGAAAATGTAAGGTATTTCAGATATTTTGGTACAACCATCATCTCCTAAATCAGTTTTCAAGCCAATGTGTTGTCAAATATTTGAGATCCAGCTCCCTAGAGATGATCCAATTTGAACATGACACCATATATTGATAAGATAATTTCAAACAGACCAAGTAGTTGAGAAAATATATTAAAAAAATACATCATTAATTCAAGGGTCAAACAATTCTTTCTATAGAAAAAAGAGCTTCATCATGAAGTGTGATCATGTTTCAAGTAAACTTGTTAGTAAGAGATTAATTAAATTTATGAAGGTATTTTATCCCAAGAACACAAATATCATTAGGTTTGTTGAACTCCTTCCAAGAAACAGTAACAATATTCTTATCATGGAAACAACTAGTCTATATAAAATTCATGATTAGGACTTGAAGAATTTTTATAAGTCTGACCGACCACATGTAGATAGAAAATTCATAAATAGACATTGAGGTGATAATATAGTTAACAAGTCAAATTCAATCCTCTTGATACATGCTCTTACCCTTCCATTATACTATTTGATAAATGATCATAAAATAAATATTCCCAAGATAATATCTCTTGACCTTCCCCAAGAACTTAGTGACACCTAATAATGTGAAAGGAAAAGAGCCTCTCTTTACTGCTAGGAATTTATAAATCATGTATTTGTTAGAAATTGTAATCCCTTTCCCAAAAACAATAAATGATTTGTTTTAGTAGATATATTTACCTACAACCTACTCATAATTAATAAAAATAGATAAAATTACATACAACATCTTCTTGGATGCCTCACCAAATATAATAATGTCGTTTTCAAAGAAAATATGGGAGAGAGAAACTAGATTTATTGCAAACATCATCTACTTATAAATACCTACATGGGAGAGATCAATGAGATATCTTCTTATGTAATCATCTATGATGGAAACAAGAAAACCAATGAGAGGGTCACCCTATATGACTCCTCTAGTGCTTCCAAATAATCCTTTTGGAGATACATTAATAAGATCAAAAATCCTAGAACTCTAAAAAATTTCCTTATTAAATATAATTAAATCATTTGAAAATCCGTACCTCTTAAGGATATAAAATATAAAACTATACCTGATAATATTAAAATCCATTGAAATTTAAAAAATTCAAAGCAATGTTCTCGTGATTATCCCCCTTCTTGATCACATTGATGCATTTTGATATAGTTAATAAAAAAATTGTATGATCATTCTAGGGAAAAAACTAAAGTGGTTTTGAGTAATGAAATTCATATTCACCTTCCCATGCCTTGAAGAAAAAAATATTACATATGATCTTAGGGATAGTATTACAAATAGCCACAGGTCTAAATTCTCTAATTTCAATAGCATGTTCCTTATTTGGAAGCAATAAAATGAAGTATGAGTTCACCATATAAGTAATAGAGGTAGAATAAAAGAACCCAAAACAAGCTTTAAAAATATAATTGTTCACAATTTCCCAATAGATGAAAAACAATATATTAATGAATCCAGTCAGACCAGCAAAACTTTCCATATTTAAAGAAAAGAGGGAAGACCTTATTTCCATCACTATAGAGACGATCATCATATGATGAATCTAATTATAACCAATGAAACAAGGTATAATAACCATCATATTAGTGTTAGTATTTTTTCTATAATCATTATAAATATTTTCAAAATAATTAGTAAGATAAAAATATATATAAGATTTTGATGTGATGAGATAATCATCCACTCTAATGGAATTAAATTATTTTCTAACTTTCTTCTATTTTTGAA
This sequence comes from Viscum album, assembly GCA_963277665.1. Classification (NCBI taxonomy): domain Eukaryota; kingdom Viridiplantae; phylum Streptophyta; class Magnoliopsida; order Santalales; family Viscaceae; genus Viscum; species Viscum album. Next base: position 1,277,056,144 of record OY728158.1, read on the forward strand.
GGAATTGGAAGAATCAAGAGTTACTCTCACTATATTGAATCCATTTGATATTATAATGGTTTCTAGAAATCCTCTCCTTAATATTCAATAGATCATCCAACATAGAATTCATTTTATGTTCATATTGAGATATGTTATCCTACCTATGATTATATTCTTGGAAAGAATATATCTCCCTTTCATCCACTCTAATATCATCATCAATTTTGGAGAATGAGGTCTTATTCTATCCTATTTGAAGTTTCTTATCTTTGTTAATATTTCTAGAAACAAATTGAAGTATCATTCCATTGATTTATATTCTTCAACCCTATATAAAAATTTCCCTATATATAGGGATGTTCATACATGCATTATTCAAATTAAAATGAAAGAAAGGTGATCTTAAAGAATCCATTTTAATCTCCACAACTATTGGATTATGATTAGAACTGAATTTGGGGAGAGTGAAACTATAAATTTCCATATTGGGTCTATGCTCATCCTTGTTAATAAAACACTTATAAAGTTTACATTATTGTCTTCCATTTACAATAAAACTTCCCCATGTAAAATATTTCACAGAGATAAAAACTTCAACCAAGTTATAATCATCAATGGAAGAGGAAAACTCATTAGGAGTAATCTTAATGAAGATGGATCAAAATTACTGTTATGGTCTGAGAATTGTATTAAAGTCACAAATAATGACCTAACCCCTATTCCTTTTAGAAGATATCATTTCCAATTACTACCATAGCACCCTCCTCCTCATTTAAGTGTTAGAAACATATATGAAATTTAAAAATGTGGCAGTCCCATTTATGATAATAGATACCAAAACATGTTGTTAACTAAAAAAAGAAGAGAATATATAAAATTGAGTTCCTTAAGATCTATAGAGTCTCCAATGTACCATAATACAAGTTATAATACACTAGAGAGTAACCAAAATTATTCCAATTGAAGGCCATAAAATTTTCAAATTTCATCTTGGGGTTTGTTATCCCAACCAGAATTGTCCTACTGTATTATATGAAATGCCTAAGGGCTGTGAAAGTGGGATAATTTACCAAGCCTTGAAAATTATAGAACATTATTTTCATTTTAACTAGTATTAAACCCTTGTTAAGTGACTATTATTGGTTATAAATCCACTAGAAAACTCCAAGATCTTTTCTATTTCATCGTTAGATTCATATGCCCAACTAGATGGGGCACTAAATTGATTGGAGGTGGTGATACCCTCTATTCCAACATTAACATGTGGAATATTTATCCTTTGTGAGATTCAATGTTTAAGATCATGGAAACCCTCATGATTATTTTAATCATTCCTTATATTCTTCAATACAATTACATCCTGTGAATTTTTCCTATGACCAAGTACCTGCTCGTCACCCATAGAACCCACATTAGCCCTAATTTGAGTTTCCTAAATATGAGAAAACTTTGGTAAATGTGAATCAACCTAGTACCTCTTCCATTAATCTTCATTTACTTCAATATAAACATTGTTAACTTTAAGTCCTTCATCATTCCCATTATAATCCATTTACATAATAGAATTCAATTCATTATGGGTCTGTACACATGTTTTTTCCATGGGTCTAATATGATTTCATAGAAGGTGATCATTTAGTGAAGGAACACCCTTACCATTAGGTCCCTATATAGTGTTTGGTCTACTGAGTTAGATATCCTGAGAGGGGGTGAATTAGGGTATGATAGATTAAAACAACTTCCCCTATTGATCTTGTTTCGCTATTAAGAAAAACATTCTTCTCTCTCTTTCCTGTAGAAAAGTATAAACAGATACTAAATCATGCACCGGACACGGTGATTTTTACTTGGTTCACCCTCACTAGGCTGCATCCAAGGAACATACATCAGTGATGTTATGATGTACCAAATCCACTAAAATCACACTGTTGTTTACCAAGTTTGGGTTAGATCAATTCTATGCCCAGGCTCACTACCTTTTCAAAGTTTAGGGTTAGTTCACAGATTTCCCAAGGGTCACTCTCTATTTTTCTCTCTTTGGCTCACTGCGGGTGGAGAGGATCACCTTCTTCCTCTTCCTTTTCTCACTTCTCTAGAAAGGATCCACTCACAGTTTATAGACTTGTAGGTCTCTTCATTATCTCTAATTAAATATTCATCTTTAATTGTTGATAGATTCTCTGTTGATGTCCAACTTTCACCCATAGATGAATCTCACTTTGCACCGGGTGTACCGGGTAACCCCAATTTTTATGCGCAGCCTCTACACTGACTTGTGCGTAATTTTCTAATTTTGCACAAAATTAAATTTTCACACAACACCACTTTTATGCACAACCACCTCTTTTACGCACAACCTTTTCTTTACACCCAAACACTTCTTTTATGCACAATAGTATTCTTTTACTCGCAACCTTTTCTTTGTGCACAAACAATTATTTTACGCACAAACTTTTCTTTTTTGCATAACTCCCTTGTGCCCTCCAATTTTGCATGCCAGAGCTCGGATACTCTCTAAGTCTTGAGCTTCTTTGAATGAAGGGGTTACTTCATATTTATAGGAAAAATTGACCCGTGTGCGAAAAACCCTCCTTGAGCGCGTAATTCACTTCAAGGGTGAAAAACAAATCTTCCTCACAACATCGTTTTTCACGCACTACTACAATATTTAACGCACCTCATCTCTTTACCAATTTTCAATATTATGATCTTGAAACAACTTTTATGTGAAAAACACCATTCCTCTATTTCTCACACCACTCTAATATTTCGTGCACCATTTTCCTTTTTCGCGCACCTCCCTTTTCCAAAAACACATATCTCCATTTTCTGATTTTCAATCCCAAAAATTTGGAAAACACAGGAAAACAGCACCACCTTGTATCTGCTCTTTTTGTACCACCTCCAGATCATCTATTCCTTTGTTGAGGTTCTTCTGTAAAACATGGATAGCCAATAACAACTCTTGAACCTGAAAAATCACCATGTAAACCCCTTTGTTGAAAAATGTGTACATCGTTGTTTGTTTTGTCAATAAACACAACATGAAAGTCAACTTTGTCAACAAACACAGTCACCTCAAAAATGCTTCAATGATACATTGAGGGATTTTTTCCCTACATATAGAAACCTAGATCCCCTTAATTGTTCCATAATTCTCATTGACTACCATGTATATTACTATATAGGATCTATTTTTAGACTATTCAGGCACCTCAGCTATTATGCCCCCAAAATTACCAATATATTGATCTTCCTATAAAGATCCATCATTATTTTCAACCACCCCTTTGTCCTTAGAGTTATTAGAGGTACTTATATTATTTGAGTCATCCAAAATCATATTGAACTGAGAAAAGTTTCCTTTCTTCTTATCAAATTTTCTATTCTTCCTATAGTACGTTAGTTCATGTCCATGAATCTCGTAGAAATAACAGGTAGAATTTGAGCTCCTAAAATTCACTACCTCATGCTTGATCATTTTCCAATCATTATATAACTCTGATAATTTCTCATACTCAATCTTGATGATTAAATTATAATCATAGGTTTACAACAACACATTTTTAATTAGTGGATTAGAGAGATCAATCTCTATAAGGACCCTTGAAAAATGACCAAACCTGGCCATATCCATTTCCCTTTCCATCTAAATTAGATTAACAATGGAAAAGGAAATGTCCTTTAGAATTATTTTATTCTAAAAGACCCATCTTAAGCTTTATATTTTCACCTATACCTATGAAAATGTTTTTTTTTGAAATACTAGGGATTGAAATGAGAACCCCATTCTTAGATTCGAAGAAAACCCATCTTTAGATCCAAAGATTAAAAACCCTACTCTCTTCTCTTATACATGACAAAAAGAGAAATACTGTGAATAAAATACTATTAATGGAGATCAATATGAAGTCATAGAATCCCTATATATATAAAATTCCTTTGAAACATGTTCTCTCTTTATATTAAGAAGTTATATTTACAAAAATGAAATCCCCTTCACCTATAAAAGGGGGTTAACACAAGCCCATTTCCCACCAATTATAAAGAATTATCTGAACCTAAACTCTACCCTAGTCTCTCCTCTACTATCTCCCTATGTCCTAGATTCCTTGGTCATAAACAAATATCTTGCTAAGGATCCTTAAGGTGATATCCAAGGGAGAACATCTAAAGGGAGAGGTAATGTTCTCAAATTAGCTCTCTCAATTCTTTTCTTCTTCTACCCCATAAAACCTACTCTACCCATTAAAGAATGGAAAAAACAAAATTAATAATATTCTTAAATTTTATTATACTAATTCAACATCAATTTTCTACCATCCTCTAAAACCACTTGAAAAATGAATATGCCATCATGCGTAGTGCGTGATACCACCTACATAAATGGAATGATTGATTTTTTATCACCACATTTCACAAATGGTTATAAATGATAATTTAATTGATTAATATAATATTTATAAAATTATAAATATTTTTAAATTATAAACCATTCCCAATCTTCCTCATAATCTGTATAAAATAAAAGTGTCACCCATGCATACGTGAAACTACCACCTCCATGAAAGTGACGTATTTTATTTATCATCTAGTATTTTGTTATTTATAAATATATATTACAATATGATTCAACACAATAAAAAATTTAAATAATATCATTATGATTCTTTAATAATGATATTATTACAAAAAACAATTCCATAACCATACTCATTAATAGATTATAACTTTTTCTTATTTAGATAGTTTTAACCACCTATATAAATAATGATATAAATATATATCATGGATGAATATAGAAACTTAAATACTAGTGTTTTTTTATAAATTAATGATATAATATTTTTGGGTTTATGGTCCTAAAATGGTTCTATTAATATTTAACTTATTATTAATTTATTGTCCTTTTGTTCGTTAAAAATTATAGAAACAAGATCGACACAAACTTCATCCTGACGAATCATAAATAAAATAATTATGAAATGAAATTAAAACATTATAAATAATTATAAACCATCTATTTTACTAATTATAATTATGTTTTATTGATTAAATTTGAATGTATAAATAATAATTGATACTGTCATTACGAAACAAGTACTAAACAAATAATCAAAACCCAAAACATTCAAGGATAACAATAAAAACAACTAACTAATATATTTGTAAAAAATTATTATAAAATAATTACATTAAAGTTTATAGGAATGAATAAGGTTCTAAAATGGGTGATTAATATTGTTAATTTCGTTATAAATGAGTTTAGATAATGTATGACTAAGCGGGATTCAAGGTAAGGGTTTTTTCAACTTAGTTTTTAATCATTGAGTTGTGATTGTTTTGAAATTTATTAATATAAGTTGGGTATGTTATGAAATATGACTTTATAATGATGTATTTATTATATTTTTTTATTATTTATTTTTTTTATAAAATTCCTATAAAATGATTCTCCTTTCAAAATATGAATTTTTAAGGGTATTTCAAAACTTAATTTCATTTATTTGGTTTATAATGATTATTCTTGAAACCTATTTTTATAAGTAGATTTATTTTATAATATGATAGTATAAAATTATATTTTCACTTTATTTTATCTGTATTGATAATTATTTCCCATAAAACCCTTTTTGAACAATTATCATTTCAATTATAATGATATTTGTAAGAGTTTTTTCTTAACACAACTTATTTTATTGAGCCATAATGATCAATTTTTATGATGGTTTTACATAATTATATTCTTCTATGATGATACTATAATTCATCTTTACTCTTGGTAAGGTGACATTTGAAATTACTATGATGAATTGCTTTCCCAAAAATTATATCCTTATTTAGAATAATTCCCATCCTATTTGACGATGGTTTGACTTCGATGTTCATATTTTATATTTGCACCAATGTTCTCCTTTTTTTGGGAACCTAATTATATGTTATATCATGTGGAATTATTATTCCCTATTTTCTATTTCCTTAATAATGTTTTATTACTCTTTTTTATGTTGTGGTTTTCATCAAAGGTATTTGAAGATATTAAAAAGGTTTTACCATTTATAATAATATGTTTTATCATTCAATCCACATTTCTTTGAGATAATATTTATGTATTTCACAGGATCCATTATTAATGTTCTTTTAAAAGTAAAAATTTTCAAATGTTTTCAATTCATTTTTATGATAAAACTTTTTAAAGTGACTCGTAACTTCATCGTTTTATGATAGAGTTAAAAATGTTTTGTAAAATATCTTTTTAAGGTTATTTTGTTGACACATTATTATTTTTTCATGGCCGTTATTTTTAATGAAGATTCCATTTAATGTTTCAAATTATTTTTTATAAATAAAAATATTTTTTTATAATTTTGAAATGAAAATGGGTATTTCCTCTTATTTTTTAAAGTGATTTACCGAAGGATTTTGAAAATGTATTTTTTATCTATGTCAGTAACCTTAATGATCCTTATGATAGACTGAGGATATGTTCTTAAATGACCATGCACCTTATTTATTTGGATGCAATATGAAATTCTCTATATAATTTTTCAAGAAAACCATATTTTTTACACATTTTAATTAAGTTATGTTTTAAATATGAAGGTTTTAATGTTCTCTTAGAATAAAAATGTATGGGAAATTATTATTTATGGGTGGGGTCCTATATCAAACTCCAATGTATTTACTGAATTTATATATCTCATGAGATCAATAAGGGTACACGGGTAGTATCCCAAGCCCAATAGGGTATATTATTTGTTATCCCAGGACCAATAATTTACATTGGTTGTTATCCTAATTCCAAGAGGGTACGTGAGTTTCTATCCCAATACCAAGAGCGTATAAAGGTTTCTAGACCAATCCCAAGAGGGTAAAAATATTTTTTATCCAAGACCAAGAGGTTACATAGGTAGTAGCCCATGGAAAAGAGGGTACATGGGTTACTATCCCAAGATTAAGAGTGTACATTGGTTGTTATCCCCATCTCAAAAGGGTACACTGTTAATAGCCTAATCCAAAATGGGTACACAGGTTGTTAGTCCAATATTAATGGTGTACATAGGTTGTTAAACCAAGCCTAAGAGGGTACATGGGTTTTTATCCCATGCCCATTACGTTGTAGTAACCAGCTATCAATTATTTCTACACTAGGTTATGGTTCCCCATGATTTCTCTTATACCACATTTCTATATTTTATGCTTATGTTATGTTATCAAAGATTATGTTTATTATTTAATATCTCTTCACTCTTATGCTGTAGAATATGTTTGATCATTTGAGACCATGGGATATTATATTATTCATTATGAGAAACTATTGTTATTCCATTTTATTTTTAATAATATATTTCTTCGATTCTTGTGTTTTCTCATATTCTTATGGTATAATCCATGATGAAATATTGATGAGTTTTCCCCTTACTGATTGTTTGAGCTCACTCCTTCCTTATATTTACATTCCTCGGGTTATGAAGATGATTATAACTTTTGAGTAGTATATAACTGGTTCTAGTGAATTTATCTTATAGGTAAATGTTAACACGTATCATAAAATAAGATTCTTATGTATCTGATCCACAAATACACCAAACCTCTCGTCCTTAGGATTGTGACTATTTGTGAGATGTAAATTTTAGTATATGTAAATAATGTAAAATAATTATATTTTTATATTGATTTGAATCCAATATAGTGATTAAATAATTTTTTTAGCATAATATATATATTTCTAGTCTAGGGTACCTCATATATGAACTAATAGTAAGAACACATAAAGTTTAAATAATTATTTTTATATAAAATTGTTTCTTATATATTTTTTTGTCTTCATTTAAAAGTAAAATTTATCCTATTTAAAAATTGAATTGTATTAAATCGATTAAAAAAATTAATTATAATTTAAAAATTATTTAAGGAGTACAATTTCATTTTTAATCATAAAAATAAGTAACTAAGGTAAAAATTGAGTTACCACGGTAAAGGTAAAATGAGGGGGAAAGGGGTTCAAATAAGTGTTAAAAGAATAAAATATCCTAAAATGATATATGTATGTATATATATATATAAGTGTTTATTGTGTCTTTATTATCCTAATATTATCTCATCTCCATTATTTTCCACTTTTTATCCACTTTCATTTCAAAATGACAACCTTAAACCTTAGGAAATGAATATTAGAAGAAATAACACTCAAAACTCACCTATAAAAGGACCCACACTCTACTCATTCCAAAAACAAAATTCAGTTTTATATTGAATAATGTCAAATATTTCCTATCCTAAATATTTCTATGATTTTGGGTTGCTTTTAGTTTCAATAAGGAAGCCTAAATCCTTTATCCCTAAGGAACCCATGTCAAGAAGGAGTAAATTCATCACGTAAGTATCTAAGTTATTCTATTATTTTTCAATTACCCTATAATATATAATCATTATAAATATCATACTATACTTTAATTATTCTTTATTAACATAATTATTCTTCTAAAATAATGATACTACTATTATTTAACTCTATACTATTACTCATTCTTTAGTATTATATGTTCTTGTTTGGGTCAGTTCAACCAGTTACATGAATGATGTTATGAAAACATCAAAATTTTGTCCATGAATAATTATCAAGGAATTAATTATGATAATATATAATATTTTTGAGGAATAGAATTCATGAATATGGGTTTTTAATGATGAAATAAAAAGGAATTATCATTATAATATAAATTTTTGTTATCAAAAAATTACCTAAAAAATATCTATCTTAGATTCCATTCCTACAAAACATATGAACAATTTCAATCAAATTCACATGGGAAGAATTAAATAAGTGTAAAATACTTATTCCATTATATTTATTGATCTATGAATGATAAAAATTATATCAAATAGTAGGGTCTTACATCGCTATTATGAAACATATATGAAATAATCAAAATTACTAAAATCATATGATGAAAGTAAACATTAACTAACTAATATATATGTAATTAATGACTATAATTTAAGAATATAAATTTTTAATCGATATGAATATGGTTTTTTAATAATTTATAAATATTTCTATGTTTATTATACATGTGGTTAAAGCACTTTCATAGATATCATGAGTGAAGGTAAGGGGTTTTCATTTCCATTATCCTTTAATTGATTTATATTCCATATTCATCACCTATATTATTTTATGTGATCTATATACATAACATGTATGTATTTAAAAATAATTTTCATTAAATTAAAGGGATAAAAAATTAAATCTAATATTTTTTATTTCAAATTATTTTGATTCAAAGATTACTAAATTCATATTTTTGTCCAATCTTAGTTTGAATTCAAGATTATTACGAATAAGTTTCCATCTGGGTAAAATGTATGAAATTTATCTTAAAAAATAAATATATTTTATTTTAATATTTTTTCATGAATTTTAAATGTCCTCATACCATTTCAATTCCCCTTTTTTTATAATTCACCTGAATTTATTCTTGTAAGAGAAATCGACCTTACCTATTCATTTTTTCCAGGAACTTTTCTCTTCCACGTCCATATTCTTTATTTTATTTTATTGATATACTTGTATATTATTCTATTACTGGTTAAGGTATTTTTTAAGTACTTGAAAATATTTACAAAAATTATGCTTCTTTTAATTTTTTTGGTATGGTAGTTCTCTCCAACTTTGACACTCTTTACATAAACATGAAAAGAATATTATTTTTTTAATGATTTCTATATGAATGTATGTTCAAAATTTTATAACTATTTTTTATAATGGATATTACTATTAATGTCTTCATATTTTTATAAGCTAATATATTTTCCATTTACTTTTTTATTTTTTATTTTTAAAATAAATATAAGCAAAAGAAAATTATATTTATTCATGTTTTCAAAGTAATTTTATAATGCTCTTATAAAAGGGGGTTTCAACTATGTTAACACACTTTAATGTTTCTAAGGATTTATTGAGGATATTTTTTATTGATACCATAAAACTTCTTTCTCTAGATAAATTATTATCATTTTTTTAAGTTTTCATGAAACATGTTTCTTTTTCCTGAGTTAATTAAGCTAGGATGGAATTATTAATGTTTCATTATGGAACACATATGTATGGTTTATCATTATGTGATGGATGGGTCCATTATATTCCCTAATTTATTGTGAAAAGTTTTATATTTCATTATATCAGGATTGGATGAGGGTGGTAATCCCAAGTACACTATGTTAAGGGATGAATGCTAAAGTTCACTAAGTTAAGGGATGTGGGTGGTTAGCCCAAGCCCATTATGTTATGGGAAGGAGAGTATCCTAGTCTATTATAATGTGAATTTACTGGTGGTTAACCTTGATATATGTTATGATATTTATTTTTATTCCTTTTCCAAATTATTATTTTGTGAAATGTACCTATGTTATATTCTCATGGATCATGATTGTTGACTCTGGTTTCCACTCATCAATGGAAAATTTCTTATGTTATAATAAAAGGATTATTCCATGACTCAATTTTATAATAAATTTTTTATTGGGTATTATTATACTATTTTAATACTATTTACCTTGATTATATTATTATATTATCATGCATATATTATTGTCACTTAGACATTTCTGAAATGGACAATTAACTATGCTTTATGAAAAAATGGGGGAAACGACTTTCTTCTCACAAGAAACCCTGGACGTGAACCCTAATCCAGAAATTGCTGATGATGCTTAATCCTTTCCCCTCAAAATCTTCTTGGATATGACATCTTTTGATTCGAGTTGGGAGTGCTATATTGATGATAAATACAACAAAGAGATGGTGAAGAAATCTCCAAAAATAATTGATCTGTCTCAATCATCAAACGCGACTCCGAGAGGTATCTCTTTTCTCAAAGCTCTTAAAGGTTCTTCCTCCTATTATACAGCATCGAAGAATCGATCTTCGATTAAAATACTATAGGATGGAGGGTTCTATATCAAGGATAACCTATATGTGATTCAAGAACATCAAAATCTCTGTAATTTTTTTATTTTGGGTTGAATTTCATATGTAAAAGGTGATAAACCCTGGTCGTATCATGAACTAAAATAGTGTATTTCTATCTGCCGGGGTTTTATGAACTAGAAATCAATTCCCCTAGGTAGAGGGTATTTTCACATGCTTTTTAACTCATAGTATGACCTTGATAGTGTCTGGATATTAGGAAACCTACAACTTAGGCCTAGTTTTCTTCGAATATCAGAATGGGATTTCACTTTCAATCCAAATACTCAAAGGAGTAAATCTGCCTTGGTCTGGGTTAGACTCCATAACATTAATCGGTTCTTTCGGAATCCAAATATCCTAAAAAATCTCTCTTCTTGAATTCTCACTCCTTTAAAGATAGATCAAAGAATTCTAAATGATGATCTAGGTATGTTTTCCAGGATATTGATTGAGATTTATTTAGAAACCAAACCACCTCAATCCATCATATTCAATGAAAATGAGTATAAGACCGAGGTTAAACTAGAAAATGAGAAATTAACCCCCTTATGTGACTTTTGTAAGACTGTAGGACATTAAATCCCAAGTTATAGAGTGTTCCATAGGGTCTCCAATCACCACAATGCCTCGCAATGGACAGAAGTGAAAAAATATAAGAAGAGTAAAGGCCCTCCCCCTGATAAACTAGGGCCCTCCAAACAGAAAGCTGAAAAATCGATTGTCAAATAACATATTGTGCCTGAAATTTCATGGTATTAAATGGTGTAGGATCATGATAATGAAATATAAAAACAATCCATTAGACACAATATTAAAATTTAGATTCTTAAAATTCTAGAACAAACAGACCCGGATGCCCCGGATAAATCCAATGTTGTGTATTCATTTGTTCTGGGTGATGATAATGAACCTGAACTCACATATCTTACCCCAACGATCCAACCTGAATAGTCAAAGGGTAAGAGTATCATGAACCAGAGTGTGACTGGGACTGTTTCTAAGGCTTACTCCTCTCTTCCATCCACTATCAATGCACAGACAAGCAATTTTGCTTCTATGTAATGGGATAGTCCTTCTGATAATTTTCCTCAGAATCTGGAAAAAAATATCTCGAGGATAATCCATCCAGATTCATCCTACAAGACCTGAAAACTTCCCCCTATGAATCTTCTCCCTTTGATAGTTATGTCGATTTTATCAACTGCTCTAAAATCCTCCTTAAGGGGAATGAGAAACCAGGCACTTTTAACTGCCTTTATTCATCCATCTCCCAGACTGAAACCATACCTAATGAAGGAGAAAAGGCCATCATATCCCATGATGTTTTAGTCTCAGTCCCCATTGAAACTGTTACAAATTCATAAGTTGTGAAATAGTCCAATCGAGATTTGTCTCCTTCCAGTAGCCTTCTACCTCCTATTCCATCTATTCGAACTAATGTAAAGGTAGGTGCTTCTGAGTAGAATCCTACTACTAATTTAAGTAATCAGGAGAAACATTTTACACCTAACAGATATTTTTATCCTAGAATAACCAGAGGGAAAAACTCTGGAAGTAGATAATATAGGGGATTCACACCCCAAAAACAAGTCTTAATGCATCTTTTGTTTTGTAATTTTTAGGGTATTGCAAACCCATACACTCTAAATGTTTTAAAAAGTATAAATAGAATTCATCGTCCAAAAATTCTTGTGATTGCTCAACCTAAAACTAATTTTACTCCTAGATTATTTCATATTTGTAATCTTGAATTTTCTTTCTTAGGAGATTGTAACAACTATAATGTCGTTGAAACACTTTGGATATTCTTTCATTATTCCCTAAAAATGTGAAACTTTTTAGTATTACTGATCAATATTTGACATGTGAATAGTAATTTGATCACACACACATATTCAACACTCTTTTTATGCTAAAAACAAATATCCGGATAGAAGACCCCATTGGAATGAACTATCCCTCCTTAATAGAAAAATTCAGTACCCCTAGATTTTGGATGGTGACTTTAATGCTATTATTGCTCCTACAGAAAAACGTGGTCCTTCACACTCCAACATCTCTTTAAAAGAATTTAAAGCCTCCAAAGAGGCTAATAAACTTACTGAAGTGAATCTCACAGGTTCCAAATTTACCTGGTATAGACATCATTACAATAGGGTTGTGGCGAGCAAACTTGATAGAGAGTTCACTAATGACTCGTCCCTCGATAAATGGGATCATATTTCAAGAATTACGCTTCCTAAACTAGATTTTGACCACCATTCTATCCCGGTCAGTTTTGCTCAGAATTTTCAAAAGAATTATCTTCCTTTTAGGTTTAATATTTCCTGGTCCTCAGACCCTGGGTGTGTTACCTTAATTAATAAAACTTGGAAAAACATGTGTAACCCTAATAATTCCTTTTCTTGCACTACTAAATTAAAAAATCTAAAACTTATCCTCAAAAAGTGGTGGAAATCCAAATTTGATCTTATTGAAAAGGAAATCCATTTCTTAGAAAAATAGCCTACTCAAATTCAAAACAATAACTCTACCTCAATATTTTCTGATGAACTACAAAATGAAATTAACATCTCTTCTAAATTGCTTTATATTCTCAAATTTAAAGATAACATCAAAAAGAAAATATTCAAAGCTAAATGGATATATTATGGAGATAGAAATACTAAATTTTATAACACCCTTTAAAGGGTTAGAAAATATAGTAATCCCCTCTCTTGTTTAAAGGATGGAGGTAACCTCATTGATTTAGTTGAAGGGATAGCTAATCATTTTGTTTCTTATTACTGTGACATCTTCAATGGACCTAATATCAAAAAAGATATCTTACCTAATGCCATCCTGAATATGGTGATAGTTAAAGATAATCATTTCCTTAATTTCATCCCCCTAGATAATGAAATCAAGGACACTATCTTTGGCCTTAACCCTGATAGTTCCCCTAGGCCTGATGGTTTCAATAACATTTTTTTTCAAAAACACTAGTATGTAATTCAGAATGATATTTGTATTATGGTTAGAACTTTCTTTGATGAAGGCATTCTTCCTCATGGCTTAAACTCTCAATTCCTCACTCTTATTCCCAAAGTAGAAAATACTGATGAAATCTGTCTCTTCAGACCCATTTCCCTTTTAAAATATCTCTTTAAAATTATTATCAATATCATTACTAATAGAATATCTTCCATTAGTAATAGAATTGTATCCTAGAATCAATTTAGCTTAATCAAAGGCAGATCTATACAAGACTATATCTGTCTCACCTCTAAATCCACCAATCTTTTAAATAGAAACTCTAGAGGTGGGAATGTTTCCATAAAATTAGATATCACTAAAGCTTTTGATACTATTGATTGGAGCTTTATTTTTAAAGTGCTAGATAATTTTGGTTTTAATGAAATTTTTATCAATAGAATCAAAACTATTTTCAACTTATCCCATATATCGATTCTTGTTAACAACTCTCCTAGATGGTACTTTAAATGTTATAAGGGGTCAAACAAGGTGATCCTCTCTCTACCATTATTTTCTCTATTATAGAAGATTACCTGAGTAGACTACTCACTCAAGCTACAGATCAAGGTAGGATCAAACCAATTCTTTCCTTTAGAAACCTAAATGCCCCATCCCATCTTATGTATGCTGATGATATAATTTTATTCCTCCAAGGAGACAAAAGAAATATTAATAACCTCAAAACCACCATTTTTCACTATGAGGAAGTGTCTTTCCAATGTGTCAATTGGAAAAAATCTTTTATCTACTTTGGTAAAAGATTCTCCCCCTCAATAGAAAATGTCATACTATTGATGCTCTGGGGGTCAAAGAGGGTTCCCTCCCTTTTACCTATCTTGGTGTCCCTATTTTCTAGGGCCGACCCAAATCCATCTATTTCCATCACATTGTTCATCAAATTCATCGGCAGATTTCCTCTTGGAAAGGTAAAACCCTTTCAATGGCAGGAAGTGTTTTCCTTGTCAAATCCACTACATTCTCTAAATTGGTTTACTCCATGATGTTCTATAAATGGTCTTCAGGTCTTTTAAAACATATTAGTATTACAATAAATAACTTTATTTGGATCATAAGTACTCTCAATAAAAAATTGGTAACTGTACCTTGGTCTACTTGTTGTAAACCCATAGAGAAAATAGGCATTAGCATAAAAAATCTTAAAAATTTCAGCGATGCTCTCCAAGCAGGACTCACGTGGTCTTTTATAAATAAAAACTCTCACTCCATGAATTTTCTTAGGGCTTGATTATTTGATAAGCTTAAGATAGGTAATATTTATTATATGACTTCTTCTATTTGGCCCTCTATCAGAACTTCTTTTTCCTCCATCATGGAAAATTCCAGATGGATTGTCAACAAGGACTCTACTCTAAATTTCTAGTTTGACAACTGGACTGGCTCCCCCTTCATTTCTAAGGTGCCTAAGACTTTTACCCGTGTCTCCACTAATAGCACCATTAGTTATATGTTTAATTCACAAAGATTAAATTTTCCTGATAATGTTAAAGAGATTTTCGAGAATTACTCTTTCATAACTGATGGTAATCTTTTGATTTGGGAGCCTGCTCAAAATGGCATGATTTACTCAAAAAACTTTTATAACCACTGCTTTTCCAACTCTGACAATAATCTAAGTTGGGTGAAAAACATTAGCAAATCATGGTTAAAACCATCTCGTCTTACTATTATTTGGCTTATTGTGCATCAAAAAGTTCCTACTGATATTTGTTTACAATCTTATGGTATTAATCATTGTTCTAAATGTAGAATGTTCAATCAATATTGTGAGGACATCAATCATCTTTTCCTATCTTGTGACACTGCTTCTAGTCTTTGGAATAACATTTTTTATCTTTTTTAGTGCAGATAGATCTTGGATAACTTTATTTTCTCTTAGAAAAAAAGGACGGTTGATTTCCCGAGGTCCCTATAAATAAAAAACTTCTTTCTCATAGCTATTGCGGAGCTCCTTCAAGTCCTCTAGTATAGTAGAAATGATTTTATCTTTAACAAAAACTCATTCAGATTAAATGAAGGTAAAATGAGGATTATTATTTCTATTAGAGAGGATACCTAAATTCAAAAGGACCACTAAGATAACTCCATTAAGGATTTCGAGATCCTTCGTCGCATCAGAGTTCATGGAAACTACCTGAATCCCAAATAAACTATTGATGTTTTCTGGAAAGCTCCTCCTACTAGCTGGATCAAATTCAATGTGGACGGAGATTCAAAGGGAAAACTAGGACCCTCGGGCTGTTGTGGCATCTTTAGAGACCATCTTGATCAGATCATAGGATGTTTCTATAGAAGCTGCAGTCTCTCTTCTTCATTGGAGGCTGAAATTATGGGTGTTATTCACTTCATATACTTTTCCAAAAAGTACAACTGGAACAACATTTGGATTGAGAGTGACTCTATAACTATAGTGCCAGCCATTTGGAGGGGTGTTTCTTATCTTTCTTGGACTCTCACCTCCAGATGGATTGATTGTCTTAACTCACTTGGGAATCTCAATTTTATTGTCACTCACACCTACCGTGAAGTGAATAGGATTGATGATGTTCTTACTAACATGGGATTTCCTCACGAAGTTATTTGGAGGAATGACCTTCCTTAAAATTTTCTTCTATATTATATTAGAGACACTAAAAAATCTCTACTTTTTATCTCATGTAATTTCCCCTTTTACTCCTTCTTTTTTGAATAATTTTTAGTGTTATGGTCTTTGACTAGAACACAACCATCCTTAAAAAATATATTATTGTCTCTTATGATCTTTGATTTATATATCTTACGTTTACCCTTACTAAGAATCTGAGCTCACCCTTTCTTATATTTTAATTATCATGGTTATAAAGAATAATATTTTGTATAATTTTTTAAAAAGGGTATGATAGGATAGGATTATATGTGGGAGATATTATAAATGTTGTAAAATAAGTTGGTTGTATATCTAATCATCAATGTCACTAAAAATTTAGGTTTTGGGGTGTGATGTTTTGTGAGATGTAATGAATATTCATATAAAATTCATGCATGTTGTGTTGGGGTTGCCTCATTTGGTATCAAAGTGGGGTTTAATTATTTTGAGTGATATGGTTATAAATAATTATAATATAGAACCTAAAACAACCTATGATGAACCAAAAGTGACGTTGTATGAACCTAAAGCTTCATATGTTGAAATGAAGGTGTCATATTTTAGAATATATTAGGATTGAATTTCTTTATTATATGATTGATTACTTTGATTATTATTTCATGAAACTAACACTAAATATTTTGTCTTTATTAATTGGTTGGAAACAAGAGGAATTATTCTAATGGTGAATGTGATCGAAAATGTAATGATTTTCCAAATAAGCAACCAACTAGGATGAGAGTTTGAGTAAAAATATAATGGAAATGATCATCGGTTTAGTGCCTCGTGTGTACAGAAGCTTCCCCATATAGAAGTAATCCACAAGCTAGATATTGGAGGAGCACCGGCCAGCCAGTGGAGGAAGGTAGTGCCCAATGAGTTCCATGTGACCCAATGGTTATTTGGTGAGGTGCACTGGGTAGCCAATGGCGTTATGACAATAGCTATGAGGTTGCATTTAATAATTATATAACTGTTATTAAAGTATTTCTATTCAACTTAAATTCACATGGGAAATTTTAGAAGGTTTCTATCCCTTTTGGAGGTTATAAATTGAGGATTAATGGAGGATTGGAAAGATGAATGAACTTTTTCTACAACTATCTCATAAAATAGATAATGAATCTATATAATTCTCCAAGTCCTATTTCAAGATCCAAATTATTCTCTCTTTCTTAATGGATCTCACCCCCCTCTCTCTCCTCATTTTTAATCCTTCTAGAGAGATACAAGAATAGAATTATAATGGATTTTCACCTAGAAAATATATATCTTCTCAACCTACCTTCTTCATTTGGTTTATTTATATCTATATCAAAAACTAAGGGTGGTTAGTTTCTTATTATCTCTGTCAAAAATAAATGGAGTTTGGTTTATTTATATTTCTATTAAATAGTATGGTGTACTTGGTTTCTTTCTATCTCTTTCAAAAATTAAGGGAAGATGTTGGTTTCCTGATATCCATTAAAATCAATTGAATAATGAAAAACTTCTCAACCAGATTGTATGATAGATAGGGACTCAGATCAAGCTGTTATCAAACTAATTTATCAAACTATGTTTCTTAAATTTTTTCTTTAATGGCAGAATTTGATTAAAAAAGAAAACCATGTTTGATATCATATATGAAATGAAACACCAAACATAAATGAACCATGAAATATAAATATTTAAATATTACCATTATAACCTAACCATTAAATTGGATGGTTTGACTAGGACTAACAAAATTATGAATAGTATGTGGTTTACACATGTATAAAATAAATTTATTGGTTATTAATTGATTTGAAATGGAAATAAAAATCATTTGAAAGTAAAAGAAATGTTTTTCTAAAAAATTGTGTTTTTGAGCGTAATGTGTTTTTATCTTAACAAATTAAATTAATCACCCTTGGTGAAAGATTTTAAAGAAATTTACTTATTACATATTCAATAATTTTTTTAATTCATATAATATATTTTTTAGGCATGAGATAAGAATAAATCTAATTTTACGCTTAAAGACTATACTATAATAAAAAGTAGTTTTTCATATCTTCACACTTATTTTGAAATAAAATTTTTCCTATTTTAGATTTTTTTGAAAAAATTAAATTTATTTCTAAAACCAACATGCCAAAATTATCTTAGAGTGAATTTTTTATAATTTCATGAAAAGATTAATTTTTATATGAATAGTAAAAAATGTTGTTTTTTATAAATCCAATTTATGTTATTTTAATAAATTTTATGTTGACTTTTGGTATAAAATCTATTTAAACTTAACAAATATTTTTCTTTAGAAAACTGATTTTCATCGCGTTTGTTGGTTTAATTTTAAAATAAATTCTCACACTTCTATGAATTGAATCTTGAAAAATTATTTAAATATTTGGAATCTTGAGTTCCAAATTTCTTAAATAGGTCTCTTTTATTCTTATTCATTATGAATATAACTATAGTAAATAATTACCACCATGATATAGGTAAATTTGGTATTTAAGGTTAAAAATAATATGATAAATATTATAGATTGATCATAACACTTGCCTTTATTCTATTAGATGAGTGGAGTTTGGACATTTCAATCCAATCTTAAAATATATGGAAACTTGGTTCCATATTTCTTGTATTTTTTTCTTTATAATAACCATGTAAAAGAAAAGTACAAAAATGTCACTTTATTGCTTTTAATATCTATAATATTTCTTGATAGGGATAAAATAACTTATTTTTTGTTATATATAGTCATTTGAAATATAAATGTTTTTTATCATGATAATTTATTTATATTTTTTATTGATGAAATAATTACCTTAAATTCTTACACAATTCTGACACATCATTTATTTAATTAATAGAAAAATAAAATAATTAGTTATAAAAATATTATATAAAATATAATTTGAATGAATTATTATATTCTATGATTTTTAGATAAATATAAAATTTTATTGATTTGTTAGAGTTTTTTTATTTTAATTCCATTTATATCATGTTTTTTTCAAAGTCAAATTAAATGAAAAGTTCCAAAAATGACATTAATGATAAAAACAATATTTTATTAAATGATTAAAAATTTATAAAAATCCTAAATTCAAACATGTGATTTAAATATGGTTTAAAATATCAAAATTATCCATTTTTATCCGATTTTAATTTTATAATAACTATCTTTACCCCTAAATGGTAAAAACATTATTGTTACAGTAATTGTCAAAAAAGGTTAACGTGGATTAAAACGAAACGATAAGGGTGAAAAAATAACATAATATTGAAATGTTTAATTTATGATATTATTTCTAACCATAATCATCTTATATTCTAATTATTTAATTTTAGATCCATTTAAATATGAAAATTAATTTATATTGATTTAATAATTTATCAAATTCCAAAAGTGCCCCTTCCCTCACTTTTAAAAGGGAACCTCCTATCCTCTACTATTCACACTTCAAAAACCATTTTTTTGATAAAATAATTTCCCATATCCCTCCCATAAATCCCTACACACATACTAGAGTTCTTGGTTTTACCATAAAACCAATATAGGAAGACTTTAGGTATAATCCTAAAGAGGTTGTTTGAATAAGAGGTATAGTTCTTAAGCAATTGTTTTTGTTTTATTTATTCTTCAATATCCTTAAAATATTATTCACCCATGATGATATAATAACATTATTATCTAACATATATTTATATTTTATTATTTAAATGACATAACCTATATCCATATCCACTCCCATCAAATGGAAAACGAAACCATTGTTCATGTGTACAGCTGACTACCGCCTCGTGAACCAATGCGATTCATATTTCATCATTGCCTCTCATGAATATTTATGATGATGGATAATATATATATATATATATATTATTTAAACATTTATCATTATATATAAGTAATATATCATATAGTTTCTCACATTTCCATTCATTAAAAGATGATAATATTGTCCATGAGTACATGTGGATTACCACCTCTATGAAGCGATGTGATTCATTTTTCATTGTAACATCACATATATGATATATATAAGTGTAATGAAAGAAAAAATATCATAATTATTATATAAATATAATTATGTAAATAGAAAATAACACTTACCATATTTTATTCATGATCTTTGAAAAATGGAAACGTTAATCATGCGTTTGTACGACCTACTATCACCATGATTATAACATAGTTCTTTTTTCATATCCATATTTAATGGATTATTTTAAAATTTATAATTTATGTATAAAAATGATAATTATTTCATTATTATTATTATTTTGGAGATGATAAAATAGTGACCTTATCGACCATATTCAACCTGCCGAATTCATTTTAGACTTATGGGTCGAATATAATCAAAATATTTGATGTGAATATAAATGAATAAGTAAGTGAATATAATATGATAATAAATAAAATAAAATGTATAATAAAATTTAAAAATGTTCTTAAGAAATTAATTATTTAACTAAGTTTACTATTCAGTAAGATGGAGAATGTTTTTGACAAGTCATAATAAAGGTAAGAGGCTTTCTTTTAAAAAATACTCTTTCAAAGTTTCCCATACAACTCTTTTTCTTCCATGTCCTTATTATTATAAATGTTTAAAGAAAATTATTATTTATGATTAAATAGATTCTAAAGTTAATTTTTTGACTATATTTGAATTTATTTACAATTGTTTAAAAAAAATCAAGGTTTTACGTAAGGAATATATTACATTAAAACACTCGTTTTAATTGTTTTAATGATACATTTTCTAAATCTTTATATTCCATGTACATTTTTTAATATTATTTTATTAATGTATTTATATGGACATAAATCAATTATAAATGTAATTTTATATCTCCTTTTATCTTCTTTTAAAGGTTTTAAAAATGAATCTTTTACGTATTTTATATGGAATATTTTTACTTTATTTACAAATGACAAAAGAAATGTTATATTTTAATGTATAAAAAATTAATGGATTTTCCCACTACCACAACAATTATTTGATACATGGATTTGTTTATAATATTACTAGTCTTATTCAATGGAAAAAACTCTTTCCCTTTGTTCTATGTATTTTCAAAAAGGTTTTTAAATGGAACATATATTTTGATATCTGTAAATGTTTTGCTTATGGGTGTAAGGGATATCTCTAAACAACACTTTTCTTCAGGTTATGAAAATTCTCAATCTAAATCACTTTCTCTCCTTATTTAATATTATGGAATGCTTATAAATCCTCTATATATGTATCTCACCTATATACCTAGATTATTCCCCCTTACTTTAACATGGAAATACATTCTTTATAATGATTTCTCAAATGCCTTATTTAAGATATATCTTTTGATTATAATATGAGGCAATATTATTAAAAACAAATATGTTTGATTTTTATGTTTATACCATATAATTTATTTCTTTTTTGTATCACATATAATCATGATCATGTTATGATGGATTTCCCATATAGTGGTCTAATGCATTGGGTAAGGTTTTTGTCTCATGAGACATTATGTATGTGATTAGAAAGTAAAAATAATCCACCACATGATGTTGTCTTGGAAGTCAGTCTCGACTTATTCTTATGTCTTTTTTTGCATTGCTTCCACAATTCCTATTTGTATATTTTATTATGATACATTTTTCATCATGTTATGATTCCATGTCATTACTCATGAGCATTCACTTTTACGATATCATGTTCTAACTCTGACCCACATGTTATATTTATTCATTATGTTTATTCTCGTTTGGAAATATTTATGCTCATCCCACATTTTAAAATGTTTCACAGGGGTTTAAGAATGAGTAGGGATAAGGATAGGGTCATGATGAAAATTTTGAATATATATCATGAAAAAAACTTGTTATATCATAAAATTTTTGTTTTGATTAAAAAATGGATACTAAGTGGGAGTTTAAACTTTGTGATGTAATGTTTATCTATGTAAGGGTGATGAAATAATTATTTCAAACTATAAACTATAAAGATACTCAAATATAAGAAAAATAATTCTTGACTTAAAACTCAAGATTATATAATGTTTAAGGAAAGGTCCTTACAAATGTTATTAGAATAATGGTTTAGATAACTTTGGAGATTAATATTTTTTCATGTGAGGTTAACATAAGGATTATAGATACCGTTACGAGTTTATGAGATTAAGGTTAATCATAATTTCAAAGTCTTAGACACTACTTTTGAGGTTTTAAGTGATGGGATTTTATTTGAGGGATAAAGGTTGAATTATATTTTGGAATCTTATATGATTTTAATGTGGCTTTATGTTGACTCATGTTATTTATGGAAATGATTAGAATATATTTTATATTATATGATTAGGGAATATTCATTTTTGGTATGAGACATTAAAGGAGATTGATGCTATTTATAGGTAAATGTTAAGTTTATATTATAAGAATATGTGATCAAGTCATTATAATATTTGGGTTTCAATCTTAGTTTTTAATTTTTTTTAATATTTTTATGGCTAGTTATTTATTTAATGATATATGTTTAACGTTAAGTGTTATTATTGAGGTTTTGGTGATTAATGTTTTATTCCTTCATATGATGGTTTACTCAATTTTTGAATTATATTATGCTAACAATTTTTGGTTTTGGTTAATGTTTAAAAACAATAAGAAAATCTTGTGATCCTTTTGTGGATTATGTGATATATTATAAGTTGATTTTAGTTCTTCAGGAAAGAAAAATTCATCTTGAATACTCATCCTTTGGACAAAAAGATGAGATTGTGATAAATATTGATTAATGTATGAAATTATACTTACTATGTGAGTATATTTCCTTTCATTATTCTTGTAGATGGTAAATTAATTCTTTAACTCTAAGAAAAGGATATTGAAACAAAAATGTTTTCATATTACCTCTATTTCCAATGAATCAATTTCCTTTTCATACCTCATTGGCTTTATGGTTTTTTGGTCATTAAATTTTTCTTGATCATACACTTTTTGGTGATCAATGATCTTTATCACTCTCCATATTTATTTGGAAATTAAAACATTGCTCCATTATGTATTTTAACTTCCCACTAATGCTCTCATATTTGTAATCCTAGTGATGTGACTACCTTTGAATTTCCTTTCCCCTCTTTTCAAGAGGAAGTTTTATTAACCCTTGTTACGATGCTTGATTTCAAAAAGGGTAATTTCATATGTGAAACCTTTGTTTACTGAGTATAAGTTAAATTTGTGAGGATACAATTTCTTAAATGGGTTAAGAATTTATCACCCAAAGATTTTATAAAAAAAATAAAATTATGTTCAATATCGTATATGACACACAACACTAAGGATAAATAAAGCATGGAATATTCCTATTTACATATGATTGTAATAACCTAGGTGTTAAATTTATGGGTATGAATAGGACTAAAAAATTTATGAAAAATGTATGGTTTAAAAATGAATAAAATAAATTAATTGTTTATCAATAGTTTGTATTTATAGTTAAACCTATGTGTTTTCATCTTAATATTTTAAATTAATAAATATTAGTGAATAAATTTAATTATATTTATATATTACATATTCAATTAATTTTTTTATCATTAATCTAATATGTATTCTAGGTTTTATATAATAATAAATCTAATTTCATGCTTAAAATTTGTATTTTTCAAAAATATGGTTTCATCGTGTTTTGAACACTTATTTTAAACTTAGTATTTATAGTTATATATAATTTATTTGGAAAAAATGAACATAATTTTTTATACCAACATATAAAAATTATATTATATTGACTTTTTATAATTTTTTGAAAATTTTAATGATTTCGATTAATATTGAAAAATACATATTTTTATTAAAAACATCATTGCATTTCAAGAATATAAAAAGTTATATTTTATTTTAGAATGAGTTTAAAAGTAAAATTAGATCAATTTTATTATTATTAATCCTATTTATATCATTGGAATGAATTTTATATGTAATTGTGATATAAAGTTTTTTATACATAAGGAAACATTTTCTTTGGAAGGTCGCTTTTCATGGTGTTTGAAGGTTAGATTTTAAAATAAACTCAACCAATTATGAGAATTGAATCTTGAAAAAAAATTAATATTTAGAATTAGTAGGTCAAAATTTGGTAAATATTTTCATTTTATTTTTATTCTTTATAAATAGTATCTATAGTAAATAATTATCACCATGGTATGGGTAAATCAGGTAATTCGTGTTAAAAATAATATAATGAATACTAAAAATTGACCCCAACACATGTGTTTATTCTATTTAATGGGTGAATTTCAACCATTTACATACAAGTCCCATATATATGGCGAGTTGGTTCCATATTTCGTTTGATTTTATCCTTTATAATAATTAAGTAAAAGATAAAGAAAAAATGTCACTTTCTTGCTTTTAATATTCGTAATATTTTGTGACAGGGATAAAAACAATTTATATTCAGTTATAAATATAAAATTTAAATAAAAATGATTTGTATTTATCATGGTAATTTATTAATAATTTTTATCAATGAAATAATTACCTTAAATGATTGTGAAACACTGACACATCATTTATTTAATTAATATAAAAATTAAAAAAACGGTTTTGAATATATTAAATGTAATATAATTTGAATGAATTATTGTGTTATATGGATTTTTTAGATACATATAACATGTTATCAATGTTTTAAATGGTTATATTATAATTAAATCACCATTATGTTTTTTTTCAAAGTCAAAGTAAAAGAATAGTTCAAAAAATTACATTAGTGATATTTTATAATAAATAATATGTTATTAAATGATTTAAAATTCTTAAAATACCTATATTCATCTAAGTGATTAGTATATTGTTTAACATATCAACTATATTCCATTTATTTCCAATTTTAAATTTTTATTAACTATCTTGACCCTTAAAGAGTAAAAAATTTGTTATCAAGGTTATTGTCAAAAAAGGAAAACATTGGTTAAAACCAAGGGATAAGGGTGAAAACATCACCTAAAATTGACCACATTTTATTATATGATATTATTTCTACCCATACTCATCTTATATTAGAAATATTTTATTTTAGATCTATTTGTATTTGAAAATTAATTTATATTAATTTAATACTTTAACGAAATTCAAAAGTGCCCCACTACGGGAAAATCGGGCTACTACGATGGGTTAAAAGCTGGTTGCAAATAGTCCTTCGGAAAAAAAATTTGCGATCGAAGAACATGCCCATCACAAATAATAAGCATTTTGAGACAAAAAAATAGTTATTTTCACCCAATCTTTGGCGCGCGGTGCGCGCCAAACCGCTGGAAAAAGTATTTACGACGGGCTATAGTGGCCCGTCGCAAATACTTAGTGGCGTTTCAAGTATTTGTGACGAGATATACATCTTGATGCAAATAGTATGACGGCTTGTAGTTTTTTACGACAGGTTCCATTGCAAAATATTTTTTAATCATTTGGTTGCGACGGGTTCTGTCCCAAATGCGATTATTTGTGATGGGTCCCATCACAAATGCTATTATTTGTGACGGTTTTCCCGTCGCGACTAATCTAACCTACATATACTCCAACCCATTTTTTCGTTCATTCCATTCCATTCTCTACTCTTCTCTCTCTCTCTAGTGAAATATTTTCTCTCATAATTTTTAATTGTTTAAATTTTTAATTTGGGGCATTTTTTCGCAGTTAATACCCTTCGAAAGCTTCATTTTTAAGGTAGTAATCTATTTTTTTAGTTAATTTAATTTTTTTTAATTATAGTTATTGTTAATTAGATGTAGTTAAATTAAATTAGAATTAGATATTTTTTTATCAATGTTTAATTTAATTTTTTACAAATAATTGTCTGTGATTAGTTTGAATTAGTGTTAATTAATAATTATTATATTAATTAGTAATAATTAGTATTTAATTGTGATAATTAGTATTAAATTTTAATAATTAGTTTTAAATTTCAATAATTAGTATTAAATTGAAATAATCAGTTTGAAATTGCAATAATTAGTATTAAATTTCAGCAAATAGCATCAAATTGTAACAATTAGCATTAAATTGCAACAATTAGAAATAAATTGCAACAATTAGTAATAAATTGCAATAATTAGTAATAAATTAGAACAATTAGTAATAAATTGCAACAATTTGTAATAATTTGTAATAATTAGTATTAAATTGCAATAATTAGTAATAAATTTCAATAATTAGTATTAAATTGTAACAATTAGTAATAATTAGTAATAAATTGGAATAAATTGGAATAATTAGTAATAACTTGTAACAATTAGAAATACATTAGTAATAATTATTAATAAATTGCAACAGTTAGTAATAATTAGTAATCAATTACAATAATTTGTTATAAACTAATAATAAATTGAAATAATTAGAAATAAATTGCAATAATTAGTAATAAATTGCAATAGTTAGCAATAATTAGTAATACTTAGTAATAATTGGGAATAATTAGTAATAAATTGAAATAATTAGTAATAAATTGAAATAATTAAGTAAAAGATAAATAGAAAATGTCACTTTCTTGCTTTTAATATTCGTAATATTTTGTGACAAGGATAAAAACAATTTATATACAGTTATAAATATAAAATTTAAATAAAAATGACTTTCATTTATCATGGTAATTTATTAATAATTTGTATCAATGAAATAATTACCTTAAATGATTGTGAAACGCCGACACATCTTTTATTTAATTAATATTAAAATTAAAAGAAACGATTTTAAAAATATTAAATGTAATATAATTTGAATGAATTATTGTATTATATAGTTTTTTATATACATATAACATGTTATAAATTTTTTATAGGGTTATATTATAATTAAATCACCATCATGTTTTTTTTTCAAAGTCAAAGTAAATGAATAGTTCAAAAATGACATTTGTGATATTCTATAATAAATAATATGTTATTAAATGATTTAAAATTCTTAAAATACCTATATTCATCTAAGTGATTAGTATATTTTTAACATATCTAACACGTTCCATTTATTTCCAATTTTCAATTTTTATTAACTATCTTGACCCTTAAAGAGTAAAAAATTTGTTATCATGGTAATTGTCAAAAAAGGAAAAAATGGGTTAAAACCAAGGGATAAGGGTGGAAACATCACCTAAAATTGACCACATTTTATTATATGATATTATTTCTACCCATACTCATATTATATTCAAATTATTTTATTTTAAATCTATTTTTATTTGAAAATTAATTTATATTATTTTAATAATTTAACAAAATTCAAAAGTGCCCCACTACGAGAAAATCGGGCTACAATGATGGGTCAATAGCTCGTTGCAAATAGTCCTTCGGAAAAATGTTTTTGCGATAGGAGAACATGCCCGTCACAAATAATAAGAATTTTTCCACAAAAATAGTTATTGTCGCCAAAGTATTGGCGCGCGGTGCGCGCCAAAACGCTGGAAAATGTATTTGCGACGGGCTATAGTGGCCCATCGCAAATACCCAGTGGCGTTTCAAGTACTTGTAACAGGATATACATCTTGCTGCAAAGAGTATTTTGGCTGGTAGTCCTTTGCGACAGGTTCAATCGCAAAAGATTTTTTAATCATTCAGTTGCGACGGGTTCCGTCCCAAATGCTATTATTTGTGACGGGTCCCCTCACAAATGCTATTATTTGCGACGGTTTTCCCATTGCAAATAGCCTCGACGCAACTAATCTAACATACATATACTCCAA